>CM045759.1:167314737-167914737 GCA_025200525.1 Camellia lanceoleosa | reverse complement strand
CGAGTATAATCTCATATTATATGTTGTGCACTATACTTGTAGGTCGAGACGAGGACATTATCCCATTACTACCGGGAGCTGATCACTGTGAGTAATAGTAGTGTAACGTTACGTTTCACTTACTTCTATGATTATGATTTAGGTATTGTTGTTTGTGAATGGCGTATTCCATCGATATTGTGCTTTGATTAAATTAATAGATATGTTTGAATAATGGCATTGATATGGACCAAAGGTCATTCTCCCTTTTAATAGAGGTGGGCCCGAGGCCATAATGATGTGAATGGTTCTGTCTCTATCAATATTACTGTAGTGATACATGTGCTCTCTGGTAATAGTTATTATTAATGTTTTGTTATTCGCAAGACAACTATGACTGTAATAAACCATGGGGAAATATATGTGCACTATTGTGTAATGGTATTCGATGAATCTAGAGTTATTCATTACATTTTGTTCGTTAGTTTATGCTATGACATGATATGAATTGTTCGGTCTTTAAGACCTAATGGTTTCGGTATAGAACAAAGTGTTGTACGGAACTAAGTCTTTAGTCTTGAGTCACCTCTAGAATCCGTGCGAGACACCTCTTGAGTCCATACATATGTGAACTGGGCCTATGGCCAATCTGTGACATCTGGGCCTATGGCCGTTCTGTATCTGTTAGGCCTATGGCCATTCTCTGTATCTATTAGGCCTATGGCCATTCTGTATTATCTGTGGGCCAGAGGCCGTTCTATATTATCTGTGGGCCAGAGGCTGTTCTATAAGGTCTGTGGGCTTAAAGCCGTTCTGTATCACATCTGGGCTTAAAGCCGATCTGTATCATATCTGTGGGCTTAAAGCCATTCTGTATTATATATGGGCCCGAGGTCGTTCTGTATTATATATGGGCCCAAGGCTGTTCTGTATTATATATGGGCCCAAGGCCGTTCTATATTATATCTGAACCTGAGACCGTATTGAAATATAGTTATGGATAAGACCTGTATATGGTTGGCATATGTCTATTTATTTTATCCAAGGGTTTGCTTATTCAATTAACCTTCTGAAGTTGGTATTATTCACTAGGCCTTGCTCATTCTGTTTTATGTATATTTCTGTAGGCGAGCCATTGGGGATTGACACTAGAGTTGTACTGAGGTTCGCTTGTCTGCCAAGTCACCTGGGGTATGTCTCCACGTGAAGGCCTTAATTTATTGTTGGGAGTCTTATAAATTATTAAGCCTTATGTAAGAGTGTGTGAGATCTATATAAAATCTGTGATTATATAGGTATATTTGGAATGTATTTAAATGCTTAAATCCAATTAAACCATCATGTATGCACAAGCTCAATGGATGTTGCCTTTTATTAATATTGCTTCCGCCTAAGGCCCCATATATGGTTAAATATTATTTTAAAATTTTGTTTTGAGGCCTATGTACAGGCCAGTCGTGGACCAAACTTTTAGGGGCAGGTTTGGGTCGTGACACCAAAGCCCACTCCAGTGAAGAGTTAACCATGTCACCACCCAAAATGGTAGTTAGAGCGCTAGTGGACAAAGACTTCCCGAGGCTTAGCGACATCCCACTTTTCCTTGAGATTGAGAGCACACCACTCCCCGCTGGCTTCCTCCAACCTAAGTTCACATTATACGACGGCAAGATGGATCCGTACATGCATGTTAGTAATTACTGACAGTTGATGGCAAGGCATAGACACAATGGTGCCCTGATGTGCCTCACATTCCCGGCGAGTTTGGGGGACTTAGGCTTGAAATGGTTCGAAAGGAGGGCAGTATTGAGGGGTGGCAACAACTAGTGGAAACATTCATCACCAGATTTATGATTAGGAGACCGACACCAGAACACCAAAGGAGGTCGACCACCTCTTGGGCATAAAGATGGAATCAGGCAGTTCATTAAAGGCATACAAATATTGGGAGACCTACAACGAGATGCTCGTTTGCTCTGTGGTGACTGGATATTGTGGGCCTTCTTCCAACTACATTCCAGCTACACCAGACAATCGCAAATTCTTCATTGCAGTAACAGATTACTCACCAAGTGGATATAAGTTGAGCTGTTGGCAACCATCAACGAAAAGGATGTGAAGAACTTCGTCTGGAAAAATGTGATAGCTCGGTTTGGGATTCTAAAGGCTCTTATCTCGAATAACGTCACAAGATTTGATGGAAAGCTCTTTATAGGATTTTACGAGGAACTGAAGATAAAGTTCTACATTTCCACGCCAGCAAACCCTCAGTCAAATGGGCAACCTGAAGCTTCAAACAAGACTATTTTGGATGGACTGAATAAGCGGCTTGAGGAGGCTAAAGGAAGATAGACTGAGGAACTCCCCAACATGCTTTGGGCATACCGGACTACTCCAAGGCATTTTACTAGAGAAACTCCTTTTGCCTTGGTTTACAGCATGGAAGTCATCATACCATTAGAAATTGGCTTGCCAACCATCCAATCAGAAAACTTTGAGCCAAATCTGAATGGTTAAACCAATGCTTTGGAGCTGGACCTTACTGAGGAACGAAGAAAAAGGGCACTGATCCACATCACGACCAACCAACAAGAGCTCTTCAAAAAAAAAAAAGAAAAAAAAACAACAGAACGGTGCATCCGCACTTGTTCAAAGTCGGAGACTAGGTCTTAAGGAAAGTAATGGGCAACACCTTGGCACCAGGAGAAGGAAAACTAGCTACAAATTGGAAGGGGCCATACAAGATAACTAGCCTAGCCAGAAAAGAGGCATATCACCTAGAGGATTTGGACAACAAAGCCATTCTGAGACCATGGAACGCGACCAACCTCAAGCTGTTGTACTTTTGAAATGTAATTCTTTTTCCCTTACTTAACACCTCTTTTTTGTTGAGATGGACCTCTTGGCTCTTTACTAGACATTTTGTATAATGATTTGTGAGTAATGAAATGGAGCATTCCATTTTGTTTTGTGTTATTGCATTTTGTATAAATTTTTTGGATCAGAATATTACATTATAAAACAATGCCTAGATGATGTAATAGGATACCAAGAGCAACTGAACAGTAATCTGCCCACCTACGAAGGCTCACAAAGGTGAATTTTCTCACGGACAAGAAAGTTGGTGTTTTCACCTACTTTAATAATTTAAACAGAGCTGATTTTGCTCGACTTTCCCCAAGCTAGAATTTGCTCGTTAGGAAGAAAGTTGCTATTTTTCCTTGCTTTAGGAATTAAAGCCGAGCTGATTTTGCTCAATTTCCCCGAGCTGGAATTTACTCGCCTGGAAGAAAGTTGATGTTTTTCCCAACTTTAGAAATTAAAGCCAAGTTGATTTTGCTCGACCTCTCCAGATCTAGAATTTGCCCACCGAGAAGAAAGTTGGTGTTTTTCCCCAATTGTGAGCTAGTTTGGCTCAACAGAGAAAGAGTTGGAGTTTTCCTAACATGAACTCCTATTATCAAGTAGAATTTAGCTCGGCAAGGAAAAGGATTAGTATTTCTCCAACTTGAATCCATCTAAAGAGCATTTAGCTCAACACGGAAAAAGATAGAGTTTTATCCAACATTGTACTTTCTTTGCAGAATATATTTCATCTTGGCGCAAAGAAGAAGTAAGCATTCTGCTTAAATCAGAAAAATGCGACCTTTATATTTGAGCTCTGGTGGCCATATTTGGGGGGCAGTGGAATGAGTTGACTGCTTGGCCACAATTTGTTCAATTTGCTCTTCTTGATCAGGAGTAGGAAGCTCAGTCGAATCCTCATCAACCAAATGTGGCCCGGTTCATATCTGTCTCGACCTCTTCCTAGACTGAGAAAAACCTCGTTCACTGGCCAAAGCAAGCACGGTCCAGTCTCTTGTACGGCCAGCCGTGAGGACTGGCCTTCAGCTATCTCGGTCTGCTGAGAAGAATTGCTAGGCCTAGCAATGATCATCAATTTGATAACATGTGTCTTTTCCATTTCTTGTTCGATGGTCAAAGGCACCAGATTAATCTCAAGAAGATTTGGGTCGGACTCTGGTGAGGGTTTGCGTAAAACATTTGTGACTTTACTTTTGTGTGGCGGAGTATACCGATAGCTCAGTTCATAGCCTAGCAAAGTGTGGCAATCACAGTCTAGGTGTCACAGTGCGGTTCGGATGGTGTTTTGATTGGCGTAAGAGTAGTTGGCAGCTAGATGGTTCTAATCTGCAAGAAAAGTAAAGGATTAGCCTGGCATAAAATTGCAAGAGGGAATATAGAATCGAGCTATTTCACTTACCTACGCCTCCTTCATTTTTGTTTATATACTACCCCGGTATTGGGGCTTTGATTTCTTCATAATTACCAGACACCCACAAAAAGTTATCGTCGTTCAACTCTTTGTACAATGTGCTCTTTACTAGTTTTGCTCAGCCTTTTCTCACTTTGAGGTACCAGCAAAAACCTCCTTTATTTTTACTTAGTGTGTATTGATGAAATATGTCGGCAAGTCCAAAGTTCAAACCGAGGATATGGTTCGGTGTGGCCACACCATTTATTATTTTGTAAGTGTTAGTAGACACTTAAGTTCGGCATAGCCTAGTTTGCCTCAAAAATTCGTTGACCAAGGGTTGGATCGGGAAACGAAGCCCCCTTTCTACTATTGATACGACTGTGAAGGAGGCAGAAAACCAATTTAGCCTAAGGTGTACCTCCTTTTTTGGCTAGTTCGAATTGGACGTCATCAAGAATGTTGAACTCCTTGCAGAACTCAGCTATAGCCCTTGGTGAACTGACCATAAAACGGTATTTCTCCATTTAGCCCGCCTTTATTTTGTCCGCTAAATTTATGATTTGAATTATTGCTCGGTCTGTAAGTGTCACCAATTTGCAATGTTGAGGTGTACCTGATCGATCATAGTTCGAGTCTGCATTGTTGAAAAGGAAGTGCAGTGTTAGCTCAGCAATAAGTTCACAGCGAAAAGATTTTAGCTCGGCTATCAAAATTGAAGCCTGCTCTTCGCTCAGTCGTAGAGCTCAAAGCTTGATGTAAGGCTATTTTTGGGCCTAAGTCCTAAGCGTTTTAACCCTGTTTCAACTC
Organism: Camellia lanceoleosa; assembly: GCA_025200525.1. Lineage (NCBI taxonomy): Eukaryota > Viridiplantae > Streptophyta > Magnoliopsida > Ericales > Theaceae > Camellia > Camellia lanceoleosa. The sequence goes on along the minus strand of CM045759.1, from coordinate 167,909,696 downwards.
GGTGCTCCTACATCTAATCTAGTGCGGTCCAATTATTTGAAGGGACCACAAACGTAATGATAGCTTAGTTTGGCCCTAAACCTAGATCAAAAAGTGAATTTCTACTCAGTTTTGCCTAGAACTCACACTGTTTGTCCTAAAACACCAGAATATATATTGAAACGAGGAGCAATGAGGGGCACGGAAGCCCCTTATCTATTTTTGGGTTCGATTTTCCTAGTTTCAATAAATGTCTTTTAATCTCACATGTAAGAGGACATGTTTATAGGGTTTTATAGTCCAAAAACAAGAAAAAAGATGAAGAATACGTTGAACAACCATGGAACATGAATGAGGATATGGAGAACTTACTGATTCACTCACGCAATCGAGATCCAATCGGGTGAGTTCACCTCCAGATGGTAACGACACGTCTAATGTAAGGGAAAACGTGACCTTAGGTTGGAAATGGAGCTGACGAAGACAGCAATGGTAGAATCTCAAAAAGCTAGGGTTTTGGGTTTAGAAAGATGAATAGTGAAGAGACGAGGGCATATATTTATGGCCTATATATAGGTTGAGGAAGAAATACACCAACTTTTCTAATTTTTGGGATAGTGATGATAGCTGCGAGGTCGTAGGGGTCCACTTAGGGGATGCCGCATGGCACGAACATAACAGGTTGTCAGTACGGCTGACTGATGGGTGACCAGACAATGGGCACAAGTCTCAAAAGGACCAACCAAAACAAATAGCTTGGCCAGAAAAGGTAATCCCAATCATGCCAAAGTAGATGATACCAAGGGGCAATTAAGAGGAAGATTTATGTCGAATAGTCATCCATAAGGCAAACATGAAGAACGGGCAATGCGCGTTGAGGCCACAACATATGGCTGAGATAATGATCGACAGGCCTATTGTCGACCGGCTCGAAAGAATATTGTTAAGGCTTTGGCTGAGCACAATACTGACCCCGTAGCCGACATAACTCAACTCGATATTAGGGTGGTCAGAGTTAGTGTTTTTTGGTGCCACAAGTGATAGCTCGGTTGGAGTACTCCACATGGACCAACGGCAAGAGGAGAAGAATCTATTCTTGCCATGCGTCAATACCATTTGGCGGTTTAGCCAATACTGTTTGGCAGTATTGACGCGTACACTTGTAACGAATGAAGAGGGTAGTACAGCCACGCATCCAACAAAGGACAACAAGGTAGTGCACGCACAATCTGGGACTGCATGGCCAGCCTAGATAAGAAAGCAATAGCAGACTCTGAGGGTTAAGCAATCTTCAGCAATTCTCTCACTACAGTCCTCTGTATTCTCTCTTCTTCTCGAAGAAAGCCAACTTGGCCATCGGAGGAGTTTTTCGGCAAACCACCTGTTGGGTAGCTTACCTTTATTTTGTTTGTAGTTAAACAAAGTCCCAAAAGCGAGACGAGCTTGGTAGCAAGGTGTACGGAAGACGATGAATATTTTCCCCCGTATATATATATATATTTTTGTTGCTCTATTCTGCCTCGCAGTGTTCATGGATTGGGCCTAGGTGCTCAACTGCACTTCAAAGCAAGCCATGTGTGCTTAGCTCAGCTTTGTTCAAATTTTCATGCTTGGTCATCTCTCATTAAATGGATTTTGATTTGATGTTGTTGATGGAAAATGTTTGGTGAGCCCCACCTTGAATGCCATGCATATTCATTTGTTTTCATTGCTTTGCACGTGGGTTGACTATAGTTAGCAATTCCTCAATCGTCTAAGCAACTATTGCTTTTGTTTGCTCGGCCCTACTGCTCGGTAAGCTTCGATTCGCTATTTTTTTTTTTTTTTGCTGGGTTTGATTCATGTGAACCTGCTCCGTTGTCCCACTTTACACTTAAATTGATTTAAAAATTAATCCTTTGGTCCAACTTGTGTAAGGCCTGTTTGGTCGGCCATGCATAATCACTTTGTTCGGCTTGTCACACGAAATCTTTGACCGTTTCAGACTCGCGCATGATAGCTCGGTTGGCTTCGTCCGAATCTGTCTTACATTTTCTTTTAGCTCGGTGGATCGAGCTATTCAATCTGGGTTGTTGGTTTGGTTTGAAATAGCTTTGTTCCAAACTTTTTCTCAGTTGAAGTTACAGAAATTATTTGCTTGTCCATGGCTCCGATCGTCTTCACTCAGTGAGGAGTGTTTCAGTCAGTCTTGAAAAGGTCTGTTCTCTTTGTTCGGCCCCCTCGGAAGTTCAATTATGTTGGGCCAAAGTAGGACTAGTGCACTTGATAGCTCGGGCAAGATCTGAAGTGCCTCGACCCTATTACAGAAAAAGATGATTTCAAACAAGTAAATCAATCGATGAAAATAAAAATAATACAAAAAATTTAAATTAACGACAACAAAAGAATTTTTGCGTAGTTCCCTCATTATGAGATACGTCTATGGGACCGAAATCTAATTTCACTAACAATTAAGAATTTTCAAACGATTACAAACTAGACACGAATGGTCTCATAAATCACTTTTAGATAAATTCTAAATAATCACAAATAATTAAGAGAAAAAATCTCACCAAATAGATAAATAAAAGAGCTTTGAAGCAGAATCAAACACAACTTCAAAGCAGAGACAACAGCAACATCAACAAATCAAGTGCAAAGGCTTGACCAATCTCAGTCACCAATGCCCAGCACTAAGTCACCAAAGATGAATTAATAATCTCAGTCGCTACACCCTTTCGGAAAAATAAATAATACTAAAAAAATATTGTTGTTTTTTGGACTTTTTATCAAACTGTAACGGCTATCAAACTAATTTTTACATACCTATTGAGTCTCCAAAAGTTAGATATAATATATATAAAAAATATTACAACCAATATCAAACCAAATTAAATAGTTTTAATAAACCAATTTGGTCACATACTCCACTAAGGAAGTACACCCAACAATTCTCCCCCTACAAAATTTGACTCGACAAAGTCTTAGTCAACATATCCGAAATATTATTATTCGTGCGAACCTTTTCGAGTTGTAACAATTTCGAATATAACACATCAGGAATCCAATGGTATCTCACATCAATGTTTTTTGATCTCGAATGAAAAGTGAAATTTTTACTCAAACGAATAACACTTTGTCTATCACAATAAAGCACATACCTTTCTTACTTCAAACCCAACTCTTACAAAAATTTCTTCAACCATAACTCTTCCTTGGAAGCTTCCGTAATGGCGATAAATTCAGTTTTGGTAGTTGAGAGAGAAACACATTTTTGTAATTAAGATTGTCATGCCAGAGCTCCCCTTGCAAATGTCATCAAATACCCCAAAGTAGATTTCATAAAATCAACATCACTAGCCATGTCGGAATCCATGAACCCATCAAGCATCAGCTTACCATTCTCAAAACACAAATACACCTTCGAAATCCCTTGAAGATACCTTAGAATCCAATTCACCACTGCCCAATATTCTTTACTCGGATTAGAGAGAAAACGACTCACCACACCAATGGCGTGAACAATATCCGGCCTTGTACAAACCATAGCATAAATCAAAGAACCAACTGCTGAAGCATGAGGAATTTTCAACATCTCTTCCTTGTTTTTCTCACTTGTAGGACACTAATTTGAATTAAGCTTAAAGTGACCCGCAAGTGAACAACCAATGGTCTTTGTTTTATCCATATTGAACTTCCCAAGAACTTTCTTCGCTTTCTTGATGCAACTGAATCAACGCTTTTTTGTGATCGCGAACAATTTTCATACCAAGTATTTGTTTTATCGACCCCAAATCTTTCATAGCAAAAGACTTGCTTAACTATAACTTCAACTTGTTAATAAAGGTAGAATCTTAACCCACACATATCATCAAAATAATAAATAAATAAATAAATAAATTTGCTATCCAAAAAATTTTTCACAAACACACAACAGTCCAAAGTGGTTTTACAAAAACCATTATTCATCATGAAAGAGTCAAAGTTTTTGTACCATTGTTGCAGTACTTGCTTGAGGCCATACAAACTTTTTTTCAATTTGGAAACAAATTTCTCTTGCCCCTTTTTCACAAAACCCTCTAGTTGCTCTATGTAAATTTCTTTTTCAAAATCACCTTGAAGAAATGCGGTCTTCACATTAAGTTGCTCAACTTTAAGGTTCATACTTGCAGCCGTACTAAGTACAACTCGAATAGAAGACATCTTCACAACTGGGGAGAAAATTTCATCAAAATCAATACATTTCTTTTGCTCAAAACCTTTCACAAAAAGGCGTTCGTTGTACCTTAAGTTCTTGTTATCATTCTTCAATTTGAAGACCCATTTATTTTTCCGAATTTTCCTCTACTTAGGCAACTTCACCAAGTCATAAGTGTGGTTTTCAAATAAGGAATTCATTTCTTTTTATATGGCCTTTTTCTATTCACCTTTCTTTGCATGCTCAATTGCTTCTTGGTAGCTCTCAGGCTCCCCTTGATTGAATATCAACACAAATTTCTTAGGAGGATACTTTTTCGAAGATTACCAGTCCCTTGTAGTTTTCCTCAACTCAACTTGTAGTGGCAGTTCTTGAAATGGATGCTCGTCCTCAATTTTGGGCTTAACTTTGTTAGGATTAGTCTCATTCTCTACATCTTCAATAGGTGAAGGCTGCACATCGACAATTTGGAAGGTTGGTGAGTCCACATCGTAGTAGACTTCATCCAAACACATTAGAAGCATTAATGTGTGCACAAAGTTGGTTATGGGTTGAAAAGATGAAAGGTACTCAAGTAAATCTACATATTATTATTTCAATTTTATATTACCATGGAATTAGTTCAATACTTAATTTATATTCTTTACTTTTTAGGAAATTCAACATTGGAATCGGTAGGCTATACAACTATATATGATGATGATAATGAGATCGACTTGGATGAGTCGTGTGGCACTTTTGTGTTAGTTGCCATATTTTTTGTTTTAATTGATAACATTTTTTACATCTTATTATTAGCCTTGATTTTTTTTTTCCCTTTTGTAATTTAATAGGGATTCATGTTGGAGGAGACAATGGAAGCTGTGGGTATATCGATTTTAAAGAAACAATATTTTTTTTTAACAATGGATTTGGTTTTTTTTATTGTGGCTGTTAACTTGCTAGGTATTTCAAACCTGTGGCATTGTATAAGGATCTGTTATTTAACTATTTATTTTTTATTTTTTTATAGCAATGGATTTTTTTTAGAGGGGGAGAGGGGGGAGGGGGTAAGCCTATCCCTTGCGGGCTATGCTTGGGCTTTTCTTTTCTCTTTACAACTTGCTCAATTCTCCTTTGTGTGGAGCTTGAATGGGTTATGGCTTCTAAATGGATGGAATATAGGGTTGCTGTATATATTTTTGAGTAGTGGCAGTGTGGTTAATCCAAATACCATGTTGAAGAATTTTGAGAGGGTTGCTACAGTTGTTATGCACTGTGGCTAGGTTCTTTTCGAAATGGTTTTGTTGTCCTACTGTTTTGTGGATTGGGCTTGTATGACATAAATAAATGTAAGAATTTTAACAAATCAATATAACAACTTTTATGTGTTGAAAAATGAGTCTCAAATCAATTTGTGAACATCATTTGTTTGAGACCCTTTGCACTTTAGAGTTAAATTTGAAGAACTGGAGCAAATGCTGCAATGTGAGTGTCAATTTTTGAATTTAAAGACATGGGAAAAACTAGAATTGCCATTTTCAAATCACTATCTATTCGAGGATTTTGTGGGGTCAGGGAAACCCGATCCTCGTTAGGGTGGTGAGGTAGAGGGGTGATGGGTTCCCAGCCGAGGATCGGAGGCAGAGATAGGGAATTTAACACCTTCGGGGATCGGGGATGGGGAGTGTAATCCCCGGCCCCGCCCCGCCTCGTTACCGTTCCTAATTATATTGCAATTTCAATTATACTCTATTAAATTTATCGTGATAAATATATTTAGTTGTTTAACTTGTATAATCCAATTTAGAAAATCAACTATAAATTTTAATTATATTAAGTCACTTTAATATGGGTAATTCAATTAGTGATTTATAATTTTAAAATTTCACGGTTAGGAATAATTCTAAATCCTTCTAAATTAATATTTTGTGTTAACTTTTGTGTCATAATCAAGTTAAGGAAACTAAATTAATAGGAACTAAATTGATTAAAAGTTAGGAATAAACTTTTTAGTTAGAATGTTAGATAGACATATAGATAGATCAATAATATAATAGCCCCAAAAAAAATAAAAAATAAATAAATAAGTTAATAAAGGAAGTGGTCGGTTGTGTCCTTTGTTAGATTTTTGTAATTGCCAATCCTGTTTGACAAAACTCCTTTCAGTTGTGATTTTATTCGGTCTTTTATTTCAGTGAGGCTATGAGTATTTAGATGTGAATCCAACACGAATTGTGCATATGCAGAGGAGTTTGTGATCTTAATCCTATCATGCTTTCCACTTTGCTGACTATGTCGGGGATCGAGCTGCCTCACGTCGAGTCTAAGTCTGAAGCAAAAAGAAAAATTATAGTCGCTCGAGTGGTTGATTGTGCACTCGAGCGAAGATGCAATCCTTTCAAAAGTTTCACTCGCCTGCATAAGTATTAGGAGTTGTATTTTTGCGCTCAAGTGGCCTTTCCTGTGCTCAAGCGTAGATCCTAGTTCTGAAACAGGCGTTTTAGTCAGATCGCTCGAGCATCCATTCCTGCGATCGAATAGAGATCAGGATTCTATTTGCTATAAATCTGGGATTAATTTAGTGGATTGTTTTGTGGCTTTGGCTCGTGGTTTTTTTATCCCAATTAGAGGTACTCCAATTGTGGTTTTTCCACGTTAAATCATCGTGTCAATTCATCTTTGGTTGTTTGATTGGGATTGTTATTTACTAGTTAAAATTAAAACATAATCACAAGTAAATATCTCGAGCCGTTGATTGTGCGCTCGAGCGAACATGCAATCCTTTCAGAAGTTTCACTCACTTGCAAAAGTACTGGGAGTTATATTTTTACACTCGAGCGGCCTTCCCTGTGCTCGAGTGTAGATCCTAGTTCGTAAACACGCGTTTTAGTTGGATCGCTCAAGTGTCCATTGCTGTGCTCAAGTGGAGATTGCGATTCTGTTTGCTGTAAATTTGCAATTAATTCAGTTTCTAGGGTATGACTTTCATCTGAAGATTCTTTGCTTGTTTCCTTGGATATCTGTGAGAGTTATATCATGAATTGAGTAAAGTCTATCAAAGGGTTTGTTTATTTTGTTTTATTCACAAAAGAGAGAGTTGTTCTTCGGTGGATTCATTGGAATGGCTCATTGTTATGGATTCAACATCGGCATTATGGATTCAACGTTGGACAAGATAATTTCGAGGTGAAGACGGTGGTGGAAGAGGCACATTGGGGTCAGTTCAATTTAGGTGTGGATTCGCAAAGTAATTGAGAGTACACTTATGTAATTCCTTTTTGTCTTCTTAGTGGATTGTTTTGTGGCTTTGGCCCATAGTTTTTTTTATCCCAATTGGAGGTGCTCCAATTGTGGTTTTTCCACGTTAAATCGTCATTGCGATTCATCTTTGATTGTTTGATTGAGATTGTTATTTACTAGTTAAAATTGATACATAATCACAAATAAATATCTCGGAGATTTTTAGATTTTTCACCCTACCCTAGGCTTTCTTGGGCGTGCTTTCAGTATGCATATGGTGTAAGACCATGTCATACACTTGACCTCTCCTAGGGGCTAAATTGTGTGAGTATGGGTGGCAATGTTTTTATATTTATTTAATAATTTTTTCTCTTTTCTTCTAAGCTTTAGTGCCCTATATAGTAAGTCTTCTTCTCCCATTTTACTCACACATAGCTGAGAGAAAATGACAAAAGAAAAGAAAGAAAAACATGAGAAAAGAGGAAGAGAGAAGTGTAAGAACCTGAATTTTTAGGCAATTAATTAATTTGTTAATAATAATATTAAATCAATTAATAGCGATTATTAAATTATTAAATTAGAATGTTAATAACATCATGATTAATACCAATATTAAACTCCTTTAAACAAAATTATTTAGGGAAATTTATTGAAAAGTCCTATTTTGAGAACTTCTGTACCATTTGGTCCTACTTTTTAAATGGTTGGTTGAGGAGTCCTTATTAGGTGTCGTGTGTGACCAATAAGTCCTTTTTCAAACGTGCATGGGTATTGGTTAGACAGATATACCCTCAGAAGTTAATTAGGGAAGTTTGTTTTTGTTTTTGGTTTTTTTTTTTTTTTTTGGAATGTGTGACAAGTATGGTGTGATACACCAATGTGGCATGTATTAATGTGACACTCCAACAGCGGGACAACGTAACAGGTATGATGTAACACTCTAAAATTTTTACTCATCCTTAGTGTACTTTTTTCAAATGTGACAACGTGGTAGGTATGATGTAACACTTCAAAAAAATAAAAATAAAAACTCCTTAGTATACTTTTTTCAAATGTGACAACGTGACGGATATGTTGTGGCACTCTAAAAAAAATTAAAAATTCATTACTGTACTTTTCCTAAACGTAACATGTGATATTCTAACGTGGCAGACCCATTTTGATTGAATTACTGCATGTCTTCATGTCACGTGCCAAAAAACAATTAGTAAGGAATTCATGTCCCACACTGCACATGTTAAGAACAACCAAACTTTAAAAAGCTACTAGCGTGCTTTTCAAACAACGTGACACATAAACACCCCACCACCTTCCCCATATATAAAAACTCATTAGTGCACTATTCCTAAACGTGACATGTGACACTCCAACGTGTCAGACCCAATTTGATTGAATTACTGCATGTCTTCACGCCACGCGCCAAAAAACAATGGTAAGGAATTCACATCCCACACTGCGCGTGTTAAAAATAACCAAACTTTAAAAGCTGCTAGTGCGCTTTTTGAACAACGTGACACACAAACACCTTACCACCTTCCCCACACATAAAAACTCCTTAGTGTACTTTTCCTAAACGTGACTGTAGCGCTTGACTTTCTTTGCGCGCCCCCCTTTCAGAGAAGGCCCGAATTGGTCTCCTACAGTTCGAACTCCTGTCACGGTTCTGAATCTAATCTCACAAAGTGCAATGTGAAACTGATAAACACCAAAGAGTCCAATCCGGCAAATCATTTTGGAAAATTGATTTGAATCAAATAATGCCAAAACTGAACTGCTTTGCCATATTACAAAGTCGTCACCTAAATATTTTATTTTGGGAAATTTAGGAAACCCTGACTCGTGCCAAAGGCTACGTGTCCGTCATCACCAAAGTTGCCTCGGCTCGGGAACTTGGGTACGAGAGGGGAAGGTCCTCAAATGAGCACCCCCACTCACCCGATCAAAGATCGGCCTCTACTAACATGATATGTTGGTTTATAAACAAGTGTTCTTATTCTGGTTATTAGTTAACTTTACTATGTGACGCACACATACAAGTATAGACTAAATCGCAAGAATTGGAACAAATCAACTCATGTTTGTTTTAGAAAATGGTTTGAAAATGCCATTCACATGTGAGCTAAAGCGTGGATTTGCTACCCTCAAGTGGGCTTAAAACATGATGATTTGCCACTTCGGAAAGTGGGCATAAAACTCACATTTGGTGAATTGTTCCAATTCAAGTAATAAAGCCTCCACCCACGGGCATTCATACAGTTTAGCAAGTAAGCACATAGCCTCAGGGCAAGCATGTGAAACATGACAACACTCACACTCATGCAAGTATGCTAAAAGCGTAAAACTTACAGTGTACTCCAAGCCAAAGCAAAAGCTAGTTAGAAATCATGCATGATCCTAACTATACAAGATGCCTAATGCAACACATGCAATAATGCAACTAAATAGGCTGGGCTATCTAAGATGGCATATGAATGCAACAATTTGATACACGTATTCAAATAGGTATTGAAATATGATGCAATTTGAATGATGCGCCGAGCCCGGTGCATGCAATACAAATGAATGATGCAAACATGCAAGCATAAGGTATGCTAATTAAAACGTGCCCTAATCTAACCATCAAAAGCAGTTAAATAAAAGGGAGAAAGACGTGGGGTTGGAAGACATGTACACACACGCACACTTATTACAACATTGCGCCCTTGCGAAGGAGGGTTCGAATAACTAAGCTAAGCTAATCTAAGCTAAGCTATTTATTACAAAATAACTATTTAACTGTTCTAGCTAATTAATTATTACAAACCGAATTGACTAGCTAGCTATGGTGAGCTAATTGAAATATTACAAAACCGATTGAATAATTAGCTACTCTAACTAATTAATTACAAAAGGACTAAGCTAATGAACTAATTAGCTAAGCAATTTAAATGAACGGTGTCACGACCCCATTCCGCCCCTAGTAGAATGGTGCCATAATGGCTAGTAATCCGAGATTACCAAAGGCCAACTTGTCAGGATTCATATACAATCAGAGTATACATATGGGGCTTACAAGTGCGGAATCAATAAATTTAAATCTAAATAGTCCACAAGAGCTGTGCATAGATCAAATGAAATGACACACATCATGACATGGTTTACAACTTGGATACAAATAAAATAAAGTACATATTACATCTTGATCAAAAGGCTTCTCGAGCCAACATATACAAAAGACATGAAATACAAGCTAAGAAGCATAATCTTCAAGATGCTAGCAAAATATGAATCCGAACACAACTTGCAAAATACATCTAGGCATCTCCGCCTTCTTGCTCGTCACCTACATATATATAAGGAGAGGGTGAGCTTGGATACTCAGTGAATGATAGTAGTAATAAAGGTTTGAATGAATGATATTCAAGATCTTTATCAAAACAATACATAGCATATCTTGTACAAAATATAGGGATGAACCAAGTTCATTTATCAAGTCTTTCAAAGCTTCAAGAGATGCTTACTAGCATCAATATAATACAAGGGATGACATTCTTGACAGAAGAAGGGAATAATCGACCCGGAATCGATTAGACAAACCCACCTGTACAAGACCGTCAGTGGCAAGGGAGATATCTCAAACAAGGGTATTAGTTGCATTATAGTCCCCTAGCACTAAGGACTTTCCAAGAATGTCATCAAAACAAGATAATACTTTATACAAAACTAGGAATAATCATTCATACTTGAACAAACACTTTTCCAAAACGAAATAAGCAAAGCCATTATCAAAACATTAGAACATAACTTTATTAAAAATACCACTCACATAGCTCTTCGGGTGTAGGGCTTAAGGCAAGAGTCCAAGACCTACAAATACATGACAAGGTCCACTGAATGCATTTCAAGAAGACAAGAAGGAATGCTCAAAGATGGTTATGAAATGCACTTTCCAAACAAGCTTTACATGAGTGCAGATGATCTTGGCATTTCTTTCAAAACTAAGTCAAGATAAAGCAAAACATGTACTGGGGAGTTAAAACACTGTTTTCCATCTTGGGAAAACATGCTGGGTACCAACCAGGTTTTGGCCGAGGTCCCACACCTCTTGGCCGAGGTGTGGTCCCGGTGACCACATTCAGGAAAATGAAGTCTGAAAAATCTGGGTTTCCTTTGAAGAACGTGAAGAACATGAATGCTAAAATCATAACTTGTTATTACAAAATCTGAGATTTCATGTCATGAGTTCAAAAACATGGACCTGGGTACCCATACTTGAAGATTCCATGAAAACAAACACAAAAATATGGATCTTGATACAAACTTTTGGATCAAAACATGGTTCTATTTCAAGAGCACAAGAACATTATTTTCTCTTTCTAAACCAAACTTTAAATCATTGCATGGCCTATGAATTATATAGATCATGCAATGTGATCGGATCAATATAAAGAACAACAAGAGTAGATTAAGAATCTAACCTCAAAACACGGATCTAACGGTTCAAACTCTAAAGATCAAGCTTGGGATCTAGCTCTCTCACTCTAAACTCTTCTTCCTCTTCCTAGAGCTTCTCACTCTACAATGCAAAAGGTATGACACAAAATGAGATGGGTTCTCAGCTAGTACCTGACTTAACCCTCTGCTGGGACACGTGGCAACACCGGATTGGATCTCCTCAAAAGGTGACAGAATGACAAGACAAAAGCATGACAAAATGTGTATAACAAGCAAGGTGACAAGGGCACTCTAACAAGGTAATGATCTCGGATCAAGACATAGGCTTCGGGCAAGGAGGTTCTCAATGATCTCAGCTAGGAAGGATAACTCTTGGCCCAGCTGCGCCACACCTCGGCCTAGATGTGCCACACCTCGGTCTAGGTCATACCAGTCCAGGAACAAGATCACTAGGTGCGAGGATCAAGGATGTTGGTTGCCTAGATGATAACGTCTCGGCCTAGATGGTACACATCTCGGCTAATAAGCCAGGGTGAAGGTGGAGGTCAACCAAAGTGGTTTTAAGATGGTCCTAGGTATAAGAGGTTCAAGGGTGTCCTAGGCTTAACACACCAAGCAAGGAACAAAGCATACAAACAATACTCAAGCAAATCACATAAGCACAAAGCAAGACATGGATCTTTACTTAGGCAAAACAAGTCAAAATCTACAAATGCAAGCTTAACAAACAAAATCATGCAGATGCACATGAACATGACCAAGACAAGAATGAGGGTCATTACAAACGGCCTCGGGAAGCGAGGGATGCATGCATGCTCGGTAGGCTTCCTCCCGAAAATCCACCACCTTGCCTCTAGATGCCTCTGTTTGCACATCTTTGGACCTCTGAAAATTATGCCAACTTCCAGACTGCTTCTGTTTCATCTCAAGAACATACTAAGGGATGATCGGCTAGAAATGGTGGCCATCGGCCATTACTGATGGTCGGTCGGCTGGCTTTGGTGGCCAGTCAGCCAGTACATGTGGCCAGTTGGCCACTGCTTCCCTGAAATTCTTCCTTTTGCTGCAACAGAGAGCAAACAGAGGCATGGTAGTGTATTTGCAAGGAAATGTATGTACTGCCTTCTTCCTTATCATTTCTCAAGCTTAAAGGAGAGTGGCACTCGGCTCTGAAGCCACCAACCAAGAATTCTCATGCATGATGGCCCAAAAACCAAGCTTGTACAAGCTTCATGAATGCACACATAAGAATCAAATGGCTATCACCCTATCATGCATGATCAAGGGTAACGGTGACCAAGAAATGCGACACGTTTCATCACTTTGAGTATGAAATGTCTCGCATTTCTTGTGTTTGGATTAAAGTTCGATCCAAACTCATGCAATGCAAACTACATGATTATCTTAGTCATGTTTTACTTGATTCAATTTTGTTTACACATTTTAAATCATCGAGCCATTCTTTAGTCAATTTGTCCAAGGTGAAAGTCCTCTAATGAGAGAGGGGTCAACCAAGGAGGGTTTAAAACATGGGAGAGATCATGCCTTTGACTTGGAGGAACCCTCAAAAGAAGGTTAAAGCCATTTGAGCACAAACTCTAACTCATGCTTAAACACAACCTTAAGGCCAACAAACCCTCAAAGCAAAAGGAAAAGTGAAGAAATGAGGGAGGTTACAGAATCTTAGTGCTGAGATGACAAGCTAAAGACACCAAATCATGCAATCAATATATGCACAACATGTTTAAAGCCAAAAACATCAAAGCTAGTGAAGTGTATTACACTAGAAGCATGCAATATCAAGCTCACACAACCAAACTAGCTCAAAATAGAGCTTAAACATGCAAAATCAGTGGCTAAATCATGCTGGAATTGAAGCATAGAAAACAAGAAAAGCATGCTCATTTGTTAGCTTGCAAGTAAGGCTCAAAGCACAACTTTCAAACTTAATAAAAGAGTGATATATGCGAGAGTGCGAAAGAGGTTTATGCACTAAAATCACATGCTAAATAATGCTATAACATGCAAACAACCCAAACAAAGTATGCTAGAGGGCCTAAAACACAAAGCTAGTAAAGGCCACTTACACTACAACCATACAAAGCATGAGTCATATGACCAAAACAAAGTTAAAACATGCTAAAACATTAGCAAAAACATGCTGAGATGGAATCCCAAAAGGGGAGAAAAACATGCTCACCTCTTAGGCCAACTACACATGCAAATAAGAAATGAGGGGGGGGGGGGGGGACCACCCCCTCCTATTTTGGTCCTCAAAACCAACTTTTTGCCACTGAAATTCCCTTGGAATTCAGTGGTTAAAAGGCCAAGAAAGGATTATTTCAAAAGCTTTGAAAGGTGGCTCAAAAGGTTTTGCAAGCCAAAAAGCAAAGGGGGAGGGAGGGAACCACCCCCTAACCAAACAAGGTTTAAACCTCAATTTTAAAACCTTAAAATCAGAGTTTTTAGAGGTCAAAACAAGCCTCAAAGTAGTGTAAAAAGATGGCCAAGCACTTAGCTAAAACAAAGCTTAAAAGAGTTAACTTCTTACCCTTGAAGCATAGCTGCAAAACAGGTACAATTCTGAGCTAAAACCAAGCTTTAGACCTCAAATAGGACTTCCAAGGAACTCAGCTCTGAGATGAAGATATTTGATCAAGGGGTTGTAGGCAAATATGTAAAGAATTCGCACTTTCAAGCCTAAAACAGGAAAAGAGAGAGGATTCTAGAGAGAGAGTGAAATTTTTCTTCTAAATTTTCTAAACCCCCAAAATGGGGAAGGGACCTCCCCTTATATAGAAAAACAAGCCAAAAGCTTGGCTTCATCCCTCCATACATGTGCATGGAGGATACACTCAGTGACTAACAGCTAGCACCAATTGGCAAATAAATATCTGAAAAAGGAGAAAAATGGCCGTCAGCCATCAATAGTGGCCGATCGGGCACCACTGATAGCCGGCAGGCCCAAGCCATGGCCGATGGACACTAGGGATGGCCGACAAGCCATCCTCTCCTCTAGATTCAAAGAAGCAAGCTCTTGGTCCACAACCAAGCACAAAACAGACAAGCTGAGAGGCTCCAAGACAAGGCGCTCAGCCGAGACCTTTAGAGACTCGAAATGAACACGAGCATGCGCAATCACCGGATGTTCAAGCGATGACGTCTAAGTCTTGAGGACGGTCAAAAATGGGGTGTCTACAGTGACATGTGACACTCCAACGTAGCTGACCCAATTTGATTGAATTACTGCATGTCTTCAAGTCATGCACCAAAAAACAATTAGTAAAGAATTCATGTCCCACACTTCGCATGTTAAAAACAACCAAACTTTAAAAAGCTACTAATGTGCTTTTCGAACAACGTGACATGCAAACAATGCACCACCTTCCCCATACATAACCACGCCACATGTCCCACAACTGTACTAACAATGGCAAAACAGTCAACAAATCATTTAAGGGACCACTCAGTCACCAAAAAAACATTTAGGACTTTATGGATTACAAGTCTACAAACGGGATTTATTGGTCAATTCCCCAATTATTTATCTCTATGTGATTAAACTTCTGTATCTAAATAGAGTTGTGGAAACTAAATGAGTTAAAGGAATAATAAGTAAGTTAGCGATAGGATAGTAGGGAGCAAAACATCTAGTGGATAGGTTATATACAAATTGATTTTATTTTGTACACAAAAATATATATATATATATGTATATTATTTAATAAAATGAAAATGAAATAGAGAGATGGCCGGATGGCCTCTCCCATTTCCAAGGGTTATCTTGAACAATTAAGGTATGCATGATATGTAAGAGATTGTCTACACTCAAACTCCCTAGCCACATTAGGTGTGTAAGGAAAGAGAACACACTTCACCAATAAGATGGCATCTAAAGAAAGAATAACTAAATAAATAAATTCTTAATTAAAATAAACTTCTCCACTTATTTGCCTTTATATTGAACACTTTAGCCCTTCTATTCCTATACACATGGCTGAGTAAGGGAAAAAGAAAGAGGAGAACAGAAAAGAAAAAGAGGGAGAGAGGAGAGGGTGCTTAGTGGTCACCATTTTGAAGCTAATCTTGAGGATAATTTATAAAAGCTCTTGAGGTAGAAATACTCTACCCCTATCCTTCTTTAGATATTATTAACTGATTATAATATATATATATGCAAGAGCATGCATTATTAATACATACATAACAAGTGAATAAGTCAATGGATTTTAACATTTTCATAGGATGAGAATTTCATGACTATATGATTTCTATTCGTTCTTTGCATGTATAGATTAAATGGTTTAGTGTAGACACCCCATTTTTGATTATCCTCAAGACTTGGATGTCATCGTTTGAACACTCGATCATCATCCATGCTCGTGTTTGTTTTGAGTTCTCGAAGGTCTCGGCTACGCGCCTTGCCTCAAGATCTCTCAACTCGTCTGTTTTGTGCTTGGTTGTGGACCAAACACTTGTGTTTTTGCTTCTAAGGGAAGAGGGTGGCTTGTTTGCCATCCCCTCAACCCACCAGCCAAGGCATGATGCCATCGGCCCCTTTTTCTTGCCATCGGCCAAGAGTGTTGGCCGATTGGCACTATATTTGGTCGGCCGGCACTTATATTGGTCGATCGGCCATTTTTGGTGGCCGAACACTATTCATCTACTTTATGCAGATATTTTGTGCCAGTTGGCGTAGCTGGCATCCACAATTCACCCCCTCTATACACGTGTATGGAGGGATTTGCCCTTTGCTTAGCTTCTCTTGCAAGCTTTAGAATTTGAACTTCTATAAAGAGGGAGCCCCTCATTCCTCCTCCAGGGTTCAGAAAAATTAGGTTGGGAGAGTTAAATATAGTTTTGTATCTATACTCCCTTGTTTGATCCAATTTTGTGCTCAAAAGTGTAGTATTGTCTTGCTATTGTACACAAACACACACTAGAACACCATCCTTGGTTGCTGAGGTGCTAGGAGGTTGATTTCAGTGTTCTTGGGTTAGTTTGAACTCAGAAAACCTGCTGGAGCTTCCTTCTTGAAGAGGTTCTACAAAGGTGAGTTCCTTGCTTTAGGTCCCTTTCTTGCTTAAGATTTTAACCCTTTTTGCTTATTGTTTTGAGCTTAGTTTATAAATGATAAAAGTTTTGATTTTCCTTGCTTTAGAACTTTGTTTAAGGTCATTTTGAGGTTTGGGGTTGTTTCTCCCCTCTTAGGCCTTGTTAGGCCTTGTTTTAGGCCATCCCTTTTGGCCATTGCTCTTAGCTTTGTATGACCTCTCTACCACTGAAATCCAGAGGATTTTCAATGGTGGAGAGGTTGTTTTGGCATCTTACATAGGAAAGGGTCATCCCCTCTCCATGTTGTCTTTAATGCTTACATAAATGGCTTATGTTTGTAGCATGTGTGCTTTGCTTGTTTTAGCTTCATTTCAGTACATATTAGGCTTTGTTTTGCCATGATATAGCACTGTTTTGACTTGGTTTAGACATACCATGCATGCTTTGTATACTTGTCTTGTAATCCCATGATTTGCCTTAACATGCACCATGTTGTATCATGTCTTTTTAGCATGATTTTGGTTCAACTCCATGAAGCTTTCAGCCATGTTGTGACATGCTTAAGCTCTAATTTTGGTCCTCTTGGTCATGCTTGCATTGTTTTGTATAGCTACCATGTATTCTAGCTTGTTAGCTTTAAGTGTCCAAGTCATTAGCATGCTCTATTTGGGGTCATTTTAGTGGTTTGGCATCACTTGTAATGTTATTTCAGTCCATATTCCATGCTCATATGCTTGCACTTATGACTCCTTTAATGTCTTAAAGAGTTAGTGTCTTATGCCTCATGAATGTGTCATCGTGCATGTCACCATGCTTAGGCATTTGGGATGTCATCTAAGTGGGTGTTTTGGGCTCATTTTGGCATGCCATATCCCTGTTTTCATTGACTTAAAACTTTCCATGTTTGGTTGTCTTAGGTGTAGTGTAACACCTCTTTGGTAGCCTTGCATGTCTCATGTTTTTGCCCCTTTGTTTTAGCTTGTTTTGGCTTTGGTCATTGCATGTTTTAAGCTTATTTTGCCATGCTTTAGGACTATTTTGGGTTATGCTTTCCATATGCTCTTTGTTTTGTGTAGCTTTGGTTCGAGTCCCTTCACTAGTCTAGGCTTTAAGCCTTTTGCATGCTATGATTATGATTTGTTTATGTGATTTGGCATCACTCCTAGCATCATTTCAGAGCATGTAATGTTGTCACATTTGCATGCTTTTCATTCCTTTTAAGTATTCTTAGAAGTTTCCCTTCGATGCTTAAGTGTTAAGCCAATTACCATGCATGTTTGTATGCGATTTTGTCCCTTATCCCTTAGCATATTGGCCACTGATTTGGACCGATTTGAGAGCTGTCCATTTCGGTTTAAGACCATCCCCGCATGTTGTTGCATGCTTGCCTTGTATGTTGTCACATGCTTGTTGCATATTTGGCAAATTGCATGTTGTAGCATGCTAGTTCAATTGTGCCTTATTGTGTACTTGGTCCATGACATGTTGTTGCCTGCTTAAGTTGTAATGCATTTGGCATGCTTTCTCTCTTCTTCTTTTTTTTTTTTTTTTTTTTTTTTTTTTTTTTTTTTTTTAAGTTGCTTAACATGTTGTTACATGTTTGCCGCACATGTTGTTATATGCTAAAATGTTGTTACATGCCTTGCATATTTGCATGCATAAGTCGCATTTTGCATGCTTGTTAGCTTACATTTCGTCATGTGCTTGATATGTTGTCACATATTCTTGCATGTTTGGATGCATGTTAGGTAACATTGCATTGCATTTTTCGTGCTCATGTTACATTGACTTAGCTTGCATACTTATGTTGATTACATTGGATTGCATTGCACATGTCGCATTACATTGGTTGCATGCTTTACATTGTATTTGGTACACTTGCATAGCATTATGTTTGGTCTGGCGTGTCAAACCAAACACAAAGATCGAGGGACTTCTTGTACTTGAAGTGACGAAACGTGCCTCAATCCTTGGTCGCCGACACTCTTGATCTAACATGATAGAGTGTGAGGCATTCGTGTGCTTTGTGCATTCATTGTACATTAATTTCCACACTTGGCTCCTTTGGCCATCATGCGTTGAAATGCGTGATTGATGGCCCGAGGGTCGAGAACCATTCTCCTTTGAGTCTCAAACATGATAAGGAGGATGGTGGTGCAAACATTGCCTTGAAAATGCATTGCCACGCTTTGTTTGTCCTCTGCTGCAGCAAAATAGCATTCTGCAGGAAGAAATGGCCGGTCGGCCATCTTCAGTGCCGGCCAGCCATGCATTGCTGGCCGGTATCTTCATTCATGGTCGATGACCAATTTCCCTTAGCCGATGGTGTAGACACCACATTTTTTACCGTCCTTAAGACTTGGACGTCATCGTTTGAACACTCGATGATCATCCATGCTTGTGTTCGTTTTGAGTTCCCGAAGGTCTCGGCTGCGTGCCTTGCCATAGGATCTCTCAACTTGATTGTTTTGTGCTTGGTTTTGGACCAAGGACTTGTGATTTTTGCACCTGAGGGTAGGAAGTGGCTTGTTGGCTATCCCCTTAACCCACCGGCCGTGGTTTGAGGCCACTGGCCTTGTTTTCTTGCTATCGGCTAAGAGTGTTGGCCGATCGGCACTTTAGTTGGTCGGCCGGCCGGCCATTGATTTGGTCAATTGGCCACTTTTTTTGGCCGAGGCCTTTTCTTCGCCTTTTTCAGGCATTGTGCATGCCAGCTATGCCACCTGGTGAGCACAGACTCTGCCCTCCATGCACGTGTATGGTGGGATTTGAACCAACACTTAGCTTCTCTTGGAAGCTTTGAATTGGACTTCCTATAAGAGGAGAGCCTCCCCTCCCTTTCCAAGGGTTCAGCCAACTGATATAGAAGATATATATCACTCTCTCTCTCTCTATATATCTCTTCTCTCTCTATAGTTGTGTGTGTAATAGTGTTCTAAAGGGTGTTTTTGTTCATATTTTTGCACTAAAGCACCTAGTAGTACACTATCCCTTGGTTACTGAGGTGCTAAGAAGGTTGATTTCAGAGTTTTTGAGTTGGTTTTGATCCAAGAAGGGTGTTGGAGTTGGTATTCTTGAAGTGTTCTTCAAGGGTGAGTCAACTTGCTTTTGATACCCCATTTTGGCTTAAACTTTTACACATACTTATATATTGTTTTAAGCTTGACTCTAAACTACAAAAAGTTCTGATTTTGTATGCTTGTTATGGTTGTTTAAGATCACTTTTTGGTTAGGGGTTGTCTACCCCCTCTTAGGCCTTGTTTGGCCACTTTTTGTGCCTTTATCTTTGGGCTTTGGAACCTTTTGTTTTTGACCTTCTCACCACTGAAATTCAGAGGATTTTCAGTGGTGGAGAAGTGGTTTTGAGGTTTTTGTATAGGGGAGGGACACCCCTCTCCCTTTGTGTCTCATTTGCTTGCATTGTTGGCTCACCATAGTAGCATGTTTGCTTAGCATGTTTTTGGCCCCATTTCAGCAAGTTTTTGGTGTTATCTTGGCGTGATATACCTCTGTTTTAAGTTGGTTTGTTGGCCTATTGCATGCATCACACACTTGCCTTGCAATCCTCTCATTTGCCTAAACATGTATCATGCATTTTGACCATCATGCTTGCATGTTCTAACCTAACTTTGAGAAGTTTTTAGCCTTGTTTCACCATGCTTAATCTCTCTTTCGGGTTGTCTTGGTCATGCTTGCCATGCTTTGTATAGCCACCATGCATTCTAGCTTGTTAGCTTTGGGTGTGTGAGTCATTAGCATGCTTTACTTGGGCCATTTCAGTGATTTGGTATCACTTGTCATGTTATTTCAATCCATGTTTCATGCTTGTATGCTTGCATTTGCCATCCTTTCAATGCTTTGAAGAGTTGGTGTCTTATGCTCCATGTTTGGGCCATTGTGCATGTCTCCACGATTAGGTCTTTGGGATGCCATCTCATTGGGTTTCGAGGCTTATTTTGACATATTATAGCTCTGATTTTATTGGCCTAGGTCGTGCCATGTTTTGTTGTAATAGGTGTAGTGTAATTGCCTTTTTTTGGCCTTATATGCGTCTTGTTTTGTGCTCGCCTTTCTAGCATGTTTTGGCCTCATCCCATGCATGTTCTAGCCTTGTTTTGGCCTGTCTTGGGACTATTTTGGGTCACCTTGGTCCGTTGGGGCTTGGTTGATATAGCCATGGTGTGAGCCCCTTGACTAGCTTTGAGCATTGGGTCTATTGGCATGTTATGCTTCACTTGTGCATATGATTTGGCATCATTCCTCACATGATTTTAGAGTTCATGCAATTGTCACATTATCATGTTCATCCCTTCTCGCTCATGCTTGAGAGTTGTATCCTTGTGCCCAGGTGGTAGGCCATTACATTTGCATGCTTATTGTGCATCTCATTCCATCATTCCTAGGCACTATTGGCCATTGATTTTGGACATGATTGAGGTCTGTCTATCTTTAGTTTAAGTCCATTCATCATGTTGTTCAATGTTGCATGCTTGTCTACCTTTGCATGCGATACATGTTTGTATATCTAGGTTGCGTCTTGCATGTTTGTTAGTTTGCATCTTGTCACATGTTAGCTTAGGTTACATTACATTTGGCATGTTTGCTACCTTAACCTCGTGTGTATGTTCGAGTCATATTGCATTTGGCATGCTTATGTCGCATTACTTTAGTTGCATGTTTTGCATTGTATTTGGCATACATGCATTGCATTTTGTTTGGTTTGGGGTGTCAAACCAAGCATGAGAAACGAGGGACGTTCATACTTGAAGAGACAAAACGTCCCTCAATCCTTAGTCGCCAACGCTCTTGATCCAAGCATGATAGAGTTCTAGGCATTCATTCCACATTAATTTGCACACTTGGCACCTTTGGCCATCATGCATTGAAATGCATGATTGGTGGCCCGAGGGTCGAGAGCCATACTCCCTTGAATTCAGAGCATGGTAGGGAGAGTGGTTGTGCACACATTGTCTTGTAAATGCCTTGCCATGCGCTGTCTGTCCACTGCTGCAGCAAAAATAGTTTTCTGCAGGAATAGATGGCCGGTCGGCCATCTTCAGCGCCGGCCGGCTATAAAAATCTAGCCAGTGGCCCCACTTTTGGTCGATGACCATCTTTCCATGGCCGATGGTCCTATCTCTTGGCCGGTGGCATCATAAAATGCTTAAGGAGTGGTTCAGAAGCACCCTTGGGACTTGTGTAGTTTTTAGAGGAGCAAAACAGTGCAAACAGAGGCAACATGTGGCATGGCAATGGGTTTTCGATCGAGGCGATCGAGCATCCATCATTCAATCATTTCGAGGTGGAGCTGTGGCGGCCTCCTTTGGTAATTAATTTGTTAATTAATTAAGGGTTTGTAATAATTAATTAGCTAGGATAGTTGATTAATCATTTGGTTTGTATTATTTATTCGGACCATCCATCGAGAGGACGAATTTTGTAATAAGTGTGCGAGAGTGTGTGAATGTCTTCCAAGCCCACGTCTTTCTCCCTTTTACTTACCAGCTTTTGATGGTTAGTTTAGGGCATGTTTCAATTGGCATACTTATGCTCTGCATGTTCGCATTCATTCATTTGTATTGCATGCGCTGGGCTCGGCGCATCATACTAACTGTATTGTATTTCAATTCCGATTTGAATACATGATTATCAAGTTGCATCTCATATGCCATCTTAGAATAGTCGAGCCTATTTCTAGTTGCATTTTTGCATGTGTTGCATTAGCCATCTTCACATGAACTAGGATCATGCATTTGATTATTAACTAGTTTCTTGTTTTGGCTCGGAGTACACTGTGAGTGTTTATGCTTTAGCATCTTGCATGTGTGTAAGTGTTAACATGACAACATGCTTGCCATGAGGCTAATTGCTTATGTGATATAACTGCCTGAATGCCTGTGGGTGAAGGTTGGATTGCTCGAATTGGAACGATTCATTGAAATCCGTGTTTTAGCCTACTTGTGAGTAGCAAACTTCAAACCACTTCCAAATAAAATGGATATGCGATGCTTTGTTCCAAATTAGGCAATCTAGTCTATACTTGTGTGTTGTGCGCATCACATAGTAATTCTAGCTAATAACCGGAATAAGAACGCATATGTTTTCAAAAACAAGATATCATGTTTAGTACAGGTCGATCCTTGATCGGGCGAGCGGGGGCGCTCATAAGTGGCCTTCCCCAATCGTACCCAAGTTCTCGAGCCGAGGCAACTTTGGTGATGACGAACACGTGGCCTTAGGCAACGAGTCAGGGTTTCCTAAATTTCTCCAAAAATAAAATATTTAGGTGGCGACTATGTATCTGGCAAAACAGTCCATGTTTGGCACTTCTTTCTTAAAAATCACTTTTCCAAAACGATTTGCCGGATTTGGACTCTTTGGTGATTTATCAATCTTGCACTGCACTTTGCAAGATCAGATTAAGAACCGTGACATTTGAGTCCGAACTGTAGTAAGCCCAATTGAACAAAATGGGATTTTTTTTCCTGGGACATTCGGGGACGTCTACAGTTTCTAGCGACTCTGCTGGGGATTTAGAGAACTTAACTCGAACTCATGATATCTCGTTTTGACTACACTTATGTGTTTCTTTGCATTGCATTTGCATTAGTGCGCCTAGGACACCGTGTTTGCCATCTGCTATTCCTAAACGGTTTGCTGGAGGCTCGCTTTGAGAAGCGTGCCATAAGGCTGACTGATTACGGGCTCTACCACGATGGGAACACAAACCCCGGTTTTTACCGAGGCACCCTTTTTGACCATTCGACCTAGTGTATATTCGGAATCCATAGTGACTATTCCAAACTAGGACAGGTTGCTTACCCGATTGTAGGTTGTTTGAAACCGCTGTGTGCGTAGTGAAACCCTAGTCCTTAACGAAAATAGGATAGGGAAACCCTACCCTAACATAGGGGTGTTTTGGTTCTTACTGGCTTGTTATGTGCTTTTTAAGTTGACCTCTACAAGGTATGCATGTATCAGTTTGCAAGTCTGGGTATCAGGCCGCGGGCATCAGTGTTTTGAGAATTAGTTATATCTGCGGTATCAGATTCAGTTTTGGGACAGTAATTTGGGAACAGTGATCAGAGGTCAAATACAGTTATTCAGCTATGCTTATGTCTGTTCGGGTGAAATTACGCTGAGATACTTCCTGTTTTCTCTTTTGGGGGGGGAGGGGCTCAAGGATTTAGCTCAGAATAGCCAGTGTTCTCCTTCACTGAAGCAAGGCAAACATCTGATCCGTCAGTCACTGGTCACATCACCTTTGTTCAATTCAGCGGATTTATGATGGCACAAAATTCAGAGGAAATTGTGGTTATGGCTGCCGTATTAAACCAAGGAATCATCCTGCAGGGTGAGACCGACGTTGAAGTGCCACACCCACCCAAATCACCTGTCGCGCACCCGATCTGGGAACCCCAGTTGTTTCAAGCTCGTGAACCCACAACATTTGAGTTAATGGGAATGATCGGTGACCTCGAGAGATCTGTGGCTGATCTGACCTATGGAATGTTGGCTCCGCCACCAACGACATCGTATGCTGGGAACTTCGTGCCGTAGGAGCCCCCGCTACTGTGGCGAATTGTAATTGAGCTCAGTCAACCTGAAGCTGTCTCAAGCTCCGGCAATGACATGTCGATGACAACGGGGCTTCGCACTAAAGTAGCAACCCAAACTTTTCACCAAGTTGAGGCTAGTGGAAAGAACAAGATGAAGGCGGACACAGATCCCTATGAACAACTCCAGCAAGCTGTTGAGGCTCTGAAAGCCGGGGGGTTGAACAAGCAACAAATACTCGCAGTTGTGGCTAAGACTGTGGATGACATTTTCCCTGCTCAGACAGAGAGCAGTTCAAGCCAAAGGGAAAATCGAGATAGGGACCGTCGTACCAGAACAGTTCCTTCCAATCCTAACCCTGCACCTGGAAAAGAACAGAGAGCCAAGGTAGCACCTACTGATCCTTTTGCTAGTGCATCCAGCAAAGGTCCACAGGCTTCGAAGTATCTGCCCCGAGGCCGCAGGGTCTTTCATGCCCTCTACATGCCTTTATCCAAGGCTCTTCGAATCCTCACCAAAAAATGTCATCTCAAACCTCTTGAGCCTCGGCCTCTCCCGAGTAATCTCCCTATCTCACATGATGCTACCCAGTACTGTGCGTACCATCAACAGATCGGTCACACCACCGTCAACTACTTCCGTCTTCGCCATGAAGTGCAGGTTCTGTTTGACAATGAGGTCATCCTCCCACCTAGCTCAGCAAAGTCTGTCACCACTAAGCTCGTGGACTTCGAGGATAATACAAGTATGTGATCACGGGTTGGTCCACCTGCGGGCGGTGCTCGGTTTATTTCAGATGTGGCGTTTGGCACGCACTATTTTGAGCATTTGAGAATGCTAATTCTTGTACTTTTTGACTTGGGTGTTGAGTCAGTTCTGTGGTTTTGTTTCGAGTCCGTCTCTCTGTTTTGAGTCAGTCTTTTTGATTAAGGTCTGTTTTGTTGTATCGAGTCAGTCGTGTTGTACAGAAGTTGGGTGATTCCGAGGGTGTCACCTCGGACATCATTATTTTGCTTTGTGATTGTCCTTTTGCTTTGTTTTGAGTCTGTCTCTACTGTGGAGCCAGTTACAACCAGGAAATTTGAACGAAACAGCTATAGCTGTCATGTTTTTGTGCTTATTAATACTTGGAGCCTATTATGCCAGCAAATTTGAAAGAAACGGCAGTACATTTCACTTGCTCTTCTGTGCCTTGAAATCATTGCATTTGACCTAAGTTTTTAATGTGTTGAAAACGAAGAGGAAGGAATTCCTCGGGTTTTGCAAAATTTGATCAACTGAGAGAGAGAAAGGCATGCTAAGCCCTTAATGATTGAGATCATGCTTGTTAACGTGACTACTGAGAAGGATCCTAGCTTGATCTAGATTGGTTCTACACTGTCTTCAGCGCAAGCGATTTGTCACTTTCTTAAAAGATTTCAAAAAAATGTTTTGCGCCGTCTTGCAAAGACTTGTGTGGAATCGCTCTTGAGATTGTGCAGCTTAGGATCACTCTCAGCCTCGAGACTCGACCCTTTTTTCTTTCAAACCTTGAACTCAGATTCAGAATGTTCAAAGGTCAATCATGATGTGAAACCTGTGTGGCCATATTCGAAGCAGCCCTTGAACTAGGGGCAAGAAAGTCAGACCAAGAATGTCAGATGTCATCAAAAGAAGCTTGCAAAGCTAGAAGAGAAGCATCCCTTGAACTAGGGGCAAAAATATTAGACGTGCTCGAAGAGTCACAAATTGGGACACTTTTCAAACCAACGAAGATCGGCAAGAATGCCAAATCCCAGAAGGAAGGAAAGAAAAAAGTATTGTTGAAGGACAACCGAGTTCCTATCCACAACACTGGGGCAATTCAGCCCCCCATTGGATGGACTCCTACATCGTCAGGGAACAACAGTCATTCTCTTGGATTCAGATGACTTCAGGATCTCAAAACCATTTGACATGGAAAAAGCTACACTTACTGCCCTTGAGAGGCTCGCTGGGTCAAAAACTCGGAAGGGCGACCCGGGCAAAAGTTAGAGCCAATGAAAAAGAAAAGAAAAAGAAAAGAAAAAGAAAATTGAAAAAAAAAGAGAGAAAAATGCATAGAATGAAAAAAGGACAAAAAGAAATGAAATGAATTGAAAAGAAAAGAAAAACAAAGCTCGCAAGGTTGAAAACCCGGAAGGGCGGCCTTGGCAAAAGTTAGAACGTAAAAGGACAGGTTAAATACCCGAGTGTACCTTACCGGAACTACGTAAGGCTTGATTCCCATGTTTGGGATACGTAGGCAACTTCATTATGAAGTCCAACCATAAACACTTCCAAATCAATTGTGTCCATGTAATGGTTCAGATCATCTTTGACATTTCTATATCCGAGAGTTCGGTTGTGATTATCGCTGTGAGAACTGGTTACAGTGTGCTGTGGTGCATTTCAAACAAGGGGAACTTTCCATTACCATATAGTGCGCTGTGGTGCCATTCAAATAAGGGGCAATTTTCTATTGCCACACAGTGCCTTACAGACAAGAGGCAATTTTCCATTGTTATGGATCTGAGGTTGTACATCTCAAGAGTGAGTTCCGTGCTCGTTAAGCAGTGGTGTAGACGTCCCCAAACGACCCGGGAGGGAATCCCGTTTTGTTCATTGGGGCTTACTACAGTTCAGGACTCAATGTCACGGTCCTATATCTAATCTCGCAGAGTGCAATGCAAGACCGATGAATCATCAAAGGGTCCAAATCCGGCAAATCGTTTTGAAAAACAAATTTTTAGAAAGAAGTGTCAGACATGGATTGCTTTGCCAGATACAGAGTCGCCACCTAAATATTTTATTCTGGGGGAATTTAGGAAACCCTGACTTGTGCCTAAGGCCACGTGTCCGTCATCACCAAAGTTGTCTCGGCTCAGGAACTTGGGTACGATTGGGGAAGGTCACTTCGTGAGCACCCCCGCTCGCCCAATCAAAGATCGGCCTCTACTAACCATGATATCGAGTTTTGAAAACATTATATGCTCTTATTCTGGTTTATTAGCCTAGAATTACTATGTGATGCGCACAGCATACAAGTATAGATTGGATCGTCTGAGTTGGAAGAAAACATTTCATGTTTGTTTTTGAAAGCGGTTTGCTACTCGCAAGTAAGCTAAAATTCAGATTTTGCCACCCTCAAGTGGGCTTAGAAACACATGGTGATTTGCCACTATCTAGTGGGCTTAAAACTCGCAATCAATGAATTGTCCCAATTCAGATAATCTAACCTCCACCCACAGACATTCAGGCAGTTATATCACATAAGCACTTATCCTCATGGTAAGCATGCTATCATGGTAGTCACTCACACACATGCAAGGATGCTAAAGCATAAACACTTACCGAGTACTCCAAGCCAAAGAAAGAAGCTAATTAGAAATCATGCGTGAATCCTAACTATGCTGAAATGCCTAATGCAACACATGCAAAAATGCAACTAAGATAGGCTCGGCTATTCTAAAATGGCATATGAAATGCAACAACTGATACACGTATTCAACTCAGAATTGAAATACAATGCAGCTAGTATGATGCGCCGGGCGCATGCAAGACAAATGAATGAATGCAAACATGCAAACATATAGATGCTAATTGAAACATGCCCTAAAACTAACCATCATAAGCTGGTAAATAAAAGGGAGAAATACGTGCAGTTGGAAGACATACATCACACACACGCACGCTTATTACAACATTGCCATCCTCGGAGGGTCCGAATAAATAATACACAACCGAATGAATAATGAATTACAGCTAATTATTACACAATCCTAATTAATTAACAAATTAACTAAAATAAATGAGCTAGCATGCAAATTAAACAAAAACGGACTGCCTCAGCTCTGTTCCGAATGATAGGGATGCATGCATGCTCGAGTCGCCTTGTCAAGAAATCCATCACGATGCCTCGATTTGCCTCTGTTTGCAACCGGTCTTGGAATGCTGTACAAAGCTCCAGAAGGCTGCTTGACCAGTTTTTGCTGCTGGTTTCCGGTTTACTGCAACAGAGACCAAGAAAGAGACATGGCAAAGTATTTTCAACATATGTATGCATGGCCACTCTCCTCGTCATTGCATAAGCTCTAGGAAGTGTAGTCCTCAATCCTCGTGCCACCAATCACGCATCCCGATGCATGATGGCCGAGGATTCGAATTGCACGACTCAATATGAAATGGATGCACACATAAACACAACAAGGCCTAAACTCCATCATGGGTAATTCGGAGTGTCGGCGACCGAGAATTGAGGCACGTTTTGTCACTTAGAGTACAAAACGTCCCTCGTTTCCCATGTTTGGACTAAACCTTATTCCAAACACAATGCAATATACATGGCATGCACGATGCGACTCGGACTATGCAACCGAAATGTAATGCGACTAAATGATGCAAACATGCAGAAAATGACATGCAAACATGCTACTAGTATACACAATGCTATGAACTACATGGCATACTCGATGCAAGACACCTTATGCAACAATATGACAACATATGATTAGCGTACACAATGCGAATATCAAATGGCATACTCGATGGAACGAACTACATGGCATGCGCAATGCTATGACTAGAATGGCATACACAATGCAAGATGGACTTCAACCAAGATGGGTGAGCCTCAGCCACACCCAAATCAGTGGCCAAACATGATGAAATTAAGGCAACAACACTTATGCAAACATGCACAAGGCGAGGGACCAAACCTAGGGCACCAAGTGCAACTCTATTAAGGCATGGCGAGGGGTTAAACATGGCATACAATCATACATTTTCCAGCTCTGAAATGTGATACACAATGGTCCCGAATCATGCAAATATGTCACACAATGCTTGCTAGATGGCCCGAATACCGAAGCTAGTGAAGTGCGTTTCACTAGAGGTACACAAAGCAATGCACAAATGGCAAAACTAGCCCCAAACAGACCTTAGGCAGGTCCAAGACAGTGGGAAAATGGTCTAAAAAGATGGCTAGAAATGCATTCAAATGAAGCTCATACAATGGTCGGTAAATGAGGCATACAAGTACAACTCTCAAATGCACTTAAAGAGTGAAAATCATGGGAATATGACATACATATAAGCTCTGAAATATGATGTGCAATGGCCCCAAAACATGAAAACACCTCAGTATATACATGCAATAGGCCTCAAAACTCAAAGCTAGGCATGGATATTGTACTACAAGCATGCAAAACAAGCATCATTCGACCATGAGACCCAAAAATAGAGCTAAGGTAGTCCAAAACATGCACAAAATCAGTTTAAGGAATGGCCAAAAAGTGCTAAAATCAAGGGCCAATATAGCATGCAATGTAAACTAGTAAAGAGGATTTGCAGTACAAGTATGTGAGGCAATCAAGAGGTCGCCAAATTAGCAAAACTTAGAAGTATTCCATGCCAAACAATGCCCAAAAACTCTTGGAAACATGGTCAATGCATGCAAGAATGATATGTTTCTTTGAAAGGCCCAAAAGAAGGTTATTCCACATGTGCAAGATGGACATCCAAAATAGCAAAACCACCTATGGATAGAGGTTATGAAGGCCCTAAAACTCACTAAAAAGGGCCTAAAATGAGGCTAGGAAGCATGCAAGTAAAGGCTCCTTTGAAAGGCTATGAAGAGGATTACTCTACACATGCAAGAGGGACACCTAATATGGCAAAACCACCTTTGGATAGAGGTCATGAAGGTCCTAAGACCCACCAAAAATTTCCTTAAACATGCTCAAGAAGTGTGTAAATATAGGCCCCTTTGTTAGGCCAACAATGCTTGTAACAAGACAATGGGTGAGAGGGTCACCCCTCTCTGATTTTGGGGCTCAAAATAGTATGCTAGCCACTAAAAATCCACTAGATTTCAGTGGCTAGAAGGCCAAACAAAGCTCACTTCAAAGGCCTAGATGCATGGCTTAAAACAAGGTGAAAACAAGCATGCAAGAAGGTAGATGACCCCCAACAGAAAAATGACCTTAAACAAACTTGTTAAGAAGCTCAAAATAAGACTTTTTTCAGTTTACACCAAAGCTCAAATATGCTTTCAAGTATGGCTAAAATAAGAATCAAAATGATGCTCAAAAAGGGAGAAAATGGTTGCCCTTGTGGCACAGCAAGAACCAGCAACCTCTGGACCCAAAAACCAATTCCTTAGCCTTTGAAAATGGCTTCCAAGATGCTTAGAGTGATGGTGGAGGGGTTGTGCTAGGAGGTGGCATGCAATAGGCCAAGAACAAGGGACTTTTGGAGCTTGGATGTAGAGATATAGAGAGATACAAGCTTGGAGCCTTCCACAAAATTCTGAACCCTTGCAATGGAGAGAGAGGGCTTCCTTTTATAGACCAAGGAGACTAAAGCTTCTCCAAGAAGCCAAGAAGCAAGGCCAAAGATCCTCCACACATGTGTATGGAGGATCCAGTCTATGCCAACCAAGCACAGCTGGAACCAACTCACAGAGACAAAGCTGCAGAGAGCTGGCTGACCAGTTCAAGTGGTCGGGCGACCACTTAACCTGGTCAGCCGACTAGGTCAAAAGGTCCAAGGTGATCAGCCATCCCCTATGATGAAGCCCCAGAAGTTAACTTTCCAATGGTGCTAGCCTTGCATTAAAATTCCAATTGTGCAAAAAGTTATGCCTATTTTGGTGAAGCCGCGCAGATTCGGTCCAACCAGATTGATGCCCTACTTCAACTAACTATATCTCCCCCGTCCGGACTTGGCTTTAAGAGATTCTTGAGTGCAAAATGAAGTCCTGGAAGTAAGCTTTCCAATGGTGGTGGCCTCATAGCTGAAATCCAAGTATGCAAATGAATAGGCCTGATTTAGCAAGGACTGCTCGTCCCTCTCTTAGCGATTCATGTCCATTTCTCCCCCAACTGGGTTTCTTCCTTCTTCTCTTCTTTTTTTCAACTCCAAACCCCTAAAGAAGGTGTTTTGAAAGATTTTTCAGAGATTTCATCTCTCTTTTTTTCATTTCCACTTTGCCCTTGCTCGGTTTACCGAAAAGCGCGACATTTAACAAAATGCGAGCGTCAGAACATCGTAAAACTTTATTTTCAAAACATTTTGAAAGAGAGGGTTTCAAGTCTAAAATCTTTTGATCAAGATTGTTTTGGTCCAAAAGGGGTATGAAGTTGAGATTTGACTCTCTCCTTGCAGAAGAAACTGAACCTTTGCCCTGCACACCTTCATCACCGAGTAAACCATCAGTAGCGCCAAAGTCTTAAGGTTGCTCAAAAATCAGGTGCCCACAAGTGGACGCTTGCAAAAACAGTTTTTCAGAATTTTTACTGAGGTTGACTAATTTTCTAAAAAATTATTCCTTTTTTCCAAAATTGGACCATTTTCTTGGACCCTAAAAGGAAATTTTTCAGTGCTCATAACCTAACTTGCACGATTTTAAATCAGAAAATCGAACAAGCATGTTAATCTAACTCTCATGTTGGTCAAAATTGTTTTAGCAGAAAGTCAAAAACAAGAAAAAAAAATGGTCAAAATGATGAACTAGGGGCACAGTTAAGTCAGGTGTGTTGTCTTTTCCCCATTGTCAACATACTTGCCGGAAAGGGCACCATATTCGCCAGAAAGGGCACGACTGAGGCTAATAACAAAGGGCTAAAAGCTCTTATACCCTCCAACCAGCGAGGTATCAAGCCAAGTGCGAAGCACGGATTGGAAGGGATCAAGATACTCCACTCCCTCATCAGGACAGATTTGATCAAGTCCAAACTCCCCAGCAGAACATCGTCAACCGATGTCAGCTGTAGATTTGTTATACACCCAGCTGTAGCGCAATCTTTCTGGGGGAAAATTCATTGTTGTGAGCAGAAGAAGAGAATCTAGCAGAATACTAGGGGCAAGAGCCCGCAACATCTTGTTTATCCATCAACCACCCAGATGTGTGTTGAGAGAAAAAGTGAGGAAAAAAGGGCTTTTTCAAAAAAGCAGAGCCTGTGGGCCGAGTGATGCGAGAATCACAAATGAGAAAGGGTGGGAGGCAGTACCCGAGGAAACTGGCTCCTCGCGAACTGAGAGGTCTCCTGCCTTTGTAACACGTCTAAGTGTTGTGTTTGTTGTTTTGTTTGTCTCGATTCTTGTTTTGAGTCGTTTCGACTATTACTCGACGTGTTTAGGTTGTTTACCTTTTGTTTGTCTTTGTTGAGTCATTTTGACTGTGGTCAGCTACAGGCTCAATACCCAGTTGAGAACCCTTTTCTCATTACAATTTCAAAAATAAATCATTATGTGCTCAGAGTACTGTGCCATTCTCCACATTTGTGCAAAATAGTATTTGTTCTTTCATAAAGCTGCAGGGTCCACGCCTGATAAGTGTGAATAGTTAGATCAAGGACCTATCTGAAGCTATGTGGGTTCCAGAGTACAAAGCAAAAGAAAAGAGGGAAAATGTGGAGCATCTTAGTGTGTTTTAACTCCAGCGAATTCTAAGATTGCATTTCAGGTGCACCTTCTTAGGCCTCGCCCTTCTTGAGAATATGAGTGTATCTCGACCCCAGGTGTAAGCCTGCTTCAAGTCAGAATGGTATTCCGAGCAGCACCTATGGTTTTGACATGCAGATGTTATTTATTGCCAATACAAACAAGGTGAACCCTTTTTGAGCTGAGTGTGTTGCAAAGCCCCCCAAGAGATGAATCGGAGGCACCAAAGTACATGTTTGATGCCCTCCCTACTGCATAGAATGCGCACTTTCATCTACACTTCTATTGCATGCGCGTCGTGCATCGTTATAATTCATGCATAGAATATGCTTTCAGTGTTGCATATAAAATGCCTGTCTATTGCGTAAAATATGTTTGCTTTCATTTTTGCATAGAATATGCTTTGCTTGTCTCAGGCATAAAAAAATGTGTTTGCTTATCAAGTTGTTACTCATGTGTCTATCGAGTTGTTGCTCATTTGTCTATCAAGTTGTTTCTCATTCGTTTATTGAGTTGTTGCTCATTTGTTTATCAAGTTGTCACAATTTTGTTTATCGAGTTGTTATTCTTTGCTTATCGAGTTGTAAACTTGCCAAGGTCTTATTGTTGCTTATTGAGTTAATTTGTTTTGTTTGTTACGTTGGTTCACTACCTGACCTGGTAATACATGCATGTTCAATTTCCATTTGATCCCATTGTTATGTAATATGATGCGATGCGATGCATAAAATGCACAAATGTAACACTTTTTGACCAAAATAGTTGTTTCATTTCCATCATGTCTTTTGCAAAAAGTACATAGTTTTGAAGAAATAAAACCTGCCTGAGGCAGTACTATGTGCTCAAAATACCAGTAAAAAGGGGAATAAAGCACAAAAAGCGGAGAAAAGTAACAAAATGTCTGAACAAAGCAAAGAAGAAGAAGCAGTAACAGAATGTCTGGATCAATATCGGTGGCCTCAAGTGCGGGAGTCAGTCCTGCTCCTCTTCCTGGATGAGGGTCCAGGGGCACCACCGTCATCTCCATAGTAAGAATCTGAGTTGTCTCGGGCCTCGCCCTGCGACGCCGCCGCCTCCTCACCAGAATCATCGGGAGAGGGCTCTCGGGAACTACTCTCAGCATGAGTGCGGCTATGTTTGCCCGACTATGGATAGTCATCCTCCGCCTGACTCCCCCTCCTCCTCGAGCAAGAACAGATGGTCTAGCTGGAGCACCTCCCGCGATCAAAATTTGGAATCGAGCCTGAAAAGGACAAATGACAAATGCTTCAGTTACAGAGCGCAAAGCAGAGTATCAGTACAGAATGCAATGTGTGAGTACAGTGTGTGAGTACAGTGTATGAATGCCGTGAGCAATGCTGTAAGCAGTATGTGGGTTACAGTGTATCAGTTCCATAAGTGCTATGTATCAAGTGCCGTGTTGATAGTGTGATGCATCAGATTATGAATGAAGCCGGTTGGGCAGAGTTTAAGACTACAGTTGAAAGAACTTACCGGGATATTGTAGATGGTCAACAAGTCGATGCACTGCTGCAACATCCCTATCGCTGAGGCTGTCAACTCCAGGGATTGGCGAGTGTACTCGACGGAAGCCTGCAAAAGTGTTGAAGTCATTAGTATTCTACGGGATATCAAATGAATTGAAATGACTATACAGAATGCAAAGTCTAGTAGTGCATACCGGGGTCGAGCCGTAGACTCCGACGAGCTCATGATCAGCCGGAAGAGAAGTTAAGGGAATCTGGTAAGTCTCCCCACCTTATCCTCACCATATGATCATCGTAGGCAGCTCTGGCCATGTACACATGTCAGAGTCTACACAGATATTGGGTGTGGGCATCCTCACGGTGAACTACAACATAAGATGTATCAGTGTGTTTGAATTGTTCAGTTGAGAATGCAGTGTGTGTACATGTGTTAGAGTCTACATAGATATTGGGTGTCGGCGTCCTCACAGTGAACTACAGCATATGATATATCAGTGTGTTTGAATTGTTCAGTTGAGAATATAGCGTGTGTGCACGTGTTCAGATTCAGACAGATATCGGGTGTGGGTATGCTCACGGTGAACTATAGCATGTGATGAATTAGTGTGTCTGAGTTAAGCAGTTAAAGAACAGAATCGACTATCGCAGTTATGTGTTCTATATTGTAGACAATGAAATAGACAAAGAGTGTACCTCATAAGTGCCATAAGACAGATCTGACTCTGGCTCGCGCAACAAAAGCTCCAGTGGCGCGCCCCGCACATAGCTCCTGAAGTGGCGGATGCCATCGGGAGGCAACACATGTATCGCCGCCCTGTAAGTCGCCGAATTGAACGGCCGAATGTGAAGAGGTAGGAGCTCGACCTCGGGAGCCACGTCCATCTCTAGGGGAGTCCCACCACGTGGAATGTCGTCCGCCATCTCAAAAGGAGCGTGAAAATGGCCGAGAATGTGAAAAACAGGTAAGAATGCGAAAGGTCAACCCAAAAGTCAACCCCGAGAGGATTAAAAGTGGAAGGAAAGGTCGGGGTGTGGGACAGGCACGAAGACCAAGGCATGACTCGGGGAAACCAAGAAAAGGGCACCGAAACCAAGATTTCTTCGGTTCAAAGTGTGCGGAATGGGGAGAGTTTCGCGAATCGAACGACAGAAAAGTGTCGAAAATAAGAGAAAAAGACGAATCGAAGGAAGAAAAGTCACCTAGGGAGAGAGATGAGAGATTTTCTAGCTAGGGTAAAGTGGAAATATAAGGTTTGTAACCTTATATTTAAAGACTCGTGGCCAAAGGACAAAACTGCCCCGACATTGCCATTTTTGGCCGCCCGGCCAAATTGTTAGCCGATCGGCTAAATAGTTGGCCGATGAGCTTAGTTCGTGGCCGATTGATGGCCGGTGGCCTCCCCTTGTGGTCGGTGAACCTCCCACACCCTTGGTTGGGTCAGTTATGTGGTTTGGGACCTTCATCTCTCAAGACAGTGCAAGAAAGTACATTTTCGAAGCTCAACTGACCTTCGTGTTGACCTCAAATCATGCCTTCAGAATGCGATGTCAGGTACGCGCAAGGTGTATCCTTTTATATCTTGCGAGATTCAATAACTGCTTTAAATGCGTTGCATTAAAATGTTTGGTCTTGCTTAGGATAATCATACATAGGTTGCATCATTGTGCACGTCTACACGCGTTGTAGCGCACACAACTTGCATTGTCATGCATCTTTCATTTGCATTTTCATGCATTTCAGCAACGTGCATTGTCATGCATCTTTCACGTGCATTGTCATGCATTTCAACAACGTGCATTGTCATGCATTTCAGTTCATTTGCATTGTCATGTATTTCAACAACTTGCATTGTCATGTATCTTTCATTTGCATTGTCATGCATTTCAGCAACGTGCATTGTCATGCATTTTTCACGTGCACTGTCATGCATTTCAGTTCATTTGCATTGTCAAGCATTTGAACAACTTGCATTGTCACACATCTTTCATTTGCATTGTCATGCATTTCAACAACGTGCATTATCATGCATCCTTCATTTGCATTGTCATGCATTTCAACAATGTGCATTGTCATGTATTTCGGTTCATTTGCATTGTCATGCATTTCAACAACTCGCATTGTCATGCATCTTTCATTTGCATTATCATGCATGTCAATCTCTCGCATTGTTGCATATTTCATTCGCATTGTCTTGCATTCCCTATAACTGGCATTGTTTTGTTCGATTATGTGCATTGTCTTGCACCCCTCTAACCTGCATTGTTTTGCAAAGTCGCGTTGTTTCGCATACCCTTACCTTGCGTTGTTACGTTTGTTATTCAGATTGTTACATGTCTTTAACTCGCGTTGTTTCGCATGTTCTCCCTGTATTGCTATGCACACTTTACTCGCGTTGTCACACAGTTTTAAATTGCATTGTTATGCATATTTCTAACAAAATTGTACCTGCTAAGTCTCTTTCTTTTGTAGGCACGATATTATATGTACGGTTCATTTGAAGATGGTGAAACCAAGCACGGTATTGTATGTACAGTTCATTCAAGAGAAGCTCCGATTCAGTTTGACTCTATCCCTTCTCCACTCGCGTGCTGCATTTGGACGTATCCCTTCTCTACTCGCGTGCTACGTTTGGACGTAACCCTTCTCCACTCTTGTTCCGTGTTTGGACGTATCCCTTCTCCACTCGCGTGCCGCGTTTGGACGTAACCCTTCTCCACTCGCGTGCTGTGTTTGGACGTGTTCCCCTTCTCCACTCGCGTGCTGCGTTTGGACGCAACCCCTTTCTCCACTCGCGTGCCACGTTTGGACGTAACCTTTCTCCACTAGCATGCCGTGTTTGGACGTACCCCTTCTCCACCCGCGTGCCGCATTTGGACGTAACCCCTACTCCACTCCCGTGCCGCGTTTGGACGTAACCCTTCCCCACTCACGTGCTGCGTTTGGATGTAAACACCTTCTCCACTCGCGTGCCGCGTTTGGACGTAAACCCCTCTCCACTCGTGTGCTGCGTTTGGACGTAAATCTTCTCCACTCGCGTGCCGCATTTGGACCGTGCCGCATTTGGACGTAACCCTTCTCCACTCGCATGCCGCGTTTGGACGTAACCCTTCTAAACTTGCGTGCCGCATTTGGACGTATTCCCCTTCTCAACTCGCGTGCCCCGTTTGGACGTAACCCCTTCTCCACTTGCGTGCCACGTTTGGACGTAACCCTTTCTCTATTCGCGTGCTACGTTTGGACAGAAACCCTTCTCCACTCGCGTGCCGCATTTGGATGTATTCCCCTTCTCCACTCGCGTGCCGCGTTTGGACATAACCCCTTTCTCCACTTGCGTGCCGCGTTTGGACGTAACCTTTCTCCACTTGCGTGCCATGTTTGGACATATCCCTTCTCCACTCGCGTGCCGTGTTTGGACGTAACCCCTTCTCCACTCACGTGCCGCGTTTGGACGTAAAACCCTTCTCCACTCGCGTGTTGCGTGCTGCGTTTGGACGTAAACCCCTTCTCTACTTGCGTGCCGCGTTTGGACGTAAACACTTCTCCACTCGCATGCCGCGTTTGGACGTATCCTTTCTCCACTCACGTGCCGCGTTTGAACGTACCCCCACTATTATGTGCATCACGCTTCCTTGCGCAACCTTTCTCCACTCGAGTGCCGTGTTTGGACGTACGCGCACTATTATGTGCATCGCGCTTTCTTGCGCAACCATTCTCCACTCGCGTGTCGCATTTGGACGCACCCGCACTGTTATGTGCATCGCACTTTCTTGCGCAACCTTTCTCCACTCGCGTGTCGCGTTTGGACGTATTCGTTCTGTTATGTGCATCATGCTTTATTACTCTCTTTTCTCTGACGCCTGTGCCACACCGAGAGATGCTCTCCTTCCTCTCATGTGTGTGCCACGCTGAGAGATGCTTCCTTCCCTCTCATGCGTGTGCCACACTGAGAGATACTCCTTTGCCTCTCTTGCGTATGATACATTGAGAGATGTTGTGTTTGAGACTCCGAGTGTCCTCAGTAGTCGCCTTTAATCTTCTCCACGTAAGGCGTAGTGACCATTGCATAATTTTCTTACACCCTTTTTGTTGGAATGTGTAGGACCGTTATCTCTTATTCGCTTGCTTAAATTGTTGCATTTGTTTTGCATAAATGCTTCATTACAGCTCTCTTTGCATGATCATAAGTTACAAACGGCATCGTGCATGTCACTTGCATCTTGCCCCTGCTTTCGGGCACATATCTTGCTATCTTGCATGCTTGTCTAAGTCTTCGGCCTTGTCAAAAATCGGTCGTCTTTGGGCTTTGACATTCACTCCCGTCACTTTGTGACTTTCGAGTTCTGTCAAAGAGGGGCAACTGTAGACACCACATTTTTTACTGTCTTTAAGACTTGGACGTCATCGTTTGAACACTCGATGATCATCCACGCTCGTGTTTGTTTTGAGTTCCCGAAGGTCTCGGCTGCGCGCCTCGCCTTAGGATCTCTCAACTTGACTGTTTGGTGCTTGGTTGTGGACCAAGGACTTGTGGTTTTCGCACCTGAGGGTAGGAAGTGGCTTGTTGGCCATCCCCTTAACCCACTGGCCATAGCCTGAGGCCACCGACCTTGTTTTCTTGCTATCGGTTAAGAGTGTTGGCCGATCGGCACTTTAGTTGGTCGGCCGGCCATTCATTTGGTCGATCGGCCACTTTTTCTAGCCGAGGCCTTTTCTTTACCTTTTTCAGGCATTGTGCATGCTAGCTGTACCAGCTAGTGAGCACAGACTCTGCCCTGTGTATGGAGGGATTTGAACCAATACTTAGCTTCTCTTGGAAGCTTTGAATTGGACTTCTTATAAGAGGAGAGCCTCCCCTCCCTTTCCAAGGGTTCAGCCAACTGATATAGAAGATATATATATATATCACTCTCTCTCTATATCTCTTCTCTCTCTATAGTTGTGTGTGTAATAGTGTTCTAAAGGGTGTTTTTGTTCATATTTTTGCACTAAAGCACCTAGTGCTACACTATCCCTTGGTTGCTGTGGTGCTAAGAAGGTTGATTTCAGAGTTTTCGAGTTGGTTTTGATCCAAGAAGGGTGCTGGACTTAGTATTCTTGAAGTGTTCTTCAAGGGTGAGTCAACTTGCTTTTGATACCCCATTTTGGCTTAAGCTTTTACACATACTTCTATATTGTTTTAAGCTTGACTGTAAACTACCAAAAGTTCTAATTTTGTATGCTTGTCATGGTTGTTTAAGATCACTTTTTGGTTAGGGGTTGTCTACCCCCTCTTAGGCCTTGTTTGGCCTCTTTTTGTGCCTTCCTCTTTGGGCTTTGGAACCCTTTCATTTTTGACCTTCTCACCACTAAAATCCAGAAGATTTTCAGTGGTGGAGAAGTGGTTTTGAGGTCTTGTATAGGGGAGGGACACCCCTCTCCCTTTGTGTCTCATTTGCTTACATTGTTAGCTCACCATAGTAGCATGTATGCTTAGCATGTTTTGGCCCCATTTCAGCAAGTTTTTGGTGTTATCTTGGCATGATATACCCTTGTTTTAAGTTGGTTTGTCGGCCTATTGCATGCATCACACACTTGCCTTGCAATCCTCTCATTTGCCTAAACATGTATCATGCATTTCGACCATCATGCTTGCATGTTCTAACCTAACTTTGAGAAGTTTTTAGCCTTCTTTCACCATGTTTAAGCTCTGTTTGGGGTTGTCTTGGTCATGCTTGCCATGCTTTGTATAGCCACCATGCATTCTAGCTTGTTAGCTTTGGGTGTGTGAGTCATTAGCATGCTTTACTTAGGCCATTTCAGTGATTTGGTATCACTTTTCATGTTATTTCAGTCCATGTTTCACGCTTGTATGCTTGCATTTGTCATCCTTTCAATGCTTTGAAGAGTTGGTATCTTATGCTCTATGTTTGGGTCATTGTGCATGTCTTCATGATTAGGTCCTTGGGATGCCATCTCATTGGGTTTCAGGGCTTATTTTGACATATTATAACTCTGATTTTATTGGCCTAGGTCATGCCATGTTTGGTTGTAATAGGTGTAGTGCAATTGCCTTTTTTTGGCCTTGTATGCATCTTGTTTTGTGCTCGCCTTTCTAGCATGTTTTGGCCTCATCCCATGCAAGTTCCAGCCTTGTTTTGGCTTGTCTTGGGACTGTTTTGGGTTGCCTTAGTCCTTTGGGGCTTGGTTGATATAGCCATGGTGTGAGCCCCTTGTCTAGCTTTGAGCATTGGGTCTACTGGCATGCTATGCTTCACTTGTGCATATGATTTGGCATCATTCCTCACATGATTTCATAGTTCGTGGCATTGTCACATTATCATGTTCATCCCTTCTCGCTCATGCTTGAGAGTTGTATCCTTGTGCCCAGGTGGTAGGCCACTACATTTGCATGCTTATTGTGCATCTCATTCCATCATTCCTAGGCACTATTAGCCACTGATTTTGGACATGACTGAGGTCTGCCTATCTTTAATTTAAGTCCATTCATCATGTTGTTCAATGTTGCATGCTTGTCTACCTTTGCATGCCATACATGTTTGTATATCTAGGTTGTGTCTTGCATGTTTGTTAGTTTGCATCTTGTCACATGTTAGCTTAGGTTGCATTACATTTGGCATGTTTGCTACCTTAACCTCATGTGTATGTTCGAGTCATATTGCATTTGGCATGCTTATCTCGCATTACATTAGTTTCATGTTTTGCATTGTATTTGGCATACACGCATTGCATTTTGTTTGGTTTGGGGTGTCAAACCAAACATGAGAAACGAGGGACGTTCATACTTGAAGTGACGAAACGTCCCTCAATCCTTAGTCGCCGACGCTCTTGATCCAAGCATGATAGAGTTCTAGGCATTCATATGTTTTGTTACATTCATTCCACATTAATTTGCACACTTGGCAGCTTTGGCCATCATGAATTGAAATGCGTGATTGTTGGCCCGAGGGTCGAGCGCCATACTCCCTTGAGTTCATAGCATGATAGGGAGAGTGGCTGTGCACACATTGTCTTGCAAATGCCTTGCCATGCACTGTTTGTCCTCTGCTGCAGCAAAAACAGTTTTCTGCATGAATAGATGGCCAATCAGCCATCTTCCGCACCGGCCAGCTATAAAAATCCAGCCAATGGCCCCACTTTTGGTCGATGACCATCTTTCCATGGCCGGGGTCCTATCTCTTGGCCGGTGGCATCACAAAATGCTTAAGCTGTGGTTCAGAAGCATCCTTGGGACTTGTGTAGTTTTCAGAGGAGCGAAATAGTGCAAACAGAGGCAACATGTGGCATGGCAACGGGTTTCCAAGCGAGGCGATCGAGCATGCATCATTCAATCATTTCGAGATGGAGCTGCGGCGGCCTCCTTTTGTAATTAATTTGTTAATTAATTAAGGTTTTGTAATAATTGATTAGCTAGGATAGTTGATTAATCATTTGGTTTGTATTATTTATTCGGACCCTCCGTCGAGAGGGCGAATTTTGTAATAAGTGTGCGTGAGTGTGTGAATGTCTTCCAACCCTACGTCTTTCTCCCTTTTACTTACCTACTTTTGATGGTTAGTTTAGGGCATGTTTCAATTGGCATAGTTATGCTCTGCATGTTTGTATTCATTCATTTGTATTGCATGCACCGGGCTCGGCGCAGCATACTAACTGCATTGTATTTCAATTCCGATTTGAATACATGATTATCAAGTTGCATCTCATATGCCATCTTAGAATAGCTGAGCCTATTTCTAGTTACATTTTTGCATGTGTTACATTAGCCATCTTAACATGAACTAGGATCATGCATTTGATTGTTAACTAGTTTCTTGTTTGGGTTCGGAGTACACTGTGAGTGTTTATGCTTTAGCATCTTGCATGTGTGTAAGTGTTAACATGACAGTATGCTTGCCATAAGGCTAATTGCTTATGTGATATAACAGCCTGAATGCCTGTGGGTGAAGGTTGGATTGCTCGAATTGGAACGATTCATTGAAATCTGTGTTTTAGCCTACTTGTGAGCAGCAAACTTCAAACCACTTCCA
Organism: Camellia lanceoleosa; assembly: GCA_025200525.1. Taxonomy (NCBI): domain Eukaryota; kingdom Viridiplantae; phylum Streptophyta; class Magnoliopsida; order Ericales; family Theaceae; genus Camellia; species Camellia lanceoleosa. The sequence continues at coordinate 167,867,318 of CM045759.1, read as the reverse complement.
AATAAGATGGATATACGATACTTTGTTCCAAATTAGGCGATCTAGTCTATACTTGTGTGTTGTGCGCATCACATAATAATTCTAGCTAATAACCAGAATAAGAATGCATATGTTTTCAAAAACAAGATATCCTGTTTAGTAGAAGCCGATCCTTGATCGGGCGAGCGGGGGCGCTCATAGGTGACCTTCCCTAATCGTACTAAAGTTCTCGAGCCGAGGCAACTTTGGTGATGACGGACACGTGGCCTTAGGCAATGAGTTAGGGTTTCCTTAATTTCCCCAAAAATAAAATATTTAGGTGGCGACTCTGTATCTAGCAAAGCAGTCCATGTTTGGCACTTCTTTCTTAAAAATCACTTTTCCAAAATGATTTGCCGGATTTGGACTCATTGGTGATTTATCAATCTTGCATTTCACTTTGAGAGATCAGATTAAGAACCGTGACATTTGAATCCGAATTGTAGTAAACCCAAATGAACAAAATGGGATTTTTTTTCCCGAGACGTTCGGGGACGTCTACAGTTTCTGGCGACTCTGCTAGGGATTTAGAAAACTTGACTCGAACTCATGATATCTTGTTTTGACTACACTTATGTGTTTCTTTGCATTGCATTTGCATTGGTGGGGCTAGGACACCGTGTTTGCCATCTATTATTCCTGAATGGTTTGGCGGAGGCTCACTTTGAGAAGCGTGCCATAAGGCTGACCGATTACGAGCTCTGCCACGATGGGAACACAAACCCCGGTTTTTACCGAGGCACCCTTTTTGACCATTCGACCTAGCGCATATTCGGAATCCATAGTGACTATTCCAAACTAGGACAGGTATCTTATCCGATTGTAGGTTGTTTGAAACCGCTGTGTGTGTGGTGAAACCCTAGTCCTTGACGAAAATAGGACAGGGAAACCCTACCCCAACATAGGGGTGTTTTGGTTCTTACTTGCTTGTTATGTGCTTTTTGAGTTGACCTCTACAGGGTATGCATGTATCAATTTGCAAGTCTGGGTATTAGGCCTGCGGACATTAGTGTTTTGAGAATCAGTTATATCTGCGGGTATCAGATTCAGTTTTGGGACAGTAATTTGGGAACAGTGATCAGAGGTCAAATACAGTTATTCAACTATAGTTATGTCTGTTCAGGTGAAATTGGGCTGAGATACTTCCTGTTTTCTCTTTCAAGGAGGGGGGGCTCAGAGATTTAGTTTAGAATAGCCAGTGTTCTCCTTCGCTGAAGCAAGGCAGACATCTGATCTGTAAGTCATTGGTCACATCACCTCCGTTAAGTTAAGCAGATTTATGATGACACAAAATGTAGAGGAAATTGGGGCTAAGACTGTGGATGACATTTTCCCTGCTCAGACCGAGAGCAGTTCAAGCCAAAGGGAAAATCAGAATAGGGACCGTCATACCAGAACAGTTCCTTCCAATCTTAACCCTGCACCTAGAAAAGAACAGAGAACCAAGGTAGCACCTGCTGATCCTTTTGCTAGTGCGTCCAGCAAAGGTCCACCGGCTTCGAAGTATCTGCCCCGAGGCCGCAGGGTCTTTCATGCCCTCTACATGCCTTTATCCAAGGCTCTTCGAATCCTCACAGAAAAAGGTCATCTCAAACCTCTTGAGCCTCGGCCTTTCCCGAGTAATCTCCTTCTCTCACATGATGCGACCCAGTACTGTGCGTACCATCAACAGATCGGTCACACCACCAACAACTACTTCCGTCTTCGCCATGAAGTACAGGATCTGTTTGACAATGAGGTCATTCTCCCACCTAGCTCAGCAAAGTCTGTCACCACAGAGCTCATGGACTTCAAGGATAATACAAGTATGTGATCAGGGGTTGGTCCACTTGCAGGCGGCACTTGGTTTATTTCAGATGTGGCGTTTGGCACGCACTATTTTGAGCATTTGCGAATGCTAATTTTTGTACTTTCTGACTTGGGTGTTGAGTCAGTTCTGTGGTTTTGTTTCGAGTCTGTCTCTTTGTTTTGAGTCAGTCTTTTTGATTAAGGTCTGTCTTGTTGTATCGAGTTAGTCCTATTGTACAAAAGTTGGGTGATTCCGAGGGTGTCACCTTGGACATCATTATTTTGTTTTGTGGTTGTCTTTTTACTTTCTTTTGAGTCTGTCTCAGTTGTGGAGCCAATTGTAACCAGGGAATCTGAACGAAACAGCTATGGCTATCATGTTTTTGTGCTTATTAATACTTGGAGCCTGTTGTGCCAGCAAATTTGAATAAAATGGAAGTAAATTTCACCTGCTCTTTTGTGCCTTGAAATCATTGCATTTGACCTAAGTTTTTCAAAATTTTTCGAATAATGTGTTGAAAACGAAGAGAAAGGAATTTCTCGAGTTTTGCTTTATTTGATCAACTGAGAGAGTGAAAGCCATGCTAAGCCCTTAATGATTGAGATAATGCTTGTTAATGTGAGTACTGAGAAGGATCCTGGCTTGATCCAGATTGGTTCTACACTATCATTAGCGTGAGCGATTTGTCGCTTTCTTAAAAGATTTCAAAAAAAATGTTTTGCACCGTCTGGCGAAGACCAGTGTGGAATCGCTCTTGAGATTATGCAGCATAGGATTGCTCTCAGCCTCGAGACTTAACCCCTTTTGCTTTCAAACCTTGAACTCATATTTAGAATGTTCAAAGGTCAATCATGATGTGAAACCTATGTGGCCATATTTGAAGCAGCCCTTGAACTAGGGCAAGAAAGTCAGACCAAGAAGGTCAGATGTCATCAAAAGAAGCTTGCAAAGCTAGAAGAGAAGCATCCCCTGAACTAGGGGCAAAAATATCAGACGTGCTCAAAGAGTCACAAATTGGGACACTTCTCAAACCAATGAAGATCGGCAAGAATGCCAAATCCCAGAAGGGAGGAAAGAAGAAAGTACTGTTGAAAGACAACCGAGTTCCTATCCATAACATTGGGGCAATTCAACCCCCCATTAGATCGACTCCTACATTGTCAGCGAACAACAGTCATTCTCCTAGATTCAAATGACATTAGCATCTCAAAACCAGTTGACATGGAAAAAGCTACACTTTTACCCTTGAGAGGCTCGCAGGGCCAAAAACCCGGAAGGGCGACCCAGGCTAAAGTTAGAGCAAATGAAAAAGAAAAGAAAAAGAAAAAAGAAAAAAAAAAGAGAAAATGCAAAGAATGAAAAAAGGACAAAGAGAAATGAAAAGAATTGAAAAGAAAATAAAAACAAAGCTCGCGAGGTTGAAAACCCGGAAGGGCGGCCTTGGAAAAAGGTAGAGCGTAAAAGGAGAGGTTAAATACCCGAGTGTACCTTACCGGAACTACGTAAGGCTTGATTCCCATGTTTGGGATACGTAGGCAACTTCATTATGAAGTCCAACCATAAACACTTCCAAATCAATTGTGTCCATGTAATGGTTCAGATCATCTTTGTCATTTCTGTATCCGAGAGTTCGGTTGTGATTATCGCTGTGAGAACTGGTTACAGTGTGCTGTGGTGCATTTCAAACAAGGGGCAACTTTCCGTTGCCATACAGTGCGCTATGGTGCCATTCAAACAAGGGGCAATTTTCCATTGCCACTCAGTGTCGTTTAGACAAGAGGCAATTTTCCATTGTTATGGATCCGAAGTTGTACATCTCAAGAGTGAGTTTCGTGCTCGTTGAGCAGTGGATCTTTACAAAAACAGTTTTTGAGAATTTTTACGGAGGTTGACTAATTTTCTCGAAAATTATTCATTTTTTCCAAAACTGGACCATTTTCTTGGACCCCAAAATGAAAATTTTCAGTGCTCATAACCTAACTTGCATGATTTAAAATCAGAAAACCGAACAAGCATGTTAATCTAACTCTCATGTTGGTCAAAATTGTTTTAGCGGAAAGTCAAAAACAAAAAAAAAAAATGGTCAAAATGATGAACTAGGGGCAAGTGCGAGGTATCAAGCCAAGTGCGAAGCACGGATTGGAAGGGATCAAGATACTCCACTCCCTCATCTGGACAGATTTGATCAAGTCCAAACTCCCCAGCAGAACAACGGCAACCGATGTCCGCTGCAGATTTATTATACACCCAGTTGTAGCACAACCTTTCTGGGGGAAAATTCATTGTTGTGAGCAGAAGAAGTGAATCTAGCAGAACGCTAGGGGCAAGAGCCCGCAACATCTTGTTTATCCATAAACCACCGAGGGAAGGGGTAAAAAAAAGAGAGATTGAAGAATAGAGAGATGTGTGTTGGGAGAAAAAGTGAGGGAAAAAGGGCTTTTTCAGAAAAACAGAGCCTGAGAGCCGAGTGATGCGAGAATCACAAATGAGAAAGGGTGGGAGGCAATACCCGAAGAAACTAGCTCCTTGCGAACTGAGAGGTCTCTTGCCTTTGTAACACGTTTGAGTGTCGTGTTTGTTGTTTTGTTTGTCTCGATTCTTGTTTTGAGTCGTTTCGAGTGTTACTCGATGTGTTTAGGTTGTTTACCTTTTGTTTGTCTTTGTTGAGTGGTTTTGACTGTGGTCAGCTGTAGGTTCGATACCCGGTTGAGAACCCTTTTCTCATTACAATTTCAAAAATGAATTGTTTTGTGCTCATAGTGCTGTGCCATTCTCCACATTAGTGAAAAAAAGTATTTATTCTTTCATAAAACTGCAGGGTCCACCCCCGATAAGTGTGAATTGTTAGATCAAGGACCTATCTGAAGCCATGTGGGTTCCATACTGCGAAGCAAAAGAAAATAGGGAAAATGTGGAGCATCTTAGTGTAGCACGTCCGGCGGGGGACCTCGGCTACAGTTCGGACTCGATTTTGTTGCGTGGTTCTAAATCTGAACCAAAGAGTCCAAATCCGGCAAATCGTTTGAGAAAACAGATTTTTTTGAAAAGTAGTGCCAAACATGGACTGCTTTGCCAGATTACAGAGTCGCCACCTAAATATTTTTAAAATGGGAAATTTAGGAAACCTCGACTCGGTCAAGGCCACGTGTCTGCTATCACCAAAGTGGTCTTGGCTCGAGCTTGGGTACGATCGGGAAGGTCATTTATGAGCACTCTTTCGCCCATCAAGACCGCCTCTACTAACCGTGATATCCATTTTTGAAAACTTTATGCGTTCTTATTCCGGTTATTAACCTAGAATTACTATGTGATGCGCACAACACAAAAGTATAGACTAGATTGCCTAACTTGGAAATAAATATTGCATATCCGTTTTTGTCTCGAAAAACGTGTTGTTTTCTTTTGCTACTCGCAAGTAGGCTAAAATACGAATTTCAACGAGTTATTCCAACTCAGGCAATCTAACCTCCACCCACAGGCATTCAAATAGTAATATCACATAAGCATTTAGCCGCATGGCAAGCATACTGTCATGGTAAACATTCATACGCATGCGATATGCTAAAGCCATAAAAACTTACATCGTACTCCGTGCCAAAACAGTAAACTGGTTAGCAAACATGCATGACCTAGTTCATGTTAAGTGGCTAATGCGACACATACAAGAGTGTAATCTAAACAGGCTCGGCTAACCCTAAACATGGCACATGAGATGCAACAACTATCACATATTCAATTTGGAATTGAAAGTACGATGCGGTTTGCATGATGTGCCGAGCCCGATGTATGTAAACAAATGCATGAATGCACGCATGCATTGCATAAGGTATGCTAAAATAAACATGCCCTAATCTACCAACATAAGTGGGTAAATAAAAGGGTGAAAGAAATGGGGGTTGGAAGACATACACCCACTCACGCACACTTATTACAATTACGCCCTCACACGGAGGGACCAAAATAATAATACAGTCCAACGAATAAATGAATAAATAAATTATTACAAATTCTAATTACTAAAATTAAAGCAAATAAATAAATAAATACAATGGGGCCTCAGCCCTGCCTTGGGGCGCGCGAATGATGCATGCTCGATCCGATTTGCCCGGAAAATCCGTGTCATGGCATTGCTGCTTCTGTTTTTACTGCCCTGCCTCTCCAGAAATTCCCAAAGTTCTAGAATACCTTCCAAATGGTCTGAATTACCCCACCGGCTGGGAAGAGTGGTCATCGGCTACTTGAGTTGTCCACCGGCTGCATATGGAGTTTATCGGCACAAAAACAGTGCCGATCGGCACAATAAACTGCCGCCGGAAAGTCCCCGCAGCAGAGATGATTGACAAACAGAGAAGACAAAGAATGCAGGGCATGGGTTTTGGAGGACATGTAAGCATGGTCATTGCCTCCTATCATGCTTGGGGACTCAAGGAGGCATGACTCTTGGTTCTAGGGCCATCAATTATGCATTTGATGCATGATAGCCTAAGGAACCAAGATTGCTATTTTGATGTGACAATGCATGCAACACAAACATGAGAACTAAGTCCCTATCATGCCATAATCAAGGGCCTTAGTGACATGAGGATTGAGACAAGTTTCACCACTTGAAGTGTGAACTCCTCTCAATCTTCATGCTTGGTTTGACAACCCCAAACCAAGCCATGGAATGCAACTCAAGCAAGTATGCATCAACAATGCAACATGGCAAATCAAGATGCTAGCACAATAGGCATGCAAAACGCTAGAATATGAAAGGCATAAAAGTCATGCAAAGAGGGACCAATTAAGCATAGAATTAACATGTGCTCAAGGCCTCATTGACCAAACATGCAACAACCATGTAATGAGCATGCAATGGTGGACTAACCACAATGAGGCAGCCCTCAAACTCCTCTAAAACAAAGGGCAAAATATGCCTCAAAACACATTAAAATGCTACACAAGCATGCTAGTCAATGGACCTAAGTCTAAGGCACCAAAGAAAGTAACTTGACACCACTTACACAACCACTCATGGCATGCATCTAACGACCAAAAACAGACTTTTAGCATGGAAAATGGCACCCAAACCCTCTTGATGGCAACCCCAAAATGCACTAAACGTACAAGCATGCACAATGCCCTCTTTAAAGCATAAGAGACCAACACTTCAAGACATGGAAGAGGTGATAAATGGAGACATATGAGCATGGTATAGGGACTGAAATAGCATGTCAAATGACTCCAAATCACTTAAACAATTTCCTAACCAATGCATGTTCATGGATCACATACCCAAGGCTAACAAGCCATAATGCAAAGCAACTACATAAGGCATGTCATGGATGGCCTAAACAACCAAAAACAGATCTTATACATGGAAAAACAAGCATATTTCCAGTTTGTGTCAAGCCACAAAAACAAAAGCAAGATAGGCTAACAAAGCATGCAAAATTACGGTAAATCACATGGATTTCAAAGCAAGTAGCATAAGGATTATCCAAACAATGTTGAGCCCTTCAACAATGTTGAAGAAGGGCTCAAAATAAGCCTATTCTTAGCTTACATAATGCTCTGAAACAGATCATACACAAGCCAAATATTCTATGCAAGAAACATGGCATACAAGAGGATATTGAGATAGGTGCTAGATGCAGCCACCAAACAGCAAGGGGTCCTCAATCAAACATGAAGAGGACCCCAAAATAAGACTATTTTAAGTTTGGGTCGGAGCCCAAAAGTGCTTGCAACTAGGGCTTAGATGTGAAGCAAGAAAAAGCTAGAAAGGGGAAGATGAAGACTTACCCTTGAAGACCGGCAAACCAGCAGGTTTTAGACCAAGTTTAGGTGCTCCCAACCTCTGCAAAACAGCCCCAAGTCGTTGGAAATGGAGTGGTAGTGGTGGTGCTAGGTGGTGGTGATGGAATGGCTCAAGAACAATGGGCTTTGGAGGTTGAATGGGAGAGATATGGAGAGAGGGGGTAGGATATATATGTATATATCAGATATACATATATATCTGCTGGTTTTTTGTTCAAACCTCTAACCCTAGACAAAGGAGAAGAGAAGAGCTTATATAGGCCAAGTATAAGCTCTTAACTTAATGGCTAAGCAAATGGAAAGGGTCAAAGGGGCCAAGGGGGGGTGCAAGGCTTCTAGGAGAAGCTAATAGCTGGCCAAGCTTCTCCAAGAAGCTTGGCCAAAGGGTTCAAGCTTCTAGAAGCTTTAAGGGTCAAAAAGGCTCAAAAGGTTGCAAAAGGGGTAAGTGATAGCTACGGGTCTCAGATGGCCGAGAGCCCTTCAACAAATTTGGAGAGGGGCTCAAAATAAGAAACTTTGTAGTTTACAACCAAGCCCAAAACAGCCCACAAGTACGCCTAAAGTACCGTGCAAAAAAGCCTAAAAAAGAGGTAAAGAGACAAGTGATAGATGGAGATGTCAAACAGTAAAGGTCCTTAATCAAACATGAAAAGGACCTCAAAATATGACTATCTCAAGTTCGGGTCGGGCCCAAAATGCAAGATGAGGGTTCGGAGCCGAACACGCAGCGGGCCCCGAAGTGGGCTGTTAGGGCACCCAAGAAGGCATACGGCCACGGTGGGTATCAAAGGCCCCGGTTCCTTGTAATGATAAAACAGAGGTTCCCGCTGAAAATGAACAAAAACCGATGAAATGAATGCTCGGGGCCTAAACCGCTGCGTTCAAGGTCCCGAAAATGGGCCGCAGTAATCAAAGTGGCGACTGACACGAAGTGGGTATCAAAGGCCCCAAAGTGTCCTCGGAATGATAAAACAGAGGCACTTGCCAAAATCGGAGAAATCGGAGATGGTTGGGCGTCCAACCGAGGCACACGGCCCGACGGTTCAAAACCGGAACCGCCCGAATGGGAAAATGGCTCGACCACAAAACGTAGCCTACGGCCACTAAGAGATGGTCTACGAGACCTCTCCCTCCCTTTGGGAAGAGAAAACAGAGAAAACGGAGCCTGGTTCGCAAACCGAGACAAAGCACAAAAGAGTCCGGAAGTCCGGAGGCAAGGCTCGTAGCCGGGACTCCGCAACCTCAGAACGAGCACAATATGCAACATCACCAAGCGCTCAATTGATGACGTCTGAGTCTTAAGGTCGGTCAAAAATGGGGTGTCTACAGTTGCCCCTCTTTGACAGAACTCGAAAGTCATAAGAATGACGGGAGTGAATGTCAAAGCCCAGAGACGACCCATTTTTGACAAGGCCGAAGACTTAGACAAAGCAGACAAGATAGACAAAAATGTGCCCGGAGGCATGCCCGTAGGCAGGGGCAAAATGCAAAGTGATGCACAATGCAAGTGCATAACTTATGAGCATGCAAATGATGCTGTGATGAAGCAATTATGCAAAATAAATGCAACATTTTAAGCGAAAGCTATGCAAGCAGGTAAACGTGAACCAACTTACATCTCATGCAGAAAGGATGTAAGAAAATTATGCAATTCTCACGGCGTCTTGCGCGGAGAAGGCTAAAAGTGACTACCGAGAGTATCCGGAGTCTCCCACATAACATCTCTCCGCGTATCACACACAGGAGGGGAAGAAGGTAAACCTTTCAGCGTATCACACGCAAGAGAAGAAAGGTAGACCTCTTAGCATATCACATGTAAGAGAGGAAAAGATCATCTCTCAGCGTATCACACGTAAGAGAGGAAAATGTAGATTTCTCAGCGTATCACACGCAAGGGAAGAAAGGTAGACTTCTCAGTATATCACATGCAAGAGAGGAAAAGATAGATTTCTCAGCGTATCACACGCAAGAGAAGAAAGGTAGATTTCTCAGCGTATCACACGCAAGAGAAGAACAGATCATCTCTCAGCATATCACATGCAAGAGAGGAAAAGATAGATTTCTCAGGGTATCACACACGAGAGAAGAAAGGCAGACCTCTTAGCATATCACATGCAAGAGAGGAAAAGATCATCTCTCAGCGTATCACACGCAAGAGAGGAAAAGGTAGATTTCTCAGCGTATCACACGCAAGGGAAGAAAGGTAGACCTCTCAGCATATCACATGCAAGAGAGGAAAAGATAGATTTCTCAGCGTATCACACGCAAGAGAAGAAAGGTAGACTTCTCAGCGTATCACATGCAAGAGAGGAAAAGATCATCTCTCAGCGTATCACACGTAAGAGAGGAAAAGGTAGATTTCTCAGCGTATCACACGCAAGAGAAGAAAGGTAGACCTCTCAGCATATCACATGCAAGAGAGGAGAAGATCATCTCTCATCATATCACATGTAAGAGAGGAAAAGATCATCTCTCAGCGTATCACACGCAAGAGAGGAAAAGGTAGATTTCTCGACGTACCACACGCAAGAGAAGAAAGGTAGACCTCTCAGCATATCACATGCAAGAGAGGAAAAGATCATCTCTCAGCGTATCACACGCAAGAGAGGAAAAGGTAGATTTCTCAGCGTATCACACGCAGGAGAAGAAAAGATCATCTCTCATCATGTCACATGTAAGAGAGGAAAAGATCATCTCTCAGCGTATCACACGCGAGAGAAGAAAGGTAGACCTCTCAGCATATCACATGCAAGAGAGGAAAAGATCATCTCTCAGCGTATCACACGCAAGAGAAGAAAAGATCAACAATGTAAGTAAAAAGGTGCATAACCATGCAGGTAGATGTGTGCAACAATGCAAGTGAAAAAAGGTGCATAATAATGCGAGATAGATGTGCATATCAATGCAACGAATGAGCATAACAACGCTAGATAGATGTGCATAACAATGCAAGTGAAAAAGGTGCATAACAATGCGAGATAGATGTGCATATCAATGCAACGAATGAGCATAACAACGCTAGTGAAGTGGGTGCATAACAATGCAATTGGAATGTGCATCACAATGCAAGTATGAGAAGTGCATAACAATGCGGGTGGAAGGGTGCATAACAATGCAAGTGGAATGTGCGTGACAACGCATAGTTGAAACAAAATGCCGAATAAGGGTATACAAGCCTTAACGAGACCAGATAAAAACGCGACCTCCGATTTACCTTTCGGAGGGGTTTGCAACACATTCAGCTCAAGAACGGGCACACCCTGTTCATATTAGAGAGAGATAATATCTGTTGCTGCTTTAATTGCCATTCTGACTTGAAGCAGGCTTACACTTGGAATAGAGGCATGCTCATTCTTCGGAATACTGACAAGGTTTGAAGAGGTACATCCGGAATACAATCTCAGAATCCACTGAAGGTGAAACACTCTCAGATGCTTCGATTTTCCCTCTTTTCTTTTGCTTTGCAGTCTGGAACCTATATAACTTCAGATAGATCCTGATTTTACTGTTCTCACATGACCTAGGTTAAACCTTGCAGTTTTTCAAAGAACAAATTCCTTTTTTGCACAAATGTGGAGAATGGCACAGCACTCTGAGCACACAACAAATCATTTTTTGAAATTGAGAAAATGAGTTCTCGACCGGGTATTGAGCCTACAACTGAACACAGCGGAAAAGACTCAACAAACAAAAACAAAGGTAGACAACCTAAACACATCTATTGACACTCGAAACGACTCAAAACAAGAATCGAGGCAGACAAAACAAAACACAAGACTCAAATGTGCACAGGGAGCCTGTTTCACCGGGTAGTGTTTCCCACCCTTTCTCATTTGTGATTCTCACATCACTCGGCCCTCAAGCTCTGCTTCTCACGAAAAAGCCCTTTTCTCACTTTTTCTCTCAACGCACATCTCTCTATTCTTCAATCTCTCATTTTCAATCCCTCCCCTGGGTGGTTGATGGATAAATAGAAAGTTGCGGGGTCTTGCCCCTAGCATTTCGCCAGACTCTCTTTCTTCTGCTCACAACAGTGAACTTCCCCCACAGAGGGGTTGTGCCACAACTGGGTGTGTAGCAAATCTGCAGCTAACATCGGTTGATGATGCCTTGCTGGGGAGTTTGGACGTGGTTAGATCTGCCCAGATGAGGAAGTGGAACATCTCGCCCCATTCCGATTTATGCTTCACGTATGTCTTGATACCTCGCTGCTTGGAGGACGGGAGAGCTTTCAGCCCTTCGTTATTGACTTCAGTTGTGCCCTCTTTTGGCAGGTGGAGTGCCCTTCTTGGCAAGTATGTTGATGATGGGGAAAAGACAGAACACCTGACTCAACTGTGCCCCTAGTTCATCATTTTGACCATTTTTTGGTTTTAAAACAATTTTGACCAACATGAAAGTCAGATTAACATGCTTATTCAACTTTTTGATTTAAAATCATGCAAGTCAGGCTATGAGCACTGAAAATTTTCCTTTTTTGGGTCCAAGAAAATGGTCCAGTTTTGGAAAAATGGAATGATTTTTGAGAGAATAGTCAACCTCAGTAAAAATTCTCAAAAACTGTTTTTGCAAACGACCAATGCTCAACAAGCATGGAACCAACTCTTGAGATGCACAACCTCGGACCCATAGCAATGGAAAATTGCCCCTTGTCTGAAGGACCCTGCATGGCAACGGAAAGTTGCCCCTTGTTTGAAATGGCACCACGGCGTTTTGAATGGCAACGGAAAGTTGCCCCTTGTTTGGACGATGTTGCAGCACATTGTAGTCAGTCCTCGGAGCAGTGAACACAACCAGACTCTCAGATACAGAGAAGACAAAGATGGCCAGAACCATCGCATGGACACAATTGAATTTGAAGTGTTTATGGCTGGACTTCAGAATGAAGTTGCCTACGTATCCCAAACATGGGAATCAAGCCTTACGTAGTTCCGGGTTAAGGTACACTCGGGTATTTAACCTCTCCTTTTTATGCTCTAACTTTTGCCAAGGCGCCTGTTGCAGGTTTTCGACCTTGCGAGCTTCTTTTTCTTTTCTTTTCAATTCTTTTTCATTTTTTCATTTTTTTTCTTTTTCTTTTAGGCTCTAACTTTTGCCAAGGCGCCCGATGCGGGTTTTCGACCTTGCGAGCTTCTTTTTCTTTTTCTTTTTGTTCTTTTTTTTTGTATGTATTTTTTTGCTTGCTCCAACTTTTGCCTAGGTAGCCCTTCCGGGTTTTTAGCCCAGCGAGCCTCTCAAAGGGTAAAAGTGTAATAAGTCCATGCCAAATGGTTTTTGAGATTGAAGCCCTCTGTATCCAGGAGAGTGGCTGTTGATTCGCAAGAGAACTCATCTTCGGCTCTTCGGGCACATCTGACATCTTTGCTCCCTAGTTTGAAGGGGGGCTTCTGATCTAGCTTTACAAGCTTCTCCTGAAAACACTTGAACTTCTTGATCTGACTCTTTTGCCCCTAGTTCGAGGGTTGCTTTGAATTTGGTCTCACAGGCCTCACGTTGTAGTTAACCGTTGAACATTCTGAGTTTGAGTCCGAGGTTCGAAAATGAGGGGTCGAGTCTCGGTGAGAGCGATCCTAGGTCGCACAATCTCAAGCGATTCCACATATCTTCGCAGGACCGCATAAAACATTTTTGAAAGTTTTTAAGAAAGCGACAAATCGCTCATACCGGCGATGTAGGACCAATCTGGATCAAAGCTAGGGTCCTTCTCAGTACTCACACTAACAAGCATGATTTCATTCATTAAGGGCTTAGCACGCCTCTCTTTCTCTCAATCGATCAAATTTTTGCAAATCTCGAGGAATTCCTTCCTCTTCGTTTTCACCGCAGTGTTCAAAAAGTTTTGAAAAACTTAGGTCATTACAATGATTTAAAAGCACAGAAAAGACACAGCTTCTAGTCAAATACTGCCATTTCATTTAGAAATTCTAGCACAACTGGCACACGGCAGAAGCAAACGCGAGAGCGTAAAAATCACTGTTGTTTAATTCAGATCTTCTGGTGTAACTGGCTCTAAGGCAGAAACAGACTCAAAATAAACTGAAAAGACAAACACAAAACAAAATGGTGATGCTTGAGGTAACACCCCTGGAATCACCCGACTCTAACAAAACAGGACTGACTCGATACAACAAGACAGACCCAACTGACTCAGTATGAAAGGACTGACTCAATACAAAAAGACGAGACCGACCCAATACCCAAGTCGAAAAATACAAAACTAGCATTTGCAAATGCTCAAAATAATGCGTGCCAAACGCCACATCGGGAGTAAACTGAGTGTTGCCCGCAGGTGGTTCATCCCCCGATCACATCACGTTATCCCCCACAAGTTCACTGATCAAGTGCCGATAGACTTTGCGGGACCCGGTGCGGGGATGACTCTGTTGTCGATCAGATCTTGTATTTAAATGGCGAAGCAGCACATGTCGATGTCATGGCCGACTAGCGATGGAAGGCACAATAGTCAGCTGGGTTGTGCGAGAGAGGGAGGTTCTTTGGTAGTGGCTGCGGCTCCAGGGGCTTCAGATGCCCTTTCTTGATCAAAACCCCTAAAGCTTTGGATAGGGGCATGTATAGTGGAGCAAACACCCTCTGGCCCTGAGGTGGGTTTTTGGCTATTTGTGAGCTAGCTCCGGACACACCGGTGAATGAGGTGGCTGTTTTTTGTGTGGTGGTGGTAACCATGCCCACGTCTGAAGCTCGGGCATTTTCATCACTGCTTACGCCTATATTTACATTGCGGTTGAAGGTCCTCCTAGGTTGCTCCCTATCACTGTCAATCAAGCCCTGTTTCATAGCATCCTCAATTTGTACCCCCATCTCATGCAAATCAGAAAAGGTAGGGAAGGGGAGCACGATCATTTTTTGCATTAGCTTGGGCTGGAGGTTGCGCACAACCATCCGTATTTGATCATTATCTGTTGGCCTAATGGTCATCATTGAGGCCTTGGCCCTCCAGCGAGCCACGAATTCTGAGAAGCTCTCTTTAGGCTCCTGCCTCGTCATCTCAAGATCACGGGTTGTGATCTCGATCTGGGTATTGTATGAATATTGTGCGACGAAGGCCTCGGACATCTCCTCCCAGCTTCGTTTCACTGAGTCCTCTAATTTGGCGTACCAGATGGTCTGCGATGCACCGAGTGGTCTGCTAAAGAGGAGAGCGTAATCTTGTCAAGCCCATCGGGCGTAGAACATCTGAAAACAAACTCAGGTGGACCATGGGATCTCCTGACCCGTCAAAACGGTCGATTTGTGGCATCTTGAACCGATCTGGCAACGTCACAGCCGCGTCGGTATACCCATCCTCGATGTCCGGGATGGACTTTACCCCCTGGGATTTCTTAAACATTCTTTCCAACTTGCTCAGCTTCAGTGCTGTGGGGTCTGCTTCGAACTCAAAGGGAGAGTCCGGTACATTGATGGGCGTGGGAGCCTTGGATAGTTGTGGTAGAATCGGGGGCGGAGCTGGCTCGACTGGGATGTCCTTATTTGCCTGGACATTAGTTGTTTCCCCGAGCGTTGGAACTCTGGGTGGGGGAGGAGCTCGATGTGAAGTAGATACTCCAGTTTGCTGCTCTAACCTGGCAATTGTTTCTGCCTGTTGGGCTATGACCACAGCCTGTTGCTTGGCGGATTCTGCTTGACAGACAGCATCTTGCTGCATGGCCTTCATACTATCCTGGAGTTGGCGCACCATCTCTTCCAAACTCGACATATTGTCCTAATCTAATTGAGCAACCGGTATATCTGTGTCTGCAGTAGGATCGGAAATCTCAACCTGACTCCTCAAAGATCACTGATCTGGTAGCTGTTGTACAGATGGTCTGTACCTGACTAGCCTTCTCTGGCCGTGATTACTCTTGAACTGAGTCTCTGACCTGACAAAGTCTATCAGCCCAAATTCAATGTACCCGGGGGATAGTGGAGCCCTCTGAAGCTATGATTCCAGGACTACCTAGCAAAAGAGAAAACCGACAGCATCTTAGCTCAATTTCACTGGAACGGATACGAGCAAAGCTGAACGACTGTATTCTATTACTAATCACTGTTCCCCGAAATCACTGTACCAAATCTGAATCGATGCATGAGATATAATCGATTCTCGATATCTTGGTGCCCTCAGGCTGATACCCGGACTTGCAAACGGTATATGCATTCCTGTGAGATACACTCTAGAAGCACATAGCATGTAAAGAGAGCCAATACACCCCTATGTTGGGGTAGGGTTTCCCTGTCCTATTTTTGTCGAGCTAGGGTTTCACTACGCATGGCGGTTTCAAACAACCTAATATCGGGTGAGCAACTTTGTCCTAGTTTGGAATGGTCACTACAGTTCGATATGCACTAAGTCGAATGGTCAAAAGGGTGCCTCGGTAAAACCGGGTTTGTGTTCCCCATCTTGGCGAGCCGCATAACCTTATGGACATGCCTTGACAAGACAAGCCTCCGAAACCGCTCGAGAATAGCAGATGGCCAACACGGTGTCCTAGGCGCACCAATGCACATGCAATGCAAAGAAACACATAAATGAAATCAAAGCAGATATCACGAGTTCGAGTCAAGCTCTCTAAACTCCCAATGAGTCGCTTGAAATCAGCACGTCCGGCGGGGACCTCCTTCTGATTCGGACTCCTTTTGTTGCGTGGTTCTAAATCAACCAAAGTGTCCAAATCCAAATCGTTTGAGAAAAGCAGATTTTTTGAAAAGTAGTGCCAAACATGGACTGCTTTGCGGACTGAGTCGCCACCTAAATATTTTTAAAATGGGAAATTTAGGAAACCCTGACTCGGTGCCGAAGGCCCCGTGGCCCTCATCACCAAAATGGTCTTGGCTCGGGTGGTTGGGTACGATCGGGGAAGGTCAGCTATGAGCACCCCCTTTCGCCCGGTCCGAAGACCGGCCTCTACTAACCGTGATATCCATTTTTGAAAACTTTATGCGTTCTTATTCCGGTTATTAACCTAGAATTACTATGTGATGCGCACAACACAAAAGTATAGACTAGATTGCCTAACTTGGAAATAAACATTGCATATCCGTTTTTGTCTCGAAAAACGTGTTGTTTTCTTTTGTGATGCGGTTTGCATGATGTGCCGAGCCCAATGTATGTAAACAAATGCATGAATGCACGCATGCATTGCATAAGGTATGCTAAAATAAACATGCCCTAATCTACCAACATAAGTGGGTAAATAAAAGGGTGAAAGAAATGGGGGTTGGAAGACATACACCCACTCACGCACACTTATTACAATTACGCCCTCACACGGAGGGACCAAAATAATAATACAGTCCAACGAATAAATGAATAAATAAATTATTACAAATTCTAATTACTAAAATTAAAGCAAATAAATAAATAAATACAATGGGGCCTCAGCCCTGCCTTGGGGCGCGCGAATGATGCATGCTCGATCCGACGGTTGCAGGAAAATCCGTGTCATGGCATTCTTTATACATTTTCTTGCCTGCCTCTCCAGTAATTCCCAAAGTTCTAGAATACCTTCCAAATCGTCTGAATTACCCCACCGGCTGGGAAGAGTGGTCATCGGCTACTTGAGTTGTCCAGCGGCTGCATATGCAGTTTATCGGCACAAAAATGAAAGGTCGGCACAATAAACCGCCGACAGAAAGTCCTGCGGCCGGCAGCAGATGAGATGATGAAGAAAGACAAAGAATGCATGGCATGGGTTTTGGAGGACATGTAAGCATGGTCATTGCCTCCTATCATGCTTGGGGACTCAAGGAGGCATGACTCTTGGTTCTAGGGCCATCAATTATGCATTTGATGCATGATAGCCTAAGGAACCAAGATTGCTATTTTGATGTGACAATGCATGCAACACAAACATGAGAACTAAGTCCCTATCATGCCATAATCAAGGGCCTTAGTGACATGAGGATTGAGACAAGTTTCACCACTTGAAGTGTGAACTCCTCTCAATCTTCATGCTTGGTTTGACAACCCCAAACCAAGCCATGGAATGCAACTCAAGCAAGTATGCATCAACAATGCAACATGGCAAATCAAGATGCTAGCACAATAGGCATGCAAAACGCTAGAATATGAAAGGCATAAAAGTCATGTAAAGAGGGACCAATTAAGCATAGAATTAACATGTGCTCAAGGCCTCATTGACCAAACATGCAACAACCATGTAATGAGCATGCAATGGTGGACTAACCACAATGAGGCAGCCCTCAAACTCCTCTAAAACAGTGGCAAAATATGCCTCAAAACCTGATTAAAATGCTACACAAGCATGCTAGTCAATGGACCTAAGTCTAAGGCACCAAAGAAAGTAACTTGACACCACTTACACAACCACTCATGGCATGCATCTAACGACCAAAAACAGACTTTTAGCATGGAAAATGGCACCCAAACCCTCTTGATGGCAACCCCAAAATGCACTAAACGTACAAGCATGCACAATGCCCTCTTTAAAGCATAAGAGACCAACACTTCAAGACATGGAAGAGGTGATAAATGGAGACATATGAGCATGGTATAGGGACTGAAATAGCATGTCAAATGACTCCAAATCACTTAAACAGCCTAACCAATGCATGTTCATGGATCACATACCCAAGGCTAACAAGCCATAATGCAAAGCAACTACATAAGGCATGTCATGGATGGCCTAAACAACCAAAAACAGATCTTATACATGGAAAAACAAGCATATTTCCAGTTTGTGTCAAGCCACAAAAACAAAAGCAAGATAGGCTAACAAAGCATGCAAAATTACGGTAAATCACATGGATTTCAAAGCAAGTAGCATAAGGATTATCCAAACAATGTTGAGCCCTTCAACAATGTTGAAGAAGGGCTCAAAATAAGCCTATTCTTAGCTTACATAATGCTCTGAAACAGATCATACACAAGCCAAATATTCTATGCAAGAAACATGGCATACAAGAGGATATTGAGATAGGTGCTAGATGCAGCCACCAAACAGCAAGGGGTCCTCAATCAAACATGAAGAGGACCCCAAAATAAGACTATTTTAAGTTTGGGTCGGAGCCCAAAAGTGCTTGCAACTAGGGCTTAGATGTGAAGCAAGAAAAAGCTAGAAAGGAGAAGATGAAGACTTACCCTTGAAGACCGGCAAACCAGCAGGTTTTAGACCAAGTTTAGGTGCTCCCAACCTCTGCAAAACAGTCCCAAGTCGTTGGAAATGGAGTGGTAGTGGTGGTGCTAGGTGGTGGTGATGGAATGGCTCAAGAACAATGGGCTTTGGAGGTTGAATGGGAGAGATATGGAGAGAGGGGGTAGGATATATATGTATATATCAGATATACATATATATCTGCTGGTTTTTTGTTCAAACCTCTAACCCTAGACAAAGGAGAAGAGAAGAGCTTATATAGGCCAAGTATAAGCTCTTAACTTAATGGCTAAGCAAATGGAAAGGGTCAAAGGGGCCAAGGGGGGGTGCAAGGCTTCTAGGAGAAGCTAATACAGCTGGCCAAGCTTCTCCAAGAAGCTTGGCCAAAGGGTTCAAGCTTCTAGAAGCTTTAAGGGGTCAAAAGGCTCAAAAGGTTGCAAAAGGGGTAAGTGATAGCTACGGGTCTCAGATGGCCGAGAGCCCTTCAACAAATTTGGAGAGGGGCTCAAAATAAGAAACTTTGTAGTTTACAACCAAGCCCAAAACAGCCCACAAGTACGCCTAAAGTACCGTGCAAAACAGGCCTAAAAAGAGGTAAAGAGACAAGTGATAGATGGAGATGTCAAACAGTAAAAGGTCCTTAATCAAACATGAAAAGGACCTCAAAATATGACTATCTCAAGTTCGGGTCGGGGCCCAAAAATGCAAGATGAGGGTTCGGGAGCCGAAACACGCAGTTCGGGGCCCCGAAAGTGGGCTGTTAGGCACCGGCAGTGGCATACGGCCACGAAGTGGGAATCAAAGGCCCCAGGGTTCCTTGTAATGATAAAACAGAGGTTCCCGCCGAAAATGAACAAAAACCGATGCGAAATGAATGCTCGGGGCTTAAACCGCGCGGTTCAAGGTCCCGAAAATGGGCTGCAGGCACCGAAAGTAGCGTATGACCCAGTGTCCCTCGGAATGATAAAAGCAGGTACTTGCCAAAACCGAGAAATCGGAGATGGTTAGGCGGTCAACCGAGGCACACGGCCTAACGGGACTCCGTGAACCAAGACTCTGAAATGGGAAAAATGGCTGCGACCACAAAAGCGTAGCCCTCTGACCCTTGAGAGATAGTCTACGAGACCTCTCCCTCCCTTTGGGAAGAGAAAACAGAGAAAACGGAGCCTGGTTCGCAAACCGAGACAAAGCACAAAAGAGTCCGGAAGTCCGGAGGCAAGGCTCGTAGCCAGGACTCCGCAACCTCAGAACGAGCACAATATGCAACATCACCAAGCGCTCAATTGATGACGTCTGAGTCTTAAGGTCGGTCAAAAATGGAGTGTCTACACTTAGTGTGTTTTAACTCCAGCGAATTCCGAGATTGCATTTCGGGTGCACCTTCTTAGGCCTCGCCCTTCTTGAGAATATGAGTGTATCTCGACCCCAGGTGTATGCCTGCTTCAAGTCAAAATGGTAGTTCGAGCAGCACCTATGGTTTTCAGATGCAGATGTTATCTCTTGCCAAGACAAATAGGGTGTACCCTTTTTGAGCTGAGTGTGTTGCAAAGCCCTCTGAGAGATAAATCGGAGGCACCAAAGTACATGTTTGGTGCCTCCCCTTACTGCATAGAATGCGCACTTTCATCTACACTTCTGTTGCATGCGCACCACGCATCGTTATAATTCATGCATAGAATATGCTTTCAGTGTTGCATATAAAATGCCTGTCTATTGCGTAAAATGTGTTTGCTTTCAATTTTGCATAGAATATGCTTTGCTTCTCTCACGCATAAAAAAATGTGTTTGCTTATCAAATTGTTACTCATGTGTCTATCGAGTTGTTGCGCATCGAGTTGTTGCTCATTCGTTTATTGAGTTGTTGCTCATTTGTTTATCAAGTTGTCACAATTTTGTTTATCGAGTTGTTGTTCTTTGCTTATCGAGTTGTAAACTTGCCAAGGTCTTATTGTTGCTTATTGAGTTAATTCGTTTTGTTTGTTACGTTGGTTCACTACCTGACCTGGTAATACATGCATGTTCAATTTCCATTCGATCCCATTGTTATGTAATATAATGCAATGCGATGCATAAAATGCACAAATGCAACACTTTTTCAACAAAACAGTTGTTTCATTTCCATCATGTCTTTTGCAAAAAGTACATAGTTTTGAAGAAATAAAACCTGCTTGAGGTAGTACAATGTGCTCAAAATACCAGTAAAAAGGGACATAAAGCACAAAAAGGGAAGAAAAACAACAAAATGTCTGAATAAAGCAAAGAAGAAGAAGCAGCAGCAGAATGTCTGGATCAATATCGGTGGCCTCAAGTACTAGAATCGGTCCTGGTCCTCTTCCTGGACGAGGGTCCAGGGGCACCACCGTCATCTCCATAGTCAGAATCTGAGCTGTCTCCAGCCTCGCCCGGCGACGATGCCGCCTCCTCATCAGAATCATCGGGAGAGGGCTCTCGAGAACTGCTCTCAGCATGAGTGCGCCTATGTCTGCCCTGGCTATGGATAGTCATCCTCCGCCTGACTCCCCCTCCCACTTATAGATAGTCATCCTCCGCACCTCCCACGGCCGAAATCTGGAATGGAGCTTGAAAACGACAAATGGCAAATGCATCAATTACAGAGCGCAAAGCAGAGTATCAGTACAGAATGTAATGTGTGAGTACAGTGTGTGAGTACAGTGTATGAATGTCATGAGCAACGCTGTGAGCAGTATGTGGGCTACAGCGTATCAGTACCATAAGTGTTATGTATCAAGTGTCGTGTTGATAGTGTGACGCGTCAGATTATGTATGAAGCCGGTTGGGCAGAGTTTGAGACTACAGTTGAAAGAACTTATCAGGATATTGTAGATGGTCAACAAGTCGATGCACTGCTGCAACATCCCTACCGCTGAGGCTGTCAACTCCAAGGACTGGCGAGTGTACTCGACGGAAGCCTACAAAAGTGTTGAAGTCATTAGTATTCTGCGGGATATCAAATGAGTTGAAATGACTATACAGAATGCAAAGTCTAGTAGTGCATACCGGGGTCAAGCCGTAGACTCCGACAAGCTCATGATTGGCCGGCGGAGGAGCGAAGGGAATCTGATAAGTCTCCCCACCCTGTCTTCGACATATGATCGTCGTAGGCAGCTCTCACCATCCAACTCCCTGTCCCCTCCAAGACCCACTCCTACCTCAGGCCGGAGGTGCCCTCGGTACCCCTGCTCCTGCTGCTGGCGCCGCTGGCCTCTCTCGCTCAGCTCGACGAGCACCAGTCAAAGGTCGCATGATATAAGCCTGAATGTACTCGGCGTAGTCACCCTCGTCCCTGAAAGGCTCAGAGTCCCAGCCAATCGTATAGTCTATCATCTTCTCCAAGGTGTACCTCTCAGTGTGCCTCGTGTGGGTAGGAGGAGGTGCTGGAACTGTCTGCTTGGGCACGCCCAAGGTCTGCCGTAGGAAGCGCTCCCCGAAATACCATGCCCGACAAACTGGGCCCTCCAGTAGAACCCTAAACCGGGCAGTCTCTCGAGCATTGGCATCTTGCTCGAGATGCGTCGAACAGGGGGCCCAAGTCGCCGGTGATCTGCAAATAAAACACAGTTTGTTATCTACTGATATTGAGAGTACAATATAAAGCAAAGCTTAAATGAATCATAATGTTTGACATACCTTGGCTGCGGTGATGGTATCAAAGTAGCGATGGAAGAACATGAAGGACTCCCGTGGCCTCCGCTCGCATCTCATGTTGAAGCGATGTGAAAATGGAACACCGAGAGGGATCTCCTCATCTGGCACTGGGGCAAGCCAAGGGAAATAGGCATACACCCACAACTGTATAATGTGACAGAGCAGATATGAGTATGCTTATCAGATAAAGCAGTATACAAGTAAAGCAGATTGCATATGTGCAGCATGTGTGGTATACAAATAATGTACAGCAGAATTGAAAAGACATAAAAGAGAACGTGTACCTCCTAGGCTCAACAGTAGCCTCTAAGCAACTGCCCGCTGCAGCGGGAGGATGAGCTCATATATCCATAAAGAGTGGCCAAGCCTACACCACCCCAGTCGTAGCGGCGGATCCGTGTCACATCCACTAATGCGCTCAATAGGTAGAGGGCGATAGTGTTTGCCCGGTCGGCGAAGAGCGTGGTCCCCAATAGGAACATGATGAAGCCACGGGCATACTGCTCCTCCTCCTCCCGAGTCGTAGGTGTCTGGATCCTGAAGTGATCCTCGAACCATGAGTACCTCACAAATCCTACCCAGGCAAGAGGTGGTTGAGTGCCGAGCAAGTATAGCTGAACGGCGTCCCACTCGTCCATATTTGTGTCAAAGGGGATCGGATCACCCACCACTCCAATGCCTGTGAGCATGAAGAAGTCAAAGGGAGTCATCATCATCTCCCCGGTGGCAGAAAGGTGGAAGGAGTCGGTGGTATCCCACCACCTCTCCACCAAAGCAGCAAGAAGGGGCCTGCTCGCAATGAGGCGCGAGAGTCCCATGCAGAAGGTCCCAAAACCGGCCTGGTCGACAATATGACGGACCACGTCGGGCAGCTCCATCTACCAACCTTGGGCGACAATTTTCCCATACCCCCGAAAGGCATGGGAATCTCCCTGTGATCAAAACAAACATTTGCGACGCAGTGTTACAAGTACAGTGTTGAATGCACTCAGAATTGATGAAAATACAGTGTGTGTGCATATGTTAGAGTCTACACAGATATTGGGCGTGGGCGTTCTCACAGTGAACTACAACATATGATGTATCAGTGTGTTTGAATTGTTCAGTTGGGAATGCTGTGTGTGTGCATGTGTCGGAGTCTACAGAGATATTGGTTGTGGGCGTTCTCACAGTGAACTACAGCATATGATGTATCAGTGTGTTTGAATTGTTCAGTTGAGAATGCAATGTGTGTGCATGTGTCAGAGTGTACACAGATATTGGGTGTGGGCGTTCTCACAGTGAACTACAGCATATGATGTATCAGTGTGGTTGAATTGTTCAGTTGAGAATGCAGTGTGTGTGCATGTGTCAGAGTCTACATAGATATTGGGTGTGGGCGTCCTCACAGCGAACTACAGCATATGATGTATCAGTGTGTTTGAATTGTTCAGTTGAGAATGCAGTGTGTGTGCATGTGTCAGAGTCTACACAGATATTGGGTGTGGGCGTCCTCACAGTGAACTACAGGATATGATATATCAATGTATTTGAATTGTTCAGTTGAGAATACAGCGTGTGTGCATGTGTTCAGATTCAAACAGATATCGAGTGTGGGTATGCTCGCGGTGAACTACAGCATATGATGAATCAGCATGTCTGAGTTAAGCAGTTAAAGAACATAATCGACTATCGTAGTTATGTGTTCTATATTACAAAAAATGAAACAGACAAAGAGTGTACCTTAGAAGCGCCGTAAGACAGATGTGACTCTGGCTCAAGCAACAAAAGCTCCAGTGGCGCGCCCCGCGCATAGCTCCTGAAGTGGCGGATGCCATCGGGAGGCAACACATGTATCGCCGGCCTGCAAGTCGCCGAATTGAACAGCCGGATGTGAAGAGGTAGGAGCTCGACCTCGAGATCCATGTCCATCTCTGGGGGAGTCCCACCATGTGGAATGTCGTCCGCCATCTCAAAAGGAGCGTGAAAATGGCCGAGAATGTGAAAAACGGGCAAGAAAGCGAAAGGTCAACCCAAAAGTCAACCCCGAGAGGATGAAAATTGGGAGAAAAGGTCAGGTTGTGGGAAAGGCACGAAGATCGAGGTATGACTCGAGGAAAAAAAACCCCAGACGGTGGAAACCAAGAAAAGGGCACCGAAACCAAGATTTGTTCGGTTCAAAGTGTACAAAACGGGGAGAGTTTCGCAAATCGAACGACGGAAAAGTGTCAAAAACAAGAGAAAAACACGGATTGAAGGAAGAAAAATCACCTAGGGAGAGAGAGGAGGGATTCTCGAGCTAGGGTAAAGTGGAAATATAAGGTTTGGAACCTTATATTTAAAGACCCGTGGCCAAAGGACAAAACTGCCCCGACATTGCCATTTTTGGCCGGTCGGCCAAATTGTTAGCCGATCGGCTAAATAGTTGGCTGATGAGCTTTTTTTCGTGGCCGATTGATGGCCAGTGGCCTCCCCTTGTGGTCGGTGAACCTCCCACACCCTTGGTTGGGTCAGTTATGTGGTTTGGGACCTTCATCTCTCAAGGCAGTGCAAGAAAGTACATTTTCAAAGCTCAACTAACCTTCATGTTGACCTTGAATCATGCCTTCCGAATGCGATGTCCGGTATGCGCAAGGTGTATCCTTTTTTGTATCCTTTTGTATCTTGCGAGATTCAATAACTGCTTTAAATGCATTGCATTACAATGTGTTGTCTTGCGTAGGATAATCATACATAGGTTGCATCATTGTGCACATCTACACATGTTGTAGCGCACACAACTTGCATTGTCATGCATCTTTCATTTGCATTTTCATGCATTTCAGCAACGTGCATTGTCATGCATCTTTCACGTACATTGTCATGCATTTCAGTTCATTTGCATTGTCATTATTTCAACAACTTGCATTGTCATGCATCTTTCATTTGCATTGCCATGCATTTCAACAATGTGCATTGTCATGCATTTTTCACATGCATTGTCATGCTTTTCAGTTCATTTGCATTGCCATGCATTTCAACAACTTGCATTGTCATACATCTTTCATTTGCGTTGACATGCATTTCAAGAAAGTGCATTATCATGCATCTTTCATTTGCATTGTCATGCATTTCAACAACGTGCATTGTCATGTATTTTGGTTCATTTGCATTATCATGCATTTCAACAACTCGCATTGTCATGCATCTTTCATTTGCATTATCATGCATGTCAATCTCTCGCATTGTTGCATATTTCATTTGCATTGCCTTGCATTCCCTATAACTGGCATTGTTTTGTTCGATTATGTGCATTGTCTTGCACCCCTCTAACCTGCATTGTTTTGCAAAGTCGCATTGTTTCGCATACCCTTAACTTGCGTTGTTACGTTCATTATTCACATTGTTATGTACGTCTTTAACTCGAGTTGTTTCGCATGTTCTACCTGCATTGCTATGCATACAATACTCGCGTTGTAACGCAATTTTAAATTGCATTGTTATGCATATTTCTAACAAAATTGTACCTATTAAGTCTTTTTCTTTTGTAGGCACGATATTATATGTACGGTTCATTTGAAGATGGTGAAACCAGGCACGGTATTGTACGTACAGTTCATTCAAGAGAAGCTCCGGTTCAGTTTGACTCTATCCCTTCTCCACTCGCGTGCCGTGTTTGGACGTATCCCTTCTCCACTCGCATGCCGCCTTTGGACGTATCCTTTCTCCACTCACGTGCCGCGTTTGAACGTAACCCTTCTCCACTTGCATGTCGCGTTTGGATGTATCCCTTCTCCACTCGCGTGGCGCGTTTGGACGTAACCCTTCTCCACTCGCATGCCATGTTTGGACGTAACCCTTCTCCACTCACGTGCCGCGTTTGGACATAACCCTTTCTCCATTCGCGTGCCGCGTTTGGACATAAACCCTTCTCCACTCGCGTGCCGCGTTTGGACGTATTCCCCTTCTCCACTTGCGCGCCGCATTTGGACGTAGCCCCTTTTTCCACTCACATGCCGCGTTTGAACATAACCTTTCTCCACTCGCGTGCCGCGTTTGGACGTATCCCTTCTCCACTCGTGTGCCGCGTTTGGACGTAATACCTTCTCCACTCGCGTGCCGTGTTTGGACGTATCCCTTCTCCACTCGCGTGCCGCGTTTGGACGTAACCCCTTCTCCACTCGTGTGCCGCATTTGGATGTAACCCTTTTCCACTCGCATGCCGCGTTTCGACATAAACCCTTCTCCACTCGCATGCCACGTTTGGACGTAAACCCTTCTCCACTCGCGTGTCGCGTTTGGACGTAACCCTTCTCAAATCACATGCCGTGTTTGAACGTATCCCCTTTCTCCCCTCACATGCCGCGTTTGGATGTATCCTTTCTCCACTCGCGTGCCGCGTTTGCAGGTACCATTTCTCCACTCGCATGCCGCGTTTGGACGTACCCGCACTATTATGTGCATTGTGCTTTCTTGCGACCTTCTCTACTCGCGTGCCGCGTTTGGACGCACCCGCACTGTTATGTGCATCGCACTTTCTTTCACAACCTTTATCGACTCACATTCCGTGTTTGGACATATTCACACTGTTATGTGCATCGTGCTTTATTAATCTCTTTTCTCTCACACGTGTGCCACACTGAGAGATGCTTCCTTTCCTCTCATGCGTGTGCCACACTGAGAGATACTCCTTTGCCTCTCTTGCGTATGATACGTTGAGAGATGTTGTGTTTAAGACTCCGAGTGTCCTCGATAGTCGCCTTTAATCTTCTCCGCATAAGGCGCTGTGAGAATTGCATAATTTTCTTACACCCTTTCTGTTGGAATGTGTAGGACCGTTATCTCTTTTTCACTTGCTTAAATTGTTGCATTTGTTTTGCATGAATGCTTCATTACAGCTCTCTTTGCATGATCATAAGTTATGAACGGCATCGTGCATGTCACTTGCATCTTGCCCCTGCCTTCGGGTACATATCTTGCTATCTTGCATGCTTGACTAAGTCTTTGGCCTTGTCAAAAATGGGTCGTCTCTGTGCTTTGACATTCACTCCCATCACTTTGTGACTTTGTAGTTCTGTCAAAGAGGGGCAACTGTAGACACCCCATTTTTGACCGTCCTTAAGACTTGGACATCATCATTTGAACACTTGATGATCGTCCATGCTCGTGTTCGCTTTGAGTTCTCGAAGGTCTCAGCTGCGTGCCTCGCCTTACGATCTCTTAACTTGACTGTTTTGTGCTTGGTTGTGGTCCAAGGACTTGTGGTTTTTGCACCTGAGGGTAGGAAGTGGCTTGTTGGCCATCCCCTTAACCCACCAGCCATGGCCTGAGGCCACCGGCCTTGTTTTCTTGCTATCGGCTAAGGACAAAAAGAAATGAAAAGAATTGAATAGAAAAGAAAAACAAAGCTCGCAAGGTTGAAAACCCGGAAGGGCAGCCTTGGAAAAAGTTAGAGCGTAAAGGAGGTTAAATACCCGAGTGTACCTTACCGGAACTATGTAAGGCTTGATTCCCATGTTTGGGATACGTAGGCAACTTCATTATGAAGTCCAGCCATAAATACTTCCAAATCAATTATGTCCATGTAATGGTTCAAATCATCTTTGTCATTTCTGTATCCGAGAGATCGGTTTTGATTATCGCTGTGAGAACTGGTTACAGTGTGTAGCGGTGCATTTCAAACAAGGGGCAACTTTCTGTTGCCATACAGTGCGCTGTGGTGCCATTCAAACAAGGGGCAATTTTCCATTGCCACACAGTGCCGTTCAGACAAGAGGCAATTTTCCATTGTTATGGATCTGAGGTTGTACATCTCAAGAGTGAGTTCCGTGCTCATTGAGCAGTGGACGTTTACAAAAACAGTTTTTGAGAATTTTTACTGAGGTTGACTAATTTTTCGAAAATTATTCATTTTTTCCAAAATTGGACCATTTTCTTGGACCCCAAAATGAAAATTTCCAGTGCTCATAACCTAACTTGCATGATTTTAAATCAGAAAATCGAACAAGCATGTTAATCTAACTCTCATGTTGGTCAAAATTGTTTTAGCAGAAAGTCAAAAACAAAAAAAAAAAGGTCAAAATGATGAACTAGGGCCACAGTTAAGTCAGGTGTTCTGTCTTTACCCCATTGTCAACATACTTGCCGGAAAAGGCACCATATTCGCCAGAAAGGGCACGACTGAGGTTAACAACAAAGGGCTGAAAGCTCTTATACCCTCCAAGCAGCGACGCATCAAGCCAAGTGCAAAGAACGGATTGGAAGGGATCAAGATACTCCACTCCCTCATCTGGACAGATTTGATCAAGTCCAAAGTCCCCAGCAGAACATCGGCAACCAATGTCCGCTGCAGATTTGTTATACACCCAGTTGTAGCGCAACCTTTCTGGGGGAAAATTCATTGTTGTGAGCAGAAGAAATGAATCTAGCAGAACGCTAGGGGCAAGAGCCCACAACGACTTGTTTATCCATAAACCACCCAGGGGAGGGATAAAAAAAAAGAGATTGAAGAATAGAGATGTGTGTTGGGAGAAAAAGCGAGGAAAAAGGGCTTTTTTCGAAAAGCAGAGCCTGAGAGCCGAGTGATGCGAGAATCACAAATGAGAAAGGGTGGGAGGCAATACCCAAAGAAACTGGCTCCTTGCGAACTGAGAGGTCTCTTGCCTTTATAACACGTCTGAGTGTCGTGTTTGTTGTTTTGTTTGTCTCAATTCTTGTTTTGAGTCGTTTCGAGTGTTACTCAATGTGTTTAGGTTGTTTACCTTTTGTTTGTCTTTGTTAAGTCGTTTTGACTGTGGTCAGCTGTAGGCTTGATACCCGGTTGAGAACCCTTTTTTCATTACAATTTCAAAAATGAATCGTTTTGTGCTCATAGTGCTGTGCCATTCTCCACATTTGTGCAAAACAGTATTTATTCTTTCATAAAACTGCAGGGTCTACCCCTGATAAGTGTGAACAGTAAGATCAAGGACCTATCTGAAGCTATGTGGGTTCCAGACTGCAAAGCAAAAGAAAAGAGGGAAAATGTGGAACATCTTAGTGTGTTTTAACTCCAGCAAATTCCGAGATTGCATTTCAGGTGGACCTTCTTAGGCCTCGCCCTTCTTGAGAATATGAGTGTATCTCAACCCCAGGTGTAAGCCTGCTTCAAGTCAGAATGGTAGTTCGAGCAGCACCTATGGTTTTCACATGCAGATGTTATCTCCTGCCAAGACAAACAAGGTGTACCCTTTTTGAGCTGAATGTGTTGCAAAGCCCTCCGAGAGATAAATCGGAGGCACCAAAGTACATGTTTGATGCCTCTCCCTACTACATAGAATGCTCACTGTCATCTACACTTCTGTTGCATGTGCGCCGCGCATCGTTATAATTCATGCATAGAATATGCTTTCAGTGTTGTATATAAAATGCCTGTCTATTGCGTAAAATGTGTTTGCTTTCATTTTTGCATAGAATATGCTTTGCTTATCAAGTTGTTACTCCTGTGTCTATCGAGTTGTTGCTCATTCGTTTATTGAGTTGTTGCTCATTTGTTTATCAAGTTGTCGCAATTTTGTTTATCGAGTTGTTGCTCTTTGCTTATCAAGTTGTATACTTGTCAAGGTCTTATTGTTGCTTATTGAGTTAATTCGTTTTGTTTGTTATGTTGGTTCACTACCTGACCTGGTAATACATGCATGTTCAATTTCCATTCGATCCCATTGTTATGTAATATGATGCGATGCGATGTGATGCATAAAATGTACAAATGTAACACTTTTTGAACAAAACAATTGTTTCATTTCCATCATGTCCTTTGCAAAAAGTACATAGTTTGAAGAAATAAAACCTACCTGAGGCAGTACAATGTGCTCAAAATACCAGTAAAAAGGGAAATAAAGCACAAAAAGGGAAGAAAAGCAACAAAATGTCTGAACAAAGCAAAGAAGAAGAAGCAGTAGCAGAATGTCCAGATCAACATCGATGGCCTCAAGTGCGGGAGTCGGTCCTGGTCCTCTTCCTGGACAAGGGTCCAGGGGCACCACCGCCATCTCCATAGTCAGAATCTGAGCTATCTCCGGCCTCACCCTGCGACGACGCTGCCTCCTCATCAGAATCATCGGAAGAGGGCTCTCGGGAACATCTCTCAGCATGAGTGCGCCAATGTCTACCCCGGCTATGGATAATCATCCTCTGCCTGACTCCCCATCCCGTTCGAGCAGGAACAGATGGTCCAGTTGAAGCACCTCCTGCGACCGGAATCTGGAATGGAGCCTGAAAAGGACAAATGGCAAATGCATCAGCTACAGAGCACAAAGCAGAGTATCACTACAGAATGCAATGTGTGAGTACAGTGTGTAAGTACAGTGTAATAACCCGACCCCGTACATGTTTTATGATACAGTTGTAGTCCTTTATTAGGTGTGATTATATGTTTATTATGTCATGATAAGAAAGTCTATCTGTTGCCCAAGAATGTATCTGTTTGATTAGAATGTGTGGACCAGAAATTGGAGGCCTTAACGGCTTAATTATCAGAAATTGATTTTATATTTGTGATTAGCATAATTTTTAAGTAATATTAAGCATGTTTGCGAAATTTTAATTTTGGAATGATTAAACGATTCCTTTTTGTCTTATATGCCTTACTTGTGACTATATATATAAGACTTGTGTTGAGCCTATGATCAAAAAACGTGAGACACTAAGGAAACAAATAAGAGGGAGTGAAGAAGAAGAATTGGGGGAAAACGTGGGTCAACAAGGGAACTAAGCAAAAATTGTTGGAATTGGGTGATTTAACTCAAGGTAAACTCAAGTCCTTCTTATTATGGCAATTTAAAGTTTGTAGGTGATGTGCATGTATGATTCATGTCTAATTTATGTTTGAGTAATAAGGGTTTCTCTCATTTAGTTGCTTAGACATCTAGGTTAGGGGTTGTATGAAATTCTACTTCACTCTATGTTTTTATATCATCTCTTCATGAAGTTATGTTGATACCAAGTGTCATGTTTGATGTGTATGAAGAAATTGAATGCAAGAATGAAATCATGTTGATGAGTGTTAACATTTGTTCAAATCAATGGGTTCATGAGATTAAGTCAAGTTGTTTTACAAGAGTTTTGAGCCTTGGTCAGTATAGATTTGAAGTAGTTTTTGTAAAGGAGATATTAAAGTTTAAGATACCAAGTTGGACCTCAAATTCGAAGTTCAGATTTTCTGAACTTGCGTGGTCCTTCGGCGAGGTCATGGGCCTCGGCGGAAAATCACCATCCCAGCAGTGCTTCTGAAATTACTCTGTCCGCTCGAGCGGAGGAATTCCCGCTCGAGCGTAGAAATCGACCCCTCAGCATTTTTGATAGCATTGCACTGTACGCTCGAGCGGACAAATTGGCGCTCGAGCGGAGGGCCTAATTTTTAGAAAGAAGTATGCTTGCTCAGTTTTGCGTGCTTGAGTCCCTGGTGATTTTAGAATATGTTTCTGATGATTTTAAGTTGGTTATCAATTCATGTGAAGTGTAATGACGCAGGAAATAATTCCCCAATGATTTAAGAAGAAAGTAAACTGATTGATAAGTTATGATTGTGTGCAGGGCATACTTCGGAAGAAACTATGCGCCATCACAACGCAGTGAGTAATAGTACCTCAATGCATCTTTACTCAATTTGTTATTGTTGACGTTGTGATTAGGATTGACGTTATGTCTTTGACGTTACAAATGTTGTTGTCAAACTTGTGATGGTACGAAATATATATACACTACGGATGAATCATTATGAGATTGTGGATGTAAATGATGAAATTGTGGATGTGTGAACCATTATGAAATTGCAGAAACATCAAAAAGGTTGTGAAGTTATGTACGTCACATGTGACATCTTGTGAACTTTTGGAATGTACCAAGGAAATTATGAATGTGAACCAATGTGGCCTAGAGCCATTTGTGAACCAATGTGGCTTGGAGCCATTTATGCATCAATCAGGCTACGAGCCTTTTGTGAAACTATGTAATCAGAGATCATTTGTGAGTTGTGAATTAATGTGGCCAAGGGCTCTTTTCTGAATGTGTGAAGTTCTTAGGCCAAGGGCCAAGGTGTGAATAGTATGAACCGATCACATTATCCCGGCAAGCTATACAGAGATAGACGGATTACATGATTTCGAGATAATTACGTTTACATGAATACTAGTACTATTGTTCACTGAGCTCGGCTCACCCTGTATAATGTCTGCTTCTGTAGGTAACCAATCAGGAGGTCAACCATAACCCAGCATCGTCAAACTTTTGTCAGCCTAGGCACAGCCAAGCTTTGGATTGGGACCTTCCTTTTGCGGAGTGCATTAGATGATGGCTTACCCTTTTACTTTTGATTTAGGGTGTCATGTATTTAATATTTTTGTTGTATACCCCACCTCAGGGTTGGCTTTGTGGAGGCATGTAAATAACTAACTTGCAAACGTATTTTAACCTCGATGTACTTGTTCCATGAGATGCTTATGATCCTGGCATAACTTAGTAGCTCAATGGATGTCATATTTTCTGGTTTATGTTAATTATTATTACAGCTTCCGGTCAGGCCCCTATATGAAATCAGATTAAGTGTCCCTTTCTGCTTAGATCATGCCCAAACTTTTAGGGGCAGGTTTGGGGTGTGACATACAGTGTATGAATGTCGTGAGCAATGCTGTGAGCAGTATGTGGGTTACAGTGTATCAGTACCATAAGTGTTGTATATCAAGTGCCGTGTTGATAGTGTGATGCATCAGATTATGTATGAAGTCGGTTGGGCGGAGTTTGAGACTACAGTTGAAAGAACTTACCGGGATATTGTAGATGGTCAACAAGTCGATGCACCACTGAGGCTATCAACTCCAGGGACTGGCGAGTGTACTCGACGGAAGCCTGCAAAAGTGTTGAAGTCATTAGTATTCTACGGGATATCAAATGAATTGAAATGACTGTTCAGAATGCAAAGTCTAGTTATGCATACCGGGGTAGAGCTGTAGACTCCGACGAGCACATGATCAGCCGGAGGAGGAGCGAAGGGAATCTGATAAGTCTCCCCACCCTGTCCTCGACATGTGATCGTCGTAGGCAACTCTGGCCATCCAGCTCCCCGTCCCCTCCGGGACCCACTCCTGCCTCGGGCCGGAGGTGTCCTCGGTACCCCAGCCCCTGCTGCTGGCGCCGCTGGCCTCTCTCGCTCAACTCGACGAGCACCAATCAAAGGCTGGATGATATAAGCCTGAATGTATTCAGCGTAGTCACCCTTGTCCCTGAAAGGCTCAGAGTCCCAGTCAATCGTATAGTCTATCATCTCCTCCAAGGTGTGCCTCTCAGTGTGCCTTGTGTGGGTAAGAGGAGGTGCTGGAACTGTCTGCTCGGGCACGCCCAAGGTCTGCCGCAAGAAGCACTCCTCGAAATAACATGCCTGACAAACTGGGCCCTCTAGTAGAACCCTGAACCGGGTAGTCTCTCGAGCACCGGCATACCGCTCTGATCGCATCGAACAGGGCCATATTTGCCAGTGGTTTGCAAATAAATCACAGTTTGTTATCTACTAATATTGAGAGTACAATATAAAGCGAAGCTTAAATGAACCATAATGTTTGACATACCTCAGCTGCAGTGATGGTATCGAAGTAGCGGCGGAAGAACATGAAGGACTCATGTGGCCTCCATTCGCACCTCATGTCGAAGCGGTGAGAAAATGGAACACCAAGAGGGATCTCCTCATCTGGCACTGGGGCAAGCCTAGGGAAATAGGCATACACCCACAACTATATAATGTGACAGAGCAGATATGAGTATGCCTATCAGATAAAGCAGTATACAGGTAAACCAGATTCCATATGTGCAGCGTGTGTGGTATAAAGATAATGTACAGCATAATTGAAAAGACAGAAAAGAGAACCTGTACCTCCCAGGCTCGCCAGTAGCCTCCAAGCAACTACCCACTGTAGCGGAAGGATGAGCTCATATATCCATAAAGAGTGGCCAAGCATGCGCCACCCCAGTCGTAATGACGGATCCGTGTCACGTCCACTAATGTGCTCAACAGGTAGAGGGCGACAGTGTTCGCCTAGTCGGCGAAGAGCGTGGTCCCCAGCAGGAACGTGATGAAGCCACGGGCATACTGCTCCTCTTCCTCCCGAGTCGTAGGTGCCTGGATACGAAAGTGATCCTCGAACCATGAGTGCCTCACAAATCCTGCCCGGGCAAGAGGTGGCTGAGTGCCGAGCAAGTATAGCTAAGCGGCGTCCCACTCGTCCATATCTGTGTCAAAGGCGATCGGATCACCCGCCACTCCGATTCCTGTGAGCATAAAGACGTCAAAGGGAGTCATCGTCATCTCCCCGGTGGCAGAAAGGTGGAAGGAGTCGGTGGTATCCCGCCACCTCTCCACCAAAGCAGCAAGAAGGGGCCTGCTGGTAGTGAGGTGCGACAATCCCATGCAGAAGGTCCCAAAATCGGCCAGGTCGACAATATGACAGACAGCGTCGGGCAGCTCCATATACCAACCTCGGGCGGCAGTGCTCCCATACCCCCAGAAGCCATGGGAATCTCCTTGTGATCAAAACAAACATTTACGAAGCAGTGTTACAAATATCGTGTTGAATGCACTCAGAATTGATGAAAATGCAGTGTGCGTGCATGTGTCAGAGTCTACACAGATATTGGGCGTGGGCGTTCTCATAGTGAACTACGGCATATGATGTATCAGTGTGTTTAAATTGTTCAGTTGGGAATGCAGTGTCTGTGCATGTGTCAGAGTATACACAGATATTGGGTGTGGGCATTCTCACAGTGAACTACAGCATATGATGTATCAGTGGGTTTGAACTGTTCAGTCGAGAATGCAGTGTATGTGCATGTGTTTGAGTCTACAAATATATTAGGTGTGGGCGTTTTCATAGTGAACTATAGCATATGATGTATCAGTGTGTTCGAATTGGTCAGTTGAGAATGCAGTGTGTGTGCATGTGTCAAAGTCTACACAGATATTGGGTGTGGGCATCCTCACGGTGAACTACAGCATGTGATGTATCAGTGTGTTTGAATTGTTCAGTTGAGAATGCAGTGTGTGTGCATGTGTCAGAGTCTACACAGATATTGGGTGTGGGCGTCCTCACAACGAATTACAGCATTTGATATATCAGTGTGTTTGAATTGTTCAGTTGAGAATATAGCGTGTGTGCACGTGTTCAGATTCAAACAGATATCGGGTGTGGGTATGCTCACGGTGAACTACAGCATGTGATGAATCAGGGTGTCTGAGTTAAGCAGTTAAAAAATAGAATCGGCTATCGTGTTCTATATTGCAGAAAATGAAACAGACAAAGAGTGTACCGTAGCAGCGCCGTAAGACCGATGTTACTCTGGCTCGTGCAACAAAAACTCCAGTGGCGCGCTCCGTGCATAGCTCCTAAAGTGGCAGATGGCATCGGGAGGCAACACATGTATCGCCGGCCTGTAAGTCGCTAGATCGAACAACTGGATGCAAAGAGGTAGGAGCTCGACCTCGGCATCCACGTCCATCTCCGGGGGAGTCCCACCGCGCGAAATGTCGTCCGCTATCTCAAAAGGAGCATGAAAATGGCCGAGAATGTGAAAACGGGCAAGAATATGAAAGGTCAACCCGAAAGTCAACCTCGAGAGGATGAAAAATGGGAGGAAAGGTGCGGGTGTGGGAAATGCCCGAAGATCGAGGTATGACTCAGGGAAAACAAACCCCAAACGATGGAAACCAAGAAAAGGGCACCAAAACCAAGATTTGTTCGGTTCAAAGTGTGCGAAACGGGGAGAGTTTCGCTAATCGAACAACAGAAAAGTGTTGAAAACAAGAGAAAAACACGGATCGAAGGAAGATAAATCACCTAGAGAGAGAGAGTAGGGATTTTTGAGCTTGGGTAAAGTGGAAATATAAGCTTTGGAACCTTATATTTAAAGACCCGTGGCCAGAGGACAAAACTACCCCAACATTGCCATTTTTGGCCGGTCGGCCAAATTGCTGGCCGATCGGCTAAATAGTTGGCCGATCAGCTTATTTCATGGCCGATTGATGGCCAGTGGCCTCCTCTTGTGGTCGGTGAACCTCCCGCACCCTTGGTTGGGTCAGTTATGTGGTTTGGGACCTTCATCTCTCAAGCCAGTTGAAGAAAGTACATTTTCGAAGCTCAACTAACCTTTGTGTTGACCTCGAATCATGCCTTTCGAATGCGATGTCGGTACGCGTAAGGTGTATCCTTTTTCGTATCCATTTGTATCTTGCGAGATTCAATGACTGCTTTAAATGCGTTTCATTATAATGTTTTGTCTTGCTTAGGATAATCATACATAGGTTGCATCATTATGCACGTCTACACACGTTGTAGCGCACACAACTTGCATTGTCATGCATCTTTCATTTGCATTTTCATGCATTTCAGCAACGTGCACTGTCATGCATCTTTCACATGCATTGTCATGTATTTCAACAACGTGCATTGTCATGCATTTCAGTTCATTTGCATTGTCATGTATTTCAACAACTTGCATTGTCATGCATCTTTCATTTGCATTGTCATGCATTTCAACAATGTGCATTGTCATGCATTTTTCACATGCATTGTCATGCATTTCAGTTCATTTGCATTGCCATGCATTTCAACAACTTGCATTGTCGTACATCTTTCATTTGCATTGACATGCATTTCAACAAAGTGCATTATCATGCATCTTTCATTTGCATTGTCATGCATTTCAACAACGTGCATTGTCATGTATTTCGGTTCATTTGCATGGTCATGCATTTCAATAACTCGCATTGTCATCCATCTTTCATTTGCATTATCATGCATGTCAATCTCGCATTGTTGCATATTTCATTCGCATTGCCTTGCATTCCCTATAACTGGCACTGTTTTGTTCGATTATGTGCATTGTCTTGCACCCCTCTAACCTGCATTGTTTTGCAAACTCATTTAACTTGCATTGTTTTGCAAAGTCGCATTGTTTCGCATACCCTTAACTTGCGTTGTTACGTTCATTATTCACATTGTTATGTTTGTCTTTAACTCGAGTTGTTTCACATGTTCTACCTACACTCCTATGCACACTTTACTCGCGTTGTCACGCAGTTTTAAATTGCATTGTTATGCATATTTCTAACAAAATTGTACCTGTTAAGTCTCTTTCTTTTGAAGGCACGATATTGTATGTACGGTTCATTTGAAGATGGTGAAACCAGGCACGGTATTGTACGTACAGTTCATTCAAGAGAAGCTCCGGTTCAGTTTGACTCTATCCCTTCTCCACTCGCGTGCCGTGTTTGGACGTATCCCTTCTCCACTCGCATGCCGCCTTTGGACGTATCCTTTCTCCACTCACGTGCCGCGTTTGAACGTAACCCTTCTCCACTTGCATGTCGCGTTTGGATGTATCCCTTCTCCACTCGCGTGGCGCGTTTGGACGTAACCCTTCTCCACTCGCATGCCATGTTTGGACGTAACCCTTCTCCACTCACGTGCCGCGTTTGGACATAACCCTTTCTCCATTCGCGTGCCGCGTTTGGACATAAACCCTTCTCCACTCGCGTGCCGCGTTTGGACGTATTCCCCTTCTCCACTTGCGCGCCGCATTTGGACGTAGCCCCTTTTTCCACTCACATGCCGCGTTTGAACATAACCTTTCTCCACTCGCGTGCCGCGTTTGGACGTATCCCTTCTCCACTCGTGTGCCGCGTTTGGACGTAATACCTTCTCCACTCGCGTGCCGTGTTTGGACGTATCCCTTCTCCACTCGCGTGCCGCGTTTGGACGTAACCCCTTCTCCACTCGTGTGCCGCATTTGGATGTAACCCTTTTCCACTCGCATGCCGCGTTTCGACATAAACCCTTCTCCACTCGCATGCCACGTTTGGACGTAAACCCTTCTCCACTCGTGTGTCGCGTTTGGACGTAACCCTTCTCAAATCACATGCCGTGTTTGAACGTATCCCCTTTCTCCCCTCACATGCCGCGTTTGGATGTATCCTTTCTCCACTCGCGTGCCGCGTTTGCAGGTACCATTTCTCCACTCGCATGCCGCGTTTGGACGTACCCGCACTGTTATGTGCATTGTGCTTTCTTGCGACCTTCTCTACTCGCGTGCCGCGTTTGGACGCACCCGCACTGTTATGTGCATCGCACTTTCTTTCACAACCTTTATCGACTCACATTCCGTGTTTGGACATATTCACACTGTTATGTGCATCGTGCTTTATTAATCTCTTTTCTCACACGTGTGCCACACCGAGAGATGCTTCCTTTCCTCTCATGCGTGCCACCTTTAGAGATACTCCTTTGCCTCTCTTGCGTATGATACGTGGAGAGATGTTGTGTTTAAGACTCCGAGTGTCCTCGATAGTCGCCTTTAATCTTCTCCGCATAAGGCGCTGTGAGAATTGCATAATTTTCTTACACCCTTTCTGTTGGAATGTGTAGGACCGTTATCTCTTTTTTCGCTTGCTTAAATTGTTGCATTTGTTTTGCATGAATGCTTCATTCTGACTCTCTTTGCATGATCATAAGTTATGAACGGCATCGCATGTCACTTGCATCTTGCCCCTGCCTTCGGGTACATATCTTGCTATCTTGCATGCTTGACTAAGTCTTTGGCCTTGTCAAAAATGGGTCGTCTCTGTGCTTTGACATTCACTCCCATCACTTTGTGACTTTGTAGTTCTGTCAAAGAGGGGCAATCAGAGACACCCCATTTTTGACCGTCCTAAGACTTGGACATCATCATTTGAACACTTGATGATCGTCCATGCTCGTGTTCGCTTTGAGTTCTCGAAGGTCTCAGCTGCGTGCCTCGCCTTACGATCTCTTAACTTGACTGTTTTGTGCTTGGTTGTGGTCCAAGGACTTGTGGTTTTTGCACCTGAGGGTAGGAAGTGGCTTGTTGGCCATCCCCTTAACCCACCAGCCATGGCCTGAGGCCACCGGCCTTGTTTTCTTGCTATCGGCTAAGGACAAAAAGAAATGAAAAGAATTGAATAGAAAAGAAAAACAAAGCTCGCAAGGTTGAAAACCCGGAAGGGCAGCCTTGGAAAAAGTTAGAGCGTAAAAGGAGAGGTTAAATACCCGAGTGTACCTTACCGGAACTATGTAAGGCTTGATTCCCATGTTTGGGATACGTAGGCAACTTCATTATGAAGTCCAGCCATAAATACTTCCAAATCAATTATGTCCATGTAATGGTTCAAATCATCTTTGTCATTTCTGTATCCGAGAGATCGGTTTTGATTATCGCTGTGAGAACTGGTTACAGTGTGTAGCGGTGCATTTCAAACAAGGGGCAACTTTTACATTTGCCATACGGTCTTACTGTGGTGCCATTCAAACAAGGGGCAACTTTTCGTCGCCGTACAGTGTCCTTCAGACGAGAGGCAATTTTCCATCGTTATGGACCTGAGGCTGTCCATCTCAAGAGTGAGTTCCGTGCTCGTTGAGCAGCGGACGTTTGCAAAAATAGTTTTTGAGAATTTTTACTGAGGTTGGCTAATTTTCTCGAAAATTATTCATTTTTTCCAAAACTGGACTATTTTCTTGAACCCTAAAAGGAAAATTTTCAGTGGTCATAACCTAACTTGCATGATTTTAAATCAGAAAATCGAACAAGCATGTTAATCTAACTGTCATGTTGGTCAAAATTGTTTTAGCAGAAAGTCAAAAACAAAAAAAAAAATGGTCCAAATGATGAACTAGGGGCACAGTTAAGTCAGGTGTTCTGTCTTTACCCCATTGTCAACATACTTGCCGGAAAAGGCACCATATTCGCCAGAAAGGGCACGACTGAGGTTAACAACAAAGGGCTGAAAGCTCTTATACCCTCCAAGCAGCGACGCATCAAGCCAAGTGCAAAGAACGGATTGGAAGGGATCAAGATACTCCACTCCCTCATCTGGACAGATTTGATCAAGTCCAAAGTCCCCAGCAGAACATCGGCAACCAATGTCCGCTGCAGATTTGTTATACACCCAGTTGTAGCGCAACCTTTCTGGGGGAAAATTCATTGTTGTGAGCAGAAGAAATGAATCTAGCAGAACGCTAGGGGCAAGAGCCCACAACGACTTGTTTATCCATAAACCACCCAGGGGAGGGATAAAAAAAAAAAGAGAGATTGAAGAATAGAGAGATGTGTGTTGGGAGAAAAAGCGAGGAAAAAGGGCTTTTTTCGAAAAGCAGAGCCTGAGAGCCGAGTGATGCGAGAATCACAAATGAGAAAGGGTGGGAGGCAATACCCAAAGAAACTGGCTCCTTGCGAACTGAGAGGTCTCTTGCCTTTATAACACGTCTGAGTGTCGTGTTTGTTGTTTTGTTTGTCTCAATTCTTGTTTTGAGTCGTTTCGAGTGTTACTCAATGTGTTTAGGTTGTTTACCTTTTGTTTGTCTTTGTTAAGTCGTTTTGACTGTGGTCAGCTGTAGGCTTGATACCCGGTTGAGAACCATTTTTTCATTACAATTTCAAAAATGAATCGTTTTGTGCTCATAGTGCTGTGCCATTCTCCACATTTGTGCAAAACAGTATTTATTCTTTCATAAAACTGCAGGGTCTACCCCTGATAAGTGTGAACAGTAAGATCAAGGACCTATCTGAAGCTATGTGGGTTCCAGACTGCAAAGCAAAAGAAAAGAGGGAAAATGTGGAACATCTTAGTGTGTTTTAACTCCAGCAAATTCCGAGATTGCATTTCAGGTGGACCTTCTTAGGCCTCGCCCTTCTTGAGAATATGAGTGTATCTCAACCCCAGGTGTAAGCCTGCTTCAAGTCAGAATGGTAGTTCGAGCAGCACCTATGGTTTTCACATGCAGATGTTATCTCCTGCCAAGACAAACAAGGTGTACCCTTTTTGAGCTGAATGTGTTGCAAAGCCCTCCGAGAGATAAATCGGAGGCACCAAAGTACATGTTTGATGCCTCCCCCTACTACATAGAATGCTCACTGTCATCTACACTTCTGTTGCATGTGCGCCGCGCATCGTTATAATTCATGCATAGAATATGCTTTCAGTGTTGTATATAAAATGCCTGTCTATTGCGTAAAATGTGTTTGCTTTCATTTTTGCATAGAATATGCTTTGCTTATCAAGTTGTTACTCCTGTGTCTATCGAGTTGTTGCTCATTCGTTTATTGAGTTGTTGCTCATTTGTTTATCAAGTTGTCGCAATTTTGTTTATCGAGTTGTTGCTCTTTGCTTATCAAGTTGTATACTTGTCAAGGTCTTATTGTTGCTTATTGAGTTAATTCGTTTTGTTTGTTACGTTGGTTCACTACCTGACCTGGTAATACATGCATGTTCAATTTCCATTCGATCCCATTGTTATGTAATATGATGCGATGCGATGTGATGCATAAAATGTACAAATGTAACACTTTTTGAACAAAACAATTGTTTCATTTCCATCATGTCCTTTGCAAAAAGTACATAGTTTGAAGAAATAAAACCTACCTGAGGCAGTACAATGTGCTCAAAATACCAGTAAAAAGGGAAATAAAGCACAAAAAGGGAAGAAAAGCAACAAAATGTCTGAACAAAGCAAAGAAGAAGAAGCAGTAGCAGAATGTCCAGATCAACATCGATGGCCTCAAGTGCGGGGGTCGGTCCTGGTCCACTTCTTGGACGAGGGTCCAGGGTCACCACCACCATCTCCATAATCAGAATCTGAGCTGTCTCCGGCCTCACCCTGCGACGACGCTGCCTCCTCGTCAGAATCATCGGAAGAGGGCTCTCGGGAACATCTCTCAGCATGAGTGCGCCAATGTCTACCCCGGCTATGGATAATCATCCTCTGCCTGACTCCCCATCCCGTTCGAGCAGGAACAGATGGTCCAGTTGAAGCACCTCCTGCGACCGGAATCTGGAATGGAGCCTGAAAAGGACAAATGGCAAATGCATCAGCTACAGAGCACAAAGCAGAGTATCACTACAGAATGCAATGTGTGAGTACAGTGTGTAAGTACAGTGTAATAACCCGACCCCGTACATGTTTTATGATACAGTTGTAGTCCTTTATTAGGTGTGATTATATGTTTATTATGTCATGATAAGAAAGTCTATCTGTTGCCCAAGAATGTATCTGTTTGATTAGAATGTGTGGACCAGAAATTGGAGGCCTTAACGGCTTAATTATCAGAAATTGATTTTATATTTGTGATTAGCATAATTTTTAAGTAATATTAAGCATGTTTGCGAAATTTTAATTTTCGAATGATTAAACGATTCCTTTTTGTCTTATATGCCTTACTTGTGACTATATATATAAGACTTGTGTTGAGCCTATGATCAAAAAACGTGAGGCACTAAGGAAACAAATAAGAGGGAGTGAAGAAGAAGAATTGGGGGAAAACGTGGGTCAACAAGGGAACTAAGCAAAAATTGTTGGAATTGGGTGATTTAACTCAAGGTAAACTCAAGTCCTTCTTATTATGGCAATTTAAAGTTTGTAGGTGATGTGCATGTATGATTCATGTCTAATTTATGTTTGAGTAATAAGGGTTTCTCTCATTTAGTTGCTTAGACATCTAGGTTAGGGGTTGTATGAAATTCTACTTCACTCTATGTTTTTATATCATCTCTTCATGAAGTTATGTTGATACCAAGTGTCATGTTTGATGTGTATGAAGAAATTGAATGCAAGAATGACATCATGTTGATGAGTGTTAACATTTGTTCAAATCAATGGGTTCATGAGATTAAGTCAAGTTGTTTTACAAGAGTTTTGAGCCTTGATCAGTATAGATTTGAAGTAGTTTTTGTAAAGGAGATATTAAAGTTTAAGATACCAAGTTGGACCTCAAATTCGAAGTTCAGATTTTCTGAACTTGCGTGGTCCTTCGGCAGGTCATGGGCCTCGGCGGAAAATCACCATCAGAAGTGCTTACGAAATTACTCGTCGCTCGGCGGAGGAATTCCGCCGGCGTAGAAATTGCCCCCTCAGCATTTTTGATAGCATTGCACTGTACGCTCGAGCGGACAAATTGGCGCTCGAGCGGAGGGCCTAATTTTTTTTAAAAAAAAGTATGCTTGCTCAGTTTTGCATGCTTGAGTCCCTGGTGATTTTAGAATATGTTTATGATGATTTTAAGTTGGTTATCAATTCATATGAAATGTAATGACGCAGGAAATAATTCCCCAATGATTTAAAGTAAACCGATTGATAAGTTATGATTGTGTGCAGGGCATACTCCGGAAGAAACTAGCACGCCATCACAACGCTGTGAGTAATAGTACCTCAATGCATCTTTACTCAATTTGTTATTGTTGACGTTGTGATTAGGATTGACGTTATGTCTTTGACATTACAAATGTTGTTGTCAAACTTGTGATGGTACGAAATATATATACACTACGGATGAATCATTATGAGATTGTGGATGTAAATGATGAAATTGTGGATGTGTGAACCATTATGAAATTGCGGAAACATCAAAAAGGTTGTGAAGTTATGTACGTCACATGTGACATCTTGTGAACTTTTGGAATGTACCAAGGAAATTATGAATGTGAACCAATGTGGCCTAGAGCCATTTGTGAACCAATGTGGCTTGGAGCCATTTATGCATCAATCAGGCTACGAGCCTTTTGTGAAACTATGTAATCAGAGATCATTTGTGAGTTGTGAATTAATGTGGCCAAGGGCTCTTTTCTGAATGTGTGAAGTTCTTAGGCCAAGGGCCAAGGTGTGAATAGTATGAACCGATCACATTATCCCGGCAAGCTATACAGAGATAGACGGATTACATGATTTCAGTATTAATTACGTTTACATGAATACTAGTACTATTGTTCACTGAGCTCGGCTCACCCTGTATAATGTCTGCTTCTGTAGGTAACCAATCAGGAGGTCAACCATAACCCAGCATCGTCAAACTTTTGTCAGCCTAGGCACAGCCAAGCTTTGGATTGGGACCTTCCTTTTGCGGAGTGCATTAGATGATGGCTTACCCTTTTACTTTTGATTTAGGGTGTCATGTATTTAATATTTTTGTTGTATACCCCACCTCAGGGTTGGCTTTGTGGAGGCATGTAAATAACTAACTTGCAAACGTATTTTAACCTCGATGTACTTGTTCCATGAGATGCTTATGATCCTGGCATAACTTAGTAGCTCAATGGATGTCATATTTTCTGGTTTATGTTAATTATTATTACAGCTTCGATTGCCCCTATATGAAATCAGTTAAGTGTCCTTTCTTAGATCATGCCCAAACTTTTAGGGGCAGGTTTGGGGTGTGACGTACAGTGTATGAATGTCGTGAGCAATGCTGTGAGCAGTATGTGGGTTACAGTGTATCAGTACCATAAGTGTTGTATATCAAGTGCCGTGTTGATAGTGTGATGCATCAGATTATGTATGAAGTCGGTTGGGTGGAGGTTGAGACTACGAGTTGAAAG
This sequence comes from Camellia lanceoleosa, assembly GCA_025200525.1. Taxonomy (NCBI): domain Eukaryota; kingdom Viridiplantae; phylum Streptophyta; class Magnoliopsida; order Ericales; family Theaceae; genus Camellia; species Camellia lanceoleosa. Next base: position 167,822,575 of record CM045759.1, on the reverse strand, counting down.
AACTTAGGGATATTGTAGATGGTCAACAAGTCGATGCACCAGAGGCTATCAACTCCGAGACTGGCGAGTGTACTCGGCGGGCTTTGCAAAAGTGTTGAAGTCATTAGTATTCTACGGGATATCAAATGAATTGAAATAGTATTCGAATGCAAAGTCTAGTTATGCATCTGGGGTAGAGTCAGAGACTCGGCAGGCACATGATCGTGGGAGGAGGAGCGAAGGGAATCTGATAAGTCTCCCCACCCTGTCCTCGACATGTGATCGTCGTAGGCAACTCTGGCCATCCAGCTCCCCGTCCCCTCCGGGACCCACTCCTGCCTCGGGCCGGAGGTGTCCTCGGTACCCCAGCCCCTGCTGCTGGCGCCGCTGGCCTCTCTCGCTCAACTCGACGAGCACCAATCAAAGGCTGGATGATATAAGCCTGAATGTATTCAGCGTAGTCACCCTTGTCCCTGAAAGGCTCAGAGTCCCAGTCAATCGTATAGTCTATCATCTCCTCCAAGGTGTGCCTCTCAGTGTGCCTTGTGTGGGTAAGAGGAGGTGCTGGAACTGTCTGCTCGGGCACGCCCAAGGTCTGCCGCAAGAAGCACTCCTCGAAATAACATGCCTGACAAACTGGGCCCTCTAGTAGAACCCTGAACCGGGTAGTCTCTCGAGCACCGGCATACCGCTCCTGAACTGCATCAGGCAACGGGGCCCAACGCTGCCAGGTGATTTGCAAATAAATCACAGTTTGTTATCTACTAATATTGAGAGTACAATATAAAGCGAAGCTTAAATGAACCATAATGTTTGACATACCTCAGCTGCAGTGATGGTATCGAAGTAGCGGCGGAAGAACATGAAGGACTCATGTGGCCTCCATTCGCACCTCATGTCGAAGCGGTGAGAAAATGGAACACCAAGAGGGATCTCCTCATCTGGCACTGGGGCAAGCCTAGGGAAATAGGCATACACCCACAACTATATAATGTGACAGAGCAGATATGAGTATGCCTATCAGATAAAGCAGTATACAGGTAAACCAGATTCCATATGTGCAGCGTGTGTGGTATAAAGATAATGTACAGCATAATTGAAAAGACAGAAAAGAGAACCTGTACCTCCCAGGCTCGCCAGTAGCCTCCAAGCAACTACCCACTGTAGCGGAAGGATGAGCTCATATATCCATAAAGAGTGGCCAAGCATGCGCCACCCCAGTCGTAATGACGGATCCGTGTCACGTCCACTAATGTGCTCAACAGGTAGAGGGCGACAGTGTTCGCCTAGTCGGCGAAGAGCGTGGTCCCCAGCAGGAACGTGATGAAGCCACGGGCATACTGCTCCTCTTCCTCCCGAGTCGTAGGTGCCTGGATACGAAAGTGATCCTCGAACCATGAGTGCCTCACAAATCCTGCCTGGGCAAGAGGTGGCTGAGTGCCGAGCAAGTATAGCTAAGCGGCGTCCCACTCGTCCATATACGTGTCAAAAGCGTCGGATCACCCGCCACTCCGATTCCTGTGAGCATAAAGACGTCAAAGGGAGTCATCGTCATCTCCCCGGTGGCAGAAAGGTGGAAGGAGTCGGTGGTATCCCGCCACCTCTCCACCAAAGCAGCAAGAAGGGGCCTGCTGGTAGTGAGGTGCGACAATCCCATGCAGAAGGTCCCAAAATCGGCCAGGTCGACAATATGACAGACAGCGTCGGGCAGCTCCATATACCAACCTCGGGCGGCAGTGCTCCCATACCCCCAGAAGCCATGGGAATCTCCTTGTGATCAAAACAAACATTTACGAAGCAGTGTTACAAATATCGTGTTGAATGCACTCAGAATTGATGAAAATGCAGTGTGCGTGCATGTGTCAGAGTCTACACAGATATTGGGCGTGGGCGTTCTCATAGTGAACTACGGCATATGATGTATCAGTGTGTTTAAATTGTTCAGTTGGGAATGCAGTGTCTGTGCATGTGTCAGAGTATACACAGATATTGGGTGTGGGCATTCTCCACGATGAACTCTGACATATGATGTATCAGTGGGTTTGAACTGTTCAGTCGAGAATGCAGTGTATGTGCATGTGTTTGAGTCTACAAATATATTAGGTGTGGGCGTTTTCATAGTGAACTATAGCATATGATGTATCAGTGTGTTCGAATTGGTCAGTTGAGAATGCAGTGTGTGTGCATGTGTCAAAGTCTACACAGATATTGGGTGTGGGCATCCTCACGGTGAACTACAGCATGTGATGTATCAGTGTGTTTGAATTGTTCAGTTGAGAATGCAGTGTGTGTGCATGTGTCAGAGTCTACACAGATATTGGGTGTGGACGTCCTCACAATGAATTACAGCATTTGATATATCAGTGTGTTTGAATTGTTCAGTTGAGAATATAGCGTGTGTGCACGTGTTCAAATTCAAACAGATATCGGGTGTGGGTATGCTCACGGTGAACTACAGCATGTGATGAATCAGGGTGTCTGAGTTAAGCAGTTAAAAAATAGAATCGGCTATCGTGTTCTATATTGCAGAAAATGAAACAGACAAAGAGTGTACCGTAGCGGCGTAAGACCGATGTTACTCGATGCAACAAAAACTCGATGGCGCTCGTGCATAGCTCCTAAAGTGGCAGATGGCATCGGGAGGCAACACATGTATCGCCGGCCTGTAAGTCGCTAGATCGAACAACTGGATGCAAAGAGGTAGGAGCTCGACCTCGGCATCCACGTCCATCTCCGGGGGAGTCCCACCGCGCGAAATGTCGTCCGCTATCTCAAAAGGAGCATGAAAATGGCGAGAATGTGAAAGCGGGCAAGAATATGAAAGGTCAACCGAAGTCAACCTCGAGAGGATGAAAATGGGAGGAAAGGTGCGGGTGTGGGAAATGCCCGAAGATCGAGGTATGACTCAGGGAAAACAAACCCCAAACGATGGAAACCAAGAAAAGGGCACCAAAACCAAGATTTGTTCGGTTCAAAGTGTGCGAAACGGGGAGAGTTTCGCTAATCGAACAACAGAAAAGTGTTGAAAACAAGAGAAAAACACGGATCGAAGGAAGATAAATCACCTAGAGAGAGAGAGTAGGGATTTTTGAGCTTGGGTAAAGTGGAAATATAAGCTTTGGAACCTTATATTTAAAGACCCGTGGCCAGAGGACAAAACTACCCCAACATTGCCATTTTTGGCCGGTCGGCCAAATTGCTGGCCGATCGGCTAAATAGTTGGCCGATGAGCTTATTTCATGGCCGATTGATGGCCAGTGGCCTCCTCTTGTGGTCGGTGAACCTCCCGCACCCTTGGTTGGGTCAGTTATGTGGTTTGGGACCTTCATCTCTCAAGCCAGTTGAAGAAAGTACATTTTCGAAGCTCAACTAACCTTTGTGTTGACCTCGAATCATGCCTTTCGAATCTGCGATGTCGTGCAGCGTAAGGTGTATCCTTTTCGTATCCATTTGTATCTTGCGAGATTCAATGACCGCTTTAAATCGTTTCATTATAATGTTTTGTCTTGCTTAGGATAATCATACATAGGTTGCATCATTATGCACGTCTACACGCCGTTATGGCGCACAACTTGCATTGTCATGCATCTTTCATTTGCATTTTCATGCATTTCAGCAACGTGCACTGTCATGCATCTTTCACATGCATTGTCATGTATTTCAACAACGTGCATTGTCATGCATTTCAGTTCATTTGCATTGTCATGTATTTCAACAACTTGCATTGTCATGCATCTTTCATTTGCATTGTCATGCATTTCAACAATGTGCATTGTCATGCATTTTTCACATGCATTGTCATGCATTTCAGTTCATTTGCATTGCCATGCATTTCAACAACTTGCATTGTCGTACATCTTTCATTTGCATTGACATGCATTTCAACAAAGTGCATTATCATGCATCTTTCATTTGCATTGTCATGCATTTCAACAACGTGCATTGTCATGTATTTCGGTTCATTTGCATGGTCATGCATTTCAATAACTCGCATTGTCATCCATCTTTCATTTGCATTATCATGCATGTCAATCTCTCGCATTGTTGCATATTTCATTCGCATTGCCTTGCATTCCCTATAACTGGCACTGTTTTGTTCGATTATGTGCATTGTCTTGCACCCCTCTAACCTGCATTGTTTTGCAAACTCATTTAACTTGCATTGTTTTGCAAAGTCGCATTGTTTCGCATACCCTTAACTTGCGTTGTTACGTTCATTATTCACATTGTTATGTTTGTCTTTAACTCGAGTTGTTTCACATGTTCTACCTACACTCCTATGCACACTTTACTCGCGTTGTCACGCAGTTTTAAATTGCATTGTTATGCATATTTCTAACAAAATTGTACCTGTTAAGTCTCTTTCTTTTGAAGGCACGATATTGTATGTACGGTTCATTTGAAGATGGTGAAACCAGGCACGGTATTGTTTGTACAGTTCATTCAAGAGAAGATCTGGTTCAGTTTGACTCTAACCTTCTCCACTCACATACCGCGTTTGGATATAACCCTTCTCCACTCGCGTGCTGCGTTTGGACGTATACCCCTTCTCCACGCGCGTGCCGCGTTTGGACGTATCCCTTTCCCCACTCGCCCGCTGCATTTGGATGTAACCCCTTCTCCACCCACGTGCCGCATTTGGACGTAACCCTTTCTCCATTCGCGTGCCGCGTTTGGACATAAACCCTTCTCCACTCGCGTGCTGCGTTTGGACGTATTCCCCTTTTCCACTCGCGTGCTGCGTTTGGACGTATTCCCCTTTTCCACTCGCATGCCGCATTTGGACGTAACCCCTTTCTCCACTCGCGTGCCACATTTGGACATAACCTTTCTCCACTCACGTGCTGCATTTGGACGTATCCCTTCTCCACTCGCGTACTGCGTTTGGACGTAACCCCTTCTCCACTCGCGTGCCGCGTTTGGACGTAACCCTTCTCCACTCGCGGGTCGCGTTTGGACGTAAACCACTTCTCCACTCGCGTGCCGCGTTTGGACGTAAACCATTCTCCACTCGTGTGCCGCGTATGGACGTAAACCCTTCTCCACTCGCATGCCGCGTTTGGACGTAACCCTTCTCCACTCGCGTGCCACGTTTGGACGTATCCCGTTTCTCCACTCGCTTGCCGCGTTTGGACATATCCTTTCTCCACTCGCGTGCCACGTTTGGATGTACCCGTACTGTTATGCGCATCGCGCTTTCTTGCGCAACCTTTCTCCACTCGCGTGCTGCGTTTGGACGTCACCCTTTCTCCATTCGCGTACCGTGTTTGGACGTCAGCCCTTCTCCACTCGCGTGCCGCGTTTAGACGTATTTCCCTTCTCCACTCGTGTGCCGCATTTGGACGTGACCCCTTTCTCCACTCGCGTGCCGCGTTTGCACGTAACCCTTCTCCACTCGTGTGCCGCGTTTAGATGAATCCCTTCTCCACTCGCGTGCCGCGTTTGGACGTAACCCCTTCTCCACTCACGTGCCGCATTTGGACGTAACCCTTCTCCACTCGCGTGCCGCGTTTGGATGTATCCCCTTTCTTTGCTCGCGTATCGCGTTTGGACATATCCTTTCTTCACTTGCGTGCCGCGTTTAGACATACCCATACTGTTATGTGCATCGCGCTTTCTTACGCAACCTTTCTCCATTCGCGTGCCGCATTTGGATGCATTCGCACTGTTATGTTCAACCCACTTTCTTGCGCAACCTTTCTCCACTCGCGTGCCACATTTGGACGTATTCGCACTATTATGTGCATTGTGCTTTATTACTCCCTTTTCTCTAACGCGTGTGCCACACCGAGAGATGCTCTCCTTCCTCTCATGCATGTGCCACGTTGAGAGATGTTTCCTTTCCTCTCATGCGTGTGCCACACTGAGAGATACTCCTTTGGCTCTCTTGCGTATGATATGTTGAGAGATGTTGTGTTTGAGACTCCGAGTGTCCTCGGTAGTCGCCTTTAATCTTCTCTGCGTAAGGCGCAGTGAGAATTGCATAATTTTCTTACACCCTTTCTGTTGGAATGTGTAGGACCGTTATCTCTTATTCGCTTGCTTAAATTGTTGCATTTCTTTTTGTATGAATTCTTCATTACAGCTCTCTTTGCGTGATCATAAGTTATGAACGGCATCATGCATGTCACTTGCATCTTGCCCCTGCCTTCGGGCACATATCTTGCTATCTTGCATGCTTCTCTAAGTCTGTGGCCTTGTCAAAAATGGGTCATCTCTGGGCTTTGACATTCACTCCCGTCACTTTGTGACTTTCGAGTTATGCCAAACAGGGGCAACTGTAGACACTCCATTTTGGACCGTCCTTAAGACTCGGACGTCATCGTTTGAACACTCGATGATCATCCATGCTCGTGTTCGTTTTGAGTTCCCGAAGGTCTCGGCTGCGCGCCTCGCCTTAGGATCTCTCAACTTGACTGCTTTGTGCTTGGTTGTGGACCAAAGACTTGTGGTTTTTGCACCTGAGGGTAGGAAGTGGCTTGTTGGCCATCCCCTTAACCCACCGGCCATTGCCTGAGGCCACCGGCCTTGTTTTCTTGCTATCGGTTAAGAGTGTTGGCAGATCGACACTTTAGTTGGTCGGCCAGCCATTCATTTGGTCGATCGACCACTTTTCCTGGCTGAGGCCTTTTCTTTGCCTTTTTCAGGCATTGTGCATACCAGCTGTGCCAGCTGGTTAGCACAGACTCTGCCCTCCATACACGTGTATGGAAGCATTTGAACCAACACTTAGCTTCTCTGGAAAGCTTTGAATTGGACTTCTTATAAGAGGAGAGCCTGCCCTCCCTTTCCAAGGGTTCAGCCAATTGATATAGAAGATATATATCACTCTCTCTCTATATCTCTTCTCTCTCTATAGTTGTGTGTGTAATAGTGTTCTAAAGGGTCTTTTTGATCATATTTTTGCACTAAAGCACCTAGTGGTACACTATCCCTTGGCTACTGAGGTGCTAAGAAGGCTGATTTCAGAGTTTTTGAGTTAGTTTTGATCTAAGAAGGGTGATGGAGTTGGTAAGGGTGAGTCAACTTGCTTTTGATACCCCATTTTGGCCTAAGCTTTTACACATACTTCTATATTGTTTTAAGCTTGACTCTAAACTACCAAAAGTTCTGATTTTGTATGCTTGTTATGGTTTTTTAAGATCACTTTTTGGTTGGGAGTTGTCTACCCCCTCTTAGGCCTTGTTTGGCCTCTTTTTGTGCCTTCCTCTTTGTGCTTTGGAACCCTTTTGTTTTGACCTTCTCACCACTGAAATCCAGAAGATTTTCAGTGGTGGAGAAGTGGTTTTGAGGTCTTGTATAGGGGAGGGACACCCCTCTCCCTTTGTGTCTCATTTGCTTGCATTGTTGGCTCACCATAGTAGCATGTTTTGGCCCCATTTCAGCAAGTTTTTGGTGTTATCTTGGCATGATATACCTTTGTTTTAAGTTGGTTTTTTGGCCTATTGCATGCATCACACACTTGCCTTGCAATCCTCTCATTTGCCTAAACATGTATCATGTATTTCGACCATCTTGCTTGCATGTTCTAACTTAACTTTGAGAAGTTTTTAGCCTTGTTTCACTATGCTTAAGCTCTGTTTGGGGTTGTCTTGGTCATGCTTGCCATGCTTTGTATAGCCACCATGCATTCTAGCTTGTTAGCTTTGGGTGTGTGAGTCATTAGCATGCTTCACTTGGGTCATTTCAGTGATTCAGTATCACTTGTCATATTATTTCAATCCATGTTTCACACTTTTATGCCTGCATTTACCATCCTTTCAATGCTTTGAAGAGTTGGTGTCTTATGCTCCATGTTTGGGTCATTGTGCATGTCTCCATGATTAGGTCTTTGGGATGCCATCTCATTGGGTTTCGGGGCTTATTTTGACATATTATAACTCTGATTTTATTGGCCTAGGTCGTGCCATGTTTGGTTGCAATAGGTGTAGTGCAATTGCCTTTTTTTTTGGCCTTGTATGCGTCTTGTTTTGTGCTCGCCTTTCTAGCATGTTTTGGCCTCATCCCATGCATGTTCTAGCCTTGTTTTGGCCTGTCTTGGGACTATTTTGGGTCACCTTGGTCCTTTGGGGCCTGGTTGATATAGCCATGGTGTGAGCCCCTTGACTAGCTTTGAGCATTGGGTCTATTGGCATGCTATGCTTCACTTGTGCATATGATTTGGCATCATTCCTCACATGATTTCAAAGTTCGTGGCATTGTCACATTATCATGTTCATCCCTTCTCGCTCATGCTTGAGAGTTGTATCCTTGTGCCCATGTGGTAGGCCATTACATTTGCATGCTTATTGTGCTTCTCATTCCATCATTCCTAGGCACTATTGGCCACTGATTTTGGACATGACTGAGGTCTGTCTATCATTAGTTTAAGTCCATTCATCATGTTGTTCAATGTTGGATGCTTGTCTACCTTTGCATGCCATACATGTTTGTATATCTAGGTTGTGTCTTGCATGTTTGTTAGTTTGCATCTTGTCACATGTTAGCTTAGGTTGCATTACATTTGGCATGTTTGCTACCTTAACCTCATGTGTATGTTCGAGTCATATTGCATTTGGCATGCTTATGTCGCATTACATTAGTTGTATGTTTTGCATTGTATTTGGCATACATGCATTGCATTTTGTTTGGTTTGGGGTGTCAAACCAAACATGAGAAACGAGGGACGTTCGTACTTGAAGTGACGAAACGTCCCTCAATCCTTAGTCGCCGACACTCTTGCTCCAAGCATGATAGAGTTCTAGGCATTCATATGTTTTGTTGCATTCATTTCACATTAATTTGCACACTTGGCACCTTTGGCCATCATGCATTGAAATGCGTGATTGGTGTGGCTCAAGGGTCGAGAGCCATACTCCCTTGAGTTCATAGCATGATAGGGAGAGTGGCTGTGCACATATTCTCTTGCAAATGCCTTGCCATGCACTGTCTGTCCTCTGTTGCAGCAAAAATAGTTTTCTGCATGAATAGATGGCCGGTCGGCCATCTTCCGCGCCGGCCAGCTATAAAATTCCAGCCGATGGCCCCACTTTTCGCTGATGACCATCTTTCCATGGCCGGTGGTCCTATCTCTTGGCTAGTGGCATCACAAAATACTTAAGGTGTGGTTCACAAGCATCCTTGGGACTTGTGTAGTTTATAGAGGAGCAAAACAGTACAAACAGAGGCAACATGTGGCATGGCAACAGGTTTCCGAGCAAAGCGATCGAGCATGCATCATTCAATCATTCCGAGGTGGAGCTGCGGCAACCTCCTTTTGTAATTAATTTGTTAATTAATTAAGGGTTTATAATAATTAATTAGCTAGGATAGTTGATTAATTATTTGGTTTGTATTATTTATTCGGACCCTCCGTCGATAGGGTGAATTTTGTAATAAGTGTGCATGAGTGTGTGAATGTCTTCCAACCCCACGTCTTTCTCCCTTTTACTTACCTGCTTTTGATGGTTAGTTTAGGGCATGTTTCAATTGGCATACTTATGCTCCGCATGTTCGCATTCATTCATTTGTATTGCATGCACCGGGCTCGGCGCATCATGCTAACTGCATTATATTTCAATTCCAATTTTAATACATGATTATCAAGTTGCATCTCATATGCTATCTTAGAATAGCCAAGCCTATTTCTAGTTGCATTTTTGCATGTGTTGCATTAACCATCTTAACATGAACTAGGATCACGCATTTGATTACTAACTAGTTTCTTGTTTTGGCTCGGAGTACACTGTGAGTGTTTATGCTTTAGCATCTTGCATGTGTGTAAGTGTTAACATGACAGGATGCTTGTCATGAGGCTAATTGCTTATGTGATATAACTGCCTGAATGCCTGTGGGTGAAGGTTGGATTGCTCGAATTGGAACGATTCATTGAAATCCGTGTTTTAACCTACTTATGAGTAGCAAACTTCAAACCACTTCCAAATAAAATGGATATGCGATGCTTTGTTCCAAATTAGGCGATCTAGTCTATACTTGTGTGTTGTGCGCATCACATAGTAATTCTAGCTAATAACCGGAATAAGAACGCATATGTTTTCAAAAACAAGATATCATGTTTAGTACAGGCCGATCCTTGATCGGGCGAGCGGGGGCGCGCACAGGTGACCTTCACCAATCGTACGCAAATTCCCGAGTCGAGGCAACTTTGGTGATGATGGACACGTGGCTAGGCAACGAGTCAGGGTTTCCTAAATTTCTCCAAAAATAAAATATTTAGGTGGCGACTCTGTATCTGACAAAGCAGTCCATGTTTAGCACTTCTTTCTTAATAATCAATTTTCCAAAACGATTTGCCGAATTTGGACTCTTTGGTGATTTATCAATCTTGCATTGCACTTTGCGAGATCAGATTAAGAACCATGACATTTGAGTCCGAACTGTAGTAAACCCAAATGAACAAAACGGGATTTTTTTTTTCCCGGGACGTTCGGGGACGTCTACAGTTTCTGGCGACTCTGCTGGGGATTTAGAGAACTTGACTCGAACTCATGACATCTTGTTTTGACTACACTTATGTGTTTCTTTCCATTGCTTTTGCATTGGTCCACCTAGGACACTATGTTTTCCATCTACTATTCCTGAACGGTTTTCCAGAGGCTCGCTTTGAGAAGCATGCCATAAGACTGACTGGTTAAGGGCTCTGCCACGATGGGAACACAAACCCCAGTTTTTACCATGGCACCCTTTTCGACCATTCGACCTAGCGCATATTCGGAATCCATAGTGACTATTTCAAACTAGGACAGGTTGCTTACCCGATTGTAGGTTGTTTGAAACCGCTGTGTGCGTAGTGAAACCCTAGTCCTTGACGAAAATAGGACAAGGAAACCCTACCCCAACATAGGGATGTTTTGGCTCTCACTTGCTTGCTATGTGCTTTTAGAGTTGGCTTCTACAGGAATAAATGTATCAGTTTGCAAGTCGGGGTATCAGTTCTCAAGCATCAATGTTTTGAGAATCAGTTATATCTGCGGGTATCAGATTCAGTTTTGGGACAGTAATTTGGGAACAGTGATTAGTGGTCGAATACAGTTATTCAGCTATGCTTATGACTGTTCAGGTAAAATTGGGCTGAGATGCTGCCTGTTTTCTCTTTCAGGGGGGTTTAGAGATTTAGTTCAGAATAGCTAGTGTTCTCCTTCGCTGAAGCAAGGCAGGCATCTGATCCGTCAATCACCGGTCACATCACCTTCATTCAGCTCAGCGGATTTATGATGGCACAAAATTTAGAGGAAATTATGGTTATGGCAGCCGCATTAAACCAAAGAATCATCTTGCATGGTGAGACCGACGTTGAAGTGCCACACCCACCCAGGTCACCTGCCGCGCGCCCGATCTGGGAACCCCAGTTGTTTTAAGCTCGTGAACCCACCACATTTGAGTTAATGGGAATGATCGGTGACCTCCAGAGATCTGTGGCTGATCTGGCCTATGGAATGTCGGCTCCGCCACCAACCACATCGTATGCTGGAAACTTCATGCCGTAGGAGCCCCCGCTACTGGGGCGAATTGTAATTGAGCTCAGCTAACCTGAAGTTGTCTCAAGCTTCGGCAATGACATGTCGACGACAACGGGGCTTCGCACTGAAGTAGCAACCCAAACCTTTCACCAAGTTGAGGCTAGTGGAAAGAACAAGATGAAGGCGCACACAGATCCCTATGAACAACTCCAGCAAGCTGTTGAGGCTCTGAAAGCCGGGGGGTTGAATAAGCAACAAGTACTCATAGTTGTGGCTAAGATTGTGGATGACATTTTCCCTGCTCAGATCGAGAGCAGTTCAAGCCAAAGGGAAAATCGGGATAGGGACCGTCGTACCAGAACAGTTCCTTCCAATCCTAACCCTACACTTGGAAAAGAACAGAGAGCCAAGGTAGCACCTGCTGATCCTTTTGCTAGTTCGTCCAGCAAAGGTCCATAGGCTTAAAAGTATCTGTCCCGAGGCCGCAAGGTCTTTCATGCCCTCTACATGCCTTTATCCAAGGCTCTTTGAATCCTCACTAAAAAAGGTCATCTCAAACCCCTTGAGCCTCAGCCTCTCCCGAGTAATCTCCCTCTCTCACATGATGCTACCCAATACTGTACGTACCATCAACAGATCGGTCACACCACTGACAACTACTTTCGTCTTCCCAATGAAGTGCAGGATCTATTTAACAATGAGGTCATCCTCCCACCTAGCTCAGCAAAGTCTGTCACCACTGATCTTATGGACTTCGAGGATAATACAAGTATGTAATCAGGGGTTGGTCCACCTGCGGGCGGCGCTCGGTTTATTTCAGATGTGGCGTTTGGCACACACTATTTTGAGCATTTCTGAATGCTAATTTTTGTACTTTCTGACTTGGGCGTTGAGTTAGTTCTGTGGTTTTGTTTCGAGTCTGTCTCTTTGTTTTGAGTCAGTCTTTTTGATTAAGGTGTATCTTGTTATATTGAGTTAGTCCTGTTGTACAGAAGTCGGGTGATTCCGAGGGTGTGACCTCGGACATCATTATTTTGTTTTGTGATTGTCCTTTTGCTTTCTTTTGAGTCTGTCTCTGCAGTGGAGCCAGTTGCAACCAGGAAATCTGAATGAAATAGCTATGGCTATCATGTTTTTGTGCTTATTAATACTTGGAGCCTGTTGTGCCAGCAAATTTGAATGAAACGACAGTACATTTCACCTGCTCTTCTGTGCCTTAAAATTATTGCATTTGACCTAATTTTTTCAAAACTTTTCGAATAATGTGTTGAAAACGAAAAGGAAGGAATTCCTCGGGTTTTGCAAGATTTGATCAACTGAGAAAGAGAAAGGCATGCTAAGCCCTTAATGATTGAGATCATGCTTGTTAATGTGAGTACTGAGAAGGATCCTAGCTTGAGATTGTGCAGCTTAGGATCGCTCTCAGCCTCAAGACTTGACTCCTTTTGCTTTCAAACCTTAAACTCAGATTCAGAACGTTCAAAGGTCAATCATGATGTGAAACCTGTGTGGCCATATTCGAAGCAACCCTTGAACTAGGGGCAAGAAAGCCAGACCAAGAAGGTCAGATGTCATCAAAAAATGCTTGCAAAGCTAGAAGAGAAGCATCCCTTGAACTAGGGGCAAAAATATCGGACGTGCTCGAAGAGTCACAAATTGGGACACTTCTCAAACCAACGAAGATCGGCAAGAATGCAAAATCCCAAAAGGGAGAAAAGAAGAAAGTATTGTTGAAGGACAACCGAGTTCCTATCCACAACACTGGGGCAATTCAGCCACCCATTAGATGGACTCCTACATTGTCAGCGAACAACAGTCATTCTCCTGGATTCAGATGACTTCAGGATCTCAAAACTATTTGACATGGAAAAGCTACACTTTTACCCTTGAGAGGCTCGCAGGGCCGAAAACCCAGAAGGGCGACCCAGGCAAAAGTTAGAGCAAATGAAAAAGAAAAGAAAAAGAAAAATGAAAAAAAAAGAGAGAAAAATGCAAAGAATGAGAAAAGGACAAAAAGAAATTAAAAGAAATTAAAAGAAATGAAAAGAATTGAATAGAAAAGAAAAAAAAGCTCGCAAGGTTGAAAACCCAGAAGGGCGGCCTTGGCAAAAGTTAGAGCGTAAAAGGAGAGGTTAAATACCCGAGTGTACCTTACCGGAACTACGTAAGGCTTGATTCCCATGCTTGGGATACGTAGGCAACTTCATTATGAAGTCCAACCATAAACACTTCCAAATCAATTGTGTCCATGTAACGGTTCAGATCATCTACGTCATTTCTGTATCTGAGAGTTCAGTTGTGATTATCGCTGCGAGAACTGGTTATAGTGTGCTGCGGTGCATTTCAAACAAGGGGCAACTTTCCATTGCCATATAGTGCGCTGTGGTGCCATTCAAACAAGGGGCAATTTTCCATTACCACACTGTGCCTTTCAGACAAGAGGCAATTTTCCATTGTTCTGAATCTGAGGTTGTACATCTCAAGAGTGAGTTCCGTGCTCATTGAGCAGTGGACGTTTACAAAAACAGTTTTTGAGAATTTTTACTAAGGTTGACTAATTTTCTCGAAAATTATTACTTTTTTCCAAAACTAGAGCATTTTCTTGGACCCTAAAAGGAAAATTTTCAGTGCTCATAACCTAACTTGCATGATTTTAAAGCCCACTTTTCCAAGAGGCACATTCACAAACACAAACATTTTCAAACAAATGCATGAAATCAAGTGTTCCAATTTTTGAAAAATAGTTTATACTTGTGTGTGCATCGCATAGGAAGTTAGCTAAATAACTCGGAACAAGAGCATATAATGTAGATAAGAATCGCATCATGATTAGTAGAGGCTGATCTTTTGATCGGGCGAGCGGAGGTGGTCAATTCATGACCTTCCCTTCTCATACCTAAGTTACCAAGCCGAGAAACTCTTGGTGATGACGAATAGATGGACTTTGGCACGACTCTCAGGTTTCCTAAATTTTTGAAAAATAAAACATTTAGGTGACGACTATGTATCTAGCAAAGCAATCCATTTTTGACATTTTGATTCAAAATTGATTTTTCAAAAGATTTTCCAAATTTGGACTCTTTTTGTTTTCTATTTCACATTGCACTTGTGGAATCAGATTCAGAATCACGTGAGTCCGAACTGTAGAGCTTGTCATCTTCCAAAAGGAGCATGAAAAGTCGAGCTACACAGAGGCGAGCGGGGTTGCTGCAACTCTTGCCTATAGCCAAGTGGAAATGGGAGCATGTCTCGATGGATTTTGTTGTGGGACTTCTGAGACTCAACGGGGTGGTGATGCGATTTGGGTGATAGTTGACTGTTTAATCAAGTCGGCTTACTTCATAACTATATGCATGAACGACTCAATTGATTTTCTAGCTAACCTTAATATTAGGGCCATAGTGAGGTTGCATGGGGTCCCTGTAATGATTGTCTCTGGTAGAGATCCGCGTTTTACGGCTCATTTGTGGCAAACCCTACAAAATGCAATGGGCACTGACTTTTAGTATCACGTACAACCCTCAAACTGATAGGCAGTCAGAGTGCACCATTCAGATTCTAGGGAATATACTTCAGGGTTGTGTTATTGAGTTTAAGGGATCATGGGAGAGGCTCTTGCCCTTAGTGGAGTTCCCCTATAATAATAGCTTTCAGTCGAGTATTGGCATGGCACCATTTGAGGCCTTGTATGGCCAACCGTGTAGGTCTCCTGTATGTTGGGATGAGGTGGACGATGCACCTATGTTGGGTCCAGAGTTAGCTAGGAAAACGATTGAGAAAGTCGCACTTATTCGTAAGAGGTTGGCCACTGCCCAAAGTCGCCAAAAAAGTTATGCCGACCGTAGGAAGAGACCTTGGTCTTTTGAGATAAAAGATCATGTCTTCCTAAAGATATCACCTAGGCAGGGTTTGATGGGGTTTGGAAAAAGTGGGAAGTTATCTGCTAGATTTATTGGGCCTTTTGAGATCCTTCAGCGGATTGGAGAGGTAGCTTATCGTTTGGCCTTACTACCACAACTTTTCAGGGTTCATGATGTGTTTTATATTTGTATGCTTTGGAGGTATGAGCCGGATCCGTCTTACCTGTTGAATTGGACCGACTTAGAGGTTGACGAGGATGCCTCGTATGAGGAAAGACCGGTGAGAATCTTGGATACTCGAGACCAAGTCTTGTGAGACAAGACAATTCCCTTAGTTAAGGTATTGTGGCGACATCACGGAGTTGAGAAAACAACTTCGGAACATGAATTATAATTCCATGAGGAGTACCCGGACCTATTTGTTAATGTTTAAGCATGTATTGAAACTTTTATTATGTTGATTTTAATATAAACATTGTATATGTTTCGGGAAATGTGAATTGTATATTCAGTATTGAGAACTTGTCTGTCATGTTGATGAGAATGAATGACCGGTGGATGGGTCATGGTATAGCAATTGATAGATTATCATTATTATAATTGGTTTAAAGATGGTTTTTAAAGTTTGATTTATAATTTTGGGGACAAAATTCATTAAGGGGGGGAGACTATAGCGATTCCGGTTTTGACCAAACCCATTTGATATTCTGAGTTTGGTTTCCATGGTTCTGTATTGTTATTCATATTTTGTTTCTCTTTTCCCTCCTTGAGTCTGGCTATTGGGTTGTGTAGGTCGTGTTTGGAACAGGTTGGTACCTTGTTTTTCAAAAATCTTGTTGCCCAGAATTTTACTCCTACGCTCGAGCGCACTTTATGCGCTTGAGCGACCTTTGTGAAATCTCAATACTTTTGCAAGTTTGCAAAACTAGTAGGACTTGTTATTCTGCGCTGGAGCGGTATTGCGCTTAAGCGAACCTTCTTGGGATCAAGCGTTGGCCTTCTGTCTGCAAAATTACTGAGAGTGTGCATTCTGCGCTTGAGCAAGACTTCTTGCGCTGAAACAGAACAACATATTGTATGGGCGCTCGAACGTCACTTCTTGCGCTTGAGCGGATTGTGTGTATCAGTTCGTAAAAGTCAGTTTTTACATCACTTTTTCATCTCTTTCTCTCTAAAACATTTCAAAACCCTAAAGTTAAGAATTTGTCTCTCTAAAATTCACTATCTCTCTACAAATACACCAAGATCTATCCATTTATCCACCCTACTTCCTCTGTTAAAAAGGTAGAGCTCACCTAGAGCTTCATTTTCATCCGGCTAGAGTTGGGTTTCGACTTCATCCGAGTTTCATCTGTGTCTACCTCGTCTCCTAGCTTTGAGATAAGGATTTTGTACACTCTTTTATGATTTATAACTTAGTTATTTTTTTTATAAAACAATCTTGTGATTTTGGAGGATTTTGAACAAACCTAGGGTTTTGGTTTAAAATCAAAAGAGGGGTTTTCAAATGGTTGTGTTGAAAATGGTTGTAGGAATAGAAATGAGGTTGAGTTATGATTAACTTAGTGATTTTGACACTTGAAATGGATTTTTGAAGAAAAGTAAATTTTTCCCTAAATGTCTCAAATATTTATTTTGTATAAATGAATGAAATTAATGTTGGAAATGTGAAATTGGATAGATGTTGATATGGATTGTGGAGTTACAAATGTATTATCGCTCACATCTTGAATTTTAGAAAGTTTATCTATATTATGAATTTTATATCTGTTTAGAAATATCTATTTTGGGCTATCGATAGAGGATAGCTATAATTGTTGTAAAAACTGCATGAAGATTAGGTGAATTGAAACAAATTTCTCATCCATGTGCATTGAACATTGTTGCTCAGTTAATACGTTGCAAATATATTTGATTTTTGAGAAAAATGGGTGAACGTTGGAAAGAGGTGTGTATTACCGAATTAAGTTGGCCTGTGTGTTCTGGGTGAAAGTCTTGAAAAATGCACGTATACATGGGTGTCGATTTCCACGGATAAAATATCTGTAAAATGGCAATAGTAGCTCTTATATAGGCTACGTTTACATGGGTGCCGTTTGACGGTTTCCCGCGGACAAAATATCCGTGAAAGGTTGTACCAGTTTGAGATTTCCCCCTTGTTTTCTATTGTAAGGACATGGTTTAAGATGTGTGATATGACCTGAGCATGGCATAGTCTTTGGTAAAGAAATGTAAAAAATTTTGACATGAGCATTTCATATGCATTTGACTCTTATATCTTTGTTAAGATTCATATATTGTGTTGGATTATCTCTACTGGGCTTTGGCTCACCCTATGTGGGAAAAAGATTTCAAGTGTTGATGATATGCCTTCGCCAAGGCAGTAGCTTGGGAGGATTTAGAGCAAGAGCTTCTTTTGTTGTATTTGTTTTGTATAGCCAAGGGCTTTAAATGTATTGAACCTAAAGTCCACTTTTGTTGTAACCAAGCCTCATCTTGGAAATATGTAAGCCCTTAGGACATTTTTATCTGTTTATCTTCCATTCTTTCTTTTAACATGCAACATATGCTATAGATTTAGGGCTAGGCATTGTAAATGTGTACCACATATGTTTCTCTTTTGTAAATCACATTGGACTTAATGCAAGATGTTCCTCTTATTATTGTTGTCATAATTGTATATTGTGGATGGATTATTGTAACTATTTTGGGGCGTCATAACTTGGTATCAGAGCTTACCGGGTTTGAATACATTGGGTAAGTGGGAAGTGATTGTTACCACAATGGGTTCGCCTCGCTTGATAGAGACATTTGTATGTATAGTATACTTATTTGATAACATGCTTCTATGGTTATATGGGAATAGAATTTAATTTCTAGGATATTGATTGGTTCTACAGGTTTCTAGAAGTCCTATTAGAAGAGCACTTGATCACTACTGTTTCCAGTTGGAACTCTAGCAATGCCAGGGGGCAGTCATTATCCAAGAATGAAATTTGTTTGTGTTTATGTGACTATATGCTTTTGCGTAGTGAATTATTGTTGTCCACCACATTAGGACGCGAGTGAGTTGGCCTCGACACATTTGTATATGTGCTAATCTCTTTTGTTACCTTCATTAGGATGTCAAGACGTGGACGTGGTGGTGGTAGGTATGGTAGGCCTAGGAGGCATAAGGTGCCTTTACGAGATGATATTCCGGCACAAGAGGAAGGGGTTGGTTAGGCTAATATGGCCAAACTAGTTGGTCAACAGGCCATCAGCACCTTAGCACGTAGAATGGCTAGAGCATTGCGGGAATCTATGGACATTCTTAGGGTAGAGAACCAGGTCCAGGCCCAAGTAGCCGAGACAAGGCCGTCATTCTTGAAGAGAGTTCTTCTGGTCCAATTCAGACGAGTTTTTGCCCAATCCTAAAGAGCCTTTGAAAGCTGATGAATGGCTCGAACAAATAGTGAAAACATTTGCGATACTTGGCATTGAGGATGACCAGTTGAGAGTAACCTCGGCATCTTTCCAGCTGAAGGGAGATGCGGGTCAATAGTGGAAGTATGTATGTGGGCGCATTGGAGTGAGGAGACTTTTGTCAACGCTTTCCAAGACAAGATCTTACGTCCCACTATTGGGGACAAGTTGAGAGACTAGTTTTTGCAACTCAAGCAACTAAGTTTGCCAGTAGTTGAGTTTGAGGCAGCCTTCACAAGCCTCTCCAGATTTGCACCAGAACTCATGCCGACAAAGGAACGCCATTGTATTGAGTTCGAGAAGAGATTGAGGACCGGCCTTCTTTTCGAAGTAGCTGGGTCGATGATTAGAGTTTATGGGCGACTTGAAGAGTCGGCGGCTCATCTTGAGACCGTGATACAGATGGAGTATGAGCTAACGAGGTGCTCCAAGAGGAGTCAGGATGTTCAGGGGAACAACAGGAGGTAGAGGGCTTCAACCCCATAGTAGTCCCAGGGAGCACAGTCGATGTCCACTTTTCCAGTGCTTAGTTCAGGTTCTTGGAGGGGTGGTTAGATGATTTCACTTGTTTCAAGTGTGACCAGTTGGGCCACAAGTCCACAGTTTGCTCGCAAAGGGGATGAGGGCAATGGTCTGGTTCATTTGTGGCTCGCTCTTAGGGCCAGAGTTAAGGGAGAGGGTAGCCACTCACTTGTTATAAGTGTGGAAAGACAGGGCATTTGAGGAAGTTCTGCCCTCAGTTGGTTGGCGCCCCTGGTGCATCTGGTTCGAGTTAGCCACAGACCAACCAGCCTGCACAGTCGGTTCAGGCCTCGAGGGCCAATAAGGAAGGCTCTTCGGCTCAGTCAATATATCAGCCGTATGCTCCGAGGGCTGAACATGTGGAGTAGAGACCTTCTGGGCGTGTGTATGCTGTTACCGCACCAAACTTAGTGCCAACACCTTCAATTGTGAGAAGTACTTTTTTGTTATGCAATTCTATTGCCAATGTGTTAATTGATATAGGTGCATCCCATTGATTAATCTTGTCTGCATTTGCATCAAGATTGGGGTTAGAGTTGGCTCGGTTAGTATCTCCATTCAGTGTAGAGTCACTTATTGGTGGTGAGATTGTCTTGGAACAGGGGTGTCAGGGTTGTAACATAAAGGTTACCGGTCACGGACTTCCTTTTGCATTTGTGTTGATTGACATGTCTAGTTTTGATGTTATATTGGGTATGGACTGGTTGTCATCGTATCGAGCTGTTATAGATTGTTACTATCAGATGGTTACTATATGTACCTTGAGTGGTGACTATTTTTATTTCATGGGGGATAAAATCGATAGAGTCTTATCACCGATGTATGATCTGAGTGGGTAAAGTGAGCTTAGTTTTCTTCTTGCCAACTTCTTGGGTAGTGAATGTGATGAAGTCCGAGTTGATTTACAGAGGGTAGTCTGTGAATACCCGGATGTTTTTCCAGAGGATCTCACTAGTTTACTACCTCATCATTGTAGACACCCCATTTTTGACCGTCCTCAAGACTTGGACGTCATCGTTTGAACACCCGATGATTGTGCTTTCTCCAGTTCGTTTTGAGTCCCTGAAGGTCTCGGCTGAGCGCCTTGCCTTAGAGCCTCCAATCTTGTCTGTTTTGTGCTTGGTTGTGGACCAAGAGCTTGTTGCTTCATTTCTGGAGGAGAGGCTGGCCTGTCGGCCATCCTCCTAGCCTGCCAGCCATGACTTGTGCCTGTCGGCCCCCAGTAGTGGCCGGTCGGCTATGTTTACGGCCAATCGGCTACAATGATGGCTGGTCGGCCACTAATGATGGCCAACGACCATTTTTCTTCTTTTTCAGATATTTATTTTCCAGTTGTGCCAGCTGTTGTTAACTGATACTTATCTCCATACATGTGTATGGAGGGATGAATACAAGCCTTTAGCTTGATTTTCTATATATAGGGGGGTCTCTCCCCCATGTTGGGAGGTTACATAATTTTGAGCAAATTTCTCCCTCTCTCTCTGGAATTCTCCCTCTTTCTCCTCTTGTTTTATGCTTGGTAGTTGATTTTCTCTACACTTTTGCATAAAGACCCTTAACCAAACATCCTCATCTTGGAGCTGAGATTCTTTGAGGCTTACTTTGAGCTCCTAAGGGTGGTTTTCGCTCAAAATTGTGACTGTTTTGTGTTGTGCTTCAAGAGGTATATTGCTTTCCTTGTAAGCTTAGTTTTAATCACTTGCTTGGCTATCCGTTTATACTGTTTTGGGCCTAGTTTTCAACTACAAAAAAATCTGATTTTTGAAGCTTAATATGGTGGTTTGAAGCCATTTTGTGCTAAGGGGTTATTTACCCTTCTTGTTTCTTAATTGTGAAGCTTTTTGCACCATCTTTTAGCATATTAAAATCAAATTTTTTGGGCCTTTAAACCACTTAAATTCAGAGTTATTTTAGTGGTGGAAAGCATGTTTTGAAGTCCAAAAATGGAAGGGTTGGCCTCCCCTCCTTGTGTGTCACTTGCACGCCTAGTTAGCATCCTACGGTAACATGTTTTTGTGATTTTACTTAGCTCAATTGAAGCATGTTTTAGCTACTGTTTTGACTGGTTTTAGCTCTATTTTGGGCTATCTTGGTCATATGAGCCTTGTTTTGCATAGTTGTAGTGTAAATAACTTCACTAGCTTGGCATTCTAGCCCTTTAAACTTGATTTGCTTGAGATGGTTGCATGTTGAAGTGTCTTTTTACACGTAATTTCAGTGTTTATAGCTCTGTCACATGCTCATTTGCTTCACTCTTCCATTGCTTTTTAGAGATGGTCTTGAGCCTTGTTTGAAAGCTAACATGTGAGCATGTTTTTCTAGCCTTTTGTGCCTTAATCTCATCAAGTTTTAGACACTGTTTTGGCATATTTTAACTATGTTCTGAGCTAGTTTGGTCAGTTGAGGCTTGTATTGCATGGCTATAGTGTAATGGTCTTCACTAGCTTAATGAGTTAGGCTCTTAAAAATGACTTGCATATGTTGCTTGCATGATTTAGTGTCATTTTGCATGCCATGTCAGTACTAAAATATCAGCAACCTTCCTCTACTCTTCACTCTTTACTTTGTTTTGAAAGTGGCTTTGAGCCTCTTGTTGGCTTGAGTGTGGAATTGAGAGCCTCATGCCTAATGGTTTAATTCCTTTAGGAGTTCATTACCAACAGCATGAGGCCTCTTTCATGCTCAAGGTACTTGCGGCTTAAGCCCTCTTTCCATTAGAGGACTCTCATCTTTTGGACTAAGCTGGTTAAAGAATGGATCGGTAATTAAACTTAGTAAATAAAACATGACAAGTAAAACTTGAGCCAATTAAGCATGTTATGTTGCAGTGCATGGGTTTGGATCAAATGTTAATCCAAACACAAGGAAAATGGGATGTTTCAATCTCAAAGTGATGAAACGTGTCATATTCTTGGTCACCGTCACCCTTGATCATGCATGATAGGATGGTGATTGTTTTGGTCCTGTTTGTGCATTCATTGACCTTATACAAGCTTGGTTGTCTAGCCATCATACATTGAAAATGCTTGGTTGATAGCTTGAGAGCCAAGAGCTATACTCCTTTGAGCTTGAGAGAGGATAAAAAGGGTAGAAATACCCACATATATTCTTTGGAATGCATTTTTTTGCCTCTATTTGCTCTCTGTTGCAGCAAAAAAGGGAAATCTAGGAAAGCAATGGCCAACCGGCCAGTTGAAGCAACCGACCGGCCACCAGTGGTAGCCGACAGCCACCATTGGTAGCCGACCAGCCAAAAATGAATTTTGTATCAGTATGTTCCGGAGTTGGAGCAGAGGCATTCTGGGAGTTGGCAAAATTTCAGAGATCAAACAAGTGCAAACAGAGGCATCCAAAGCCAAGGTGGTGGATTTCCGGGAGGAAGCAAACCGAGCATGCAAGCATCCCTCGTTTCCCAAGGCCGTTCATTTAAATTGTCTAGCTAACTAGTTCATTAGCTTAGTTGTTTTTTGTAATTAATTAGTTAAGTGTTTAATTACTTAATTCGGTTTGTAATTAATTAGCTAAGTTAGTTAATTAGTTGTTTTGTAATAGTTAGCTTAATTAGCGTAGCTAGTTAGCTTATTTATTCGAACCCTCCTTCGTGAGAGTGAAATGTTGTAATAAGTGTGCATGCGTGTGTGCATGTCTTCCAACCCCACGTTTTTCTTCTTTTTATTTAACCGCTTTCGATGGTTAGATTAGGGATCATGTTTCAATTAGCATACCTTATGCTCATATGTTTGCATTCATTCATTTGTCTTGCATGCACCGAGGCTCGGCGCGTCATTCAAACTGCATCGTATTTCAATACTTATTTTAATGTTTGTTTCAAAGCATGTTATCAAATTGTTGCATTTATATGCCATCTTAGTAGTCGAGCCTATTAATTGCATTATTGCCCGTGTTGCATTAGGCATCTTGTATAGTTAGGATCATGCATTCTTTCTAACTAGCTTTTTGTTTTGGCTCGGAGTACTCGATGAGTTTTACGCTTTAGCATGCTTGCAAGAGTGCGATTGCATGTTGCCATGATAGCATGCTTACCATGAAGCTATTTGCTTAAATGATTAACAGCATGAATGCTTGTGGATGAAGGATTTGTTTTTTGAATTGGAACAATTCAATGAATAAGAGTTTTAAGCCCACTTTGCGAAGTGGCAAATCATGTTTCAAAGCCCATCATGTTTGATGGCAAATCCGCGTTTTAGCCCACTTGAAGGTGCCAAATTCAAACCATTTTTTAAAGCAAACATGAGTTGAATTCGTTCCAAGTCTTGCGAATTAGTCTATACTTACTTGTGTGCATCACATAGTAAAGTTAGGTAATAACCGGAACAAGAACACATGAGGTTTATAAAAACAACATATCATGCTAGTAAGGACCGATCTTTGATCGGGCGAGCTGTGGTGCTCATTTCAGGACCTTCCCCTCTCATATCCAAGTTCCCGAGTCGAGGTAACTTTGGTGATGACAGACACGTGGCCTTTGGCATGAGTCAGGGTTTCCTAAATTTTCCAAAAAAAAATATTTAGGTGGCAACTTTGTAACCTGACAAAGCAATCTAGTTTTGGCATTATTTGATTCAAAATCGATTTTCCAAAATGATTTGCCGGATTGGACTCTTTGGTGTTTATCAGCCTCACATTACACTTTGTGAGATTAGATTCAGAACCATGACAAGAGTCCGAACTGTAGGACCAATTCGAGCTCTCCAAAAAGGGGCGCAATCGAGCTATAGTTTCTAGCGACTCTGATGGGGATTTAGAGAACTTGACTCGAATTCATGATATGTTATTTTATCTACACTTATCTGTTTCTTTGCATTGCATTTGCATTGTTGCGCCTAAGTCACAGTTTTTTCCATCTACTATTCCCAAGTAGTTTGCCGGAGGCTGGCTTGGAAAAACCGTGCCATAAGGCTCACCGGCTACAGGCTCTGCTACGATGGGAACACAAACCTTGGATCTGGACTACCGCTGTACCGTTTGAACCTCTTTTCACTTCTCGGTGTAGGAGTGAGAGGCATATTAGGTGGTCTTGCTGAGGCACCTTTTTTGACCAATTGACCTAATTGCATATCGAAAACTATAAAGACTGTTCCAAACTAGGATAGGTTGCACACCCGAATGTAGGTTTATTTGAAACCACTTGCTTGTGTAGCGAATCCCTAATTCCTAACGAAACTAGGACAGGGTAACCTTACCCCATCATAGGGGTGATTTGGCTCTCATTTGCTTGATATGTGCTTTTAGAGTGTGACTCTACAGAAATGTTTGTATCAGTTGCAAGTCTGGGTATCAGTTTTGAGGCAGAAATTTGGGGCACAAATTAGTGTTTGAGTACAGATTGTCCAACTTATGATTTCAACTGTGTGTTGTCCTTGTCTAAGCCGAGGTGTTGTGCGTTTCTTGATTGTTGTTTCTTTTTTTACTTTTTTTTCTTTTTGCAAGGTAGTATTTCTCAATTGCTTCAGACGAGGCAGTTACCCCCGGAGCACTCTGGACTCGAGTCAGGAGTATTTACTAATCTAAGGATCTTATTAGAGGACAACCAAGTTTGCTTCGCCACGCGGTTAAGAGAGAAGACGTCGATAGATCACCGCATAGATCAATTCAATTGATGGTCACTATCTATGTCACCTATGTGTAGTCGTGCCGGTTTACGCTTCCACCTCGGAAGAGAGTATACACCTCGGAGATCATAGATCCCCTCGAGACGGTATAGAGGATATGATGCCCCAACTTCAACAAACCACAACAAGCAACAGCAACCGCAACAGCAACCACAACAAACAACAGCTTCTGCTTCACATCCACTCCCAGTTAGGGTTCCAATACCCGAGAATACAACTAATGTCTAGGAGAATGCGGACATTCCAACAGAGCCGATTCCACCCCAGACTTCCAAAGCACCGGCCTACCCAACGGAGGCACCGTTTGAGTTTGAGGTCGACCCTACCGCTCTAAAAGTTAGCAAGCTTGAGAAGCTTTTCAAACGAGCTTAGGGTGTCAATTTGATCCCAGATATAGAGGACGGCTATACAGATTCAACGGTGACATTACCGGATAGATTTAAAATGCCCCATATAGACCGCTTCGACGGCTCGGGTGATCCCATGGTCCACTTGCGGCTATTTTCAGATATTCTGCACCCGATGGGCCTGACTACAGTACAGAAGCTATCCCTATTTGGCCGAACCTTGTCAGGTATCGCGGCTATTTGGCATGCTAAACTGGAAGATTCTGTGAAGAGGAGCTGGAAAGAGATGGCTGAGGCCTTTATCACCGAATATTCCTATAACACTCAAATTGAGGTCATAACTCATGATCTCGAGGCTATTCATCAAGAGCCGAAGAAGGGCTTCTTCAATTTCGTCACTCGGTGGAGGGCCAAGGCCTCCATGATTACAACCCGACCAGTTAAAAAGGACAAGATAAGATTGGTCGTTCATAATCTGCAACCAAGGCTACTACAAAAGATGATAGTCCTACCTCTACCTACATTTGCTGACCTTCATGAGATAGGGGTGCAGATAGAGGATGCGATAAAACAGGGTCTGATTGACCATGAAAAAGGGTAGCCCAAGAGGGCTTTTACACGTAGTTCAAATGCGACTACGAGTAGTAACGCAGCTGCAAGGACTTCTGATGTTGGTATGGTCACTACCACACCGAAAACAGCCACCCCTTTTACCGGTACATCCGGAACCACCCCACAACGTGCAAAGTACCAACCTTGAGGCTAGAGGGTTTTCATCCCACTCTACATGTCTCTATCTATGGCCTTGAGGGTCCTGATCAGAAAGGGGCATCTGAAGCCCCCGGAGCCGCACCCATTGCCTAATCCCCTCCCTCCTACACACAACTCGGCCAAGTATTGTGCCTTCTACCAGCAGCATGGTCACAACACCGACCTACGCTTTAGACTCCTGTTGTAATAACCCGACCCTCGCATGTGATTTCTGTTATATTTTCAGTCCTCAATTAGTTCTATTAAATGCTTATGGTGAAATCCTATGAAAAATTATGAGTAAGAAAGTACACTTCAAAGTTATGGAGGCCTATCTGTTACATATGGAATCTATCTGTCACAAGTAACACCTTAGAGTCAGGAATTGGAAGCCTTAATGATTTAATTATCAGAAATTGATTTCATATCTATGATCAGCGTAATTTTTAGGTAATATTAAGCATGTTCGCGAAAATTCAATTTCGGATTGGTAAAACGATTGAATTTTGTCTTTTATGCCCTAATGTTTTATATATATCTCTAAGTTATATGTCTAAGTCTTTTGACTTAAGATCAAAACGTGGATACCAATTTGGGAGAGGAAGGAAGAGAAAGTGAAGAAGGGGAATTGGGGAAAAGGGGATTCACCAAGGAAGTTCATCAAATTAGTAGGATTGGGAGATTCAAATTAAGGTAATTCAAGTTTCTTGATATAGCAACTCAAAGGTTGCAACTTATGTTTATGTTTGAGTTTGATTTATGAATGATCTATGCTTGATCTAGGAAGGGTTTCTTAACAATTGTTTCCTTTAAGACTTTAGACATCAATTTTTGGTTTAATATTATCATTCCATGCCTATATGTTGGAATCAAGTGTTATGCTTTGAACAACTTGAAAACAAGAATAAAATTGAGAGAGAATGATGACTTGTTGAAGCTTTTAAGCTAATTTAAATTGTTGTGATCAAGTTAGAATCTTTGTTATGGTGTTGTAAAGTTGAAGTGTTGCATGAATTTCACCCTTGATTACTTGAAAAATGAGCTTGATTGTTGAATTTTGGGTTGAAGTCGGGCTGCTCTGAATTTGGGCTGTTGTCCGCTCGAGCGGAGGTCAGGGCCGCTCGAGCTGGAAAATGCACCTCTCAGCAGTTTTCCTAAAATTACCCTGTCCGCTTGAGCGGAGAAAAGTACGCTCGAGCGTAAAAATCAACCTTTCAGTATTTTTGGCAACTTAGTACTGTACGCTCGAGCGGACCAGGTTACGCTCGAGCGGAGGACTGTTTCGGAGAAAAATTATGCCTTGTTCAGTTTTGCATGCTTATTTCTCTAATGTTGTTAGAATGTTTTTCTAATGATTTATGAAAATTGTAACCCCATACAAAGTGTAAGGACTCAGGAAATAAGGGAAGAAAGAAAAAGAAACTAATGTGCAAGTTTAACTGGGTGCAGGACACACTCCAGGAGGAAGTAACACGCCATCTCCATACTGTGAGTAGTAATACCTCTTTACATGTTATGTAATTATGTCCATGCATCAAGGCAACTATACTATGTTCCAAGCATGTAATGTAATTAAGCTAATACTTAATGTATGATAATGGTAATGCTAATGTCCATGTTAAGTATGTAAAGAAAAGAAATTTACAAGGCTTAACGCCACACGTTCCAAGGGCCGAAGTGCCAACAAGTTTAAGGGCTATATGCCATTTTCAAGGGCCGTAGTGCCAACATGTTTACAAGGGCTTTATGCCACTTTCAAGGGCCATAGTGCCACTTTCAAGGGCCGTAGAGCCAACATGTTTACAAGGGCCTCGTGCCACCATTTTCAAGGGCTTATAGCCACCAAGTTATGTTATAGGATTAGGCCTAAGGCCATGTATGTGACTCAGAATCAGACTAACGTGTTGATATATGCTCAAGTTAATAATGTTTTATTTATGTATTATTACTCATTGAGCCTGGCTCACTCTCGATTATGTCTGTTTCTGTAGGTCGTCCTTCAGGAGGTCAGTCCTAGCCCTAATGCTGCTTTCTTTTGTCAACCCTTACATGTCCAGGCACCAAACCGGACCAAATGTTTTTGTGGATTTCTTTTTGAGTGCCATCCAAGTTATTGTATATAACTTCTGTGTTCTTTTGTATATGCCCATTTTGGGGCTGGGTCTGTAATTATGTGTGGTTGAAACCAATAATTCTAGAATATAGTTTCAAACTTTATTCACTTATGAGGATGATTATGTTTTATGAGATACTGGCATGCTAGCAATAGCTCAATGGAATGTTTTTGGCATCTATATTCGTTACTACTTTATGCTTCCGATAAGGCCCCGTAGGATATATATATATATATATTCCTCAGGTTTTATATCCATTTGCTTAGGTCATGCCCAAACTTTTAGGGGCGGGTTTGGGGCGTGACACCTGTGGACGCGCCCTCGTGGGCCTCACTATAGTTCAGACTCAATTTGTCACGGTTCTTAATCTAATCTCGCAATGTGCAATGCAAGACTGATAAATCACCGAAGAGTCTAAATCTGGCAAATCGTTTTGGAAAATGGATTTTTAGAAAGATGTGCCAAACATGGACTGCTTAAGGCCACCTAAATATTTTATTTTGGGGGAATTTAGGAAACCCTGACTCGTTGCCTAAGGCCACGTATCCGTCGTCACCAAAGTTGCCTCGGCTCGGGAACTTGGGTACGAATGGGGAAGGTCAGCTATGAGCACCCCCTCTCCCCCGATCAAAGATCGTCCTCTACTAACCATGATATCTAATTTTGAAAACATTATGCGTTCTTATTCCGATTAATTAGCTAATCTTACTACGTGATGCGCACAACACAAAAGTATAGACTAGATCGCCTAATTTGGAACAAAGCATTGCATATCTACTCATTTGAAAGATGGTTTGAATTTTGCTACTCGCAAGTAGGCTAAAACACGGATTTCAACGAGTTGTTCCAACTCAAGCAATCCAACCTTCAGCCACAGGCATTCAGGCAGTTATATCAACTAAGCAGTTAGCCTCATGGCAAGCATGCTTTCATGTTAACACTCACATACATGCAAGATGCTAAAGCAAAAGAAAACAATTACAGTGCACTCCAAGCCAAAACAAGAACATGTTAGTAATCATGCATGATTCTAGTTCACGTTAAGATGGCTAATATATCGCAAGCAAAATGCAACTAGAATAGGCTCAGCTAATCTAAGATGACATATGATATGCGACAAATAACATGTTTTCAAGTTAGATTTGAAATACTATGCAATTAGTATGATGCGCCAAGCCCGGTGAATGCAATATAGATGAATGAATGCACGCATGCATAGCATAAGGATGCTAATTGAAATATGCCCTAATACTAACCATCAAAAGTAGGTAAGTAAAAGGGAGAAAGACATGGGGTGGGAAGACATTCACACACACACGCACACTTATTACAAATTCGCCCTCGCTCAAAGGGTCCGAAAGAATAGTACAAATTAACTAACTAACAAGCTAATTAATTATTACAAATTACTTAAATAATTAACAGATTAATTAAGTTAAGAAAACAATAAACATCCTTGGGGAGAGGAACAGATACGTGAATGCCCAGCTATGCTCGGAAATCCGTCACCATGCACAAGCTGCCTCTCTTTACACTGCTCTACCTCTCTGATAACTGCACAAGTCCCAAGGATGCTTCAGCACCACTCCCTGATCATTGTGGAAGGTCACTGGCCAAGAGGAAACACCATCGGCCTTGGTAAAATGATCATCGACCATCTATTGAGCTATCAGCCATCCATTGTTAGTCGATCGGCTCTCAATGTGGTCGGTCGGCCATCCATTCCTGCAGAACCCTGTTTTGACAGCAATAGAGGGCAGACAAGACATGGCAATGCATTTCAAAGCAAATGTTTGCACAACCACTCTCCCCATCATGTTATGGACTCAAGGGAGTTTGGTACTCGACCCTCGGACCACCAATCGAGCATTTCAATGCGTGATGGTCCAAAAAGTCAAGTGTGCATTTTCAATGTCAAATGAAATGCACACAAAACAAACAAGAGGCCCAACCTCTATCATGGTGATTGAAAAGGCAAGGCATGCATGCCAAATGCAATGCAACCTAGGCATATGAGCTTGGTATGCAACATGAAAATGTGAACACACACGCAAACATGCAAGCATGTAACAAGTATGCAAGCTAACAAGCATGCAAAATGCAATGTAAACATGCAAACGTGCTAGACATGTAACGTGTTAAGCAACCAAAACAAAAGGAAGAATGCATGCCAAATGCAATGTGATTCAAACATGCAACAACATGCGATAGGCCAAACATGCAACAACTCGCAAGGTGAGCATGCAACAACATGCGAAGGATGGACTTAAACTAATTTGGGCGGCTCTCAAATAGGCCCAAAAAAGTGGCCAAATGCTATGGAAATGAGGTTAAATTTACATACAAACATGCATGCAAACATGGTCCAACACTTAAGCATCAAAGAGACAACTTTTAAGCACACTTAAAAAAAGATAAACATGGACATATGACATACATATCAACCTCTGAAAATCATGTTAAGGATGGTGCCAAACCAACTAAACAAAACAAGCATAGCAGGCAACATGGTCCAAGTCCTAAGGCTCACCAAAGAGGTATTGAACTACACTTAGCAAAACCAAACACAACATAATTTGAACAACCAAATCCAGAGTTTTAGCATTTTAAAACAAAGCCAAAGACACATTGACATGGCATCCTAGAGGCCTAAACATAATGGCATACACAATGACACATTCATAGAGCATGAAACACAAACTCTTTAAGGTCTTAAAGGAACATCAAAAGCAAGCATACAAGCATACCACAAGGACTGAAATGATGCCATAAGTGGTGCCAAACCACTGAAACAAGCCAAGCAATGCATACTCAACACTCACACACCCAAGGCTAACAAGCCAAAATGCAAGGTGGCTATACAAAGCGTGTCATGGATGGCCAAACAACTCTAAACAGACCTTAAGCATACAAAATGATGCACAAAAGCTTCACAAAGCTAAGCCAAAATCATGCTAAAACAAGGCTCAAAGCACAAAGCATGTTAAGGCAATTTTATGGCATTACAAGACAAGTATGCAAGGCATGCATGGTGCGTCTAAACCAACTTAAAACAGTGCTATATCATGGCAAAATACTACCAAATACCAGCTAAGACATGGCCAACATGGACTTAAACAAGGTGCTCACACATGAGGCTAAAATGGTAAGTATTAAAGGTAACAAGGAGAGGGGATGGCCCTCTCCTTGTTAGGACCTTAAAGCACCATCCCCACCACTGAAATACCTCTGGATTTCAGTGGTGGGAAGGCCAAGACAAGGTGGTCCCGGAGCTCACCAAAAATGCACAAAAATGAGGCCAAACAAGGCCTAAGAGGGGTCAAATAACCCCAAACACCAAAACAACCTTAAACAACTATTTTAAGCACTAAAAATCAGAACTTTTATTAGTTGTAGACTAATCTTAAAAATAGGTGCAAGAATGGCTAAAAGCCTAAGCAAAAATGGTGAATAAACGGGTAAAGTTCTTACCCTTGAAGACCTTCTTCACAAAGACTATTCCAGCAGCCTCTCTAAGCTTAGATCAACTCAAGAACTCTGAAAATCACTCCTTAGTACCTCAGTAGTCAAAGGAAAGTGTAACACTAGGTGTTTGTGTACAAAACTATGAACAAAACACCGTAAACACACACAAAATGGAAGGAGAAGGAGATATAAAGATAGAATAGATACACAATCCGCTAACCCTAATCTTAGAGCTCTGGAATTTCTTGGAACCCTATGAGAAGGGAGGAGAAGCCCTCCTCTCATAGAATTCCAACTCTTGCAAAGCTTACAAAACAAGCTAAGCAAGAGTGAAATCCCTCCATACACGTGTATGGAGGGGATGCAAAGTGTATGCTAGCTATCACAGGTGGCATAAAATATTTGCCAAAAGTAGATGCACAGTGGTCGGCCAGCCAAAAATGACAAATTGACCAAATTAATTGTCGACGGACCAGAAAAAGTGCCGATCGGCCATCACCAATGGCTGGTAGCTACAAAATAGGGCCGGTGGCCTCAAGCCATGGCCGATGAGGTGTGGGGATGGCCAACAAGCTATTTCCCACCCTCAGAAGCAAAAATACAAGTGTTTGGTGCAAAATCGAATACAAAACAGTTGAGTCAAGAGATCCTAAGGCAAGGCGTGTAGCCGAGACCTCTGGGAACTCAAGACAAACACAAACATGGATAATCACCGAGTGTTCAAACGGTGACGTCCAAGTCTTGACGACGTTCAAAAATGGGGTGTCTACAGTTGCCCCTCTTTGACAGAACTCGAAAGTCATAACAATGACGGGAGGGAGTGTCAAAGCCCAGAGACGACCCATTTTTGACAAGGTCGAAAACTTAGGCAAAGCATACAAGCTACAACAAAGATATGCGCCCGAAGGCAAGGGCAAAATGCAAGACAATGCACAAAGCCGAGCATAACTTATGATCATGCAAAGAAAGCTGCAATGAAGCATACAAATACAAGAAATGCAATAGTTTTAAGCAATCACAAATCTAACTACATTACAATGCAGAAAGGATGTAAGAGCATTATGTAATTCTCGCTACGTTTCATGCGGAGAATACAATACCTGTCCGGTCCGTCTGGTCGTGCCAGCTTCAAATGAACCGTACATACAATATTGTGCCTAAAAAAAGAGAAGGAGACTCAACAGGTACAATATCGTTAGCAATATGCATAACAATGCAATCTAAAACTGCGAGACAATGCAAGCGAAGGAGTGCATGACAATGCAACTTGTGTGACAACGCATAACAATGTAGAATGGATGCAAAAATGATAATGCAATATTTACAAAACTATGTATAATCAATGGAAATGATATGCAATGCATTTGAAACATGAACAAACCATAAGCAGTTCAAAACCACACAAATATCATAAAGATGATGGAGATGCAAAGTCCGTCTACCATAGAAAAGGTGCCGACACCGTCAAACCACAATACCAACAGTGGAATAGCCGCGTACACATGCAGAACTATGAGTGTGTAGACGGAACACAAGACACAAGTAATTGGGTGGAATGATATAAGTGAGGCATGCTCTGCTCAGGAAAGACCATAATGCTAAATGTTGGATGCAATATACTATATTACAATGTAATGAATGTAATGGATAAGGCGCGCAACCAAAACATATCTTGCCTAGGAAAGGCATGGACACAAACAAACCACGTTTAACACGGAAATGGTGTCGTCACCGACAACACTAGGTGCGTACACATAATATCATAACCGTGTTTCAACACGAGAAGTATGGACACATACCAGACCAAGCTCAACATGGAAAGGCGCAAGCGATGGATGGAGGATGCAGCAAATGCATGCAATTGCTTCCTATGCAATATATACAATGAATGCATGACAATGCAAGCTATGTACAATGCAACCTACTTACTAGATGATGCAGTAGGGAAATGCATGACAATGCAAAGTAAGGAAGAATGCATTACAATGCATGTAAGGAAAGATGCATGACAATACAAGCTACGTACAATGCAATATTTACAATGAATGTATGACAATGCAAGCTATGTACAATGCAATATTTACTAGCTAAAATGCAATGGATGTAGTGGATAAGGCATGCGGCCAAACCGTATCTTGCCTAGGAAAGGCATGGACACATACAAACCATGTTTAACACGGAAACGGTGCCGTCACCCACAACACTAGGTGCGTACACATAATATCATAACCGTGCTTCAACGTGAAAAGTACGGGCACATACCAGGCCAAGCTCAACATGGAAAGGCACAAGCCGTAGGTGGATAATGTAGCAAATGCATGTAATCTACAATGCAATATATACAATATGCAATAGATGGAATGGATAAGGCCTGCGACCAAACCGTATCTTGCCTAGGAAAGGCATGGACACACACAAACCACGTTTAACACGGAAACGGTGTCGTCACCCACAACACTAGGTGCGTACACATAATATCATAATCGTGCTTCAACGCGAAAAGTATGGGCACATACCAGACCAAGTTTAACATGGAAAGGTGCAAGCCATAGATAGAGGTAATGCAGTGAATGCATGCAATCTACAATGCAATATTTACAATATGCATGGAAACTATGTATGACAATGCAATATATACAATGATGCATGTATGTAAATGCCATATTTACAGTGGATTATATACAATGAATGCATGAAAATGCAAGCTATGTACAATGAAATAAGATATGCATGGCAATGCATGTCTATTTTTTTTGTTTTTTTATTTTTTTTTTTTGAAAATGCATGACAATGCAATGGGAATGTGCATGACAATGCAAGGGGACTCAAATGCGCGACAACGTTTGTTCTCTTTGAAATGCATGACAATGCATGTGAGGTACGCATGATGATGCGTGACAAGGACCATGCATGACAATGCATGTAAGGTGCGCATGACGATGTGGCCTAAGATGAAACCTACTAAAAGCCATTCGGGCACAACAAACACCAAAGGACTTGCACCTTCAGAGGATTTAAGGTCTCCTAGACCGTTAAGAGGTGCATAACAGTGTAAGTGAAATGACATATAACCAACGCGTGCTTACGACAAGATGTTGTAACATAATGCATGTAAAGCAAATTCCGAGCCTCACAAGAGACAAAAGGATAGAAAAAGGATACAGCTTACACGTATTCAAGGATGGCAAGCAGAAGACACGGTCCGAGGTCAAAACGGAGACCGGTTAAGCTTCAAAAATGCCTGTTCTTGCACTGTGTTGAGCAATGAAGGCCCCAAACCACATATTTGACCTAAACAAGGGTGTAGGAGGTTCACCGGCCACCGGGGAAGACCACCGGCCATCCATCGGCCACAAAACAAGGCCATCGGCCATATATTTGGCCGACTGGCCAACAATGTGGCCGACTAGCCAAAAATGCCTGTATCGGGGCAGTTTTGTCTTTTCGGCCATGGGTCATTAAATATAGGGCTTTAAACCCTATTTCTTCACTTGCCTCTTGCTCGAAAACTCTTACCCTCTCTCTCTAGGAAATTTTTCTTCGTTCGATCCATCATTTTCCTCGATTTTTGAGCCCGTTTCAACATTTGATTCATGAAACCCTCGTCGTTTCGAACATTTTGAATCGAACGAAATTTGTTTTCGGTCTCTTTTCTCGATTTCCACCACTCAGGGTTTGTTTTCCCTCGAGTTTACCTCGATTCTCGTGCCTTTTCCGCACTCTGGCTTTTCCGGCCATTTTTCACCCTCCTGGGGTTGACTTTTCGGTTGACTTTTCATATTCTCGCCCAGTTTTCACATTTCCGGCCATTTTCACGCTACCCTTGAGATGGAAGATGGTATTGCAGGTGGTGGGGCTCCCCCGAAGATGGATGTGGACCCAGAGGTCGAGCTCTTGCCTCTTCACATTCGACCGTTCGATTCGGCGGCCTACAGACCGGTGATTCACGTGTTGCCTCCTGACGGACTTCGCCAGTTCAGGAGTTTTGATAGGGCCGTGCCACCAGAGCTTCTTTTGCGCGAGACAGAGTCACATCTGTCATACGGCGCTTCCGAGGTATACTCTTCCCGGTTTCATTTTCTGCAAAGTAGAATGTATAATTGCAATAGTCGATTCTGTCTTTTAATTGTTCGGCCCGGATACACCGATATACCATATGCTGTAGCCCACTGTGAGCACACTTGCACCTGATATCCGTTTGAAACTGAACACGTGCACAAACGCTGTATTTTCACTAAACCACTCAAACATACTCACACATCATATGCTGTAGTTCATTGCGAGCACACTGGCACCCGATGTCTGTTTGAATCTGAACACGTATACACACGCTGTATCTTCACTGAACCATTCAAACACACTGACACATCATATGCTGTAGTTCACTGTGAGCACATCGGTACCCGATGTCTGTTTGAATCTAAAAACGTGCACACACGCTGTATTTGCATCAATTTTGAATGTTCTTGAAAACTGTATATTTAATATTGCTTTGCAACTGTTTGCTTTTGAATACAGGGGGATTCCCATGCCTTCCAGAGGTATGGGAATGTTGCCGCCTGAGGATGGTATATGGAGCTACCGGACGCGGTTCGCCACATCGTTGACCAGGCCGGCTTCGGCACTTTCTGCAGGGGACTCTCGCGCCTTACTGTGAGTAGGCCTCTTCTTGCTACTCTGGTAGAGAGGTGGTGGGACACCACTGACTCCTTCCACTTCTCAGCCACGGGAGATATGACGATGACTCCCTTTGACTTCTCGATGCTCACAGGCATCGGGGTAGGGGGTGATCCGATCCCCTTCGACACAGATATGGATGAGTGGGAGGCCGCTCAGATGTACCTGCTTGGCGAGCTACCACCTCTTGCCCGCTCAGGATTAGTTAGATATTCGTGGTTCGAGGACCACTTCAGGATTCAGCCAGCCTTAGCTGAGGAGGCACCGATGGCTCAGGAGGAGGCGGAGCAGTATGCATGCGGCTTCCTTATGTTCTTACTGGGGACGACCATCTTTGCCGACCGAGCGAACACCGTGCCCCTTCGTCTACTGAGCCCTCTGGTGGACGTGACCAGGATCCGCCTTTACGACTGGGGTGGCACAGGCTTGGCCACTCTCTACAGCTATATGAGTTCATCCTCCTACCTCAGCGGACCGCTGCTCGGAGGCTACTGGCGGGCTTGGGAGGTACATCTTCTTCCTCTATTTTACATTCATGCTTTACATTATCTGTACTCTGTACATACTACTCACACTGCGACCTACTTCACACTGGTCATATACTGCACACATGTCACACATATAATCTGCTTTACACTGGTTGTACCATCATATAATAAACATGCACCGCTTTACCTCGATCAGATATCAGACGTCTTGTACACTCCGCACGATGCACTGCACAATACATGGTTCTGCGATTTCTGTTTTATTTTGCATTCTGCTTTATCTGATAAGCATACTGATATTTGCTCTATTCCACTCTTGCAATTTTGGGTCTGTGCCTACTTCCCGAGGCTTGCCCCAGTGCCGGATGAGGAGACCCCCCTCGGCGTTCCATTCTCTCGCCACTTCGACGTGAGGTGTGTGCGGAGACCACGGGAGTCTTTCGTACTCTTCCGTCGCAACTTCGACACCATCACCGCTGCAGAGGTATGTTAGAATTTGCAGTTCGCTTAAGCTTCGCTTTACATTGTACTTTCAATAATAGTAGATAACAAACTGCGTATCATTTACAAATTTCCTGGCAACCCTGGGCTCCATTGCTAGTCGCAGTTCAGGAGCGGTATGCTGGTGCTGAGGAGACCGCCCGATTCAGGAATTTGCTGGAGCGCCCAGTCTATCGGGCTTGGTACCTGGGTGAGCGCTTCCTGTGCCAGACCTTAGGTTTACCAGAGCAGATAGTCCCAGGTCCGCCTCCTACTCACATGAGGCATACATAGATGTACACCCTCAAGGACATGGCCGATTACACGATCGGCTGGGATGCGGACGGCTTCAGGGGTGAGGGCGACTATGCAGAGTACGTTCGGACCTACATCATGTGGCCTTTGAGCAGTGGCGGTCGAGCTGGGAGAGAGAGGCCTACGGCACCGGCGGCTAGAGCAGGAGTAGGAGCAGTAGCGGCGAGGATGGCTCGGGCCCGTGGTAGGAGTGGGTCCCGGAGAGGGCGAG
Source organism: Camellia lanceoleosa (assembly GCA_025200525.1). Classification (NCBI taxonomy): domain Eukaryota; kingdom Viridiplantae; phylum Streptophyta; class Magnoliopsida; order Ericales; family Theaceae; genus Camellia; species Camellia lanceoleosa. The sequence continues at coordinate 167,784,810 of CM045759.1, read as the reverse complement.
GAGCTGGGTGGCCAACGTTGCCCACGACGATGACATGCAGAGGGTAGGGTGGGGAGACTTATCAGATCCCCATCGCTCCCCCTCTGGCTGATCATGAGCTAGTCGGGTTCTACGACTTGCCCCCGGTATGTACTACTGCATTTTGCATTCTGCACAGTCATTTCATTTCACTTCTATTTGATATTCCACAAAATACTAATACTTCTAACACTTTTGCAGGCTTCCTCCGAGTATACTCGCTAGTCCTTGGAGTTGACCGCCTCCGTGATGGGGATGCTTCAGTAGAGCCTCGATTGGCTGACCATCTACGACATTCCGGTAAGTTCCTTCAACCGCAGTCTCAAACTTTACATAAACTGTTTCACATAATCTAATGCATCGCACTATCAACACAGCACTTCATACACGACTCTCACGGCATTTGATACACTGTAACCTGCAGATTTGTTCACAACGCCAACATTCATTCATACACGACGCCACGTGATTCTGATTCATACACTACTTTGAAAGATTCATACACTACTCACGCATTCATACATCGATACACTGCTCATAGTATTCATAATCTGTACTCACTCACTGCATTATGTATTCATACACTGCTCACAGTATTCCTAATTTGCTTTGCGTAGCGTACTGATGCGTTTGTCATTTGTGCTTTTCAGGCCCCATTCCAAATTCCAGCTACAGGAGGTGCTCCAGCTGGACCTTCTGTTCTTGCTCGAGGGGGAGGTCGAGGTGGCACAGTATATCCCCGCACCAAAGCGGGGCGTACTCATGTTGGGAGTAGCTCTCGAGCACCAGTCCTAGATGATGATGAGTTCGAGGCAGAGGTGGAGGCAGAGGCAGAGTCGTCCGAGGAGGAGACCGGGGATGACTCGGGCTCAGACTACGGAGCTGGCGATGATGCTCCTGGACCTTCGTCCAGGAAGAGGACGAGGACAGACCCTTAGGCCTGAGGCTAATTGACATTAATCCAGACTTTTGCTGCTTTTCTTCTTTTTTGTTTTACTTTTCTTTTTGCTGGTAGCTTGAACATATTGTACTGCCGCAGGCAGGTTTTGTTTTCTTCAAAGCTATGTACTTGAAAAGATGGTGAAATGAAACAAGCTTTTTGTTTGGAAAAGAAAGTGTCACATTTGTACATCACATCGCATCGCATTGCATAAAATTACATCACAATGTAAATGAGATTGATCATTTGTCTGGAAATCAAACACTTGTATCGTAGTAACCGGGTAATGAACCGGCCAACGACAAAACAACTTATACAACCCACTGCTTATTCTGAACACACAACCCATAACACAGCGCTTTGGTTTACCCGGAACGTAGCTCATTCTGAACACTGCTCATTCTGAACTCATAGCCCATAACACAGTATTCTGTTCATTTGCACACGGCGGATCCTAAACAAACAGTCCAATCTGAAAAGACAGAATACAACGGTGGAATCGGCAGAAATTGAAACACACTCAGATGCTCCAAATGTGACAAAACAAACGTGGAGAATGGCACAGCGCTCTGAGCACAAAACGATTTACTTTTTAAAAATGAGAAATGAATTCTCGAATCGGTATTGAGCCTACAACTGAACACAGCATACTATGACTCAACAGAAGGTACACAACCTAAACACATCGAGTAACACTCGAAAAGACTCAAAACAAAAGTTGAGGTAAACAAAACAAAAGGCACGACTCACAGACGTGTTACAAAGACAAGGGATCTCTCAGTTCGCGAGGAGCCAGTTTCTTTGGGTATTGTTTCCCACCCTTTCTTATTTGTGATTCTCACATCACTCGGCCCTCAGGCTCTATTTTTCTGAAAATGCCCTTTTCTCACTTTTCTCTCATCGCACATCTCTCTATTCTTCAATCTCTCATTTTTTATCCCTTCCCTGGGTGGTTGATGGATAAACAGAAAGTTGTGGGTTCATGCCCAACACTGTTAGCTCGCATCTATTTCTTCTGGTGGCGTCTAGTCGATGCCTCGGGTGAGGGAATGGAATATGTTGACCCATTCCAATTCGTGCTTCACACTTGGTTTGATACCTCGTTACTCGGAGGGTGAGAGAGCTTTCAACCCTTTATAGACAGCTCCAGTCGTGCCCTCTTCTGTCAAGTATGCTGGCGATGGGGGAAAGATAGGAAGCCTGACTCAACTGTGCCCCTAGTTCATCATTTTGACCATTTTTTTTTTATTTTTTTTTGGTTTTCTACTAAAACAATTTTGACCAAAATGAGAGTCAGATTAGCATGCATGTTCGATTTTCTGATTCAAAATCATGCAAGTCAGGCTATGAGCACCGAAAAATTTCCTTTTTTGGGTCCAAGAAATGGTTTAGTTTTTTTGGAAAAAAGGAACGATTTTCAAGAAATTAGTCAACCTCAGTAAAAATTCTTAAAAACCGTTTTGGCAAACAATCAGTGCCCAACGAGCAGGGAACCTACTCTTGAGATGCACAACCTCGGATCCGAAGGAAAATTGCCCCTTGCTTGAAGAGAGCTGCATGGAAACGAAAAGTTGCCCCTTGTTTGAATGACAACTCATGGCAACGGAAAGTTGCCCCTTGTCTAGATAACGCCGCAGCATACTGTGAATAGTTCTCATTGGTGATGATCGCAACCGGACTCTCAGATACGAAGATGGTGAAAACCAATATATGGACACAGTCACTTTGAAAGTGCTGGTAGCTGGACTTCAGGATGAAGTTGCCTACGTATCCCCAACATGGGAATCAAGCCTTACGTAGTTCCGATCTACGTACACTCGTGTATTAACCCTTACCTTCTACGCTATAACTTTTGCCAAGGCCGCCCTTTCTGGGTTTTCAACCTTGCAAGCTTTGTTTTTCTTTTCTTTTCAATTCTTTTTTTTTTCATTTCTTTTCTTTTCTTTTTCTTTTTTTTTCTTTTTCTTCTTTTTTTTTTTGCATTTTTCTTTTCTTTTTCTTTTTTTTTTTTTTCTTTGCTCTAAGTTTTGCATGGGTCACCTTCCGGGTTTTCGGCCCAGCGAGCCTCTCAAGGGTAAAAGTGTATCTTGGTCCATGCCAAATGGTTTTGAGATCCTCAAGTCATCTGAATCCAGGATAGTGGTCGCTATTCGCTGACGATGCAGGAGTCCACCCAATGGGGGGCTAAATTTGCCCCTAGTGTTGTGGATCAGAACTCAGTTGTCCTTGAGGGATACCTTCTTCTTTCCTCCCTTCTAGGATTTGGCATTCTTGCCATTCTTCATCGTGGACTCTTCGAGTACATTCTCTGACGTCTTTTGCCCCTTGTTTGAGGGGTGCTTCTGATCCAGCCATACAAGCCTCACATTGTGATTGGCCGTTGAACATTTTAACTGCACGTTCATGGTTTTGAGAGCCAGGGGTTGAATCTTGAGGCTGAGAGCGATCCTAGGCTGCACAATCTCAAGAGCGATTCCACACAGGTCTTCGCAGGACTGCGCAAAACAGTTTTTGAATTTTTTTAAGAAAGCGACTAATCGCTCGCGCTGAAGACGGTGTAAGACCAATCTGGATTAAGCAGGATCCTTCTCAGTACTCACTTTAACAAACATGATCTCATTCATTAAAGGCTTAGCACGCCTCTTTTTCTCTCAATTGGTCAAATCTTCCAAACCCCGAGGAATTCCTTCCTCTTCGTTTTCATCACCACAGTGTTAAAAAAGTTTTGGAAAACTTAGGTCAATGCAATGAGTTCGAGGTGCAGAAGAGTAAGTGAGATGCTCTTTCGTTTCATTCAACTCCTCTGGCACAACTAGCTTAAAGTAGCAATAAGCACGGAAACATGGCAGCCGCAACTGTTTCATTCAGATTTCCTGGTTGCAACTGGCTCCACAGTAGAGACAGACTCAAAAGAAAGCAAAAGGATAATTACAAAACAAAACAATGATATCCGAGGCAACAACCCTGGAATCACCTGATTTCTATACAATGGGACTGACTCGATACAACAAGACAGACCCTTAAGCAAAAAGACTGACTCAAGGCAATGAGACAAACTCAAAACAAAACCAAAGAACTGACTCAACACCCAAGCTAGAAATTACAAAAATCAGCATTCGCAAATGCTCAGAACAATGCGTGCCAGACGCCACATCTGAAATACACCGAGCACCGCCCGCAAGTGTTCCAACCCCTGATCACATACTTGTAGTATCCTCGAAGTCCAACAGCTCAGTGGTAACAGACTTTGCTGAGGTAGGTGGGAGGATGACCTCATTGTCGATCAAGTCCTATACTTCATGGCGAAGACGGAAGCAGTTGTCGGTGGGGTGACCGGTCTGTTGATGGTATGGGTAGTACTGAGTAGCATCATGGCCTGTGGGAAGATGACTAGGGAGATGCCGAGGCTCAAGGGGTTTAAGATGCCCCTTTTCAGCTAGGATTTGAAGTGCCTTAGACAGAGGCATGTAGAGGGCGTGAAAGGCTCTGCGCCGTCGGGGCAGATACTTCGAAGTCTGTGAACCTTTGCTGGATGTACTCGAAAAAGGATCGGCAGGTGCTGCCTTGGCTCTCTGATCTTTTCCCGATGCAGGGTTGGGATTGAAGGGAACTGTTTTGGGATGACGGGGCCTATCCCAATTTTCCGCCTGGCGGGAACTCCCCTCGGTTGGAGTGGGGAAAGCATCATCCACAATCTTAGCCACGACTGCGAATACTTGCTGCTTATTCAACCCTCCGGCTTTCAAAGCCTCGACTGTCCACAACAGTTGTTCAACGGGATCAGCATTTGTTCTCACTTTGTTCTTACCTCTAGCCTCAGCTTGATCGAGGGTTTGGGTTGCTATATCATAGTGAAACCCAGTTGTTGTTGACACGTCATTGCTATAGCTTAAAACAACCTCAGGTTAGCTGAGCTCGATCACAATTCGCCCCAGTAACGGGGGCTCTTGTGGTACAAAATTCCCGGCATACGATGTAGTTGGTGGTGAAGCCGACATTCCGTAGGCGAGATCTGCCACAGACCTCTAAAGGTCACCAATCATTCTCAACAACTCGAACATGGTGGGCTCACGAGCTTGATACAGCTGGGGTATCCAAATCAGGTGTGCAACAGGCGACCTAGGCAGATGTGGTATATCCACATTGGTCTCATCTTGCAAGATGATTCCTCGGTCTAATGTGGCTGTCATAACCACAATATCCTTTGAACTTTAGGTCATCATAAGTCCGCTGAACTGAACAGTGACTGACGGATTAAATATCTGCCTTGCCTTAGCGAAGGAGACTATTGGTTATTTTGTACTGAATCTCTGAACTGAAAGAGAAAACATGCAGCATTTCAGCCCAATCAGAATAGGCACAGGCATAGCTGAATAACTATACTCTACTACTGATCACTGTTCCCACAAAATCACTGCCCCAAAACTAAATCTAATACCCACAGATATAACTGATTCTCAAATTCCGATACTGATGCCCTCAGGCCTGACACTCAGATTTGCAAACCGGTATATGCGTTCCCTGTAGCGATACACTTCAAAAAGCACATAGCAAGTAAAAAAGAGCCAAAACACCCCTATTTTGTCAGAAGCTAGGCTTTCACTACGCATGCAGCGATCTCAAACAACCTATAATCGGGTAAGCAACCTGTCCTAGCTTGGAATGGTCACTATGGATTCCGAATATGTGTAGACATCCCCGAACGTCCCGGGGGAAAATCCCTCATTCTGCTCAATTGGGCTCACTACAGTTCAAACTCAAATTGTCACGATTCTAAATCTTGAACCAAAGAGTCCAAATCCGGCGAACCGTTTTTGAAAACAGATTCTTGTGTAAAGAAGTGCCAAACATGGACTGATTTGCTAGATACAGAGTCGCCACCTAAATATTTTATTTTGGGGAATTTAGGAATCCCTGACTCGTTGCCTAAGGCCACGTGTCCGTCATCACCAAAGTTGTCTCGACTCGGGAACTTAGGTACGATTGGGGAAGGTCAGCTATGAGCACCCCTGCTCGCCCGATCAAAGATCAGCCTCTACTAAACATGATATCGAGTTTTAAAAATATTATGCGTTGTTATTCCGGTTATTAGCCTAGATTTACTATGCGATGCACACAGCATACAAGTATAGACTGGGTCGCCTGAATTGGAACAAAACATTCCATGTTTGTTTTGAAAACTATTTGCTACCCACCAGTAGGCTTAAAATGCAGATTTTGATGAATTGTCCCAATTCAAGCAATCTAACCTTCACCTACAGGCATTCAGGCAGTTATATCACATAAGCACATAGCCTCATGGTAAAGCAAGCTATTTATGGAAACACTCACACGCATGCAAGGATGCTAGAGCATAAAAGCTTACCGAGTACTCCAAGCCAAAACAGAAACTAGTTAGTAATCAAATGCATGATCCTAGTTCATGTTAAGATGGCTAATGCAACACATATAGAATGCAACTAGAATAGGCTCGGCTAATCTAAGAATGGCATGTGAAATGCAACAACTCAATACACGTATTCAAGTTGGAATGAAAATACTATGCAGCTAGTATGATGCGCCGAGCCCGGTGCATGCAATACATATGAATGAATGCAAAACATGTGAGCATAAGGAAGCTAATTTAAACATGCCCTAATCTAACCACTGAAAGCGGATAAATAAAAGGGAGAAAAACGTGGGGTTGGAAGACATACACACACCCACGCAAACTTATTACACAATTGCCCTCGCTCGGAGGGTCCAAATAAGTATTACACAACCAAGTAAATGATTAACTACTTAATTAATTATTACAGAACTTCTAATTAATTAACGAATTAAATGCAGAAGGAAGATGGCCGCAGCCCCGCCTCGGAATGCGTGGATGATCCATGTTTGACTCGCCTTGCCCCGAAAACCCATACCATCCCACTGTTGCCTCTGTTTGTACTATTCTGCACCTCTGAGAATTGCACAAATCCCAAGGTTGCTTCTGGACCACCCCTTGATCAGCATGGGATGCCACCGGCCAAGGAATAAAACCACCGGCCATTGATAAATGGTCATCGACCAGTTGTGAAGCCATCGGCCAGATACTTTTGGTCGGTCGGCAGTGTATGTAGTCGGTCGGCCAAAACTTCCTGCAGAATCTTGTTTTTACTGCAACAGAGGACAGGGAGTGCATGGCAAGAAAATTTCAAAGCAATGTGTGCACGACCACCCTCCCTATCATTGTATGGACTCAAGGGAGTATGGCTCTCGACCGTCGGGCCATCAATCACGCATTTCAATGCATGATGACCCAAAAGCCAAGTGTGCAACTTCAATATCAAATGAAATGCACACACAAAACACATCAATGGCTCCAACCTCTAGCATGCTTTATCAAGAGGCAGGGGATGCATGCACAATGCAATGCAACCTAAGCATGCAAGCAAGGCTAATGCAACATGATTATGCAATGCATCTAATATGCAATAAGCACACAACCTAAACATGTAAACATACGTGGCATACAACAACATGCGATGATGGACTTAAACTAACATGGATAGCTCGTAAGCATGCCAAAATCAGTGGCCATATGATGAAAATGAGACAATCGAAACACAAGCAAACATGCACGATGCAAGGGACCGGTCCTAAGGCATCAAATGCCACTCTACCAAAGCATGGCAAGGGATGAAAGATGGCATACAAACATGCTATTTCTAGCTCTGAAATAATATGCTCAATGGTCCCGAATCATGGAAACATGTCACCCAATGAATGAAATAGGCCCCGAAACTCAAAAGTAGACAAATGCATTGAACCACAAGTATGCAAAGCAAGCATTATTTGACCATGAGGCATGAAAATAGAGCCAAGGCAGTCCTAAACATCTACCAAATCAGTTCCAAGCATGGCCAAAAGGTGCTAACATGAAGGGATAAAACAACACGCAACATAGGCTAGTAAGCATGGTTTACATTACATGTATATGAAGCACAAGAGAGGTCACCAAACCAGCCCAAAACAGTAACATGGTATGTCAAATAAACCCCAAGAACCCATGGAAACAAGGTCCATGCATGTAAGAATGGTGCATTCCTTTGAAAGGCCAATAAGGGGGTTACTCCACACATGCAACGAGGACACTTAACATGGAAAAACCAACTCTGGAAATGGGTTATGAGGGTCCCAAAACCCACCAAAAAGGCCCTGGAATGTGGCTAAGAAGCATGCAATGAAAGGCCCCCTTGAAAGGCCTTGAGGAAGATTGTTCCACACATGCATGAGGGACATGAAATATGGCCAAAAAGGCTCTGGACAGAGGTCAAGCAGACCTGAAAACTCACAAAATAGGGCCTAAAATGTGACTTCAAAGCATGCAAAATGGAGCCCCTTTGGAAGGCCAAAAGGGCCAACAAGCAAGACAAGGAGAGAGGGGGTCACCCGCTCTGATTTTGGCTCTCAAAACAGTGTGCTAGCCACTGAAAATCCACTGGATTTCAGTGGCTAGAAGGCCAAACAAACCATGCAACAAAGGCCTAGATGCAAGGCTCAAAACAAGAGGCAAAGAAGCATACAAGGAAATAGATGACCTTAAACAAAAAAATGCCCTTAATAAAACATCAAGAGGGGCTCAAAATAAGACTCTTTTCAGTTTATGAAAAATCTCGAAAATGCTCACAAGTAGGGCTAAGATATGAAGCAAAATAATGGTACAAAGAGGGATGGAGCATACAAGGAGATAGATGACCTCAAATAGAAAATTATCCTGAATCAAACTTCAAGAGGAGCTCAAAATAAGACCTTTTCCAGTTTATGACAAAGCTCGAAAATGCTTGCAAGTATGGCTAAGCTAGGAAGCAAGATAAGCCTTAAAAAGGGGGAAAGAAGTGTTACCCTTGTAGAGAAGACCTCCAGCAGCCTTTGGTCCCAAAAACCAGTCCCTTAGCCTCTAAAAACAAGCTCCAAAAACCTTAGAGTGATGGTGGAAGGGTTAGGCTAAGAGTTGTAGTGCAATGGGGCCATGAACCTCACACTTTTGAGCCCTCTAACACACCCACATGTAGAGAGAGAAGGAGATATAGAGAGAGAGAGTGATATATATATCTTATATATCACGTTTTCCCATGATTTTGCTGAACCTCCTCAAAGGAGAGAGAGGGTCTCCTTATATAGACAAGGCAATGGGTCCAAGCTTCTTAGATAAGATAATAAAAGAAGGGTCAAATAGGCCAAGCTTCCAAGAGAAGCTAACCCAAACGTTCAAGCTTCTTGAAGAAGCTAAGACAAAGGTCCAAGCTTCCTCAAGAAGCTTGAGTAAAAGGGTGCAAAGGGTGCAAAACAGCCACACACGTGTATGGGGGCAGGGTCTGTGCACCCCAGCTCGCACAGCTGGCATGCACCATGCTTCAAAAGTGCAAAAAGGTGGTACCAGCCAGAAAAGGAGACAATCGTCCCAAATAATGGTCGGTCGGCTACTATAAATGGTCGGCCTGCTATTTTCCTGGCCGGCCGGATAAATTGGTGGCCGGTACATGGCTTCTGGGGCCAAAAAGTGGTCGGTGGATGACTCGATTGAAGCCCCAGAAGATAGCTTTCCAATGGCGCAAACCTTGCATTACAATTCCTCTTGTGTAAAAAGTTATGCCCGTTTTGGTGAAACCGCGCAAATTCGATCCAACCGGATTGATCCCCTACTTCAACCAACCATATCTCCCCCACCCGGACTTGGCTTTAGGAGATTCTTGAATGAAAAATGAAGCCCCGGAAGTAAGCTTTCCAACGGTGGTGGCCTCATAGCTAAAATCCAAGTATGCAGATGAATAAGCCTAATTCAACAAGGACTGCTCGACTTTCTTCTACCCGGATTCATGCCGAACTTCTCCCAAACTTGTTTTCTTCTCTCCTTTCCTCTTTTCTTCAACTCCATACCCCTAAACAAAGTGTTTTGAAAGATTTTTCAAAGATTTCATCTCTTTTTCATTCATCTCCACTTTGTCCTTGCTCGGTTTAACGAAAAGCGTAACATTTACCGAAATGCGAGCGTCGGAACATCGTAGGAACTTTATTTTCAAAACATTTTGAAAGAGAGGGTTTTAAGATCTAAAATCTTTTGATCAAGATTGTTTTTGTCCAAAAGGGGGTATGAAGTTGGCATTTGACTGTCTCATTGCTGAAGAAATTGAACCTTTGCCCTGCAAACCTTTCTCCACCAAGTAAACAATTAGTGGTGCCCAAGTCTTAAGGGCGGTCAAAAATGGGGTGTCTACAATATGCACTAGGTCGAATGGTCAAAAAGGGTGCCCTGGTGACAACCGGGGTTTGTGTTCCCATCGTGGCAGTGCTCGTAACCGATAAGCCTTATGGCATGCTTAACAAAGCAAGCCTCCGGCAAACCATTCAGGAATAGCATACAGCAAACACGGTGTCCTAAGCGCACCAATGCACATGCAATGCAAAGAAACACATGAGTGTAATCAAAACATGATATCATGAGTTCGAGTCAAGCTCTCTAAACTACCCAGAAGAGTCACCAGAAACTATGGACGCGCCCTCGTGGGCCTCACTACAGTTCGGACTCAATTTGTCACGGTTCTTAATCTGATCTCGCAATGTGCAATGCAAGACTGATAAATCACCAAAGTGTCCAAATCTGGCAAATCGGTTTGGAAAATAGATTTTTAGAAAAAAGTGCCAAACATGGACTGCTTTTCCAAATGCAGAGTCGCCACCTAAATATTTTATTTCAGGGGAATTTAGGAAACCCTGACTCGTTCCCTAAGGCCACGTATCCGTCATCACCAAAGTTTCCTCGGCTCGAGAACTTGAGTACAATTGGGAAAGGTCAGCTATGAGCACCCCCTCTCGCCTGATCAAAGATCGGCCTCTACTAACCATGATATCTTGTTTTGAAAACATTATGCATTCTTATTCCGATTAATTAGCTAATCTTACTACGTGATGCGCACAACACAAAAGTATAGACTAGATCACCTAATTTGGAACAAAGCATTGCATATCCGCTCGTTTGAAAGATAGTTTGAATTTTTCTACTCGCAAGTAGGCTAAAACATGGATTTCAACGAGTTGTTCCAACTCAAGCAATCCAACCTTCACCCACAGGCATTCAGACAGTTATATCAACTAAGCAGTTAGCTTCATGGCAAGCATGCTTTCATGTTAACACTCACATACATGCAAAATGCTAAAGCAAAAGAAAACACTTACAGTGTACTCCAAGCCAAAACAAGAACATGTTAGTAATCATGCATGATTCTAGTTCATGTCAAGATGGCTAATGCATCGCAAGCAAAATGCAACTAAAATAGGCTTCGCTAATCTAAGATGACATATGAGATGCGACAGATAACATGTTTTCAAGTTAGATTTCAAAGCCTATGCAATTAGTATGATGCGCCGAGCCCGGTGCATGCAATACAGATGAATGAATGCACGCATGCATAGCATAAGGATGCTAATTGAAATATTCCCTAATACTAACCATCAAAAGCAGGTTAGTAAAAGAAAGAACGACGTGGGGTGGGAAGACATTCACACACACACGCATACTTATTACAAATTCGCCCTCGCTCGGAGGGTCCGAAAGAACAGTACAAATTAACTAACTAACAAGCTAATTAATTATTACAAATTACTTAACTAATTAACAGATTAATTAAGTTAAGAAAACAATAAACAGCCTTGGAGAGAGGAACAGATGCGTGAATGCTCGGCTTTGCTCCAAAATCTGTTGCCATGCACAAGCTGCCTCTGTTTACACTGCTCTGCCTCTCTGATAACTGCACAAGTCCCAAGGATGCTTCAGCACCACTCCCTGATCACTGTGGAAGGTCACCGGCCAAGAGGAAGCACCACCGGCCATGGTAAAATGATCATCGACCATCTATTGAGCTATCGGCCATCCATTGTTAGTTGATCGACTCTCAATGTGGTTGGTCGGCCATCCATTCCTGCAGAACCCTGTTTTGACAGCAGCAGAGGGCAAACAAGACATGGCAATGCATTTCAAAGAAAATGTTTGCACAACCACTCTCCCCATCATGTTGTGGGCTCAAGGGAGTTTGGTACTCGACCCTCGGACCACCAACCGCGCATTCCAATGCGTGATGGTCCAAAAAGTCAAGTGTGCATTTTCAATGTCAAATGAAATACACACAAAACAAACAAGAGGCCTAACCTCTATCATGGTGATTCAAGAGGCAAGGCATGCATGCCAAATGCAATGCAACCTAGGCATATGAGCTTGGTATGCAACATGAACATGTGAACACACACGCAAACATGCAAGCATGTAACAAGTATGCAAGCTAAAAAGCATGCAAAATGCAATGTAAACATGCAAACGTGCAAGACATGTAACATGTTAAGCAACCAAAACAAAAGGAAGAATGCATGCCAAATGCAATGTGATTCAAACATGCAACAACATGTGATAGGCTAAACATGCAACAACATGCGAAGGATGGATTTAAACTAATTTGGGCGGCTCTCAAATAGGCCCAAAACAGTGGCCAAATGCTATGGAAATGAGGTCAAATTTACATACAAACATGCATGCAAACATGGTTCAACACTTACGCATCAAAGAGACAACTTTTAAGCACACTTAAAAGAAGATAAACATGGACATATGGCATACATATCAACCTCTGAAAATCATGTTAAGCATGGTGCCAAACCAACTAAACAAGACAAGCATAACATGCAACATGGTCCAAGGCCTAAGGCTCACCAAAGAGGTATTGAACTACACTTAGCAAAACCAAACACGACATAATTTGAACAACCAAATCTAGAGTTTTAGCATGCTAAAACAAAGCCAAAGACACATTGACATGGCATCCTAAACATGATGGCATACGCAATGACACATTCATGGAGCATGAAACACAAACTCTTTAAGGTCTTAAAGGAACATCTAAAGCAAGCATACAAGAATACCACAAGGATTGAAATGATGCCATAAGTGGTGACAAACCACTGAAACAAGCCAAGCAATGCATGCTCAACACTCACACACCCAAGGCTAACAAGCCAAAATGCAAGGTGGCTATACAAAGCAGGTCATGGATGGCCAAAACAAATCCAAATAGACCTTAGGCATACAAAATGATGCACAAAAGCTTCATGAAGCTAAGCCAAAATCATGCTAAAACAAGGCTCAAAGCACAAAGCATGTTATGGCAATTTCATGGCATTACAAGACAAGTATGCAAGGCATGCATGGTGTGTCTAAACCAACTTAAAATAGTTCCATATCATGGAAAAATACTACCAAATACCAGCTAAGACATGGCCAACATGGACTTAAACAAGGTGCTCACACATGAGGCTAAAATGGCAAGTATTGAAGGTAACAAGGAGAGCGGATGGCCCTCTCCTTCTTAGGACCTTAAAGCACCATCCCCACCACTGAAATCCCTCTGGATTTCAGTGGTGGGAAGGGCAAGACAAGGTGGTCCCGGAGCTCACAAAAAATGCACAAAAATGAGGCCAAGCAAGGCTGAAGAGGGGTCAAACAACCCCAAACACCAAAACAACCTTAAACAACTATTTTAAGCACTCAAAATCAAAACTTTTATTAGTTGTAGACTAAGCTTAAAAACAGGTGCAAGAATGGCTAAAAGCCTAAGCAAAAATGGGGAATAAACGGGTAAAGTTCTTACCCTTGAAGACCTTCTTCACAAAGACTATTCCAGCAGCCTCTCCAAGCTTAGATCAACTCAAGAACTCTGAAAATCACTCCTTAGTACCTCAGTAGTCAAAGGAAAGTGTAACACTAGGTGTTTGTGTACAAAACTATGAACAAAACACCTTAAACACACACAAAATGGAAGGAGAAGGAGATATAAAGATAGAATAGATACACAATCCTCTAACCCTAATCTCAGAGCTCTGGAATTTCTTGGAACCCTTTGAGGAGGGAGGAGAAGCCCTCCTCTTATAGAATTCCAACTCTTGCAAAGCTTACAAAATAAGCTAAGCAAGAGTGAAATGCCTCCATACACGTGTATGGAGGGGGTGCAAAGTGTATGCTAGCTATCATAGGTGGCATAAAATATCTGCCAAAAGCATATGCACAGTGGTCGGCCAGCCAAAAATGACAAATTGACCAAAATAATGGTCGACCGACCGGAAAAAGTGTCGACCAGCCATCACCAATGGCCAGTAGCAACAAAACAGGGCCAGTGGCCTCAAGCCATGGCCGATGAGGTGTGGGGATGGCCAACAAGCTATTTCCCACCCTCAGAAGCAAAAACACAAGTGTTTGGTGCAAAACCAAACATAAGTGTTTGGTGCAAAACCAAACACAAAATAGTAGAGTCGAGAGATCCTAAGGCAAGGCGCGTAGCCGAGACCTCCGAAAACTCAAGACGAACACAAACATGGATAATCCCCGAGTGTTCAAACGATGACGTCCAAGTCTTGAGGACGATAAAAAATGGAGTGCCTACAACTCCATCGTGAGATTCAGGATCTCATTGACAACAAAGTGATAGTGCCTCCTAAGAAACGTAACATCACTATAAATTCTCTGCCACTATATGACCAACCCTCTCCTCCACCCAGGCAATTAAACCTTATCCAAAGAATGGTTGTCTCATACGACCCCAGCATATACATCACCCCCTCCGACCTGCCTAAACCGGTGCTCTTCATCTCGGAAAGCACAGACTTGTGCATGATGAGCGCGTCCATATCCCAACCCGAACCTGTGGTGGTGGCTGTGATAGAAGAAGGCATGCTTGAGGGCTTCGTGAGCTTAACTGAAGAGGAATATAACCCATGCCGCTACATTGTGCCAACTAGTCCAGCCAGACCACGGTTAGAATTGTCGATGGAAATGGAGGTTAATGTTGTCCGGGAGGACAGGCCATGGCAGGGACTGGATGACTTAGCTGAACTCGAGGAGGACATCAGTAATTTGTAGTTCTTCGACGAACAGGATCTGGGAAATATACAGACTGGTTAGTTTGATATGAACGGATCAACGAATAATACAGGGTGGCTCAGTGATGAACTAGATGTAGATGAGGGGTCTCAACCGAGCCAAGAACAGTTGGAAACAGGGATTACAGCAACAGCCGGAACGATAGACAACAAGGGAAATTTGCCGAAGAGTACCGGTACTAAGAATTTTGCTCAAGAATTGGGTAGTATTTGTACAGCTGATACAGGATAGGACGCCGCACTGAAGCGGTTCGAACAGGAAAGAACTGAGACTAATTAGAAGGCTAGAAAAGCCAAAGGTCCTGCGGCGGCTGACTGTGTTGCGGATACAGGAGTACTTACGACAGAACTAGGCAGTTGCTTGTTGGTTGCCGAAGGAATGTGGTGGAAAGATGATGATTTGCATCTCACTCACATGGATGGGGATTAGCGACAAAATTTTCCAGATGATACTTGGTATGACGAGAAAGTTGATCACATGACTCGGAGCGAGTAGTATTTCAAGCCCCACACTTGGACCAACAATAAGCATCAGGGAAAGATAAGGAAGCTAAGAAACAGATAAATAAACTGCTGGAAGAAGAAGCTGTACTGAAGCAGGTCAAGAAGATTCAAGTAGACAGCTCCATTTGAGGGCTACTCATGGCTTCACAGGTTCATAGACAGGTCGTCCTATCAGCAATGGATAAGGCTAAGCTCTCTATCGACACAACCCCCGAGCAGTTTTTGGGACTGGTATTCCAGGGAGGTGCTTCGCCAACTTTAACTTTCACAGATAAAGAACTGCTGCCTGAGGGCTCAGAGCACAACGAGCCATTATATATCTCTGTGGAATGTAAAGAGAAGTGGATACCAGTTTCTTTGGTTGATACCGGGTCTGCATTTAATGTGTGTCCGTCGTGCACGGCCTACGCTATCGGTTTGAAGCCGGCAGACTTTGTACCGACAACCCAGGGGATTCGGGCTTATGACAATACAAGTCGGGAAGTGATGTGGACAGTTCGGATCAAAAGTTAGGTTGGCCAGGCACAATAGGACATCGAGTTTCACGTCCTGGATGTTCCAGCCACCTTTAATTTACTCTTTGGACGGTCGTGGCTGCACCAAGTAAGTGTTGTCTCTTCCACTCTGTATCAGATGCTGAAGTACCCCCATGGGAAGGGGGTAGCTATTGTTTTTAGGAACTCTTCCATACATCCTCCGCCAGAAGTCACTACACTGGTACTAGAAATTGTACACAGCAACGAGGATGTCTTTTTGTCTGGGTTCACCTTGGCCGAGGCCCACGTAGTGCAAGATATTCTGGCTATTGATGAGGGGTTATATGTCAGTGCTCAATCCATCTACCTCATGAATAAGCTACAACATGTACTCGGAATGCGATTGGGAAGGAGCAGCCGGAAAGAAGTTGCTATGTTGGGCGCAGTGCTACACAACCCTCATACCTTTGGTTTAGGTTACACACCTGCCAAAGAGGACTGGATAAGAAAGGGGAAGGAAATGGCAGGAAGGGCCAAAGCTAAGCAAACTGGGAAGCACTATGAGCTGGTGCATAGACCCATTTAAGGAACCCTGAACAACCGTTTTGTCCGAGAGGGGGAAGATTTCCCATTCTGCAGCTTTCTTGAGCCATGACTGAATTCTAAAAAGTGGCGTTTTCCCGACTTTAAGATCTTTTTCGACCTACAGTTACAAGGGGATGAGGTTGCAGGAGAGCAGACTGACCTACCAGCTAAGGCTGAACAATGTATAGAGGATGAGTTTGATAGCATAGAACTTCATATAGGAGCATCGCTGTCTTGTCTCCTTTCAGATCCTCAGATCACACCGGAGAGCTTAGGGGATGACTTCTCTGTTTCCATGATTGAAGATCAATCAACTGTGGGCCCTTCTTTCAGAATTTTGGATGCATCTATCGCACCCTCCCTTGTTTGGCAGTTCGTGGAGGGCTTTTTCTCCAGCAGTTCTAAATCACGTAGTGAACCAGAATCTGATTCCACAGAGTCTATGGAGTTGGAATCCGATTCTAGTTCTTCTGAGTCAGAGTCGGGTATTCCTGGGGTTGATAACCCAGATGTCGTTGTTTTGTCCAGGTCACCTTTTTCCTTTTCTTTTGAGTCAGTTGTAACTGAGGAATTAGATGAATTGGAGGTTGTGAATGAGAATCGTACCACTGCTGTTTCCGAGTACTTTTCTGTGCCACTTGTGTATTGCATGCATCATGACTTTTAAAATTTTGATAACAACAATGAGGTAGGAACTGGTTTTGAAACATTTGATTGATCAAGAGGAGCAAAGGTTTGTAGAACCCCTGGTTGATGAAATCACTGCAATTAATGTTGGTACTAAGAAGGATCCACGTCTGATCCAGATCGGGTCCACGTTGTCTTCGGAGGAACACAAGCGCTTAGTCGCTTTATTAAAAGATTTCAAAGATGTTTTCGCGTGGTCCTACGAAGACATGCCTGGAATCGATCCTGAGATTGTACAACACCGGATCCCTCTTGATGTTGAGGGCCGACCCATCAAGCAGAAGCTTTCAGAGAATACGCTCGGATTGGGCTCTAAAAATCAAGGAAGAGGTCACCAAGTAGATAGATGCAGGGTTCTTGCTAGTATCTGAGTATCCTACATGGTTGGCCAACATTGTTCCGGTGCTGAAGAAAGATGGCAGAATTCAAGTGTGTGTGGATTTCAGTGATCTAAACAAAGCTAGTCCGAAGGACGACTTTCCTCTACCGCACATCGATGAATTGGTGGACTTCACCACAGGCCATGCGTTGCTCTCCTTTATGGATGGGTTTTTTGAGTACAACCAGATCTTGATGGCACCCGAGCATAGAGAGAAGATTGCCTTCACCACACCGTGGGGAACCTATTGCTACAGGGTGATGTCATTTGGTCTGAAAAATGTTGGGGCTACGTATCAACGGGCTGCAACCACAATCTTGCACGATATGATCCACAAGGAGGTTAAGGTGTATGTGGACGACATGATTGTCAAGTCCAAGGAAAGAGAGGGCCACTACCCCGCCTCGGAGAAATTTTTCCAATGGATCAGAGAATATCGGTTGTGACTGAATCCTTAGAAATGCACTTTTGGTGTCACAGCAGGAAAAATGTTGGGGTTCTAATTACACAAAGGGGCATCAAAGACAATCCTTCCGAAATCAAGGCCATACTAGAAATGCCACCACCATGGACTGAAAAGGAGGTGCGAGGCTTTCTGGGTAAAATGCAATTTATAAGACAGTTTGTTGCAAAATTAATATTGAGTTGTGAACCACTATTTCGTCTCCTAAAGAAAAGAATGAAATTCCAATGGGATGACCAATGCTAGGTTGCTTTTGAGCAGATCAAGCAGTATCTACAGAACCCACCCGTGTTGTCACCGCCAGAGCTAGGGAAGCTGTTGATTTTGTATCTGTCAGTAACCGACACGACAATGGGTTGCATTCTTGCGTAGGAATCTGAGGATAGAGTGGAGAAGGCTATCTATTACTTGAGCAAGAAGATGCTGGAATATGAGACCCGATACACTCCCTTACAGAAGGCTTATTTAGCCTTGGTATGGGCTGCCAGGAAGTTGAGGCACTACCTGTTAGCTCACTCCGTAATTCTAGTTTCGAGATTGGATCCTATCAAATATGTCTTTGAGAAACCAGTGCTTACAGGTAGGCTAGCCCGGTTGTTGCTTCTTCTCTCCGAATTTGATTTCAAGTATATAACTCGCAAGCCTGTAAAAGGGAGAACGGTAGCGGAGTTTCTAGCCGATCACCCAATGGAAGGACACGAAGCAGTAGAGTATTTATTCCAAGATGAGGCTATTCTGCAAGCCGAAGAAGCGATCTAGACCATGTACTTTGACAGAGCATCTAATCAGTACCGTTATGGGATAGGGGTGTTACTGATAGCGCTCGACAATTCCCATATACCTTTAGCTTTCAAACTCCGAGGTATCATGACATCTAAAACTTCTTGGAAAAGGAGGCCTATCCACCAGGGGCAAATGCCAAAGATAAAAGGGCAATACCGCGAATGGCTACTCAGTTTATCATCTGAGGGGGTAAGTTGTATAAAAGAGGCCATATGGGAATGCACAAGCTGTGTGTCGATGAAGAAGAGTCGAAGCGCCTAATGGAGGCCATCCACGGAGGAGAATGTGGTTCGCACATGAGCAGAGTGATGCTAGCTCGTAAGATTCTCAGGCAAGGTTACTATTGGTCAACCATGGAGGAGGATTGTATTGGTTTTGTTCGGCGATGCCACAAATGCCAAATTCATGCAAATCGCATGAACATCCCGCCGTCGAAGCTGTACAACATGACTTCACCGTGGCTGTTTTCAGTATGAGGAATTGATGTTATTGGGGCAGTTACTCCGACGGGGTCAAATGGGGATGAGTACATCCTGGTGGCGATAGACTACTTTACAAAGTGGGTCGAGGACCAATCCTACGCAGTGCTGAGAGCGTCGCATGTAGCCAAGTTCGTGAGGAATAATATCATCTATCGTTATGGGGTCCCGAATGAAATAATTTCGGACAATGTCCCACTTTACGAAAGAAGTGATCAACTTGTTGGAGAAATACAACATGGCTTTTCATAAGTCATCCACATATCGGCCACAAACCAACGAAGCTGTTAAGGTCACCAACAAGAACATCAAACACATTCTGCAAAAGATGGTGGAAACCTACAGGGACTGGCTAGATAAGCTTCCATTTGCTCTTTGGGGCTACAAAACATCAATTCAAACATCTACTGGAGTAACTCCGTATTCTCTAGTTTATGGGATGGAAGCTGTTCTGCCGATCGAAGTTGAAGTTTAAATCGCGAAGTTATGGCCGAGTGCCGATAACAGAGCGCATTGGCAATCAGGACGCCCCCGAACGCAAATCCGGAGAGAGTGCGAGTCTCCCCCGTTCTGGTTCGATATTGGGTCACTATTGAAGGACTCAAATGTCACGGTTCTTAATCTTGAACCAAAGAGTCCAACCGCAAATCGTTTGAGAAACCGATTTTTGAAAGAAGTGCCAAACATGGACTGCTTTGCGATCTGAGTCGCCACCTAAATATTTTATTTTTGGAAAATTTAGGAAACCCCGACTCGGTGCCAAAGGCCACGTTGTCCGCTATCACCAAAGTGGCTCGGGAACTTGGGTACGATTGGGGAAGGTCATCGCTGCGAGCACCACGCCTGTCCAAAGACCGCCTCGCTAACCATGATATCTGATGTTGAAAACATTGTGTGTTCTTATTCCGGTTATTAGCCTAGGTTACTATGTGATGCCTGACAAATAAATATAGACTTCGATGCTTTGAATTGGAACAAATCACTTCGTGTTTGTTTGTTTGAAAATGGTTTGATGGTGCTACCCGCAGGTAGGCTAAGACGCGGATTTGCCACCCTCAGGTGGGCTTAGAAAAACATGATATGATTTTGCCACTATCTAGTGGGCTTAAAACAAACAGTCAATGATTTATTCCAATCCAAGTAACCCAACCTTCACCCACAGGCATTCAGGCAGTTATATCACGTAAGCATATAGCCTCATGGCAAGCATGCTATCATGGCAACACTCACACGCATGCAAGGATGCTAAAGCATAAAACTCACTGTGGGAGCCGAATAAATAACGTAGCGGGATCTGGAGGACCCGAGAGGCGGGGAAATAGACGGCTCCACTCTGATTAACTACGACGCCGAACAGATGCTAAGGCCGAATAGAGAGGGAACCGCAGAGCCGGATGGTGGAGTAGGTAATGATTAAAGAAGTAGGCTCTGGCCCCAAGGATGAGACGAAATGAGTATAAATGCAGTGGTAATGAACGAGAGCAGGTATGCAAAAACCACTTCTGAAAACTTAGTAAACAAGTTATCTTGAATAGAGGAACTGACTTGTCCGTCGGAGTGCTAATTCTGGCACCCCCGACCGGAGTGTTTGTATCCTTGCAGGTGACTAGCAGAGGATCATCAGCGGCTTCCAGGACTCAAAGAGTATTTCCAAAACCCTTTCACCACAATTGGCGCCGTCTGTGGGAATACTCAACTATATCCATGGAAGACGTGACCAAAGACCCTCCGATAGCCATCGATGAGACCACAACGAAAACGACGATACAAATGACCATGGAACGAGCCAGGCAGACCAAACGGGTTTTGAACAACCTCATCGCTGAGAACCAACGCCTTCGCCAAGCTCTGGCTTTGGAAGAATCAAAGTCCCGACGAGCAGGGCAGGCAGTTCCCGAGCGATTCCCAAGGACAGGTCCTCAGCGACATCAAAGCCAGCAGCTCAATGCCGACGGTCGCCGCTCCTTGACCAACTACCTTGCGGAGGTGCCAGAGGACGCGCGTCGCCCAAGAAACGTCCCACTTGACGCCATACATATGATCTACAGCCTACCGATAGCCCCGACTGTACATGCAATCCAGTCACTTCCGAGCCCCCAGCACCAGCTCACACCAACAAAGCGACCCTGGCCCCAAGAAGTGCCAAGCATCACCTTCGACGACTCTGATTTGAGTGGCGTAACACTCCCTCACGTAGATCCTCTGGTTGTCGCGCTACGTGTAAACAGGTTCACCGTTGAACGCGTCCTTATCGACCAGGGAAGCACATCAGAGGTTATGTATTATAAAACCTTCATCAAACTCGGGTTCAACGATTCGGACCTGACTCCAGCTCCTTATCCACTATTCGGCTTCAACGCCAATCCAGAGTACCCATTGGGAAAGATCAGTCTTCCCGTTCGAGCAGGCTCCATAACGGTGGATGTGGAATTCTTGGTGGTCAAGCTTCCGTCGCCGTACAATCTCATCATGGGGCGATCGTGGTTGCATACCTTGCAGGCCGTCCCTAGCACCTACCATCAGCTGCTGCGATTCCCGACGGAACATGGTGTTGAACAGATCCGCGGTTCCCAAAAGTCGGCGCAAGCGTGTTACCTTCTCGCCGTCAAGACGCCGAAGGAATTGCACGTAAACTCCATTGAAGTACTCAATCGAGAGATCTTGGACGACGTCGGTCGCCAACCGAACGAAAAGGCCACGGATGGTTTAGACCGAGTTGACATCGACGGAAGCCCCGAAAAGTTTTTCATGATCGGCGCCTCTCTGAGCCACGCCGACAGACAGCAGCTGATCACCTTTTTACTCGGCAACCTCGACGTTTTTGCATGGACTCCATACGAGATGCCGGGAATCGATCCATCAGTCACATAGCACCATCTCAATGTTGACCCCCTGTGCAAGCCGATCATTCAGAGAGGCCGGCGGTCCTCCGCAGAGCATGCCGCCGCCGTAATAGAAGAAGTTGATAAATTGCTTGACGCCGGGGCAATCCGCGAAGTCACCTACCCCACGTGGCTCTCCAACACAGTGGTGGTAAAAAAGAAAAATGGAACTTGGCGAGTGTGTGTTGATTTCACGGATCTTAACAAAGCTTGCCCCAAAGACTGCTTCCCTTTACCTCGAATCGACCAACTTGTCGATGCGACGGCACGCCATCAGCGCATGAGTTTCCTCGACGCCTATAGAGGTTACCATCAGATCGCCATGCATCCGGATGATCAGGACAAAACTGCATTCCTCACTCCAAGAGGAACCTACTGTTACAGGGTTATGCCTTTCGGACTGAAGAATGCAGGGGCAACTTATCAGAGACTGGTCACCATGATGTTCAAAGAACAACTTGGACGCACTATGGAAGTATACATTGATGACATGGTGGTCAAATCCAAAGAAGAACAAAACCACATAGCCGATCTGGAAAAGACATTCAACACCCTACGCAAATACAGAATGAAGCTAAACGCTTCCAAATGCGCATTCGGAATCGGCTCCGGCAAATTCCTGGGTTACATCGTCAATCACCGAGGAATCGAAGCCAACCCGAGGCAGGTCACAACAATTTTGGAATTGAGTTCCCCCCGTTCAGTGAAGGAAGTCCAAAAGTTGATGGGAATGGCTGCTGCGCTTAACAGGTTCATCAGCCGGTCTACAGATCGCTGCAGACAATTCTTTCAAACACTACGACAGGGCAGAGCTTTTGAATGGTCCGCCGATTGCGAAGCAGCCTTTAGTGGGCTCAAGACCTACCTCCGGTCAGTACCTCTTCTAACAACACCCGCCACCGGCGACCCACTCATTCTATATTTGGCAGTCCCGATGTGCCGCCAACAGATTGTTAACAGAAGAGGAAGGCCAGAATACCGATGTATTATGTGAGCAAGGCCATGGTCGACGCCGAAACACGATACCTGCCATTGGAAAAACTCATCCTAGCCTTGGTCATGGCAGCAAGAAAACTGATGCATTACTTCCAAGCACACAGCATCAAGGTACTAACAGACTATCCTCTCCGATCAGTACTGAGGAATGCTGAAGCTTCAGGACGTGTTTCGAAGTGGGCTCTTGAACTCGGCCAATACGACATCCAGTTTTTACCAAAGACCGCAATCAAGGGGCAGGTGCTGGCCGACTTTGTTGCCGAATTTACAGGAGGGCTTGCCGACCTCAAGCCTGATGACGTTCGGTTGAAGGCCGAAGTTCGGTCAAAGCCAGATTGGAGAATATATGTCGGGGACATTTGGCAATTATATTGTGATGGATCGTCTAACCAACGGGGAAGCGGCGCCGGCGTCGTAATTATGTCTCCAGACGGTGCAGTAATTGAACAGGCCGTCAAACTCGGCTTCGAAGCGTCAAATAACGAAGCCGAATATGAAGCCCTTTTGGCCGGTCTGCGGAATGCCCATTTGCTCGGCGCGCGACGGCTGTTGGTGTTTTGTGACTCGAAATTGGTAATCAACCAGTTGAAGGGCGAGTACGCGGCAAGGGACGAACGCATGGCGGCCTATATGAAAACGGCTAACTCCTTGCTGGCGAAATTCGACCATCATGAACTAAACCAAATAACACGCGACCAAAATACACACGCGGATGCCCTGGCTTGCTTAGCCTCCGCCATCAACTCGGAGCTGAAGCGTACCATCGAAGTAGGTTTCGTCCCCGAGCCGAGCATCGGCCCTCCGGAAGAAACCCACGTCAACATTATTGAATCTGCACCAAGCTGGAAGGATCCCATTGCAGCGTTCCTTTCTACTGAGCAACTCCCAGAGGACAAAAAAGAAGCGCACAAGCTGCGAAACAAGGCCCTTCGATACTATTTAGATCCACAAGGAGGGCTTTACAAAAAGTCCCTCTCGGGCCCATACCTGGAATGCGCACCAGACCCAGTAGAGGAGCTTCTCGAGATACACGAGGCGATTAGGTGCCCATTCGGGGGGACGCTCCTTGGCCCATCGAGCTATAACACAGGGATATTATTGGCCGACAATGAGAGCCGACGCACAACATTATGTCCAAAGATGCGAGCAATGCCAAAAGTTCTCCCCACTAACCCACCAGCCGGCTGAAGCTTTGAACTCTATTTCTAGCCCTTGGCCGTTTGCTCAGTGGGGACTTGATATCGTGGGTCCATTGCCAAGGGCCCCAGGGAACAAGCGATTTTTAATCGTAGCAACTGATTACTTCACGAAATGGGTCGAAGCCGAGGCTCTATCCCACATACGAGATTCCGACATCAAGCGCTTTGTGTGGAGAAACATCATCACACGATTCGGCATTCCAAGAGCATTGATATCAGATAACGGTACCCAGTT
The DNA here is from genome assembly GCA_025200525.1 of Camellia lanceoleosa. Taxonomy (NCBI): domain Eukaryota; kingdom Viridiplantae; phylum Streptophyta; class Magnoliopsida; order Ericales; family Theaceae; genus Camellia; species Camellia lanceoleosa. Next base: position 167,760,240 of record CM045759.1, on the reverse strand, counting down.
TGATTGTGGCGTGTACCGAGAATTGTGCAGCAAATATGGCATTGCGCCTTACTTCTCCACGCCGGCCTACCCCCAAAGTAATGGTCAAGCGGAAGCTTCGAACAAATCCATCTTGGACGGCATCAAGAAGAGGCTGGAAAATGCTAAAGGCAGATGGGTTGAGGAATTGCCAAGCGTACTCTGGGCTCATCGTACAACGCCAAGACGATCAACCGGAGAAACGCCGTTTGCCTTGTGCTTCGGTACACAGGCGATACTACCCCCAGAAATCGGCTTACCAACTCTCAGATCACAAGCCTTTGACACTGGCCGAAACGACATGATGCTCGCCCTTGACCTAGTTCTGATTGAAGAACGAAGAGATCGCGCCTTGGCATCCATGGCACGATATCAGCAGCAACTCGCTAAGTCGTACGATCGGCGGGTTCAGTTGCGCCGTTATAATCCGGGAGAACTGGTCTTAAAGAAGGTCCTACCAGCCGACCGGAGGCCGGCCGATGGAAAGCTCGGTCCGAACTGGGACGGTCCCTATCAGATAGAATCCATTGCAGGTACTGGGGCATATCGGCTCTCAGACATGTCAGGAAGAAGCCTGCCACGACCATGGAATTCAACACATCTGCGCAAATTTTATCAATGACTCAGCATGTGAGCTTGATGCTTGTACACTTATCGTTGTAATGAAAAGTTGTAATTCGAAGTTCCGTGTTTTTACATGTGCACGTCACCTTGGGGCCGAATAAGCCTCCGGATTCGGAGCGCCCTTCGTGGATGTCACGATTGGCCAAAACAAGTCTCCAGATTCGGAGCGTCCTTTGGTGCACGACACCTTAGGGCCGAATAAGCCTCCGGATTCGGAGCGCCCTTCGTGGATGTCACGATTGGCCAAAACAAGTCTCCGGATTCGGAGCGTCCTTTGGTGCACGACACCTTAGGGCCGAATAAGCCTCCGGATTCGGAGCGCCCTTCGTGGATGTCACGATTGGCCAAAACAAGTCTCCGGATTCGGAGCGCCCTTTGGTGCACGACACCTTAGGGCCGAATAAGCCTCCGGATTCGGAGCGCCCTTCGTGGATATCACGATTGGCCAAAACAAGTCTCCGGATTCGGAGCGCCCTTTGGTGCACGACACCTTAGGGCCGAATAAGCCTCCGGATTCGGAGCGCCCTTCGTGGATATCACGATTGGCCAAAACAAGTCTCCGGATTCGGAGCGCCCTTTGGTGCACGACACCTTAGGGCCGAATAAGCCTCCGGATTCGGAGCGCCCTTCGTGGATGTCACGATTGGCCAAAACAAGTCTCCGGATTCGGAGCGTCCTTTGGTGCACGACACCTTAGGGCCGAATAAGCCTCCGGATTCGGAGCGCCCTTCGTGGATGTCACGATTGGCCAAAACAAGTCTCCGGATTCGGAGCGTCCTTTGGTATACGACACCTTAGGGCCGAATAAGCCTCCGGATTCGGAGCGCCCTTCGTGGATGTCACGATTGGCCAAAACAAGTCTCCGGATTCGGAGCGTCCTTCGTGGATGTCACGATTGGCCGAATAGTCGTGAATAAGTCTCCAGATTAAGGCCGAATAGTCCTCCGGACTCGGAGCGCCCTTTGGGGCATGACACGTTAAGGCCGAATAGTCGGTCTCGGAACGACTCATACCCGGCAGTGCAATATAATCTAACAAAAATCCAAATATTCCAATGAAATGAACCCACGCGTTTGAAATAAAAATATTTTACAGCCAAACGCGGACATTGGAAGTAAAAATGCCGATTTAGTCATTCATAGCAAATTCATATCAAAATAGTCTCAAATTACATTGTTCCTGTTAACCGGCCTCTTCGTTGTCGCTTTTCTCCATTTCAAATTCGGAATAGGGAAGATAATGTCGGTGATATAGTGGTGAGGCCGAATCTATGCCTAAACAGCCAAGAACTTCAACTCTTTGAAGGGCCTTGATCCAGCCGTGTTTAAAACCGCGATTTTCGCATCGGCATACTTCCTCAGCGAGGTCCGTCTTGGTTTTATCAACCCCGGCCTTGAAACCGTCCTGATATCCTTCTTCGTAGCCAGGGGCCTTTTCGGATATGTTACCACCCACTTTCAATTGACCGGCCATCGCTGGCTCAGCCGTTCGCAGCCTCTTGAGCTCACGAAGCTCGCCTTCGGCCTTACTCGCGCGCACCTCCAGACTGCGATTCCTTTCGTCCTTTTTCTCAATATCACGTCTCGTCTCTCGTAGACGCATGCCGATCTCATAAGCATTATACAACCCCTTTATAGCCCCATGTATGCCGTCCCGGAATACTTCGAAATCACGACGGCCAACCATCGATTGTTGAACTTCCGGCGGAAAGATCTGTCGAGCAAATTCGACTGCCACGTCTGGGTCTTTAATGACGGAATCCGCCTCTGTCATCGGTTTATTCTTCACCAGAACCGCAAATTTCAATGGCCGCGGCGACGCGTCCACCTCACTTCCTGGTCGCGGGCGTAGGGAACCTCCCCGTCGAACGTCCTTTTCAGGGGACCCGCTAAGACGCTGATGTTTTTCCCGATCCTTGGATGATCTTCCCCCCATATTAGTGGGCTCGTGGCCGCGATCCATTTCGACGTTCGACTTCAGACAATCTTGATCCTTTCTCAGTATTGGCTCTCAACTCTGAACATAAATATGTAGGACCCCATTTGTTCTGAAACCGAACGCCAAGCGTCGGGCGACGATCCGCGTGCCCACAAGTACGAGCCACACGGCTCTTTACGCTCGCGCCCAGGCCAAGGCAAGGGCAGATTTATTAATCTATTCGGCCAGGTCTCCAAGGATGCCACGGCCACCGAAAGTCTGAGCCACGCCTTTACGCCGCGCCCAGGCCAAGGCAAGGGCGATTATTAATCTATTCGCCAGTTCCAAGGATGCCACGGCCGGCGTAGCCCCACGGCCTTACGCCGCGCCGCCAAAGCCAAGGCAAGGGCGATTTATTAATCTATTCGCCAGTTCTGGCGATGCCACGGCCAGCCAGTCTGAAGCCCCACGGCTCACGCCGCTACCGCGCCAAGGCAAGGGCAGATCTATTAATCTATTCGGCCAGGTCTCCAAGGATGCCACGGCCAGCCAGTCTGAGCCCCACGCCTTACGCTCGCGCCCAGGCCAAGGCAAGGGCAGATTTATTAATCTATTCGGCCAGGTCTCCAAGGATGCCACGGCCAGCCCGAGTGCGAGCCCCACGGCTCCTTACGCTCGCGCCCAGGCCAAGGCAAGGGCAGATTTATTAATCTATTCGGCCAGGTCTCCAAGGATGCCACGGCCAGCCCGAGTGCGAGCCCCACGGCTCCTTACGCTCGCGCCCAGGCCAAGGCAAGGGCAGATTTATTAATCTATTCGGCAACCCTACGAGTGAGCTATTAAAAACAATCACCATAAAATTATTGCAACATCAGCACAATGAATCGAATTCATCACATTTTATAGAATATAATGTCTGACAAATAACTGGAAAAACAACGAAAACACACGGAAACAGTATAATGTCTGACAAATAACTGGAAAAACAACGAAAACACACGGAAACAGTATTTTTTCGATTATGTCTCATAAAGTTGAACCCTCGGAATCAGTCTCTAATGGATCGATGTCCACCTGCTCATACGGTATTGGCAAATTCAGCGAAACTCCAGCTGCAGCAAGGGCCTTGTGCCAACCATGTTTGAAGCCCCGATTCTCAAACCGAGAGACTTGATCCACATACTCGAGTCCAAACCGCTTCGCTTCAAAACTTTTGAATCGGCCAATTCATATTGCCTTCATTCCTCCAGTTGGCAATCGCCTTTTAGGACAAAACTGGCGACTTCACTATCGTCGGCCTTCTTTTCGGCCTCCGCTCTCAGCTTATCCGCTTCGTGAGCTTTCTCGAGCTCGGCTTCTGCCCGAGAAGCTTCCTTGTTCGCCCTCAAAAGTTCTTCCTCGGCTCTTTTCCTCTGACCCTCGACCTGCCTTCGTAAATGACTAATCTGCTTGACGGCGTCAAGGTGGCGGCGGCCTACATCTGCTATCCGCCCAATGGTCTGCAAAAGAAAAATTCAAAAAACGTAACAAGGACGATGTTTGAATGAAACTAAGGAAAAAATCAGAAAACGCACCAAAACGGCCGACTGAGCGGCTAACATTGTCGCATTCAGATCCGATTGAATTCGGAAGGCTTCCATATCAGACGGCAATGACAAAGCCGTTGCCACGCCGAACGCGACCTCTGGGTCTTTAAGCGCCGACGCGTCCGAAGGAACCGGCATGTTTTTTACCATCGGTCGAATCACAAAGGGCACAACCTCATCCGACCCCACTATCCTAGGACGCTTGCCGCCTTGTTCCTCCGAACCGGCCTCACGATCCCTTGCGCGTTTCTCCGCCTTTCCTTCAGCATCCTCGGCGGCTTTCCCTGCCAATGCGGGTTCGGCACTCTTAGTCGCCCGCTCAACTTCTACAGCCTCTAAAGATCTCGATTCGGAAACTGGGAGGGAATGAGATTCGCTGGGAGGCGTTTCAGTCGGAAGACCATCCGCTCTTCTCCGAGCAGCTAACCTCTCCGCATTCGCCTTTTTAGCGAGTTTTGTGAAGCTTAACCCAGACATGCTAGAGGAGCTCGAGATGGGAAGATTGTCTGTACGTCCAGCAACGTCGTCCACAGAAAGATCCCTCCGCCCCGAAGTAGAAGGAGGATCGGCAGAATCAAATTCCTCAGACTCGGCCTCGGATTGACCTGATTCGGCAGTATCGGATACTTCGGTCTTCTCCGAATCGGACCCTTGGAATCCTATCTGTCTCAAGTTTTTGAAGTTGGACAAAATACGAGCGACAAGGAAATCTTCCCCTTTCGGAATCGGTATGTTTTCCGCAGCCGAGAAGGTAGTATACGAGGTTAAATGGCAGTAGGACGTGAGCAGCTTCCGCCTGCTTGTAAAAGGTCATGACGGACGAAATAATTTAGTGCAACCCTAATGTCCGAAAGAACGGCTTCGTCGTTTGAAGCCTTGACTTTTTTCAAATCGTTCCCTGCACAAGACAAGACATAAGACTCAATAAAACAGGGTATAACAGATACAAACACAATGCAAGCAAGAGGGCATTTGGCGACCTGGATCGCCCCTACGTCTAGGAATAGGATCGACGCGATCCTCCCCTTCACCGAACTCCCAGTTGCCACGGACGATAATCATAACGTCATCAACTCGTTTCCCAGAGCTGGAAAGCATAGTGATCAAGTGGTGATCTGTATCCTTGGCCCTAAGAAAATAACGTCCGTGCCGACCAGAGGATTTGGCCAAAGCATAACAGTGCCAAATGGCAGGAATGCCTAGATTAATTCCAAGGCAGCGGTTCAGCGCTATGACCCCCATGATAATTCTAAAGAAGTTCACGTTGGGCTGGGAAGGGATCAAATCCCACTAGCGAAGGACAGCCCTCAGAAACGGGTGAAGGGGAAAACGAACTCCACCCTCTGCGATTGCCAAGAGGGGGAAGACGATCGTGGATTCGTCTTCCCTCACCATATCGAGGGTGCCGTCCGCCACGAACGACATGTGGACATCGTCGGGAATAGAGAAATGGCGTCTAAAGCCAGTGATCCGATCTGACGAAAGGAGGTCCTCTAAGTGTTTCGCCATGACCCACTGCCCACAAGGAAATGCGACGGAATAAACAGACTAAAAGAAGAAAACCTTTGGAGCACGAGAGAGGAGAACTTACAAAAATGGAGAGTGTCAAAGACGATGGAGTCGCAAGAATGATTCGAAAGTAACCCAGCCGCCAGCGTCACAGAATACGGAATCGAAAGGACATCAGATTTCGAATCGTAATAAATAGGCGCGTGCGAAGGGGCGGGAAGCTGAGACGACAATTAAGGGGGAGTAATTAAACGTCCGCACGATAGGTTTAACCCCCAAACTTCTGTTCGGGGTCCTCAAAAACCAAAACCAAACATTTCAGCCGACTGTTGTTGGCGGAATGCTTGGGGGGCAATTGTGGGAGCCGAATAAATAACGTAGCGGGATCTGGAGGACCCGAGAGGCGGGGAACTAGACGGCTCCACTCTGATTAACTACGACGCCGAACAGATGCTAAGGCCGAATAGAGAGGGAACCCCAGAGCCGGATGGTGGAGTAGGTAATGATTAAAGAAGTAGGCTCTGGCCCCAAGGATGAGACGAAATGAGTATAAATGCAGTGGTAATGAACGAGAGCAGGTATGCAAAAACCACTTCTGAAAACTTAGTAAACAAGTTATCTTGAATAGAGGAACTGACTTGTCGAGTCAGTGCTAATTACGCACCCCCGACCGGAGTGTTTGTATCCTTGCAGGTGACTAGCAGAGGATCATCAGCGGCTTCCAGGACTCAAAGAGTATTTCCAAAACCCTTTCACCACACTCACCGAGTACTCCAAGCCAAAACAGAAATTTATTAGAAATCATGCATGATCCTAAATATGCTGAAATGCCTAATGCAACACATTCAAAAATGCAAACTATAGCAGGCTCGGCTATTCTAAACATGGTATGTAAAATGCTACAACTAACATGTATTCAACTTGGAAATTGAAGTACAATGCAGTTTGTATGATGTGCCGAGCCCGATGCATGCAAAACAGATGAATGAAATGCAAGCATGCTATCATACTGTATGCTAATTGAAATATGCCCTAATCTAACCAACATAAGCGGATAAATAAAAGGGAGAAAGAAATGGGGGTTGGAAGACATGCACACACACACGCACCCTTATTACAGTTGTGCCCTCGCGCAGAGGGTCCGAATAAATAATAATATAGTTGTGCCCTCGCGCAGAGGGTCCGAATAAATAATAATACAGTCCGAATGTCCGAATAAAAGAATATTACAGATTCTAAATTAATTTACAAATTAAACTAGGGAAAGCAATAAAACTGGCATGCAAGCCAGGGACTGCCTCGCTTCTGTTTCGGATGTATGTTGGAGCTGTTTGGCACGGAAATCCACGACGGTGCCCCAATTAGCCTCTGTTTGCAATTTACCTCGAAATGCGTGCCACGCTCTGAAAAGCTGTTGATTCTTGATTTTGCTACAACAGAGAGCAGGAAAAGGGCACAGCAATGTATTTCACAAATATATGCATGTCTCGATCCTCGCGCCACCAATCACGCATATCGATGCATGATGGCCGAGGAACCGAATTGCACAACTCAATATGGGATGAATGCACATGAAGACACAACAAAACCTAGCTCCATCATGGGTTATCCAGAGTGTCGGCGACTGGGGAATTGAGACACACTCCGTCACTCGGAGTACGGAATGTACCTCGTAAGTGCGTGCCCACGGGCACGCAAACCGAGAAATGCATGAAATAGTATGCGGAATGCAGAATGGACTTATACTAACATGAGTGAGCCTCAGCCATACTCACATCAGAAGCCGTCGGATGAAACAGAGTGCCTCGAAGTGCGTGCCCACAGGCGCACAAACCGAGGTGATGATATGAAATGCACATCGGATAAAACCGAGGTGCCTCGAAATGCGTGCCCACAGGCGCGCAAACCGAGGCGATGATCCACAAGCAAAAATCGGATAAAACCGAAGTGCCTCAAAATGCGTGCACACGGGCGCGCAAACCGAGGCGATGATCCACAAGCAAAATCGGATAAAACCGAAGTGCCTCGAAATGCGTGCCCACAAGCGCGCAAACCGAGGCAATGATCCACAAGCAAAATTGGATAAAACCAAAGTGCCTCGAAATGCGTGCCCACAGGCACGCAAACCGAGGCGATGATCCACAAGCAAAATTGGATAAAACCGAAGTGCCTCGAAATGCGTGCCCACAGGCGCGCAAACCGAGGCGATGATCCACAACCAAAATCGGATAAAACCGAAGTGCCTCGAACTGCGTGCCCACAGGCGCGCAAACCGAGGCGATGCTCCACAACCAAAATCGGATAAAACCGAGGTGCCTCGAAATGTGTGTCCACAGGCGCGCAAACCGAGGCGATGATCCATAAGCAAAATCGGATAAAATTGAAGTGCCTCGAAATGCGTGCACACGGGCGCGCAAACCGAGGCGATGATCCACAAGCAAAATCGGATAAAACCGAAGTGCCTCGAAATGCGTGCACACCGGCGCGCAAACCGAGGCGATGATCCACAAGCAAAATCGGATAAAACCGAAGTGCCTCGAAATGCGTGCCCACAGGCGCGCAAACCGAGGCGATGATCCACAAGCAAAATCGGATAAAACCGAAGTGCTTCGAAATGCGTGCCCACAGGCACGCAAACCGAGGCGATGATCCACAAGCAAAATCGGATAAAACCGAAGTGCCTCGAAATGCGTGCACACGGGCGCGCAAACCGAGGCAATGCAAAAATGATACAAATGGCATACGAGATGCAACGATGGGCTTACACCAACATGGGAGAGCCTCAGCTCACTCACATAGGAGGCCGTCGGGTAAAAACAAAGTGCCTCGAAATACGTACCCGCGGGCACGCAAACCGAGGCAATGCATTAAGGCATGAAATGACATGGGAAATGATATGCAAGCATGCAAACCATATTTCAGCAACTAAATGGGGGGAAAACAGCCCCAAAAATTACACGAAATGAAAACCGAAGCGTAAAATCATCCCGAAAATGTTAAATCAAGCCCCGAAATGGCCTAGGGCCATGCTATAGATGCAAAATATGATCATGGAAGCAAGAACAGTAGCAAGGCAGTCCCAAAAATAACTTATTTCAGTAGCAAACATGGCCAAAATGTAGGCATAGACATAGCAACATCATCATGCAAGATTAGTGGCCAAAAGAGCATTTCAAAGGGAGGTGGTATATAGAAAATTCAAATGGACAAACTTTCTTCTACAACATGAAAGAGGGCCCAAAAATAAGCATATATACAGTTTATGGAAACCCCAAAATCATTATACAAGCATGCTAGAAATGGAAGGCAAAATGGAGCCACAAGAGGGTATAACATGAGACATGCAATCTATACACCAAATGACCAAACTTTCTTCATGAAACATGTAAAGGGGGTCAAAATAGGCCTAAAGTCAGTAGGGGTCGAAGTCCCAAAAACAAATAGAAATAGGTCAAATTTTGCATGCAAAAATGGGACATACTTGATGGATATTGAAGGAGGTGGTATATACAATGGTCAAATGAGGTTGAGCCCTTCTACAATGTTGTAGAGGGGCTCAAAATAAGCAACAAAACAGTAGGGGTCGGAGCCCTAATTCTCAACCAAATAGAGTAGAGAAATGAATCAAAAAAATGGCATAAGAGAGGGATTTAGAGACTCACCCTTGAAGACTTTTCTTTCTTTGCTTCTTGACTTGAATTTGTAGCTTCTAAATCTCTGAAAAAGCTTCCCTTGCTGCTGGAATGGAATAAGGATGGTGGTGCTTGGTGTTGATGAAGGAATGGAAGCTAAAACTCAAGAAATGAGAGAGATAGAGATAGATATATAAGATGAGAGCTCTTAGGGATTTTTTCTAACCCTAATATCAGAGGCATACAGCCTCTTATATAGGCCAAGAGGGGAAGGCAAAAGTGGAGGAATTTGAGGCCAAAATATCCCTCCAAAAGCTTCCCCCGAATGAGATATTTTCTGGGGAAAGTGTCTATACAGGTGGAAAGTATGCAACACAAGGATCATGGTCGGCCAGCCACTTTTCTGGTGGGTGGCCGATCGGCTACCCCCTATGGCCGGTCGGCTAGGGGCAAAACTTGACTTCTAGAATTTCTGGCCGAGGACCAGAAATTGGTGTCCTCTGAGGTTCCCTCATCACAACCCTATGGTCCAAATTTGACAACTCTGAAAGAGGAGAGAGAACAAGTCAATTGAAAGAGGGGTTCAAAAAGGTCAAATTGAATTTCTAGCCGAGAACCAAATTTTAGGGTCCTCCCAAGTGTGTACAACACGAATATGGGGTTTTGGATGGAAGAAAATGGCCCCAAGGTATTCAACATTAGCCCGGAAGTGTGAAAAACGGGCGCCGAAAAGCGAAACTGGGATATAACTGGTAGATGAGATATTTGCTGTCCAACCACCCTCCAGTGTTCTTCGTAATGATGAAACAGAGGTACCTGCCAAGTTTCAACAAAAACAAATGAGAAACGAATGCTCGGGGGCCAAAACCGCGTGGCTCGGGGCCCCGGAAATGGGCTGGCAAGCACTGGGAGTGGTATTCGGGACCGAAGTGGGTTTCTGAGCCCCCAGTGTCCCTTAGAAGGATAAAACAGAGGTACCTGCCAAGTTAGAACAGACAACAATACGAAATGAATGCTCGGGGGCCAAAACCGCGTGGTTCGGGGCCCCGAAAATGGGCTGGCAAGCACCGGGAATGGCACACGGCCACGAAGTGGGTTTCTGAAACCCCAGTGTTCCTCACAAGGATAAAACAGAGGTACCTGCCAAAAACCGGAGGAAACGGAGATGGTTGAGCGGTCCCGAATCGAGGCACACGGCCTAACGGCTCCGAAAACCGAGAACCGGACTCCGAAATGGGCAAAATGGCCTACGACCATGAAATACAGCCTACGGCCATTGAGAGATGGTCTACGGGACCTCTCCCTCCCTTCTCAAAGAGAAAACAGAGAAAACCGAGTCTAGTTCGCAAACCGAGACAAGGTACAAAAAGGTTCGGAAGTCCGGAGGCAGGGCGCGCAGCCGCGACTCTGAGACTTCTGAACGAGCGCGATATGATACATCACCAAGCGTTCAATCGGTGACGTCTGAGTCTTAAAGTCGGTCAAAAATGGGGTGTCTACAGCAGCAGAGCAGGTTTGATGAACTAATGCTATTCGACGAGAGAAAGCTGAAAGCACTGTACCACATCAAAAGTTATCAACGTAGGATTGCCAGGGCTTTCAACAAGAAAGTTAAGTCCAGGATTCTGAAAGAAGGGGACTTGGTGCTCAAAGACAACCGAGCTCTCATCCATGACCCTAGGGGCAAGTTCAGACCCAATTGGACTGGTCCTTACATTATCAAATCAATTTGTTTGGGTGGAGCTGTCATTCTTATGGACTTAGATGGCCTTGAATTCTCCTAACCAATCAACATCGACAAGTTGAAGAAATACTACCCTTGAGTGGCTCGCTAGGTCGAAAACCCGAAAGGGCGACCTAGGCAAAAGTTAGAGCACGAAAAATTAGAAATAAGAAAAACTGAGCTCACAAGGTTGAAAACCCAGAAAGGGCGGCCTTGGCAAAAGTTACTGCGCAAAAGGAGAGTGTTAATACCCAAGTGAACCTCAACCGAACTACGTAAGGCTTGATTCTCATCTTCGGGATACATAGGCAACTTCATTCTGATGTCCAGCCATAAACACTTCCAAATCAACTGTATCCATGAGATTGTTCTGGTCGTCTTTGTCTTTTCTGCATCCAAGAGTTCGGTTATGATCTTCACTATGAGAGCTGGTTACAGTTCAGTGCAGTGCAGTGCTATTCAGACAAGGGGCAACTTTCCAACTATTGGATTCGAGGTTGTACATCTCAAGGGTAGATTCTGAGCATGTCCAGTTGTGATCCTTATCGAAAATGGTTTTGAAAAGTTTTAATAAAAGTTGATTTTGTTCAAATTAATCTTTTTACAACTTGGACCATTTTTGGACCAAAAGGAAAATTTTCAGTGCCCACAACCTTCAATTTCATTAATTTCAATACAGAGTTTTCTACCTCTTGATAAAAATCAAAGTTGCTTTTTTATTACATTCAAAAGGAAAACTTGAAAGTATAGATCAAATCAATACACTTGGGCTATAGATAAGTCAGGTGTTCCTAAGCCCCCTTCCTGAGCTTGTGGAAGCTTCAGATGCTAAAGTTGGCTCAGTTTGTGCCTTATCTTCAAGCCAAGCTATGCATTCGTCAGAAAGGGCGCAACTGAAATTAGGAGCGGGAGCCAGAAGTTCTCTTGTCCCCCATGCAGTGAGGCATCGAGCTAGTTGTGAACCTCGGATTGAAAATGGAGCTGGGTACTCTACCCCCTCTTTTGGGCAAGTCTAGTCATGTCCAAACTAACGCCTGAATCGGAATGAAAAGTAGAAGACGCAGTGTGTCAAACCAACCAACTGAATGCTAGGCTGGTGAGACATACTGTAGCTCATCTCAGGCAGATCAAACCAGGGCAATGCCAAGCAATGTCAATAGCGGATCTGTTGCACATATAGTGGCACCACCATCCCTCATTCGGGAAATCAACTAGCCAGTGGTGAAAGAAATAGTCGTGCACTGAATCACAGGGCAAGAGTCCACTACTCTCAACCTGTCCATGAGCCATATCTGGGGAGGGATGAAAAATAAGAGAGATTAAAGAATAGAGAGGTGTATGTGGAGGGAAAAAGTGAGAAAGTGCTTTCGAGAGAAAAACAGAGCCTGAGGGCCGAGTGATGTAAGAAACACATGTGAGAAGGGTGGGAAACATTACTTGCAAGAGTAGTGGACTTCCTACGAACATGGTTGTCTTCCGACGATGGAAAGTATCCAAGCCCATCAAAGTCTCGACTACTGTCAAGCCTTGGGCAACTTCGATCAAGCAAATGCTAGACCATCCGATGCCAGAGGCAGCAGAAAATGAGCCAACACACACAAGCAAAGGGCATGTTGCTGAAAACTTTGCTAGAGACGATCACCGTGGTCGCCGGCATCAGAAAACCGATGAATCAAGCTGGGAATTTTCAACTCCTTGTTGTGAACCAAAGATCAGGCATCGTGTAAAGTGAGCCAACACATTCTTCCTAAAGCCTGGATGTGGCCAAAACGCAACTGGTGCAAGATTTCCACGTCACGATGGGATTCCATCAAAACTTGGAATTCTTCGATTGTGGGGCATATCTCTTGTCCTCCAAAGCTAAAAACATGTGTAACTGGATTCCAACATCTAGCCGCAGCGTAGAGTAACGAAAAACACGGCGGGGTATGACTTAGCGGGAATAGTGCATTTACCTCAAAACCTTAGAAATTCAACTTTTCTGAGCCATCTAAAGTTGCAATCCAAGTCGAGAGTTTTTCGGCAAAGAATGGCTCCATTTGTGGCAAAAATAGAGCTGAATTGAAGAAACCATGAAGTTGGAGCTTTTGTAGAAGATAAGGTGCTGAGTGGAAGACAGATGGCAACAATCTGCAGGTTCCTTGCATTAGTGGCTGACCGGCCACTTTTGTAGCCGACCAGCTACTACTAATGCATGGTCGGTGGCCTCCCATTTTTCCCTCTGGTCCATCCATGCGTTAAAAGTGCTCAGAACCTGCATTTTGTTCCACTCTTGGTGCATTTTGCCGTCTCTTTTTAAGAATTTTGTCGAATTGCTTATCAAGTTGTCGAATTGCTTATCGAGTTGTTGTTTTTCCTATCTAGTTGTATTTGTATTGATTATCGAGTTGTTGTTTTGTTCATTAAGTTGTACTCTATTTGTTAAGTGTTGGTTGGTTCATTACCTGATTAAGCAGTTGCCAATACTGTAAGAACCCGACCCTCGCACATGATTCCTGATATATTCTCAGTCCTTGATTGGTACTTTTAAATGCTTACAGTAAACTTCCATGAAAAATTACGGTTAAGTAAGTGAAATCCATGTTTATGAATGCCTATCTGTTGCACAAGAAAACTATCTGTTACCATTAGCACGTTTGAATTAGAAATTGGAAGCCTTAACGGCTTAATTATCTTAAATTGATTATATATCTGTGATCAGCATAATTTTTATGTAATATTAAGCATGTTTACGAAATTTCAATTTCGGAATGATTAAACGATGGAATTTTGTCTTATATGCCTCCATATATATATATATATATCAAAGTCCAAGTTCTCTTAAGCTTGATCAAAAACAATTTGACATATCTCCTGGAGAAGAAAAAATGAAAGAAGAGGAAAACAAAAAGGGGAACAAGGGCAAGGTTCAACAAGGAAGGGAATTGAGATTAAATTAGGAGATCCTTGTCATTTTTAAAGCTTAAGGTATTAAATTTAGTGTATATGGGAATTCTCCTTTCAATTGCAAAGAAGGATTTGTTTATGATTTATGTTTGATGATTTAGGGTTGTAATGAAGAATTCTTCATAATTTATGTTTGAGCGAAGAGGATACTCATCAATTGGTTGCTTTGACATGAAATTTATACCTCAATCTTTGTTTCTCATGTTAAACCCATGAAACTATATTTAAGTAATGTATGATGTTTTGATAAACATGAGGAACTTCAATTAAAGATAGAATTTAGAAGGTTTGTAACTTGAATAAGCTTCTATTCATGCGTATTTTATGATGTTCAAGTTCTAGTACATGCTATGGTGAAATTTATACTTCAATCCTTGGTTTTTATGCCATATTATAATGTGTTATGTTTTATGAACAAAAGGAAGTTAACTTAAAGGATGAAATTTGGAAGAATAGTGACTTGATCAAGCTTTTAATCATGTTACCTTGTGATATTTCAATGATAATTCATGTTATAGTGAAGTTAGGCCAAAATATTGCATTAATTTTACCTTGATTTGCATGTATAATGAAGTGGTGTTGCTGGAATTTAAGTTGAAATCGAACTGCCCCAAAACAGGGACACGGCCGCTCGAGCGGAAAGGAAGGAAAAATTATATGTTCTGTTTTGCGTGCTTGACCCTCCGTTGTTTTTAGATTTTTTTTTTTTTTTTTTTACGATCCTAAGATCGTTATAAATTCAATGGAAGTGTAACGAATTAGGACCTAATTTACCAAAGAAAGAAAGAACTAATGTGAGAGTTTGAATGTGTGCAGGACACACTCCGAGAGGAAATAGCACGTCATCTCAACACTGTGAGTAGTAGTACCATTATATGCTTCACATGTATAGCTAATGATTGTCACTAGCATCTTGTTCATACACGATATGTAATTACGTTCATGTTTTGACATGTGTATATAAAGAAATGGGGAAGATGAAGTGTTGTTATTCTTTATGATTATGGGCCTTTGGCCATACGGTATGAGTAACTACGTTATGAAACAAAGTGCTACACAGGACTAAGTGCTATAATGCGAGTCACCGCTAGAACCCGTGTGAGACACCTCTTGAGTTCATCCAAGAATTTACAAGGGCTTAATGCCAAATTACAAGGGCCTAATGCCAATTTACAAGGGCTTAATGCCAATTTACAAAGGCTTACTGCCAAATGATTCATGGGCTCCATGCCAATTTATCCAAGGGCTTTTCGCCACTATGTTTATGGGCTTCGTGCCACCATGATTAAGGGCTTGTGCCACACTATACAAGGGCTTTAAGCCAAAACATTATGTTCAAGCCAATATGTTCCAAGATAAGATCTAAGACTATTATGAGTAAGTACAGATTCAGACTTGTTATGTGAATGCTGCATTAGTATGTGAAAGTACATGTTTGAAGCTTTGGTTACCAGGTTGGAACTTTAATTGGAATTTTAGAAGTTCAGAAATTTCATGGTCCGCTCGAACGGAGGGGAGGGAAATTTCCGCTCGAGCGTGAAAATTAACCTCTCAGCAGTTTTTCAAAAATTTCACTGTCTTCTTGAGCGAGGGAATTCCCGCTCGAGCGTAAAAATCGACCTCCCAACATTTTTGTTATATTGTAAAGCCCGCTCGAGCGGCCAAAGTGGCGCTCGAGCGGGGATCCATTGTCAGTAAAAATTGGAAAGTTGCATTTAGTTCATATTTCTATCCTCATCTCTTTCCAACTCATGTTAGACACGATTTATGGTTCAATAAGTGTTGAGAAGCTACGAAACTATGTGTATTTTTTTTACTATAGTTCAAGTTAAGCAACACTTTGTTACGTATTACTATTCACTGAGCTTGGCTCACCCTTTGGCATGTCTGTTTCTGTAGGTAACCAAACAGGAGGTCATCCCTAACCCAGGACGTCCGCTCCTTTTTGTCAACCTTTGTGAGTCCGAGCACTCGACGAGAGCACTTATTTTGTGAAGCCTTAATAAGATGTTGATTGTATTTTAATTACTCATTTAAGGTTGAACGGACATGACTTTAATGTTTTTATATATGCCCTACCTTAGGGCTGGGACTGTATATGTATGTATGTAACTGATGCTTGAGGTATAATTTTGGCTTGTAACTGTTTGTTCTAATGATCATGATGGATGTAATCCTGGCATATTAGAAGTAGCTCAATGGAGTTTGTTATACTATTTTAGTTTTAGTGTTTCCGTTAAGGCCCCGTATGCTACATATACTAGGGTATATGTCCGTTTCCGTATAGGTCATGCCCAAACTTTTAGGGGCAAGTCCATGGGCGTGATAAGTGGTATCAGAGCACGAGTTCCTATCTCACACACGGATCCATTGAGCTCTAGGGTGTCTAGAAAAGTTTTAGGCATCTTGCATGACATCCTGCAAGTATATGGAAGTTTGATGGCAATGTCATGAGTACTCTAATGGCTAATAATTTTGAATATGTCTATTGTATATAAATTCTTGTTGTGTAGGCAATGGTGAGAACAAGGACAGAAGATATGGAAGATGCTACTACTGCACGGTTGGATAGAATGGAGAGAATGATTATGGAAATGGCGGAGACCTTACGACAACAACGGCAGCAGCCACAACAGCAGCAACAGCCACAAGAACAACCGCCACCACCACCGGTACCTCCACCGGCAGTACAAGATTTTTAGGCTGAAGACCGAACTATTACCCTTAGCAAAGAGTTTAAAAAGATGAAACCGCCGTCCTTCAAAAGAGGAATAGAACCAATGAAAGCTAAAGCATGGGTGTTGGGAATAAAGAAGTTATTTGAAGTCTTTCCTTGTACCGAAGCTCAGAAGTTTCAATTGGCTGCATTCACTTTCGAGGATGAGGCGCGGAGATGGTGGATGCTTGCGAGAACTATACATCAAGATTTGACATGGGATAGGTTCTTGGAGATATTCTATGATAAATATTTACCACAAAGTATGCGAGATAAAAAGGTGACTGAATTCGAAACCCTTAGGCAAGGGAGCAAGACTATTGCTGACTATGAAG
Source organism: Camellia lanceoleosa (assembly GCA_025200525.1). Classification (NCBI taxonomy): domain Eukaryota; kingdom Viridiplantae; phylum Streptophyta; class Magnoliopsida; order Ericales; family Theaceae; genus Camellia; species Camellia lanceoleosa. The sequence goes on along the minus strand of CM045759.1, from coordinate 167,743,234 downwards.
CCCAATTTGCCGAGTTGGCCCAGTTCGCACCTCACATGGTGGACACGGACTATAAGAAGGCACGAAAATTTGAAGGGGGATTACGGGGTGCTATTCTGGACCGAGTTAATATGTTGAAGCTGCCTACCTATGTAGAAGTGTTGGGGAGGGCCGTTATAGCATAAGGGAATATTAATGCACAAAACTGAATTTCTGAATGGAAGGGAAAAAGGAAAAACAATTAGTGGTCGAAGGGGATAACTGCTCCACCAAATAAGAAACACAATTTAGGGACTTCAAATGTTTCTATCCCTAATCAAGATTCAATTCCTGTATGTGTGGAGTGTGGAAAGAAACACCGTGGAATACGTTATCGGAAGTCTGGAGCTTGCTTCCAGTGTGGGAAGACGGGTCATGTGATAAGGGATTGCCCTCAGAGGAGGAAACAATAGAATAGCAACAGGGCTGCTACCAGCTTAGCGGGGTCTGCACCAACTATCAATACTAAGGCACCGGTCAAAGCTACTAACAACAAAGACACCATGAAACAAGGTAGGGTGTTTGCATTGGTTCCGGGAGATGTGCAAAAGGCGGCGACAGTGGTGTCAGGTATATTTATGGTTCACAGTCATTCTGCTTATGTATTGTTTGATTCCGGTTCTACCCATTCTTTTGTGTCAAAACTATTTGCCTCTAATTTAGATACGTCTGAGGAAGTATTACCTTATATGATATGTGTGTCTTCACCTTTGGGGGATTCTATGATTTGTACTTCTATATATACTGCTTGTGAACTCCACCTCGGGCATATTTGGGTATATGCTAACCTGTTACCTCTCGACATGATGTATTTTGATATTGTACTTGGAATGGACTGGTTGAGTGATCATGGTGCAACTATAAATTGTTTGACTAAGCAAGTGAGTTTCTACCCTCCGGGTCAAGCAGAATCTACATTTCAGGGACATGAGGTGACTTCTCCACCGTATTTGATTTCTGCAGCAAAGGCTTGTAGGTTAATTCAGAAAGGGTGTCAGGGGTATTTATGCAGTGTTTTGGAAGGGCAAGTAATAAATGGGAGCACCGACAGAATTCCAGTTGTACGTGAGTTTTCGGATGTCTTTCCGGAAGAGTTACCAGGGCAATTGATAGACCGGGAAATTGAATTTACAATTGAAGTGGCACTGGGAACTCAACCCATTTCGAAGACGCCGTATAGAATGTCACCAGTTGAAATAAAGGAATTGAAAATGCAATTGCAAGAGTTACCGGACAAGGGATTTATCCGTCCGAGTGTGTCTCCATGGGGTGCACCAGTTCTGTTTGTAAAGAAGAAAGATGGAACACTCCCGCTTTGTATCGATTACAGGGAACTTAATAAAGTTACAATCAAGAATAAGTATCCATTGCCAAGAATCGATGACCTATTTGATCAGCTTCAGGGGGCATAAGTCTTTTCCAAGATTGATCTGCGGTCTGGATACCATCAATTAAAGGTCAAGGCTGATGATGTTGAAAAGACAGCTTTTCGAACTGGTACGGTCATTATGAATTTCTGGTTATGCCCTTTGGAGTTACTAACGCCCCAGCAGCCTTTATGGATTTGATGAACCGCATCTTTAAGCCTTACTTGGATGAATTCGTGGTGGTTTTTATTGACGATATTCTCATATATTCGAAGACTATAGAAGCTCATGAGAATCATCTTCGGTTGATCCTTCAAACCCTCAGGGAAAAGAAACTGTATACAAAGCTGAAGAAATGTGAATTTTGGCTACTAGAGGTGGCATTTCTGGGGCATGTTATCACTAAGGAAGGAGTTTCTGTTGATCCACACAAGATTGAGGCAATCGTGAATTGGCCAACTCCCACTAATGTGACTGAAGTGCGTAGTTTTATGGGGTTAGCCGGCTATTACAGACGGTTTGTTCAAGATTTTTCAAAAATTACTGTGTCGCTTACACAACTGACTCGAAAAGGAGTTGTATTTGAATGGACAGAACAACGGGAGTCTGCTTTCCAAGAATTGAAGACAAAGTTGACTACAGCACCAGTGCTGGCCTTACCATCTGGTACTGAAGGGTTTGTAGTCTACAGTGATGCTTCCCATAAAGGCCTCAGTTGTGTACTTATGCAAAGAGGGAGGGTTATCGCTTATGCCTCTCGCCAATTGAAACCCCATGAGAAGAATTATCCCATGCATGATCTTGAGTTAGCAGCAGTCGTCTTTGCTTTGAAGATATGGGGACATTATCTGTGTGGTACTACTTGCGAAGTATACACCGACCACAAGAGTCTCAAGTACCTTTTTACTCAAAAAGAGTTGAACATGCGGCAGCGACGGTGGTTGGAACTTATTAAAGATTATGATTTGCAAATTCATTACCATCCTGGTAAAGCCAACACAGTTGCAGATGCGCTCAGTCGGAAAAGTATGGGGACTATGGCAAGTATGGTTACAGGGCAAAGAAAATTGGCAATTGAATTGGGTAAGATGGAATTAGACTTTGTGTTGCATGGCCAAGAAGCTTTAATGGCAGCAGTGATGGCCCAACCAACCTTACTTGAGGAAATTAAATTGCATCAGATAGAGGATGAAGCTCTAAGGAATATATGTGATGAGTTGGGAACTAAGCCGAAATCGGGATTCAGTTTAGTAGATGCGGTGCTCAAATTTCAAAACCGAGTATGTGTCCCCAATGTGTTGAACCTTAAGCAAAAACTGATGGAAGACGCCCATACCTCAAGGTTTTCACTGCATCCAGGGAGTACTAAAATGTATCGAGATTTGAAGCAAAATTTTTGGTGGCCAAGTATGAAGAAGGAGATCGCAGAGTTTGTCTCTAAGTGTTTGCAATGTCAGGAAGTAAAAGCGGAGCATCAAAGACCTGCCGGTTCGTTGCAACCTCTTCTCATCCCGGAATGGAAATGGGAACATTTGACCATGGATTTTGTTGTAGGGTTACCACGGACTCCTCGGGGTATGAATTCTATATGGGTCATTGTGGACCGATTAACTAAGTCCGCTCACTTCCTACCAGTAAGGACTCAGTATAATGCAGATAAACTGGCAGTAATTTATGTGAATGAAATCATGAGGCTTCATGGTGCTCCAGTTTCAATTGTGTCAGATAGGGATCCGAAGTTTGTTTCCAGATTCTGGCAAAGTTTACAAGAAGCACTGGGTACAGAATTAAAGTTCAGCACAGCTTTCCACCCTCAGACCGACGGTCAATCCGAGAGAACGATACAGACTCTTAAAGATATGCTCCGAATGTATGTGCTAGATTTTCAAGAAAGTTGGGAAACCCATCTACCATTAGTAGAATTTGCGTACAATAATAGCTACCATTCGAGTACAGGCATGGCACCGTATGAAGCTTTATATGGAAGACCATGTCGTTATCCCGTGTGTTGGGCCGAAGTTGGAGATAAATCCTTGTTAGGGCCTGAAATTGTTCGGTTGACAACTGAAAAAGTTCAAGTTATTTGGGAAAGATTGAGAACTACTCAAAGTAGATAGAAACGTTATGCGGATAACCGACGGAGAGATTTCGAATTCGAAGTGGATAGTCATGTCTTCTTGAAAGTTACTCCGATGAAAGGACACTCAAGATTCGGAAAGAGGGGTAAGTTGACACCCCGGTATATTGGTCCCTTTCAGATTCTAGAAAGAGTAGGTCCGGTAGCTTACCTAGTTGCCCTTCCATCACATATGAGTCAAGTACATAATGTGTTTCATGTCTCCATGCTTTGCTGATACCTTCTGGATCCGTCACATGTCATTGATTACCACCAAATTGAGTTGGACGACAAGCTAATTTACGAGGAAAAACCAATCCGCATTTTGGACCGACAAGTGAAACAATTACGAAACCAGGAAATTCAAATGGTCGAAGTTGAGTGGCAAGAACATTACGAAACAGACGCAACTTGGGAAAAAGAAGAGGACATGCAACACCAATACCCACATTTGTTTTTGTCTTAAGGTACAACCAGTTTGGAGGACCAAACTTATTTAAGGGGGGCAGAGTGTAAGAACCCGACCCTCGCACATGATTTCTGATATATTCTCAGTCCTTGATTGGTACTTTTAAATGCTTACTATAAACTTCCATGAAAAATTACGGTTAAGTAAGTGAAATCCATGTTTATGAATGCCTATCTGTTGCACAAGAAAACTATCTGTTACCATTAGCATGTTTGAATTAGAAATTGGAAGCCTTAACGTCTTAATTATCTGAAATTGATTATATATCTGTGATCAGCATAATTTTTATGTAATATTAAGCATGTTTACGAAATTTCAATTTCGGAATGATTAAACGATGGAATTTTGTCTTATATGCCTATATATATATATATATCCAACTCCAAGGCCCTGTTTGGTAGAGCTGTGGAAAAGTGCTTATAGCTTATGCCTAAACAACTTATAGCTTATAGTTATGAACATAAGCTGATTTCTGACTTATAAATTAAGCATCTCCTGCCCCACGCAAAGAATAAGCTAATTTTTGACTTCCAAAAAGCTATAAGCTATAAGCTATAAGCTAAACCAAACACGTCAAAATAGCTTAAATTAAGCTGAAAGTTGAAATAAGTAGCTTTTAAGCTGCACCAAACAGGCACCAAGTTCTCTTAAGCTTGATCAAAAACAATTTGACATATCTCCTAGAGAGGAAAAAAACGAAAGAAGAGGAAAACAAAAAGGGGAACAAGGGCAAGGTTCAACAAGGGAATTGAGATTAAATTAGGAGATCCTTGTCATTTTTAAAGCTTAAGGTATGTTAAATTTAGTGTATATGGGAATTCTCCTTTTAATTGTGAATAAGGATTTGTTTATGATTTATGTTTGATGATTTAGGATTGTAATGAAGAATTGTTCATAATTTATGTTTGAGCGAAGAGGATACTCATTAATTGGTTGCTTTGACATGAAATTTATACCCCAATCTTTGTTTCTCATGTTAAACCCATGAAACTATATTTAAGTAATGTATGATGTTTTGATAAACATGAGGAACTTGAATTAAAGATAAAATTTAGAAGGTTTGTAACTTGAATAAGCTTCTATTCATGCGTATTTTATGATGTTCAAGTTCTAGTACATGCTATGGTGAAATTTATACTTCAATCCCTGGTTTTTATGTCATATTATACTGTGTTATGTTTTATGAACGAAAGGAAGTTAACTTAAAGGATGAAATTTGGAAGAATAGTGACTTGATCAAGCTTTTAATCATGTTACCTTGTGATATTTCAATGATAATTCATGTTATAGTGAAGTTAGGCCAAAATATTGCATTAATTTTACCTTGATTTTCATGTATAATGAAGTGGTTTTGCTGGAATTTAAATTGAAATCGAACTGCCCCAAAACAGGGACACGTCCGCTCGAGCGGAAAGGAAGGAAAAATTATATGTTCTATTTTGCGTGCTTGACCCTCAGTTATTTTTAGATTATTTTTTTTTATGATCTTGAAATGGTTATAAATTCAATGGAAGCGTAACGAATCAGGACCTAATTTACCAAAGAAAGAAAGAACTAATGTGCAAGTTTGAATGTGGTAGGACACACTCTGGGAGGAAGTAGCACGCCATCTCAACACTGTGAGTAGTAGTACCATTATATGCTTCACATGTATAGCTAATGATTGTCATTAGCATATTGTTCATACACGATATGTAATTACGTTCATGTTTTGACATGTGTATATAAAGGAATGGGGAAGATGAAGTGTTGTTATTCTTTAAGATTATGGGCCTTTGGCCATGCGGTATAAGTGACTACGTTATGAAACAAAGTGGTACACGGGACTAAGTGCTACAATGTGAGTCACCGCTAGAACCCGTGTCAGACACCTCTTGAGTTCATACAAGAATTTACAAGGGCTTAATGCCAAATTACAAAGGCCTAATGCCAAGTTACAAGGGCCTAATGCCAATTTACAAGGGCTTACTGCCAAATGATTCACGGGCTCCATGCCAATTTATCCAAGGGCTTTGCGCCACTATGTTTATGGGCTTCGTACCGCCATGATTAAGGGCTTGTGCCACACTATACAAGGGCTTTAAGCCAAAACATTATGTTCAAGCCAATATGTTCCAAGATAAGATCTAAGACTATTATGAGTAAGTACAAATTCAGACTCGTTATGTGAATGCTGCATTAGTATACGAAAGTACATGTTTGAAGCTTTGGTCACCAGGTTAGAACTTTAATTGGAATTTTAGAAGTTCAGAAATTTCATGGTCCGCTCGTGCGGGGGGGAGGGGAATTTCTGCTCCAACGTGAAAATTAACCTCTCAGTAGTTTTTCATAAATTTCACTGTCCGCTAGAGCGAGGGAATTCCCGCTCGAGCGTAAAAATCGACCTCCCAGCATTTTTGTTATATTGTAAAGCCCGCTCGAGCGGCCAAAGTGGCGCTCGAGCGGGGATCCATTTTTAGTAAAAATCGGAAAGTTGCATTTAGTTCATATTTCTATCCTCATCTCTTTCCTAAGCATGTTAGACACGATTTATGGTTCAATAAGTGTTGAGAAGCTACGAAACTATATGTATTTTTTTTACTACGGTTCAAGTTAAGTAGCACTTTGTTACGTATTACTATTCACTGAGCTTGGCTCACCCTTTGGCATGTCTGTTTCTGTAGGTAACCAACCAGGAGGTCAACCCTAACCTAGGACGTCTGCTCCTTTTTGTCAACCTTTGTGAGTCCGAGCACTAGACGAGAGCACTAATTTTATGAAGCCTTACTAAGATATTGATTGTATTTTAATTACTTATTTAAGGTTGAACGAACATGACTTTGATGTTTTTGTATATGCCCTACCTTAGGGCTGGGACTGTATATGTCTGTATGTAACTGATGCTTGAGGTATAATTTTGGCTTGTAACTGTTTGTTCTAATGGTCATGATGTATGTGATCCTGGCATATTAGAAGTAGCTCAATGGAGTTTGTTATACTATTTTAGTTTTAGTGCTTCCGTTAAGGCCCCGTATGCTACATATACTACAGTATATGTCTGTTTCCGTTTCCGTATAGTCCAGGGGCATGACCAATACAGTGTACAACATCCAATTTCCATCAAATCCCGTTTTCATGTAAAATGGTGCAATGCGATGCTCAGAATGTAAAAAAGATAACACTTTTTTTTAATCAAAAAGTTGATTTTTCATTCGAATCATGGTTTCTTTTTACAAAAGGAGTACAAGTTTTTATGAAAATAAAAACTGCCTGGAACTATACAATGCTCTAACACTACTAGCAAAAAAAAAAAAATATATATGCAAAAACATCTGAATCAGCGCCAGCCACCTTAGGATCGAGAGCCCCTCTTCATCCTCTTCCTCGACAGAGCAGACTCAGAGCTATCGCCATCGGCGCCACTGTCTGAATTTGAGCCAGAGCCTGAACTAGAGCTGCCTCCGCTCCCCTCCTCAGAGTCGTCCTCAACATCGCCACCGCGCTCAGAATCAGAGCTGGTGCCATTGCCTCTACCCTCAGATGACTTTGACTGGGGACTCGCTGGCTCCTCGCCCTCATCCATCTCATCATCATCTGGGACATGCTCTGATGGGCTGCTCTCATCACAAGTACATCTAGCTCCGCCTCGGCTGTACGTCGAAGCCCATCGTCTCTCTCTCCCTAATGTCGAAGAAGGCACCGATGGTCCTGCTGTAACTCCTGCTGAAGTTCCTGGTGCGGCTGGGATCTGAAAATGGCAGTTTGTCAAATACATCAGTTGTGGCAGTATGCAGTGTTTGGGTGCAGCGTGTCAAAGCAATGAAAGATCGAATAGATTATATTTGAAATCGGAATGTCATAGACGCTGAGTAGGTTCATGCTTGTCTAAACTATCCCCATTAGAGAAGCCGCTAGCTCGAGAGCCTGCCCGATCTACTCTACGGATTCCTATAAATGTGTTGAGATGATTAGCAGTCTATAAAGCATAACTGAAATGAATTGAATGTGCAACATGTAAAGTATAGTATATACCAAGGTCGGGCCTCGAACTCCGACAAGCTTATGACTAGCTGGTGCAGGCTCGATGGGAATCTAGTAAGCCTCCCCTGTGGGTTGCCAGCAAGTCAATGTAGTGGGCAACTCTGGCCATCCCACCCTCTACCTCGTCTAAGAACCTCTCCTGTCATGAGCCCTGGTCGTCCTAGACCCTCCGGCTCTCCCTCCCGCAGCTGGAGCTCAAGCTCTCTCACCACCACGGGGCACCAGCCAGAGGTGGCATGAGGTATATCTGGATGAAGGCAGTGTAATCGCCCTCATGTCTGAAGAAGTTAGCGTCCCAACCTCTTGTGAAATCGATCATCTCCTGCATGGTGTATCTCTCTATAATCCTCATATATGTAGGAGGCAGCATCAGAACTACCGGCTCAGGAAAGCCGAGGCTCTGGTGCAGGAATCGCTCCCCTCAGAACCACGGCCGACAAACATGGCCCTCAAGCAAGATCCAGAATCGGGAAGCCTCCCGAGCACTGACAAACTAATCTCCAACCCCGTCAGGCATCACCGCCCAGGGCTGCTAGGTGATCTACAAATAGTGAATATACATATTGTTAGCTGCCATTAGATATGTAATATGAAGTAGTGCTGAAGTAACTGTAAGGTTTCAGTTACCTTTGCTACCGTCACAATGTCAAAAAATCGACGGAAAAAAGAGATGGACTCTCAGGGCCTCCGCTGGCATCTCCCGTCATACCTGTGGGAGTACGGCACTACAGGTGGCATCTCCACCTCTGGCTCTTAGGCGAGCCTCAGAAAATAGGCGTACATCCATAGCTGTAGAAGGCGGAAGGACAACAGTGAGAATACCACAGATGAATACAAATGATACAGAAAGCAGATTGTATATACAGTATACAGAGAATGCAATGCAAAAGGAAGACAATGTGTGCAGTGTGTCGATAATGTAAAGCAAAAAGCAGATTACGTGTAGTACACACCTTAGAAAATGTGAAGCAGACGACATAACGGGAAATGCAAAATAGAAGGGTAGGACATACCTCCCAGGCCCTCTAGTAGCCTCCTAGCAGATGCTCGCTCCGGCGGAAGGTGGAACTCATATACCCGTATAATGTGCCCAAGCCTGCGCCACCCCAGTTGTAGAGCCGAACACGAGACAGGTCCACCATGGCACTCATCAGCTAAAGCCCAATGGTGTTCGTTCAGTCGGTGAATAGAGTAGTGCCAAGCAAGAACATCAAGAAACCTTGGGCATACTGCTTGGTCTCCTCGTGGGTCGTCGACGTCGTCCCTCTAAAGTGATCAGCGAACCATGTATATCGGACCATCCCTGATTGGGAGATGGGCAGGCGAATGCCTAGCAGGTAGATCTGAGCGGCCTTCCACTCGCCCATGTCTTGTCGTAAGGAATCGGATGACCCTCTATCGCTATGCCGGTGAGCATAGAGAAGTCAAAGAGAGTCATCATCATCTCCCCTGCAGTAGAGAAGTGAAAGGAATCGGTGGTATCCCACCACCTCTCTCCCAACGCGCCGAGTAGAGGCCAGCTCACTATGAGACTTGAGAGCCCCCTGCAAAATGCGCCGCAGCTGGCCTCGTTTATGATGTGATGAACTGTGTCGGGAAGCTCCATATACCACTCCCTCGCGAAGGTGGTCCCGCATCCTCGGATGGCATCTGAATGCCCATGTAAGCAGGACAAGCAGATGCCAGGCAGTGTAAGAAATACAATGCAGGGGTATGTTCAGGACAAGTAGATGCAAGGCAGTGTAAGAAATACAGTGCTAGAATGTGTTTGGGATGAATAGATGAAAGGTAGTGTAAGCTATACAAGAAATGCAACCTACATTGCGGAAAATAAAGAAAAAGTGCATACCTCGGAGGTGCCATGGGAAAAATGTGACTCTGGCTCGCGCAGTAAAAGGTCCTCGGGAGCGCCTCGTGCAAACCCCCCGAACAGACGGATGCCATTGGAAGGTAGCACATGTATCTCGCCATGATACATCACCGAGTGGAATAGTCGAATGCTGAGCGGCAATTTCTCGAACTCTAGATCCACCTCTATCTCCGGAGGAGCTCCATCATGTGGGATGTTGTCCGCCACCTCGAGGAAAGATGAGAAAATGGTCGAAAATGTGGAAAATGGGCGGGGAATGCCAAAAGTCAACAAAAGTCAACTCCAAGAGAGAAAAAATGGAAGAAAAAGTCAAAACTCGGAAAAGGGCGCCGAACTCAAGGGTAACTCGAGCGAAACAAACCTCAAGTGGTGGAAATGAAGAAAGGAACACCAAAAGAAACTTTCGATCGGTTCAAAGCGGTGTAAACTATGAGGGTTTAGCGAAGAAAATGTTTTTGGGGCATTGGAAAACGCATTCGAGGCTCGGATCTAAGGTGGATGAAGGTCTAGAGAAGGAAAATAGTGAATTTCGACAATGGAGAAGTGAGGGAATGAGGGTTGAAGCCCTACATTTAAAGACCCGTGGTGAAATGCCAAAACTACCCCGAATCTGCCATCGGTGGCCGATTGGCCACCATTTGTGGCCGATGACATTATTTTGTGGCCAATGGGTGGCCGATGGCTTCCCAGAGTGGCCGACAAGCTTCCAATGCTCTTTTTTGTTATTTTTTATGTTGTTTTATGCCCTAATCCCTCAAGAAAGTGCAAGTACACTTTTAAGCTCAAATGGTCTCTGCAGAAGCTCCGGACCATGTTTTCAGTGTGTGATACTCAACACATGCGAGATGTATCCTTTTAGCCTGTTGTAACTCCTCCGAGAGGTAGGTTGGAGGTTGCGATCAAGTTGTTTCTACCATGCACCGCTTTTGTCTTTGCATAGAATGTGCACCTCTTTGTCATTACATGGAACATGCCTTTCACTTGAGGTCTTGCATAGTCTCACTTGCATAGAACATGCATTTGTTATTTGAGCGTGAGTTACGCATTTTGTACGTTTGCATAGAATATGCACGTTTGCATGGAATTTGCATTTCTCACACTTGCATGAATATGCACTTCTCACCTGCATAAAGCATGCATTTGTTAATTGAGCATAGAGCATGCATTTGCTATGTTGGTATAGAGTATGCACTTCTCACACTTGCATAGAATATGCACTTCTCACGTTTGCATAGAATATGTGCTCCTCGCATTTGCATAGAACATGCATTTGGTATTAAGCATATAATATGCTGTTAATCTTGCAAAGAATATGCATTCCTATCTTGTTGTATCTGTTAAGTTTCTTTCTTATGCAGTCACGATATTGTATGTACGGTTCATTCAAAGCTAGTGCAACCAAACGATATTGCATGTGCGGTTCATTCAGACGAACTCCAGATAAGATCATTCCTGTCCCTTGAACACCCTGTTTTGGTTAGAAACACTCGGGTACGCCCGGTGTTTATACCACCTCTTTGGTTAGAAACATTGGAATGTGTTCCCGATGTTTATACCACCCTCCTGGTTAGAAGCATTTGGAACGTGTTCCGACACTTATACCACCTTGTTTTGGTTAGAAACATTGGGATGTGTGCCCGATGTTTATACCACCCTTCCGATTAGAAGCGTTTGGAACGTGTTCTGACGCTTATACCACCTCTTTGGTTAGAAACATTGGGATGTGTGCCCGATGTTTATACCACCCTTTCAGTTAGAAGCTTTTGGAACGTGTTCCGACGCTTATACCACCTCTTCTGTTAGAAACATTGGGACGTGTGCCTGATGTTCATACCACCCTTTCGGTTAGAAGCGTTCGGAATATGTTCCAATGCTTATACCACCTTGTTTTTGGTTAGAAACATTGGGACGTGCTCCCATGTTTATACCACCCTCCGGTGTTTGCACCAATTTATTTTCCTTCTGTCGCGTGATGCGTTAGGACGTTTTGGTTAAAAGCATCCCGATGGATTCCAATGCTTATACCGCTCTTTGTTTTGGTTTCATAATAGTTGGATGTGTTTAGTTTGATATCACTGTTCTCTGTGGTTCGGAACCTTAGGGTGTGTCCCTGGGTACACACCATTCCTTTCCTTACGTGTGCCATGCGTTGGAATTTTGTTTGCCGCCTCGAGTGCGCCCGATGGTTATGTTGTTCTTTGCCTTTTCTGCTCAATGCGTAGTTAATATTGCACAATTTTCTTGCATCCTTTCCACATGAAATGTGTTTTCGTTCGTAATTCCACTGCGTAGCATGTTTGTTTACTTGCTTATACATGAGTTTGGTGTAGCATTTCTTTGCATAACATTTGCATGTTTCGTTACAGTTTGATTACATGATCATAAGTTATGCTCTTGCATCGTGCATTCATTTGCATCTTGCCCCAGAACTACGCTGGTTTGATTCCTTGCAAAGGGACACATAGGCAGCCTGTCGGTGCAACCGTTCTTTCTTTTTGTTTGCTTGTTTGTCAAAGTCTTTGGCCTTGTCAAAAATGGGTCGTCTCTGGGCTTTCACAGTCACTCCCGTCATTTCATGACTTCCGAGTTCTGTGAAAGAGGGGCAACTGTAGACACCCCACTTTTGACTGTCCTCAAGACTTGGATGGCATCGTTTGAACACCCGATGATATTGCTTGCTCGTCTTTGTTTTCAGTCCCTGAATGTCTCGGCTGAGCGCCTTGCCTTGGAGCATCTAATCTTGTCTGTTTTGTGCTTGGTTGTGGACCAAGAGCTTGTTACTTCACTTCTGGAGGAGAGGGTGGCCTGTCGGCCATCCCCCTAGCTTGCCGGCCATGAGATGTGCCTGTCGGCCATCAGTGGTGGCCGGTCGGCTACATTGATGGTTGGTCGGCCACAAATGATGGCTGACAATCATTTTTCTCCTTTTTCAGATATTTATTTGCCAGCTGTGCCAGCTGTTGTTCATTGATGCTCATCTCCATACACGTGTATGGAGGGATGAATACAAGCCTTTAGCTTGATTTTCTATATATAGAGGGGTCTCTCCCCCATTTTGGGAGGTTACACAATTTTGAGCAAATTTCTCCCTCTCTCTCTCTTGAATTCTCTCTCTTCTCTTGTTTTATGCTTGGTAGTAGATTTTCTCTACACTTTTTCACAAAGACCCTTAACCAAACATCCTCATCTTGGAGTTGAGGTTCTTTGAGGCATAGTCTCATAAGGGTGGTTTTAGCTCAAAATTGTGACTGTTTTGTGTTGTACTTCAAGAGGTATATTGCTTACCTTGTAAGCTTAGTTTTAATCACTTGCTTGGCTATCCTTTTATACTATTTTGGTCCTAGTTTTCAACTACAAAAAACTCTGATTTTTGAAGCTTAATATGGTGGCTTGAAGCCATTTTGTGCTAAGGGGTTATTTACCCTTGTTGTTGCTTAATTGTGAAGCTTTTTGCACCGTCTTTTAGCATATCAAAATCAAACTTTTTGGGCCTTTAAACCACTGAAATTTAGAGTTATTTCAGTGGTGAAAAGCATGTTTTGAAGTCCAAAAATGGAGGGGTTGGGCTCCCCTCCTTGTGTCTCACTTGCATGCCTAGTTAGCATCCTGCGATAGCATGTTTTTGTGATTTAACTTAGCTTAATTCAAGCATGTTTTAGCTACTATTTTGACTGGTTTTAGCTCAGTTTTGGGCTGTCTTGGTCATATGAGCCTTGTTTTGCATAGATGTAGTGCAAATAGCTTCACTAGCTTGGCATTCTAGCCCTTTAAACTTGATTTGCTTGAGATGGTTGCATGTCGAAGTGTCTTTTTACATGTAATTTCAATGTTTATAGCTCTGTCACATGCTCATTTGCTTCACTCTTTCATTGCTTTTTAGAGCTGCTCTTGAGCCTTGTTTGCAAGCTAAAATGTGAGCGTGCTTTTCGATCTTTTTGTGCCATAATCTCAGCAAGTTTTAGCCACTTTTTTGGCATATTTTAACTCTGTTCTGAGCTGGTCTTGTCAGTTGAGGCTTGTATTGCATGGCTATAGTGTAATGATCTTCACTAGCTTAATGAGTTCGGCTCTTAAACATGATTTGCATGTGTTGCTTGCATGATTTAGTGTCATTCTGCATGCCATGTCAGCAATAAAATATCTGCAACCTCCCTCTATTCTTCACTCTTTACTTTGTTTTGAAAGTGGCTTTTAGCCTCTTATTAGCTTGAGTGTGGAATTGAGACCCTCATGCCTAATGGTTTAATTCCTTTGGGAGTTCATTACCAACATCATGAGGCCTCTTTCATGCTCAAGGTACTTGTGGCTTAAGCCCTTTTTCCATTAGAGAACTCTCATCTTTTGAACTTAACCGGTTAAAGAATGGATCGGTAATTAAAATGAGTACATAAAACATGACAAGTAAAACTTGAGCCAGTTAAGCATGTTATGTTGCATTGCATGTGTTTGGATCGGAAGTGAATCCAAACACAAGGAAAATAGGATGTTTCATACTCGAAATGATGAAACGTGTCGTTTTTCTTGGTTAGCATCACCCTTGATCATGCATGACAGGGTGGTGGTTGTTTTGGTCTTGTTTGTGCATTCATTGACCTTGTACAAGCTTGGTTCTCTAGCCCTCATGCATTGAAAACGCTTGGTTGATGGCTTGAGAGCCAAGAGCAATACTCCTTTGAGCTTAAGAGATGATAAGAAGGGTAGAAATACACATATATATTCTTTGGAATACATTGCTTTGCCTCTGTTTGCTCTCTGTTGCAGCAAAAAACGGAAATCCAGGAAAGCAGTGGCCGAACGACCAGTTAAAGCAACCGACCAGCCAGCAATGGTAGCCGACAGCCACCATTGGTAGCCAACCAGCCAGAAATGCATTTTGCATCAGTATGTTTCTGAGTTGGAGGAGAGGCATTCTGGGAGTTGGCACAATTTTCAGAGATCAAACAAGTGCAAACAGAGGCATCCAAAGGCAAGGCGGTGGATTTCTGGGAGGAAGCAAACCGAGCATGCAATCATCCCTCGTTTCCCGAGGCCGTTCATTTAAATTGTCTAGCTAACTAGTTCATTAGCTTAGTTGTTTTTTGTAATTAATTAGTTAATTGTTTAATTAATTAATTCGATTTGTAATTAATTAGCTAAGTTAGTTACTTAGTTGTTTTGTAATAGTTAGCTTAAATAATGTAGCTAGTTAGCTTATTTATTCAGACCCTCCTTCGCGAGGGCGTAATGTTGTAATAAGTGTGCTTGTCTGTGTGCATGTCTTCTAACCCACGCCTTTCTCCCTTTTATTTAACCGCTATCGATGGTTAGATTAGGAATCATGTTTCGATTAGCATACCTTATGCTCGCATGTTTGCATTCATTCATTTGTCTTGCATGTACCGAGGCTCGGCGCATCATTCAAACTACATATTATTTCAATACTTATTTGAATACGTGTTTCAAAGAATGTTATCAAATTGTTGCATTCATATGCCATCTTAGTAGTCGAGCCTATTAATTGCATTATTGCATGTGTTGCATTAGGCATCTTGTATAGTTAGGATCATGCATTCTTTCTGACTAGCTTTTTGTTTTGGCTTGGAGTACTCGGTGAGTTTTTTTCTTTATCATTCTTGCATGAGTGTGATTTCCATGTTGCCATGGTAGCATGCTTTCCATGAGGCTATTTGCTTAAATGATTAACCGCATGAATGCCTATGGATGAAGGCTTTGTTGTTTGAATTGGAACAATTCAATGAATGAGAGTTTTAAGCCCACTTTGCAAAGTGGAAAATCATGTTTCAAAGCCCATCATGTTTGATGGAAAATTCGCGTTTTAGCCCACTTGAGGGTGGCAAATTCAAACCATTTTCGAAAGCAAAGATGAGTTGAATTCGTTCCATGTCTTGCGACTTAGTCTATACTTACTTGTGTGCGTCACATAGTAAAGTTAGCTAATAACCGGAACAAGAACACATGAGGTTTATAAAACAACATATCATGCTAGTAGAGGCCGATCTTTGATCGGGCAAGTGGGGGTGCTCATTTCAGGACCTTCCCCTCTCATACCCAAGTTCCCAAGCCAAGGCAACTTTGGTGATGACGGACACATGGCCTTTGGCACGAGTTAGGGTTTCATAAATTTCCTAAAAACAAAATATTTAGGTGGCGACTCTGTAATCTAGCAAAACAGTCCAGTTTTGGCATTATTTGATTGAAAATCAATTTTCCAAAATGATATGCCGGATTGGACTCTTTGGTGTTTATCAGTCTCACATTGCACTTTGTGAGATTAGATTCAGAACCATGACAGGAGTCCAAACTGTAGCACCAATTCGAGCTTTCTGAAAGGAGGCGAGAAGAAAGTCGAGCTATAATCATGAGATTGAGTTCTCAATTGATTTAGTGTCTGGCACGACACCAATTTTTATGGAACCATATAGTTTTAGGTCCGTTGATTTGAGTGAGATTCAACTCTGAGAGCTGCTAGATAAGGGTTTTATCCGCCTTAGTAATTCGCCTTGGGAAGCGTTGGCCCTCTTTGCCTAAAAGAAAGATGGTGCGTTGCGACTTTGTATAGATTACCAGAAGTTGAACCGGGTAACTGTTAAGAACAAGTACCCAATGCCCCGCACAGATGATCTGTTTCATCAGTTGAAAGGGTCCTGCTGCATTTCCAAGATAGACTTGTGATCGGGTTACCACCAGTTGAGAGTAAGGGAGGAGGATATCCAGAAGATGACATTTCGTACATACTATGGCCATTATGAGTTCCTAGTGATGCCATTTGGGTTAACCAGTGCACCAAGCATATTTTTGGATTTGATGAATCGGATCTTCATGAATTCCTAGACCGTTTTCTAGTGGACTTTGTTGATGATATCGTGATTTACTCACCCTCTGAGGAGGATCACGAAGACCACTTGCAGGTAGTACTTTATTTACTTAGAGCTCACAAACTGTATGTTAACTTCGGGAACTGTGAATTCTAGTTGAGAGAAGTAAAGTACTTAGGCCATGTGGTATCCGGGGAAGGGGTGACTGTAGATTCATCCAAGATAGAAGCAGTACAAGATCGAGAGCAACCTAAGAATGCTTTTGAGATTCATAGTTTCTTGGGGTTGGCCGGGTATTACCGTCGGTTTGTGAAAGATTTCTCTAGATTAGCTTCACCATTGACTAGGCTGACGAGGAAAGGGATCAAGTTTGTGTGAAGTGAGATTTGTGAGAAGTTTTTTCAAGAGCTTAAGGTCCACTGCTCCAGTATTGATTATTTCAAAGAGGGGTTTGGGTTATTCGGTGTATTGTGATGCTTCTTAGGAAGGTTTGCATTGTGTATTGATGGAAGAAGGGAAAGTAGTAGCTTATGGCTTACGGTAGTTGAAAACTCATGAGAGAAACTGGCCTACCCATGACCCAGAGTTAGCAGCGGTGATCTTTGCCATAAAGATTTGGAGGCATTATCTGTATAGTGAGAAGTTTGACATGTTTTCTGATTACAAGAGTCTGAAATATTTGTTTACACAAAAAAAAAAAAAAATTGAATTGAAGGCAGAGAAGGTGGATGGAGTTTATAGATGATTACGACTTTGAGTTGCACTACCATCCGAGTAAGGCCAATGTTGTACCCGATGCTTTAAATAGGAAATCCATTAGCAGTGTAGCTAGTATTGCTATTCGGGAATAGGAGATGTTGCGTACAATTGGAGAGTTTGACTTGCATCTTGGCAAGTTCGTTGAGTCTGCAGGCTTGTTTTAGGTAGTTGCACAATCAACACTTATGAACTGAGTGATAGAAGCACAAAGGGGTGAGCTTGAGGTAGAAACCCTTCAGGAGAAGATCTCTCGTGGCAAGGTAGAGAAAGGCTTGAATGTGTATCCCGATTTGAGTGTCAGATACCGTGATCGTCTTTTCGTACGAGAGTCTTGCTGGGAGGAAGTACTCCGAGAGTTTCACCATTCACACATTGCAGTGCATCCGAGAGGCACGAAGATGTATCACGACCTTAGTCGCCAACTTTGGTGGAGAGGAATGAAGAAGGATGTTGCTGTGTTTGTATCAAGATGCCTTACTTGTTAACAAGGAAAGGCTAAACATCAGAGGCCAGTGGGTTTGTTGCAACCCTTTCCTATAGCCGAGTGAAAGTGTGAGCATGTCATGATGGATTTTGTTGCGGGACTTCCAAAGACTCAATGGTGTCGTGATGCAATTTGGGTGGTAGTTGACCGGTTAACATAGTCGGCACACTGTATACCTATGCTCGTGAATGACTCAGTAAATTTTTCTAGCCGACCTTTATATTAGGGACATAGTGAGGTTACACAGGGTCCCTATAACGATTGTCTCAGATAGAGATCCGCGTTTTATGGCTCGTTTATGGAAGAGCCTACAAAATGCCTTGGGCATGAAATTGACTTTTAGTATCATGTATCACCCCCAAACTAACAGTCAGTCAGAGAGCACCATTCAGATTCTAGAGGATATGCTCCGGGGTTGTGTTCTTGACTTTAAGGGATTGTGTGAAAGGCACTTTCCCTTAGTGGAGTTCGCCTATAATAATAGCTTCCAGTCAAGTATTGGCATGGCACCGTTTGAGGCCTTGTACGGCCGACCGTGTAGGTCTCATGTGTGTTGGGCCGAGGTGGGCGATGCACCTATGGTGGGTCCAGAGTTAGTCCAGGAAACGACTTAGAAAGTCTCTCTTATTCGTAAAAGGATGGTCACAGCCCAAAGTCCCCAGAAAAGTTATGCCGACCATAGGAAGAGACCTTGGTCTTTCGAGATAGAAGATCATGTCTTCCTGAAGATATCACCTAGGCAAGGTTTGATGAGGTTTGGAAAAAGTGGGAAGTTGTCCCCTAGATTTATTAGGCCTTTTGAGATTCTTGAGCGGATTGGAGAGGTAGCTTATCGTTTGGCCTTGCCGCAACAACTTTTCGGGGTTCATGATGTGTTTCATATTTATATGATTCAGAAGTATGAGCTGGATCTGTCTCACATCTTGGATTGGACCAACTTAGAGGTTGACGATGATGCCTCGTATGAGAAGAAACCGGTGACAATCTTGGATACTCGAGACCAAGTCTTATGAGGCAAGACAATTCCCATAGTTAAGGTATTGTGGCGACATCACGGAGTTGAGGCTACAACTTGGGAACGTGAATTGGAAGTCCATGAGAAGTACCTGGACCTATTTGTTAATCTTTAAGCATGTATTGAAACTTTTGTTATGTTGATTTTAATATAGACATTTTATATGTTTTGGGAAATGTGAATTGTATATTCAATATTGAGAACTTGTCTGTCATGTTGATGAGAATGAATGACCGGTGGATGGGTCATGGTATTGGAATTGATAGATTATCATTATTGTAATTGGTTTAAACGTGGTTTCTAAAGTTTGATTTATAATTTCGGGGACAAAATTCTTTAAGGGGAGAGGTTATAGCGATTCTGACTTTGACCCGACAAATTTGATATTCTGAGTTCAAGCTCTACAGTTCTGTATTATTATTCATGTTTTATTTCTCTTTTCCCTCTTGAGTTTGGTTATTGGGTTGTGTAGGTCTTGTTTGGAACAAGTTGGTACCTTGTTTTTCAAAATCCTTCTTGCCCAAAATTTTTCTTTTACGCTCGAGCGCCACTTCTTGTGCTTGAGCGGCCTTTGTGAAATCTCAATACTTTTACAGGTGTGCAAAACTACTGGGACTTGTTATTTTTCGCTCGAGCGGTATTGTGCTTGGGCGTCCCTTCTTACGCTCGAGTGTTGGCCTTTTGTTTACAAAACTACTGAGAGTGTGTATTCTATGCTCGAGCATAACAAATTATTCTGTCTGGGCGCTCAAGCATCATTTCTTGTGCTCGAGCGGATTGTGCGCACATCAGTTTGTAAAAGTCACTTTTTACATCACTTTTTCATCTCTCTCTCTCTAAAACATTTCAAAATCCTAATTTGAGACTCTCTCTACAAATACACCAAGATCTACCTATTTCTTCACCCTACTTCCTTTGTTAAAAAGGTAGAGCTCGCCTAGAGCTTTATTTTCATCCGACTAGAGTTCAGTTTCGACTTCATTCGAGTTTCATTCGTGTCTACCTTGGCTCCTAGCTTTGAGGTAGGGATTCTCTACCCTCTTTTATGATTTTTAACTTAGCTATTTGTTTTTATAAAATCAATCTTGTGATTTTGAAGGATTTCGGACAAACCTAGGGTTTTGGTTGAAAATCAAAAAATGGGGTTTTCAGAAGGTAGGGTTGAAAGTGGTTCTGAGAATAGAAATGAGGTTGAGCTGTGTTTAACTTAGTGATTTTGACACTTGAAATGGATTTTGGAAGAAAAGTGGGTTTCACCGGAAATGTCTCAAATCTTTTTTTGTATAAATGAATGAAATTAATGTTGGAAATGTGAAACTGGATGGATGTTGATATGGATTGTGGAGTTAGATATGTATTATCGCTCATATCTTCAATTGTGGAAAGTTTATCTATATTAAGAATTTTATATCTATTTAGAAGTTTCTATTTCGGACTATCGATGAAGGATAGCTGTGATTGTTGTAGAAATTAAATGAGGATTTGGTGAATTGAAATTAATTTCTCATCCGTGTGCGTTAAACATTGTTGCTCAATTAATACGTTGCAAATATATTTGATTTTTGAGAAAAATGGGTGAACTATAGCGATTCTAGTTTTGACCTGACTCTTGTGGTAACCCAAACTCGGGTTTAATGCTTTCATGTTGTTGTTTACCTTTTGATTCCCTTATATCTCTTTGAGATTGGCTATTGGGTTGTTGTTGTTGTGTTTGGGTAGGTTGGTCGCTTGTTTTTCAAGCCTTGTGTTGCCCAAAATTTTGGTCCTCCACTTGAGCGGCACCTCTTGCGCTCGAGCAAGCTTTGCAAACTCTTAGTATTTTTGCAGACTTGCAAAATACTGGAAGAGTGTATTCTACGGTCGAGGGGCGTTTCCTCCGCTAGAGCGGGTGGGCACTCGAGCGATGTCCTTCGTCTGCAAAACTTTTGGAAGTGTGTATTCTGCGCTCGAGCGTCACTTCTTGCGCTCGAGCGAAACAATGTATCTGAAGCTCAAGTGTCACTTCTCATGCTCGAGTGGACTATGTGTATATCAATCCGTGAGGACGACTTTTAGTTCACTTTTTCATTCCTCTCTCTCTAAAACTTTCTAAAAACCTAGATCTTGAGTTTGTCTCTCTAAAACTCATCTTTTTTCCACTATTTCACCTAGATCCATTGGGTTCTCCACCCTAGTGCCTTAAAGAAAAAATTAAAGCATTCCTAGAGCTCGATTTTGATCCGATTGGAACTTGGTTTCGATGTCATTGAAGTTTCCACCTTTCTTTGCTCGCCTCCTAACCTTGAGGTAGGGATTTTCTACACTTTTATATGGTTTTTAGCTTAGTTTATTTGTCGTTGTGTAACAATGGTGGGATTTGGGAGTATTTTGAACAAACCTAGGGTTTGGGGTGTGAAATAAAAAGAGGGGTTTCTACATGAGTCTGAGATAAATGATTATGGGGTTCGAATATGAGGTTATATGGTGGCATAATAGTTAATTTTGGCACTTGGGTCGGTATTTGGAAAAAGGGAAGTTTTGCCCTAAATGGGTCAAATTGTTATTTTGTATAAATAACTAATATTGATAATAGCACTGTGAAATTGGTCGATTGTTGATATAAATGGTGGAGTGGGGCACGTGTTGTCTTCCACCTATGGGGATTTGAACAAATTATCTATTGATAATATTGCATATCTGTTTAAAAATATTTGTATTGGGCTATCGGTGGACGATAGCTATGATTGTTGTAAAAATTGCATGATTATTAGGTGAATTGAAACTAATCGATTGTTGGTTGTCATTGAATATGACTGTGTTTAAATGCATTGCATATGTATGTTGCTTAGGAGGTGAAAGGAGATGTACTCCATTGTTGGAAGGAGATAGGGGATGGACTCCATTGAAATTAAGTTGGCTGGAGTGTTCAAGGTGAACGTCTCGAAATTGTGTATACATGGGTGTCGATTCCCACGGGCAAAATTTTCGTAAAATGGCAAATTGAAGTTTTTATATGTTGGTTGTATTAATTGGAGAACCACTGAGTTGTTGTCTCGGTTGGGTTGTTGAAAGATAATGAAATTGGCTCATGAATTGAGATGATATGAGTCAACTAGAATTGAAATAAAAGAAATGGATTGAAATATGACTTTGGTACCGTATGATCCTGTAAAATGGGAATGTTTTTGCACGTTGTACTTATATCTTTGTTAAATTTCATATACTGTGTTAGATTGCTCTCACTGGGCTTTGCCTCACCCTATTTGGGGAAAAAAACCATTTTCCGGTGTTAATGCTATGCCTCCGCCAAGGCAGTAGTAGCTTTCAAGGATTTTGGAACATGAACTTCTCTTTTGTACTTATTTCTGTAGCCAAGGGCTAAAATTGTATAGAATTAGACTCCCTTTTGTTGTGACCAAGCAATGACTTAGAAAGATGTAAACCTATAAGGCATATGACTATATGTTTAGTTTTAATTCTCTTAACATCGCAATACATGCTATAGATTCAGGATGAACATTTGTGAATGTATAACGCATGTGTTAACTTTTGTAAATGAACTGTGATGAATGAACGTGTTTTATTTCTATTATTCTTTTGCTTATGAATTGGATGTATTGTATTATTTTGAGGGCGTTACAACTTGGTATCAGAGCATACCGGGTTTGAATACTTTGGGTCCATGGAAAGTTCTTATTACCACAATGGGTTTTGTCTCGCTTAGCTGATACTTTAGCATATGTGTATGCTTATATGATTATATGGGTATAGGACTTATTTCCTAAGATATTGATTAGGTCTACGGGTTTCTAGAAGTCCTATTAGAAGAGCACCTGATCACTGTTGCTTCTAATTGGAACTCTGGCAACGCCGCGGGACAGTCATTATCTAGGAAGGAAATTCGTATGTGTTTATGTGACTACGTGCTTATATGGAGTGATTTACTGTTGTCCAACGCATTAGAATGCGAGTGAGTGAGCGTCGGCACATTTGTAAATATGCTAATCTCTGTTGTTACCTCCATTAAGATGTCAGGAAATGAAGGTGGTGGTAGGCGTGGTAGGCCTAGAAGGCATGAGGTGCCTCTACCAGATGATATTCCGGCACAGGAGGAAGGTGCTGGTCAGGCCAATGTGATCGAACCAACAGGTCAGCAGGCCATGGGCACCTTAGCCCGTGAAAAGGCAGGAATTATGGGAATCCATGGACATTCTCAAGGCTGAGAATCAAGTCCAGGCCCAAGTAGCTGAAGCAGGGCCGTCCTTTCTGACAAGAGAGTTCTTTTGGTCGAATCCAGACGAGTTTTTAGGTGATCCTAAGGAGCCACTGAAGGCAGATGAGTGGCTAGAACAAATAGTGAAGACGTTCGAGATGCTTGGCATCGAGGACAAACAGTTGAGGGTGACCTTGGCGCCTTTCTAGCTGAAGGGGGACGCAGGTCAATGGTGGAAATACGCGTGTGGGTGCATTGGGGTGACTTGGGAGGCATTCGTTAACGCCTTCCAGGACAAGTTTTTGCCTCCCACAATTAGGGAAAAGTTGAGAGATCAATTCTCTAAGTTGGTGCAGCTGAACGCACCGGTGGCCGAGTTTGAGGCCACATTCACTAGCTTGTCGAGGTTCTCCCTTGAGCTTGTGGCGACTGAGGAATACCGTTGTCTTGAGTTTGAGAATCGGGCTAATGTTTAGAGTGGCAGGATCCATGATTAGAGACTATGGGCGCCTTATGGAGGCGGCGGCCCATCTTGAGATTATCATGCAAATGGAGGAGGAGGGAATGACAGGCTCTAGGAGGAGTCAGGATAATCAAGGGGACAGTAAGAGGTAGAGGGGTTCTAACCTCCAGTTGTCCTAGGGAGCTCAATCGAGGTCCACTTTTCCAATACCAAGTTCGAGTTCTGGGAGAGGTGGTCAGGGAGATTTTACTTGTTTCAAATATGGTCAATTGGGCCACAAGTCTCCAGCTTGCCTGCAGAGAGGAGGAAGGCAACGCTCTACTCCATCTTCAGCTTGTTCTCAGATTCTGATTTAGGGAAGGGGGCAGCTGCTCACATGTTATCAGTGTGGGCAGGCGGGGCACATGAAGAGGTTTTGCCCACAGTTGGGTGGTACACCCAGTGCGTATGGTTCGAGACAGACACAGAGCCACCAGCATGCATAGTCAGCACAGGCCTCGAGGGCCAATCAGGGAGCTTCTTCGGCTCAATCAGTGCATCAATCCTATGGTCTGAGGGGTGAGCAGGTACATCAGAGGCCTACAGGGCGTGTGTATGTTGTTACCACACTAGATCTAGTACCAGCACATTCTATTGTGAGAGGTACTTTTTTGTTTTGTAATTCAGTTGCTAATGTGTTGATTGATACAGGTGCATCCCATTCATTTATTTCATCTACATTTGCATCGATTTTGGGGTTAGAGTTGGCTCAGTTAGTATCTCCCATTTGTGTACAATTGCCTATTGGTGGTGAAATGATTTTGAAGCAGGGGTGTCGGGGTTGTGATATAGAGGTTGCCGATCGCCGACTTCCTTTTTCATTTGTGTTAATTGATATGTCCAGTTTTGATGTTATTTTGAGTATGGACTGGTGATCGTCATACCGGGCGATCATAGATAGCTACCTTCAGAGGGTAACTATATGTACCTTGAGTAGTGAATGTTTTCGTTTCTTGGGGGGCTGGGTTGGTAGAGTCTTACCACCGGTATACGATCCGCGTAGGCAGAGTGAACTTAGTTGTGTTCTTGCTAGCTTCTTGATTAGTGAGTGTGATGAAGTCGCGGTTGAGTTGCCAAAAGCGATTTGGGAATACCCTAATGTCTTTCTCAAGGATCTTACTAGTTTACCTCCTCACCGAGAGATTGAGTTCTCTATTGATTTAGTGCCTGGAAGAGCACCAATTTTTATTGCACCGTATAGATTCGCACCTGCCGAGTTGAGTGAGTTGAAGATTCAACTCTAGGAGTTATTAGATAAGGGTTTTATCCACTCTAGTACTTCGCCTTGGGGAGCGCCAGCTCTCTTTGCTAAAAAGAAAGATGGAGCGTTGCGACTTTGTATTGATTACTGGAAGTTGAACCGAGTAACTGTTAAGAACAAGTACCCAATGCCTCGTATAAATGATTTGTTTGATCAGTTGAAGGGGTCTTGTTCCTTTTCTAAGATAGACCTGAGAATAGGTTATCACCAGTTAAGGGTAACGGAGGAGGATATCCTAAAGATGGCATTCCGTACGCGGTATGGCCACTACGAGTTCCTAGTGATGCCTTTTGGGCTAACCAATACACCGGCTGTATTTATGGATTTGATGAACCGGATCTTCCAGGAGTTCCTAGACCGTTTTGTGGTCGTCTTTGTAGACAACATTTTGATTTACTCACCCTCTGAGAAGGAACACGACAGACACTTGCGAGTGGCACTTGAGTTACTTAGAGCCGACAAGCCGTATGCTAAATTTGGGAAGTGTGAGTTTTGGCTGAGAGAAGTTAAGTTCTTAGGCCATCTGGTATCCAGGGAAGGGGTGACTGTAGATTCATCCAACATAGAGGCAGTGCAACATTGGGCACAACCTAAGAATGTTTTTGAGATCCGTAGTTTCCTGGGGATGGCCGGGTATTATCGGAGATTTGTGAAGGATTTCTCTAGGCTAGCCACACCCCTAACTAGGCTGACGAGAAAGGGAATCTAATTTGTGTCGAGTGAAACTTGTGAGAAGTCATTCCGAGAGCTTAAGGTTAGACTTACCACTGCTCCAGTCTTGATTATTCCGAAGAGAGGTTTGGGTTATTCAGTTTATTGTGATGCTTTACGAGAAGGTTTGGGTTGCATTTTGATGCAAGAGGGGAATGTAGTAGCCTATGGCTCGCAGCAGTTGAAAACACATGAGAAAAACTACCCTACTCATGATCTAGAGTTAGCGGCAGTGATCTTTACCCTACTCATGATCTACAGTTAGCGACAGTGATCTTTTCCGATCACAAAAGTCTGAAGTATCTGTCTACACAGACGGATTTGAATTTGAGACAGAGGAGATGGATGGAATTTATAGAGGATTATAATTTTGAGTTGTAGTATCACCTTGGGAAGGCCAACGTTGTAGCTGACGTCTTGAGTAGGAAATCTGTTAAAAGTGTGGCTAGTATTGTCATCTGGGAGTGGGAGATATTGGGTGCTCTTGGGGAGGTTGACTTGCATCTTTGTGAGTCCATTGAGTCTGCGGCCTTGTTTATGGTAGTTGCCCAACCTACATTTGTGAATCGAGTGTTAGAAGTGCAGAAGAGTGACCTTGAGATGGAATCCTTTCTGGAGTAGATCTCCAGTGGGAAGGTAGAAAGAGGCTTGAATATGTATCCCGACTTAAGTGTGAGATACCGTGACCATTTCTTCATACCGGAGTCTTGCTGAGAGGAAGTACTTCGAGAGTTTTACCATTCACGCCATGCGGTGCATCCGAGAGGCACAAAGATGTATCAGGACCTAAGTCGCCAGTTTTGGTGGAGGGTATGAAAAAGGATGTGGTCGTGTTTGTATCGAGGTGCCTTACTTGTCAACAAGTGAAGGCCGAGCATCATAGGCCAGCAGGTTTGTTGCAGCCCTTACTTATAGCTAATTGGAAGTGGGAGCATGTCACTATGGATTTTGTCATGGGTCTTCCTAGAACTGAACGAGGCAATGATGCCATTTGGGTGGTACTTGATCAGTTGACCAAGTTGGGGCATTTTATACCTATGTGGGTGAGTGATTCGGTAGACTATCTTACTATCCTTTACATTAGGGACATAGTGAGATTGCACGGGGTCCCTGTGACAATTGTCTCGGATAGAAATCCGTATTTCACAGCTTGGTTGTGGTAGAGCTTGTAGAGTGCCTTGGGCACTAGATTGACTTTTAGCACAGTGTACCATTCTCAAACTGATGGGCAGTCCCAACGTACTATTCAGATCCTTGAGGATAAGCTTCGAGGTTGTGTCCTCGACTTGAAGGGGCCGTGGGAGAGGCAGTTGCCCTTAGTGGAATTTTCCTATAACAATAGCTAACAATCGAGTATTGGCATGGCACCGTTTGAAGTCTTGTATGGTCGACCATGTAGATCCCTTGTGTGTTGGGCTGAGATAGGTGATGCACCTTTGTTGGGGCCAGAGTTAGTTAGGGAAATGATGAAGAAAGTTACAGTTATACGTAAGAGGCTAATTATGGCCCAGAGTCGCCAGAAAATTTATGATGACACTAGAAGGAGACCCTTGTCCTTTGAGGTGGGAGATCGTGTCCTTTTGAAGATATCACCTAGGCGAGGGCATGACGAGATTTGGGAACAGCAAGAAGTTGTCCGCGCGATTTATTGGGCCTTTTGAGATACTTGAGAAGATCGAAGAGGTTGCTTACCGCTTGGCGTTGCCGCCGCAACTTTTCGGGGTCCATGATATGTTTCATATTAGCATGCTTCGGAAATATGAGTCGGATCCATCGCACGTGTTGGGTTGGACTGACTTAGAGGTAGATGAGGATGCCTCGTATGATGAGAGGACGGTGAGAATCTTGGACACTCGTGACCAAGTCTTGCAAGGCAAGACAATCCATTGGTTAAGTTATTATGGAAACATCACGGGGTTGAGGAAGCAGCTTGGGAGCTTGAATTGGCAGTCCAAGAGAAATATCCAGACTTATTTGTTGGTGTTTGAACATATGTTGAGGTTTTGATTATGTTAATGAAATGTAAAAGAATTGCATATGTTTTGAAATATTAGAACATTGTATATGTTAAATATGTTTTGGAAACGTAGGCTTAATATAAACATTGTATATGTTGTCTAAGTTTTGAAAATGCGAATTTATCATAAGCATTGAATATGTTTTTGAAACACCCCAAAATAATCCACCATAAATGAAGTACATCAACCAACATCCAACCTTTACATCATTAATCAATAAGGTTTATACAAAAGTCCCACATGCAATTTATACATTCAATGATATAGAAATACATGAATCTATAGCATGTAGAACTTCAAATCCCAAAATAAATAAAAATGCCCTTAAGGGCTTACATATTCAAAGGTTTGAGCCCAGTTACACAATAATGGTTTCACGAACCCATACATTTAAAGCCCTTGGCTGGGAAATAATTCACAACAAAAACAAAGTCATTCACTCTTCACAAAATATATCCACGTCTTCAACTCGGCAGGATCACCGCATCTTTTCCTGCAACAAAATCCCATAGGGGGTAGTAGAGAAATCTTAACAAAGTATATACATTTATGCAAAATTTCCGATATTAAATGCAAATGCCATGCAATGCCAATTTTAAAGAGAATTTCATTCACTTGCCTTTTTTTTTAAATAAAAAATCACCGGTGTTCAACCATAGTTTGAAATCTGAAAAATTCTGAAATTTACAATTTTATTCAACGGGGCGGTAAATACGACTCAAGTAATCCCTAGGTTGGTGGCTGCAAGTTGGCTTATCAAGCACTACCAAAAACCCCACTTTACCGGTTGCTAACCGGAAGGGAAGTGGTACCTCCTCCGCACGTGTTTTCGGTCTTTCACCCCGGACACTCGGGCCAACTTAACCAATTACATCTACACCTCCTATCCAGACTTACCAACGTATTTACCCCTTAAATTTTTCCATGATTTCATTTCACCATATTTCATTTTCAATGAAAGTTCCAATTCCTAATCAAATATTCATGACATGCAAGGTTTTAGAGAAGCCTTTGCAACAATTATTTATACTACATCATGTTTCTCCACTTTCAACCTCAACAAATATTCTTTAATGATCAAAATATCCGTTTTCTCTTTTCAACGCCATTCCAACAAATAACCAAAATTTTGCTACTATTAATCAATATATAACAACACGTCCACAATTCGTGCACTTCCATCATTTTGATCATTTCAAAACTATAGCAAAAATTTTGAACAATAACTTCCAATCTCAATAATTTTTTATGTGTCAAGAACCCATTATCAATACATATGCATTTGTAATAACACAAGAAATTCTCCACTTTCTTTACTTATCGTGGCACACAATTACGTATATATACACATATATATAATGTCAACCATAAACTCTCATCTTCTTTTATTTAAGGAAATCCCCAAATTTTCTAGGTTTTCTTCTTTAAGACAACACACACATTCCAAACACTTGATAGGAACCCTAAAGAACACACCATTTTCTTGCCCAAGATGATTTCAACCCTCAAGATGCTATCTTAGAAAGATTTGAGATTTTTAAAAACCCACTTTTGAAAATCTCTACATTTTGAACCACAAAATCAAAACCAACATAATAACTTCAAGAAAAACCCTTAAAACACATCAACATTGCAAAACATGTATATATAACTCAAAGAAGTCCCTACCTTAAGCTTTGAAGAGAAAAGAAGATGAAACCCTAGAATTTGATGGTGCCAAATTCCAACCTCCACCGTACACAATGTAACTGTAGAGGAGCTCTTCCACTTTCATGAAAGAACTTGGGTTAGAAATGCAACAGATCCTAAGAGATCAAGAATTCTAAGTGTTTTGGTGTATGGAATGTAGAGAGAAGAGAGAGGAGATGATTTTTAGATAGAGAGAGATGAGCTAAATGTGATACACAAACAGCCAAATAGAGTAAAAAAACAGAGATTCGGACTGCCAGCGTCTTGCACATGCGGCCTTCATCCCCACACGTGCGGTCATCTCCTCCCCGTACTTGTTGTGTCTTGTGCTTTTATTGCAGTGAGTGCCCAGGTCCTCCCTTGCATTCCGCACATGCGGCCTAACCTTTTGCATGTGTGGCCCCTCTCCTGCACATGTGGCTCAGCCATCAAGCCCAGAAAAATTTCCTGCTCCAATTCAAACCCTCTAGATTCAACTTCGCACCTTCCGAAATACAAGGAACTTGACACAGAAACAAATAAAAGTAAAGACTTTAGAATAAGCCTCCAAACGCAACAAACTCAACGAAGACAATAAGTGAAAACACGTGTACCAAAACCGGCCATCACAACCTCCCCACCATAGGGAATTTCGCCCCCGAAATTTTAATAACTTCCCAAACAAAGGGTTTCTAGCAATCACAACCATGCTATTACAAGTTCAAATCATAAAATAAATCCTTAACCAACATTAGCTATTATCTTCATGGCTACCACACTAGCAATGACTATTCAAAACAAACACATGTAGGGAGCCTTTCATTAAAATAATAACAATCCATAACACTTCATGCTTGAATCAACAAAGTAAAACACAAGTGTCTAACAACATCAATACATTTCTTCTCAACGTTAGGTGATAATACAAATGAAAAACAACTAGGCATGCTCAAATAAATCTAGATACTTGGAGCGAACCTCCGTTTCCTGCTCCCACGTTGCTTCTTCAACCCCATGGTGTCTCCACAACACCTTCACTAACGGTATAGTTTTTTCCTGTAGCACTTGCTCCCGGTTGTCTAATATTTGAACCGGTCGCTCTTCGTAAGAGGCATCCTCATCTACCTCCAAATCAACCCAATCTAGCACATAAGAAGGGTGGGGTTCATACTTCCTAAGCTTAGACACAAGAAACATGTTGTGAACAGCCAAAAGTTGTGGCGGTAAGGCCAACCGATACGCCAATTCCCCAATTCTCTCCAATATCTCGAAAGGCCCAATTAACCTCGGAGACAATTTATAGCTTTTACCAAATCTCAGCAAGCCCCACCTAGGTAAGACCTTGAGGAAAACATGGTCACCCACTTCGAAAGACAAAGGTTGTCTCCTCTTATTGGCATAACTTTTTTGTCAGCTTTGGGTCGTAGCTAGCCTTTTTCGAATGAGAGCAACTTTCTCGGTTGTCTCCCTAACAATTTCGAACCCAACAACGGTGCATCCCCCACCTCGGCCCAACAAACTGGTGATCTACAAGGTCAACCATACAAGGCCTCGAATGGTGCCATCTCAATGCCAGCTTGATAACTACAGTTATAGGCAAACTCAATCAACGGTAAGTGCCTCTCCCAAGACCCCTTGAAATCAAGGACACAAGCTCTAAGCATGTCCTCCAAAATCTGAATGGTACGTTCTGACTGTCCATCGATTTGATGGTGGTAAGCGGTGCTAAGGGTCAACTTAGTTCACAATGCCTCTTCAAGCCTTTGCCACAACCGGGTAGTAAAGCAAGGATCCCTATCCAATGCAATGGTTACAGGAACTCCATGAAGTCGTACTATCTCCCTAATGTATAACTCTGCCAAGTGCTCAACTGAGTTGCCGGTAGAATGAAATGTGTAGACTTGGCCAACCTATCAACAATCACCCAAATGGCATCATTGCCCCGCTGTGTTCTAGGAAGCCCAACTACGAAATCCATGGTAACATGCTCCCATTTTCCCTCGGCTATCGGTAAGGGCTGTAACAAACCCGCTCGTCTTTGCTGTTCGGCCTTCACTTCTTGACAAGTAAGGCACTTCGACACAAAGGATGCAACATCCCGCTTCATACCCCTCCACCAAAACTGACGGCTAAGATCACGATACATTTTGGTGCCCCCCGAATGTACCGCAAGGTGTGAGTGATGGAACTCTCGAAGAACTTCCTCTCTACAAGATTCAAGTACAAACAAATGGTCTAGGTAACCTACACTCTGATCTGAGTTAATGTTTAAACCCTTCTCTTCCTTCCTGTTGGAGATTCTATCATGAATTGACTCTACTTCACGGTCTCCTTGCTGTGTCTCTATAACTCTATTAATCAAGGTAGGTTGAGCACTCAAACTAAACAATGTTGTTCCCTCTTCGGGCTCACCCAAGTGCAATTCAAACTTGCCGATGTCACCCAACATAACCCATTCTCGAATGGCCACACTTGCCAAACTACTCACGGACTTTTGACTTAAGTCATCGGCCACTACAGTGGCCTTCCCCGGATGATAGTGTAACTCAAAATCATAATCTTCCAAAAATTCCATCCACCTCCGTTGGCATAAATTCAAGTCTTTTTAGGAGAACAAATACTTTGGACTCTTATGATCGGAGAAAATCTGAAACTTCTCACCATACAAATAATGCCTCCAAATTTTTAAGGGAAACACTACTACTGCTAATTCCAAGTCATGGGTAGGGTAATTCTTCTCATGAATTTTCAATTGCCGTGAACCGTAAGCTACAACCTTTCCCCCTTGCATCAAAACACAACCAAGCCCATCCTGAGATGTATCACAATAAACGGTGTAACCCATACATCTTTCTGGGATTATCAACACATGTGCGGTACTCAGCCTAGTCTTAAGCTCTTGGAATGACTTTTCACAAGCCTCACTCCACACAAACTTAACCCCCTTTCTAGTCAATCTAGTCAAAGGCGTGGCTAGTCTAGAAAAGTCCCTTACAAAGCGTCGATAGTACCCCGCCAATCCCAAGAAACTCCAGATCTCAAAACATTTTTGGGTTGCTCCCAATCCTGAACAACGCCTATTTTTGAAAAGTCTACAGTTACCCCCTCTCTTGACACTACATGGCCCAAAAACTTCACCTCGGTGAGCCAAAACTGACATCTTTCAAATTTGGCATACAACTGGTGCTCTCTAAGCAAGTCAAGTACTATCCTCAAGTAAGCCTCGTGTTCCTCCTCAGAGGTTGAGTAAATTAAAATATCATCCACAAAGATGACCACAAAATGATCCAAAAATTTTGTTCATCAAATCCATAAAGGAAGCCGGTGCATTGGTCAACCCAAAACGCATTACAAGGAATTCATAGTGGCCATAACGCATACTAAAGGCCGTTTTCTGGATGTCCTCCTCCCGGACTCTCAACTGATGATACCCCGACCTCAAATCTATCTTTGAAAAACAACAAGACCCTCTATGTTGGTCAAACAAATCATCTATTTTGGGTAAAGGATACTAGTTCTTGACGGTAACCCGATTCAACTTGCGGTAATCAATACACAACCGCAATGACCCATCCTTCTTCTTCGCAAAGAGAGCTGGCGCTCCACAAGGCGGCGTGCTAGGACGAATAAAGCCCTTGTCTAAAAGCTCTTGGAGTTGAATCTTCAACTCATGCAACTCCACGGGTGCAAATCTATACGGCGCCCTAGAAATTGGTGTCATTCCAGGCACTAAGTCAATGGTGAACTCGATCTCTCGGTAGGGTGGCAAACTAGTAAGATCCTCGAGAAATACATCCAGGTATTCACAAACTACCCTTGGCAAGTCAATACGAGTCTCATCACTCTCACTATCCAAGACCATAGCAAGAAGGCCACTAAGCTCGTTTCTATTACGAGAGTCAAAAACCAGCGACAAGACCCTATCCACCTGGTCTCCCAGAAAGTAAAAACAATCACCACTCACACTGTGACCCTCTAACAAAAACAATCAATCACCGCTCGGTACGAAGACAACCAATCCATGCCTAGAATTACATCAAAACTCGACATGTCTAGCAACATGAAAGCAAACGGGAGTCGATGCCCGGCAACCTCTATTTCACAACCACGACACCCCCGATCTAAGTCAACTGTACACCCTACTGGTGACTCTACTCTAAGCGGAGACGCTAACCATGCCACCTCTAATCCCAATGTAGACGCAAATATAGTAGATATGAATGAATGAGATGCACCCTATCTATCAACACATTAGCCAATGAATTTCACACAACAAAAATACCTCTCACAACTGAGGATCCCGGCAACTGTTCTAGCACGATAATGGCATACACGCGCCCTTGTGGCCTCTGATCAACCTACTCATCTCTTGGAGCATAGGCTTGCTACACTGACTGAACCGAAGCAACTCCCTAATTAGCTCGCGAAGTCTGTACTGAGTGAGCCTGCTGGTGGCTCTGAGTCTGCCTCAACCTTGATACGCCAGATACGCCTCCCAACTGCAGGTAAAGCTCTCTTCATGTGCCCTGACTGACCACACTGATAGCAAGTATGCCCCTTTCCCCTACTTTGAGACTAACTATGAGATCTGTGGGGAAGTGGTTTTTGGAAACACTCTTCCGATCTTGGGGGGCTCTAGTGATCCACCGATAGGCACCTGAAAGGAAATAAACACTCCGGTCAAGGGTGCCGGAATTAGCACTCCGACGGACAAATCAGTCTCTCGTTCTAGATTACTTGTATTCTAAGCTAAACACCACAATTATCACATATCTCTTGCTAGCTAATGTCTCTTGTATTTATATCTTTTCTTCTTTGGGTCTTGGGATTAGTTCCAAATCCAACCTCCTATTCGGCATGTTTTGTAATAAACAGATCTTCACTCGGCCCCTTGCTTAATCGGCTATCTAGCCGAATAAGGTTGGGTCCGAGTTTCCATGGTAATGGCCGAATGTTTCAAATCTTGATTTCTTTAATGTTCGGCTATTCGGAATCTCTACGACATCCAATATTCGGCCCCCACAATTTCCCCCCAAGCACTCCACTAGCGGCAGTTAGCTGGGGTGTTCGGCTTTGAACTCGAAGAGTCAGAGCCGAAATTCGGCGGTTGACCGTATTCCAATGCAAATGTCTGTCCACACGCTTCTCGGTTATCATTTCAACTTCCCGCCCCTTCGTACACTCTCATTTATTGTGATTTGGAATTTCGACGTCTTTTCAAAAAGATACATGCTTTTAGACGCCTATCGCTGGATTGCCTTGCAAACTACCTCTGCGACTTCGTACTCTTCTCTATCTCCTTCGCCACTTGTAAGTTCTCTCCTTCTTTACTTTGAATCTCTTTCCTTGCTTTGTTTTTTGGCTTAGCATAATCATATTGGCTGGGGAGAATGCTGAAATATTTAAAAGATCTCCTCTCTCCTGATCGAATTTCTGGCTTCCTACGCCATTTTTCCATTCCTGATGATGTCCGTCTGCCTTTTGTGGCTGATGGCACCCTCGATATGGAGATGGTTGATGAAACCACAATCGTTTTCCCTCTTCTATCAATCGCAGAGAGTGGGGTCCGTTTCCCCCTTCACCCACTCCTTAGGGCCGTGCTCTGCCATTGGGAGTTAATCCCTTCGCAGCCCAACGTCAATTTCTTTAGGGTTGTGATGGGCATTGTCGCACTAAACCACCGCCTGGGGCTTAACCTTGGAATCCCCGCTATTCGGCATTGCTATGCCTTGGCCAAGTCTTCTGGTCGGCATGGGCGTTATTTCCTTAGAACCAAAGACATTGACCATCAACTAGTGACTGTGCTTTCCAGCTCAGGGAAACTGGGAATTCGGCGATGGCGAGGATCGCCTTGATCATATACCTAGACGGAGGGGCGAACCAGGTGGCCGAGTATCATCTTTTGTTCATTTGTTAAATTTATAAAGCTTCATTTTTGGGACCTTACGGTTTTGCTTTTGTAGGGAACGATTTGAAGAAAATCTTGACCTGGACTAACGACGCCATCCTTTCAGAAATCAAGACTGCGCTCAAGTACTTGGGTCGACGGAGTCTTCAGAAGCAGGGGACGGCGGCCCACGTTCTGCTCTGATACGAGCTGACTTATACGACCTTTTTGGCGACAGAAAATATCCCAATTCCGATTGGTGAGGAATTTCTTGTCGCCTGTATCTTGACTGACTTCAAAAATTTGAGGCAAGTCGGTTGCGAGGAATCAGATTCAGAGCGACCGAAAATAGTTGAGGCTGCCAAATCAGACAAATCCGAACAGAGGTTGACGAGGCTTTGGAATTAGCATTTGAGGAAACCGGCCTTAATTCGGCTAATAATCCGTCCACTTCGGGCCGAGATGACCATCCTCTTGACGACATTTTTCAGGGTCTGGAGGATCTTCCCGGCACGTACCCAGAAGATATGGCTGGACTGAGCCTCACTAAGCTTGCCAAGAAAGCGAACGCGGAAAGGATGGTTGCGTGGCGAAGGGCGGAGGAGATTCGGGCTGCCGAATCTCAGTCTCAGTCTCAGTCCTTGCCCGTTACTGAGGAAGTGACGGTAAAAGAAGGAAGCACCGAAACGGAACCCTTGGTGCAGGCCAGTGTAGAAGCTGAGCAAAGGGTGGAGAAGCACCCTGCCGATGTCGTGGCCGGCTAAGAAGAAGATCGCACTGACAAACGACCTCGTTTGGAGAAATCGGATGCGATTGTACCTTTTGTTATTCAGCCGAAGATGAAAAATATGTCGATCTTCTCTGATGCTTCGGTAATCAAAGATCTAGCGGTTGCACTTAGTTTGGCGACGTCCGTTTCACTGCCTGCTGATAAGGCGACTTTTCGAGCGAAACAGGATCTGGTTGCAATCGCGTTGGCCGCGCAATCGGCTCTTTTGGTACATATCTTGACTCTAACTTTTCTCCTTACACATCATTTTGGTTTTAACTTCCTGTTTTGCAGACCGTCGACAGGATAGCCGACATGGGCCGTCACTATCGTGATGTCGTGGAGCAGATTGGCCGTTTACAAGCGGAGGTTAAGGGCCAAAGGAGTAGGGCGCAGGTCGAGGGCGCTCGTGCCGAGGTCGAGTTCGAGAGAGCCCGTAATGTTGAAAATTCCATATCAGTTGCCGAGGAGAGGGCGAATGTGAGCAATGCCGCGCTTAAATTGGCCCAGGAGGTGAATGCTAAATGAAGGCTAAGTTGGAAGAGATGAAGGCGGCGAAGGAAACAGCTGACCTAAAGGCTTCCAACGCATTTGATGTCAGGAAAAGATCTGCTTATGATGAATACTTAGACGAAGTCCCCAAGTTTGAGAATCAGGGCTTTAAACATGGCTGGCTCAAAGCCCTTACTGCCGTTAATGTGTCTTTGGTTACGCCAATTCCATATGAGCAAGTGGATGTTGAGCCACTGGAGTCTGATTTCGATGGCTAATTTCAAAGGCGCTTGTTTTTTGTTTTAGGATTTGCATGTATTTTTCAGCTTTTTATAGTTTTTTGCTTAGTAATTTGCATATGCAAAATGGTTACAATTTGTGCCCAATTTACGTAATGAAAATTCATTTTGTACTTCGCCGTTACTAGTGAATGGAATTGCTTTGGATCAAATGTTGTATAATTGCCGACTAAATGATTATGAACTAGCTGAATGGAATTCATTTTAAAAGCCAAAAAATGGTGAACGAACTGGCTGCGGCACATCTCGATCGGCATGAGGCTAGGTTACGCGGCTGGCTAGATTAATAAATCTACCCTTGCCCCAGTCAGTGCATGAACTTCAAAGGCATTGATCAAAAATTGCCATTTAGATAGTTTGGCTGTTTTAAAAGCCAAAATT
The DNA here is from genome assembly GCA_025200525.1 of Camellia lanceoleosa. Taxonomy (NCBI): domain Eukaryota; kingdom Viridiplantae; phylum Streptophyta; class Magnoliopsida; order Ericales; family Theaceae; genus Camellia; species Camellia lanceoleosa. Next base: position 167,706,121 of record CM045759.1, on the reverse strand, counting down.
TGGTGAATGAACTGGCTGCGGCACATCTCGATCGGCATGAGGCCAGGGTACGTGGCCGGCTAGAATGATCTGCCCTGTCATTTGGAGAGTAGCGTTAATGAAATTGCCTCGGGGGCGCTGCAAGCATTTGAAATAAATGGGGGAGGGGGCTGTTTGCGCCAGTAACTTCGCTTACTATGTTTTTAAGGCAACTTATCGCGAATGGCAAATAGAGTTTTCTTCAACAGTAGAGGCGAAGGTCAAACTTAGGCTGATCTTGATACTGTGATGAATCGCGGCAGAGAAACTACCCGTGTGGGAAGTGGCGCATCCAGAGAACAGGAAAAACATCAGCCTCCAAGTCGTCGAAGCAGATCACCCCGAAAGGAGAAACAAAGAACGAGAAGCTCTCCGCGATCGCTAAGACGATTGAGTTTCGATTTTGGGGGAACATATCTTTCGACGAGGCAAACTCCATTATCAAGGACCTAGTAGTGGCGGTGGAATTTGCTCGATAGATTTTTCCACTGGAGGTGCAGCAGTTGATGGTTGGCCAACAAGATTTTGACGTCTTTCGAGAGGGAATCCACGAGGCGGTGAAGGGGCTGTACACCGCTTACGAAGTCAGCATGCACCTGTGCGCCGCATGGCGGGAGATAGAAAAGATGGAAGAAAGGGTCCGCAGTTCAGAGGCTTGGGCGGAGAAAGCCGAATGCGAACTTAATGAGCTTAGGATGGCTAAAGCTGCTGAGTTGAACGTGGCAGGTCGATCTAATCCAATCGTGGACGAGAGGGTGACCCAACGGCTATAGAGTCATGCCATTGCCGATCGAGACACGGCTAGCATGTTTGCCATAGAAAATGCGAGATCCAAAGGTTATGAGCAAGGCTTTCATACGGGCCGGAAGGTTAGGATGGACAAAATGAAGGAGAAGCTTGCAGAGGAGGTCTGCCGATGTGAGAATCGGGGCTTTAAGCACGGTTGGATCTCGGCATTTCAGGCCGTAGAGGCTCTTCAAGCAAAGGGTGTCGATTCGGCGTGGCCGCGGTACCGACGCAATCATTTTCCATTTTCCACCTTTGAGGTCGAAAAGAGCGACGATGAGGGAGAGGCCACATAAAGCTATTCATTGTAATGTTCAGACGTGGATTGCATCAAAAATTATGTAATTACTTGTCAGATGAATAAAATGCCCTGTTGTTAATATTCCTGTTGCTTAATAATTACTTGTCAAATTGCGTAATTATGTAATACTTCGGCGTATATGTGTTTGCATGTTTTGTGCTTTATTGGACGGACATTGTTTGAATAAACGGTTTTAGCTGGCTCATCATAACGGAGCATGTCACTAAATATTTATTCAGTATGCTCATTACATTGCCCAAAAACGGTGTTCATTAGACTCCGAATTCGGCATTTTCTTTAGGTATTTATTCGGTTCCACGCTCAGGCTTGGCTGACGAGTCTCCAACGTCATGCGCCGAAGGGGCTCCGAATATGGAGACTGATTGGGCGATCGTGATATCCACAAAGGGCGCTCCAAATTAGGAGGCTTTTCCGGCCCAACGACGTCATTCGCCAAAGGGGCTTAGAATTCGAAGACTTTTTGATTGGCCGATTGTGATATCCAGGAAGGGCGCTCTGAATCCAGAGGCTTTTTCGGCCCAATGACGTCATTCGCCGAAGGGGCTTCGAATACGGAGACTTTTGATTGGCCGATCGTGATATCCATGAAGGGCGCTCCAATTCCGGACGCTTTTTCGGCCCAATGACGTCATTCGCCGAAGGGGCTCCGAATCAGGAGACTTTTTGATTGGCCGATCGGGATATCCACGAAGGACGCTCCGAATCCGGAGGCTTTTTTGGCCCAATGACGTCATTCGCCGAAGGGGCTCCGAATCCGGAGACTTTTGATTAGCCAATCGTGATATCCACGAAGGGGGCTCCGAATCTGAAGACTTACTCGGAACACTTTTTGAACAATTTTCGACAAGAATCCTCGTATTACAAAAGAGGAATTTGTACATGGCGAATCGTTTAATACTAAAATCATTCCCCATAGGTCGGGTTTAATGATAAAACTTTCGCAAGTGGGTCGAGTTCCAAGCCCTTGGAAGACTCCTTCCTGTCATATCTTTCAGCCGATATGCCCCTATTCCTGCGATGGAATCTATTTGATAGGGGCCGTCCCAGTTTCGACTAAGTTTTCCATCAACCGACTTCCTGTTGGCTGGAAGCACCGTTTTCAGGACCAATTCACCTGGCGTGTAGCAGCGTAGCTGAACTCATTGATTGTATGATTTCACTAACTGTTGGTTGTACCGTGCCATGGACGCAAGGGTGCGGTCTCTTTGTTCCTCGATTAGAATCAAATCCAAAGCCAGCATCATGTCATTTCGGCATGTATCAAAAACTTGCGACTTGAGGGTTGGGAGGGCGATCTCCAGGGATAAGATCGCCTGGTTGCCAAAGCATAGGGCAAACGGAGTTTCTCCAGTTGATCTCCTTGGCGTTGTTCGATAAGCCCACAATACACTCGGCAATTCTTCGACCCATCTGCCTTTGGCTTTCTCCAGCCTTTTCTTGATGCCGTCCAGGATGGATTTGTTCGAAGCTTCGGCCTGATCATTGCTTTAGGGAATAAGCCGGCGTAGAAAAATACGGCCGGATACCATATTTATCGCACAATTCTCGGTAGACACCACAATCAAATTGAGTGCCGTTGTCTGAAATATGGGCTCTTGGAATGCCAAATCGTGTTATGATGTTCCTCCACACAAAGTATTTAACATCAACGTCTCGAATGTGTGTTAATGCCTCCGCTTGGACCCATTTTGTGAAGTAATCTGTTGCGACGATCAAGTATCGCTTATTTCCTATGGCCCTCGGCAATGGTCCTACGATATCGAGCCCCCACTGGGCAAACGGCCAGGGATTGGTAATTGAGTTCAACTCTTCTGCGGGCAAATGGGTTAGTGGGGAAAACTTATGGCACTGTTCATACTTTTTCGCATAACACTTGACGTCCGCTCTCATTGTCGGCCAATAATAACCCTGCGTTATAACTCGATGAGCCAAAAAACGCCCACCAGAATGGGCACCACAACAGCCCTCATGTATCTCAGTCAGAAGCTCCTCGACTTTGTCTGGGTGCACGCATTCCAAATATGAACCAGAGAGGGATTTTTTATAGAGCCCTCCTTGCGGATCGAAGTAGTATCTCATGGCTTTGTTTCGCAACTTGTGCGCTTCTTTCTTGTCCTCTGGGAGTTGGTCAGAAGATGGGAAAGCAGCAATGGGATCCAGCTTGGGGCAGATTCTATAACGTTAATCTAGACTTCCTCCGAAGGGCCAATGCTTGGCTCCGGGATGAAACCTACTTCGATAGTCCGTTTAATCTCTGAGTGGATGGCGGAGGCTAGGCAAGCCAAGGCGTCTGCATGGGTGTTCTGATCACGTGTTATCTGGTTCAACTAATGATGGTCAAATTTTGCCAACAAGGAATTGGCCATTTTCATGTAGGCCGCCATGCTGTCGTTCCTTGTCACGTACTCCCCCTTCAGCTTGTTGATCACCAGTTTTGAATCACAAAACACCAGCAAACGCCGAGCGCCAAGAACATGTGCATTCCGTAAACCGGCTAGGAGGGCTTCGTATTCGGCTTCGTTATTTGATGCTTCAAAGCTAAGCTTGATGGCATGCTCAATTATTGCACCATCAGGAGACATGATGACAACTCTTGCTCCACATCCCCGCTGATTGGACGACCCATTGCAATACAACTGCCAAATATCCCCAACATAAATCCTCCAGTTCGGCTTCAGTTGAATTTCGTCAAGCTTGAAGTCGGTCAGGACACCAGTGAATTCTGCGACAAATTCGGCAAGCACCTGCCCTTTGATTGAGGTTCTGGGTAGAAATTGAATATCGTACTGGCCAAGTTCCAGAGCCCACTTTGAAACACGTCCGGAAGCTTCTGCACTACGTAGTACTGACCGGAGGGGATAGTCTGTTAGCACCCCAATGCTATGCCCCTCGAAGTAATGCATCAGCTTCCTTTCCGCGATGACTATGGCTAACATGAGCTTTTCCAGTGGAAGGTAGCGTGTTTCGGTGTCAACCATTGCCTTGCTCACAAAGTATACCGGCCGTTGCTCTCCCAGCTCTTCCTTTATCAACACGGCACTGACGGCCCGGTCGGAAACTGCCAGATACATAATGAGCGGGTCACCAAGAGAGGGAGTTGCCAACAGTGGTACTGAGCAGAGGTAAGTCTTAAGGCTGTTGAAAGCAGCTTCGCATTCGGGGGACCATTCAAAAGCCTTGCCCTGCTGTAGTGTATGAAAGAATTGTCGGCAGCGATCTGTGGAACGGCTGATGAACCTGTTGAGTACGGTGGCCATCCTCATTAACTTCTGAACCTCTTTTACTGATTGGGGGGAGCTGAGCTCCAGGATTGCTGTGATTTGCCTTGGGTTAGCTTCGATTCCTCGGTGATTGACGATATATCCCAAGAATTTGCCAGAGCCGATTCCAAAGGCGCATTTGGAAGCGTTCAGTCTCATTGTAGGATGCCGAATGTTTCTTCAAGATCGGCTATATGATTCTGCTTAAACTTTGACTTGACCACCATATCCTCAATGTACATTTCCATTGTGCGGCCGAGTTGCGTCTTGAACATGGTGGTGACTAGTCTCCGGTAGGTTGCCGCAGCGTTCTTTAGCCCGAAAGGCATAACCTTATAACAGTAGGTTCCTCCTGGGTGAGGAATGTAGTTTTCTCCTGGCCCTCCGGATACAAGGCAATTTGATTGTAGCCTCTGTAGGCATCGAGGAAACTCATGCGCTGATGGTGTGCTATAGCATCTACCAGTTAGTCTATCCTTGGGAGAGGAAAGCAGTCTTTGGGGCAGACTTTGTTTAGTTCCATGAAATCAACGAAGACTCGCCATGTATCGTTCTTCTTCTTCACAACTACAGTATTAGAGAGTCATGTGGGGTAGGTAACTTCCTTGATTGCCCCTGCATCAAGCAGCCGGTCAACCTCTTCAAGCACGGCAATAGTGTGCTTTGCGGCAGATCGATGGCTTTTCTGAACGATTGGCTTGCACTTAGGGTCAACATTCAAACGATGCTCGAAAATAGTTAGGTCGATGCCCGGCATTTCATATGGAGTCCATGCAAATACATCAAGATTATCGAGCAGGAAAGATACTAGTTGCTGTCTGTCGGTTTGATTCAAGGAGGCGCCGACCATGAAGAATCTCTCTGGATTATCGTCAATCTCAATTCGATCTAAGCCTTCCGTGGTGTAGACGCGCCCTCGGGCCCCATTCAACAGTTCAGAATCGATTTATGTGTCGGTTCTGTAATAACCCGACCCTCACACATGATATTCTATTATATTCTCAGCCCTCGATTGGTACTTTTAAATATTTACTATAAAAGTCCATGAAAAATTATGATTAAGCAAGTGAAATCCATGTTTATAGATGCCTATCTGTTTCTTAAGAAAACTATCTGTCACCACTAAAACGTTTGAATTAGAAATTGGAAGCCTTAACGGCTTAATTATCTGAAATTGATAATATATTTGCGATCAGTATAATTTTTAAGTAATATTAAGCATGTTCGCGAAATTTTAATTTTGGAATGATTAAACGATTCATTTTCGTCTTATATGTCATTATTTATAAATATCTACACCCAAATCTCTTGAGCCTTTATCAAAAACGTGGAGCATCTTTGGGAGAGAATAAGGGTTTGAAAGAAGAGAACAAGAGAGCCAAGTCAAGGTGCAACAAGGAGGAAAATTGGGATTAACTTAGGAAAAGCATTGAATTTTTTAAGCTTAAGGTATATTAACCATTATTGTACATGAAATTTCTCCTTTTAATTGTGTAGAAGGTTTGTTTATGATTTATGTTTAATGATCTAGGTTTGTCATGAAGAATTGGTCATAAGTTATGTTTGTTTGAAGAGGATATTCATCAATTGGTTGTTTTGACATGAAATTGTGCCTCAATCTTTATTTCTCATGTTAATTCATGTTAAGACCATGAAAATTATTTATGTGATGTAAGATGTTTTAATAACCTTGAGGAACTTGAATTAAAGATGGAATTTAGGAGGGTTGTAACTTGAATAAGTTTCTTCTCATGTGTATTTTATGATGCTCAAGATCTAGTACATGCTATGGGAGAATTTATACTCCAATCCTTGGTTTATGGCATGTGTCATGATTTATGAACATAAATAACTCAAGTTAAAGGATGGAATTTGGGAAAAATAGGGACTTGATGAAGCTTTGAATCATGTTACTTTGTGATATTTAAATGGTAATTCATGTTATAGTGAAGTTGAGTCCATATATTGCATCAATTTCATGGTGAATTGCATGTAAAATGAAGGGGTGATGTGTATTTGTGAGTTAAAACCGAGCTGCCCCAAAACAGGGACATGGCCGCTTGAGCGGAGGCCTTGGGCGCTCGAGCGGAGGAAGAAGAAAAATCTAAAAATGCATACTATCTACGGCCGCTCGAGCGGAGGGGGATGACCTCACGTGCGGTGCATGGCCGTTCGAGCGGAAGGTCCGGCCGCACGTGCGGCCCGGGCTAGAAAAGTGGTTCACTTAATTTTTCGTGCTTGACACACTGGTATTTTTAGAATATTTTTCTGATGATTTAAGAGAATTGTAAAGTCATGCAAAGTGTAATGATTCAGGAAATGATTTAAGAAAGGAAAGAGAACTAACGGGCAAGTTTACATGTGTGCAGGACACACTCCGGGAGGAAGTAACACATCATATCAACACTGTGAGTAGTAGTACGCTTTACTACAGAAAATGATTGCCTTAGCATTCTACTGTTGATAAGTATGCAATGTTCCTAATGATGATGCAAATGTTCTTAATGTTAATGAATGAATGTTTTCAAGGTTAATGAATGCAAGTTCTTAAAGTTAATGCATAATAATAAGAAGGTGAATATTTCGCCTACTTTCAAGTATGTTTCAAGGGCTTAATGCCATAAGTATCAAGGGCTTAATGCCATAAGTTTCAAGGGCTTATTGCCACAAGTTAAAAGGGCTTAATGCCATAAGTTTCAAGGGCCTCGTGCCACAAGTTTCAAGTGTATTTTAAGGGCCTTGTGCCATCATGTTTCAAGGGCTTGTAGCCACATGTTATGTCACAGGATTGGGCCTAGGGCCATTATGTTCTAAACGCAGAATCAGACAAACCATGTGCATGCTGCATCTTTATATGCATTGATGTATTCAAGTTTCAAGTTAGACATCGTTTATTATGTATTACTACTCATTGAGCCCGCCTCACTCTCTATTATGTCTGTTTCTGTTGGTCATCAATCAGGAGGTCAGTCCTAGCCTTGACGCTGTTTCCTTTTTGTCAACCCTTACATGTCCAGGCACCATACCAGGCCATTTATTTTTGTGAAGCTGCTAAGATGTGGGCTTACTTTTGAGTGCCATCTAAGGTTGTTGTACATAACTTGCATGTTCTTTTTGTTTATGCCCATTTTGGACTGGGACTGTAAATGTATGTGGTTGTAATCGATGTTCAGCGATATAGATTCAAACTTTATCCGCTTTTGTTGATGTATGTGATGTATGAGATCCTGGCATATTAGAAATAGCTCAATGGAGTATGCTTGCGTATATTTTATGTTCGTATTTTTTATGCTTCCGAGAAGGCCCCGTAGGTTTGTATACCAGGATACATGTCCATTTATAAATAGGTCATGCCCAAACTTTTAGGGGCAGGTTTGGGACGTGACAAGTGGTATCAGAGCACGAGTTGCTATCTCACGCACGGATCCATTGAGCTTTAGGGTGTCTAGAAAAGCTTTAGGCATTATGCATGACATCCTAAAAGTATAAGACAAGTTTGATGGCAACATTACGAGTACTCATAATGCTAACAATTTTGGACTATGTCTATTGTATTTAATTAATTGTTGTGTAGATCATGGTGAGAACAAGGACAGAAGATGTGGAAGATGCTACCACAGCAGGATTGGATAGGATGGAGAGGATGATTATGGAAATGGCGGAGACTTTACGGCAACAACAGCAACAGCCTCAACAACAGCCGCCACCACCACCACCAGTACCTCCACCGGTAATACCAGAGTTCCATGCTGAAGACCAAACTATCACTCTCAATAAGGAGTTTAAAAAGATGAAACCACCATCTTTCAAAGGAGGAATAGAACCGATGAAAGCTGAGGCCTGGGTGTTGGGCATAGAGAAGTTATTTGAAGTTTTTCCCTACACCGAAGCTCAAAAGGTGCAACTAGCTGCCTTCACTCTTGAGGACGGGGCATGGAGGTGGTGGATGCTTACGAGAACAATCCATCCAGGGTTAACATAGGACAGATTTCTGGAGCTATTCTATGATAAATACTTTCCTCAAAGCATGCGGGATAAAAAGGTGACTGAATTTGAGACTCTCAGCGAAGGGAATAAATCTGTTGCTGAATATGAAGCCCAATTTGCAGAGTTAGCCCGATTTGCACCGCACATGGTGGACACGGACTATAAGAAGGCACGAAAATTTGAAGGGGGCTTACGGGGTGCTATCTTGGACCGAGTCAATATGTTAAAGTTGCCTACCTATGTAGATGTGCTGGAGAGGGCTGTTATAGCTGAGGGAAACCTTATTGCTCAGAACTGGATTGCCGAGTGGAAAGGAAAGAGACAAAATAATCAATGGTCAAAGGGAGCGACTACTCCACCAAACAAGAAACAAAACTCAGGGACTTCAAATACTTCTACCCCTAGTCAAGGTACGATTCCTGTTTGCTCGGAATCTGGAAAGAGGCATCGAGGGATATGCCAATGGAAGTTTGGAGCCTCTTATCAGTGCGGCAAAACGGGTCATTTGATAGAGGATTGTCCTTAGAGGAATCAACGGAATGGCAACAGGGCTGCTACTAGTTCAGCGGGGTCTACCCCAACTACTAACACCAAGGCATCGGTCAAACCTAACAACAATAAAGACACAACGAGACAAGGCAAAGTGTTTGCATTGGTTCCAGGAGATGTGCAGAATGTAGCAACAGTGGTGTCAGGTACATTTATGGTTCACGGTCATTCTGCTTCTGTCTTGTTTGACTCCGGCTCTACTCATTCCTTTGTGTCAAAATTATTTGCACAAAACTTAGATAAAATTGAAGAAACATTGTCTTATATGTTATGTGTGTCTTCACCTATGGGAGATTCTATGCTTTGTACTTCTGTTTATTTTGGTTGTGAACTCGAGCTTGGGGATGTCCGGGTCTATGCCAATTTGTTACCTTTTGACATGACCTATTTTGATATTATTCTGGGAATGGACTGGTTGGGTGAATATGGTGCAACTATTGATTGTCTAACTAAACAAATCAGTTTCCACCCTCCGAGACAATTAGAATCTACCTTACAGGGATATGGCGTAACTTCTCCACCTTATTTGATCTCGGAAGCGAAGGCTTGTAAATTAATTCAGAAAGGGTGTCAGGGGTATTTATGCAGTGTTTTGGAGGGGCAAGTGGTGAATGGACATATCGATATGATCCCAATTGTGTGTGAATTTCCAAATGTCTTTCCTGAAGAATTGCCAGGGCAGTTGATAGACCGTGAAATCGAGTTTACCATTGAAGTAACACCAAGAACTCAACCCATTTCGAAGACTCCGTATAGAATGTCGCCAATTTAGATGAACGAATTGAAAATGCAGTTGCAAGATTTATTGGAAAAGGGATTCATCCGTCCGAGTGTGTCTCCGTGGGGTGCACCAGTGCTGTTTGTAAAGAAGAAGGATGGAACACTCCGGCTTTGTATTGATTACAAGGAACTGAATAAAGTTACAATCAAGAATAAGTATCCATTACCAAGAATTGATGACCTATTTGATCAGCTGCAGGGGGCACAAGTCTTTTCCAAGATTGATCTACGGTCTGGATACCATCAATTAAAATTCAAGGCTGATGATGTTGAGAAGACAGCTTTTCGAACCCGGTACAGTCATTACAAATTTTTGGTTATGCCCTTTGGAGTCACTAACGCGCCGGCAGCTTTTATGGATTTGATGAACCGTGTTTTCAAGTCCTATTTGGATGAATTTGTGTTGGTTTTTATTGACGATATTCTCATCTATTCGAAGAATGCAGAAGCTCACGAGAATCATCTTCGTATGATCCTTCAAACCCTCCGGGAAAAGAAATTGTATGCAAAGCTGAAGAAATGTGAATTTTGGCTACTGGAGGTGGCATTTCTGGGGCATATCATCACAAGGGAAGGAGTTTCTGTTGATCCACGCAAGATTGAGGCAATCGTAAATTGGCCAACTCCTACTAATGTGACTGAGGTGCGTAGTTTTATGGGGTTAGCTGGTTATTATAGGAGATTTGTTCAAGATTTTTCTAAAATTGCTGTGCCACTTACACAACTGACTCGGAAGGGAGTTGCATTCGAATGGTCAGAAGAGCGAGAATCTGCTTTTCAGGAATTGAAGACAAAATTGACAACAACACCAGTTTTGGCCTTGCCATCCGGTACAGAAGGATTTGTAATCTACAGTGATGCTTCACACAAAGGGCTGGGATGTGTACTTATGCAAAAGGGAAGAGTCATCGCTTATTCTTCTCGACAGTTGAAACCCCACGAGAAAAATTATCCCACGCATGATCTTGAGCTGGCAGCAGTGGTTTTTGCCTTGCAGATATGGAGATACTATTTATATGGCACTACCTACGAGGCATATACTGACCACAAGAGTCTTAAGTACCTTTTCACTCAAAAAGAGTTGAACATGCGGCAGCGACGGTGGTTGGAACTTCTTAAAGATTATGATTTGCAGATTCATTACCATCCTGGTAAAGCCAACACAGTTGCAGATGCGCTCAGTCGGAAAAGTATGGGGACTTTGGCAAGTTTGGTTACAGGGCAAAAGGAATTAGCGATTGAATTGGATAAAATGGGAGTAGACTTGGTGCTACATGGACAGGAAGCGTTAATGGCAGCAGTGATGGCCCAACCAACCTTACTTGAGGAAATTAAATCGCATCAGATAGAAGATGAAGCTCTAAGGAAGATTTGTGAGGAGCTAGAAACAAAACCAAAGTCGGGATTCAGTTTAGTAGATTCGGTGCTCAAGTTTCAAAATTGGATATGTGTCCCAATGTGTTAAACCTTAAGCAAAAACTAATGGAAGACACACATACCTCAAGGTTTTCAGTGCATCCAGGGAGTACCAAAATGTACCGAGATTTGAAGTGAAATTTTTGGTGGCCAAGTATGAAGAAGGAGGTCGCGGAGTTTGTCTCTAAGTGTTTGCAATGCCAGCAAGTAAAAACAGAGCATCAAAGACCTGCCGGTTTATTGTAACCTCTTCCTATCCCGGAGTGGAAATGGCAACATTTGACTATGGATTTTGTTGTGGGGTTACCACGGACTCCCCGAGGTATGAATTCAATATGGGTCATTGTAGATCGATTAACTAAGTCTGCCCATTTCCTACCAGTAAAGACTCAGTTTAATGCAGACAAATTGGCGGTAATTTATATGAATGAAATTGTGAGACGTCATGGTATTCCGATCTCAATTGTGTCAGATAGGGATCCGAAGTTTGTCTCCAGATTCTGGCAAAGTTTACAAGAAGCAATGGGTACCGAATTAAAGTTCAGCACCACTTTCCATCCCCAAACCGACGGTCAATCCGAGAGAACGATACAGACCCTAGAAGATATGCTCCGAATGTGTGTGCTGGATTTTCAAGAAAGTTGGGAAACGCACTTCCCGTTGTTAGAATTTGCGTACAATAATAGCTATCACTCGAGTATAGACATGGCACCCTATGAAGCTTTGTATGGAAGACCATGGCGTTCTCCTGTGTGTTGGGCTGAAGTTGGGGACAAATCCTTGTTAGGGCCGAAAATTGTTCAATTGACAACTGAAAAAGTTCAAGTTATTCGAGAAAGATTGAAAACTGCTCAAAGTAGACAGAAAAGTTATGCGGATAACTGACGGAGGGATTTGGAATTTGAGGTGGATAGCCATGTCTTTGTGAAAGTTACTCCGATGAAAGGACACCCAAGATTTGGAAAGAGGGGTAAGTTAACACCCCGGTATATTGGTCCCTTTCAGATTCTGGAAAGAGTGGGTCCGGTAGCTTACCGAGTTGCCCTCCCGTCACATATGAGTCAAGTACATAATGTGTTTCATGCTTCTATGCTTCACGGATACCTTCCGGATCCGTCACATGTCATTGATTACCACCAAATTGAGTTGGACGACAAGCTCATTTATGAGGAGAAACCAATCCACATTTTGGACCGACAAGTGAAACATTTACGAAACTGAGAAATTCCAATGGTAAAAGTAGAATGGCAAGAACATTACGAAACTGACGCAACGTGGGAATGAGAGGAGGAAATGCAACACCAATACCCACATTTATTTCAATCCTAAGGTAAAACAAGTTTGGAGGACCAAACTTATTTAAGGGGGGGAGAGTGTAATAACCCGACCCTCGCACATGATTTTCTGTTATATTCTCAGCCCTCGATTGGTACTTTTAAATATTTACTGTAAAAGTCCATGAAAAATTATGATTAAGCAAGTGAAATCCATGTTTATAGATGCCTATCTGTTTCTTAAGAAAACTATCTGTCACCACTAAAACGTTTGAATTAGAAATTGGAAGCCTTAACGGCTTAATTATCTGAAATTGATAATATATTTGCGATCAGTATAATTTTTAAGTAATATTAAGCATGTTCGCGAAATTTTAATTTTGGAATGATTAAACGATTCATTTTCGTCTTATATGTCATTATTTATAAATATCTACACCTAAATCTCTTGCGCCTTTATCAAAAACGTGGAGCATCTTTGGGAGAGAATAAGGGTTTGAAAGAAGAGAACAAGAGAGCCAAGTCAAGGTGCAACAAGGAGGAAAATTGGGATTAAGTTAGGAAAAGCATTGAATTTTTTAAGCTTAAGGTATATTAACCATTATTGTACATGAAATTTCTCCTTTTAATTGTGTAGAAGGTTTGTTTATGATTTATGTTTAATGATCTAGGTTTGTCATGAAGAATTGGTCATAAGTTATGTTTGTTTGAACAGGATATTCATCAATTGGTTTTTTTGACATGAAATTGTGCCTCAATCTTTAGTTCTCATGTTAATTCATGTTAAGACCATGAAAATTATTTATGTGCTGTAAGATGTTTTAATAACCTTGAGGAACTTGAATTAAAGATGGAATTTAGGAGGGTTGTAACTTGAATAAGTTTCTTCTCATGTGTATTTTATGATGCTCAAGATCTAGTACATGCTATGGGAGAATTTATACTCCAATCCTTGGTTTATGCCATGTGTCATGATTTATGAACATAAATAACTCAAGTTAAAGGATGGAATTTGGGAAAAATAGGGACTTGATGAAGCTTTGAATCATGTTACTTTGTGATATTTAAATGGTAATTCATGTTATAGTGAAGTTGAGTCCATATATTGCATGAATTTCATGGTGAATTGCATGTAAAATGAAGTGGTGATGTGTATTTGTGAGTTAAAACCGAGCTGCCCCAAAACAAGGACATGGCCGCTCGAGCGGAGGGGGATGACCGCACCTGCGGTGCATGGCCGCTCAAGCGGAAGGTCCGGCCGCACGTGCGGCCTGGGCTGGAAAAGTGGTTCACTTAATTTTTTGTGCTTGACTCACTGGTATTTTTAGAATATTTTTCTGATGATTTAAGAGAATTGTAAAGTCATGCAAAGTGTAATGATTCAGGAAATGATTTAAGAAAGGAAAGAGAACCAACGTGCAAGTTTACGTGTGTGCAGGACATACTCCGGGAGGAAGTAACACATCATCTCAACACTGTGAGTAGTAGTACGCTTTACTACAGATAATGATTGCCTTAGCATTCTACTGTTGATAAGTATGCAATGTTCCTAATGATGATGCAAATGTTCTTAATGTTAATGAATGAATGTGTTTAAGGTTAATGAATACAACTTCTTAAAGTTAATGCGTAACAATAAGAAGGTGAATATTTCGCCTACTTTCAAGTATGTTTCAAGGGCTTAATGCCATAAATATCAAGGGCTTAATGCCATAAGTTTCAAGGGCTTAATGCCACAAGTTAAAAGGGCTTAATGCCATAAGTTTCAAGGGCCTCGTGCCACAAGTTTCAAGTGTATTTCAAGGGCCTCGTGCCATCATGTTTCAAGGGCTTGTAGCCACATGTTATGTCACAGGATTGGGCCTAGGGCCATTATGTTCTGAATGCAGAATTAGACAAACCATGTGCATGCTGCATCTTTATATGCATTGATGTATTCAAGTTTCAAGTTAGACATCGTTTATTATGTATTACTACTCATTGAGCCCGCCTCACTCTCTATTATGTCTGTTTCTGTTGGTCATCAATCAGGAGGTCAGTCCTAGCCTTGACGCTGTTTCCTTTTTGTCAACCCTTACATGTCCAGGCACCATACCAGGCCATTTATTTTTGTGAAGCTGCTAAGATGTGGGCTTACTTTTGAGTGCCATCTAAGGTTGTTGTACATAACTTGCATGTTCTTTTTGTTTATGCCCATTTTGGACTGGGACTGTAAATGTATGTGGTTGTAATCGATGTTCAGCGATATAGATTCAAACTTTATCCGCTTTTGTTGATGTATGTGATGTATGAGATCCTGGCATATTAGAAATAGCTCAATGGAGTATGCTTGCGTATATTTTATGTTCGTATTTTCTATGCTTCCGAGAAGGCCCCGTAGGTTTGTATACCAGGATACATGTCCATTTATAAATAGGTCATGCCCAAACTTTTAGGGGCGGGTTCAGGACGTGACAGGTTCTTAATATGATCTCACAATGTGCAATGTGAGATTGATAAATCACCAAAGAGTCCAAATCCGGAAAATCATTTTGGAAAACAGATTTTTTAGAATGAAGTGCCAAACATGGACTGCTTTGCCAGATACAGAGTCACCACCTAAATATTTTATTTTAAGGAAATTTAGGAAACCCTGACTCGTTGCCTAAGGCCACGTGTCCATCATCACCAAAGTTGCCTCGGCTCGGGGAACTTGGGTACGATTGGGGAAGGTCAGCTATGAGCACCCCTGCTCGCTCGATCGGCCTCTACTAACCATGATATCTAATTTTGAAAACATTATGTGTTCTTATTCCGGTTATTAGCCTAATCTTACTATGTGATGCGCACAACACAAAAGTATAGACTAGATCGCCTAATTTGGAACAAAGCATCGCATATCCGTTTGGTTGAAAAACAATTTGAAATTTTCTACTCGCAAGTAGGCTAAAACACGGATTTCAATGAGTTGTTCCAACTCAAACAATCCAACCTTCACCCACAGGCATTCAGGCAGTTTATATCACATAAGCATATAGCCACATGGTAAGCATGTTGTAATGTTTAACATTCACACTCATGCGAGATGCTAAAGCATAAAAACACTCACAGTGTACTCCAAGTCAAAACAAGAAACTAGTTAGTAATCATGCATAATCCTAGTTCATGTTAAAGTGGCTAATGCATCGCATACAAAATGTCACTAGAATAGGCTCGGCTAATCTATGGATGGCATGTGAAATGCGACAGATAGCATATATTCAAGTTAGATTTGAAATACTCTGCAGTTAGCATGATGCGCCGAGCCCGGTGCATGCAATACTGATGAATGATGCACGCATGCATAGCATAAGGTATGGTAAATTGAATATGCCCTAATACTAACCATCAAAAGCAGGTAAGTAAAAGAGAGAAAGAAGTGGGGAGGGGGGGGTTGCACGACATGCACACACACACTCACACTTATTACAAATTTGCCCTCGCTCAGAGGGACCGAAAGAATAATACAATTTAATTAACTAATCAAGCTAATTAAATAATTACAAACCAATTAACTAGTTAAGCAAATTAACTAAGCTAATAAAGTGATAAATAGCCTCGGGAAGAGGGCCCAATGCACGCATGCTCGACTCCGCTCAGAAATCCAATTCCATGCACAAGTTGCCTCTGATTGTACTATTTTTCTTCTGTGAAGATGGCTTAATTCCCAAGGAACACTATCTGAACACTGCGGAACACCACCGACCAAGGGGAAACATCACCGGCCATGGTCGGATGGTCATCGACCAAATATTAAGCTCTGGGCCATCCATAATTGGTCGATCAGCACTTAATGCAGTTGACTGGCCATCTTTGTCTTCAGAATCCAGTTTTCACAGCAGCAGAGGGCAAACATGGCATGGCAATGTATTTCAAGCAAATGTGTGCACCACCAACCTCCTTATCATATTTATGACTCAAAGGAGGATGGTCCTTGATTCTTGGACCACCAATCGCGCATTTCAACGCGTGATGGCCCAAGAAGCCAGGTTGTGCATTTTAATGTCAAATGTAATGCACACAAACAAACAAATGGCCCAACCTCTATCACTTGATCAAGAGACAAGGCATGCATGCCAAATGCAATGCAACCTAGGCATGTAAGCTAAGTATGCACCATGGAATGTAAGCAAGAAAACCATGTGCAATAGGCATATCAGCTAAACAAGTAAGCATGCAAGGCATATAACAACAATGCTAATGGCAAGCATGCAACAACATGTGAGGGAATTAGCATGGAGACATGCAAAGTATCTTAGCAAAGGAAATGCATGCTAAATGCAAAGTGACTCAAGCATGCAACACATGCGATAGACCAAGTATGTGACAACACACAAGGCGAGCATGCAACAACATGCAAACAATGGACTTATACCAATTTGGACAGCTCTCAATTAAGCCCAAAACAGTGGCCAAATGCTAAGGAAATGAAGGCCAAAATACACACAAACATGCATGCACACATGGTTCAAAACTTAAGCATCAAAGAGCAACTTTTAAGCACACTTAAAAGGGACAAACATGGACATATGGCATACATACTAAGCTCTGAAAATCATGTTATAAAGGTGCCAAGCCAAGTAAACAAGACAAGCCAAGCATGCAACAATATCCAAGGCTCATGGGGGTTTAAACCAAAGCTATAAGAAGCAAGCCCCAAAGGGCCATGAGGACCTAAAACAGGTCCAATGCAGGTCTAAACAAGACCAAAGACGCACCTAGATGGCATCTAAATGGTCTAAACATGGAAGCATACATAAAGGCCCAAACATGGAGCATAAGACACAAGCCTTTTAAAGCATTAAAGGGGCATCAAATGCAAGCATACAAGCATACCACGAGGACTGAAATGATGTTATAAGTGGTGCCAAACCACTGAAACAAGCCAAGTAATGCATGTTCAACACTCACACACCCAACGCTAACAAGCCAAAATGAAAGGTGGCTATACAAAGCACATCATGGATGGCCAAAACAACCACAAACAGACCTTAGGTATATTAAAACATGCATAAAAGCTTCACAAAGCTAGGCCAAAACAAGTGAGCATGGTAGTCTAAGTGCTAAGCACATGTTAAGGCAATTCATGGCATTACAAGACAAGTATGCAAAGCAAGCATGGTGTGTGTAAACCAATTAAAAAAATGCTATATCATGGCAAAATAAGGACAAATAACACTTAAGACATGGCCAACATGCACTTAAACAAGATGCTCACACATGAGGCTAAAATGGCCAACATTGAAGGCAACAAGGAGAGGGGATGGCCCTCTCCTTCTTAGGACCTCAAAGCATCGTCCCCACTACTGAAATCCAGAGGGATTTCAGTGGTGAGGAGGCCAAGACAAGGTGGTCCCGGAGCTCACCAAAATAGCACAAAAATAGGGCCAAACAAGACCTAAGAGGGGTCAAACAACTCCAAACCCCAAAGCAACCTTAAACAGCTATTTTAAGCACTTAAAATTAGAACTTTTATTAGTTATACACAAAGTCTAAAAAAAGGTGCAATATAGGTCAAAAGACTATGCAAAAATGGGGAATAAAGAGCAAGGTTCTTACCCTTGAAGACCCCTTTCAAGAACTGAGCTCCAGTAGCCTCTCCAAGCTTAAATCCACTCAAGAACTCCGAAAATCACTCCTTAGTACCTCAGTAGCCAAAGGAAAGTGTAACTCTAGGTGTTTGTGTGCAAAACTATGAACAAAACACCTTAAAGGCTCTCTAACACACACAAATGTAGAGAGAGAGTGAGATATAGAGAGAGAGTGATATATATATCTTATATATCACTGAATCTCTGAGTTTTTCCAACCCTTGAAATGGAAGGAGAGGCTCTCTATATATAGAGGAAGGCAAGGGGCCTAAGCTTCTTGGAGAAGCTAAGGCAAAAGGGTCAAAGGGGCAAGCTTCTAAGGGAAGCTAAGTCAAAGGTCCAAGCTTCTTGAGGAAGCTAAGACAAAGGTCCAAGCTTCCTCAAGAAGCTTGAGCAAAGGGTTCAAGCTTCTTCAAGAAGCTTAGAACCAAAAGGGTGCAAAGGGTGCAAATCCTCCATACACGTGTATGGAGGGGGTGCAAAGGGTATGCCAGCTATCACAGCTAGCATAAAATATCTACCAAAAGCAGATGCACAGTGATCGGCCAGTCAAAAATGACAAATTGACCAAACCAATGGTCGATCAGCCACAAAGAGTGCCGACCGGCCATCACTAATGGCCGGTAGAAACAAAATAGGGCCGATGGCCTTAATCCATGGCAAGTGAGGTGTGGGGCTGGCCAACAAGCCATTCCCTGCCCTCCAAAGCAAAAAACACAAGTGTTTGGTGCAAAACCAAACACAAAAAAGTCGAGTCAAGAGATCCTGAGGCAAGGCGCGTGGCCGAGACCTCCGGGAACTCAAGATGAACACAAACATGGATGATCACCGAGTGTTCAAACAGTGACGTCCAAGTCTTGAGGACGGTAAAAAATGGGGTGTCTATAATTGCCCCTCTTTGACAGAACTCGAAAGTCATAACAACGACGGGAGTGAGTGTCAAAGCCTAAAGACGACCCATTTTTGACAAGGCCGAAGACTTAGACAAAGCATGCAAGACAATAAAGATATACGCCCGAAGGCAGAGGCAAAATGCAACTGACAATGCACAAAGCCGAGCATAACTTATGATCATGCAAAGAAAGTTGTAACGAAGCATAACATGCGACAGTTTTAAGCAATCAAACACAATTCCAACTACATTACAATGCAGAAAGGATGTAAGAGAATTATGTAATTCTCCCTATGTTTCACGCGGACAATACGATACCTGTCCGGTTCGTTTGGTTGCACCAACCTCAAATGAACCGTACATACAATATCGTGTCTGAAAAAGAGAGAAACTTAATAGGTACAATATTGTTAGCGACATGCATGACAGTGCAAGTTAAGACTGCGTGACAATGCAAGTGTAGGAGTGCATGACAATGCAACCTATGCGCAAAATGATATGCAATATTTACAAAACTATGTATAAACAATCTAAATGATATGCAATACATTTGAAACATAATCAAACCATAAGCGGTTCAAAACCACACAAATATCATAAAGATGATGGAGATGCAAAGTCCGTCTACCATAGAAAAGGTGCCGACACCCTCAAACCACAATACCAGCAGTGGAATAGGCGCGTACACATGCAGAACTATGAGTTGTATAGACGGACACAAGATACAAGTAATTGGGTAGGATGATATAAGTGGGGAAATGACCCACTGAGGAAAGACCGTGATCCTAAATGCTGGACGTAACAAATTACACTACAATGTAATATATACAATGGATAAGGCCTACGGCCAAACCGTATCTTGCCTAGGAAAGGCATGGACACAAACAAGCCACGTTTACACACAGAAACGGTGCCGTCACCCACAACACTAGGTGTGTACACATAATATCATAACTGTGCTTCAACGCGAAAAGTATGGGCACATACCAGACCAAGCACAACATGGAAAGGCATAAACCATAGATGGATGATGCAGTGAATGCATGTAATACTAAACTATGTACAATGCAATGCATGCATGGCAATGCAAGCTATATGCAATGAATGCATGACATATGCACTATTTATAATGAATGCATAACATATGCAAAGTAAGGAAGAATGCACTACAATGCATGTAAGGAAAGATGCATGACAATGCAAGCTATGCACAATGCAATATTTACAAGCTAAAATGTAATGAATGCAGTGGATAAGGCCTGCTGCCAAACCGTATCTTGCCTAGGAAAGGTATGGACACATACAAACCACGTCTAACACAGAAACGGTGCCGTCACCCTCAAACCACAATACCAGCAGTGGAATAGGCGCATACACATAATATCATAACTGTGCTTCGACGTGAAAAATATGGGCACATACCAGACCAAGCTCAACATGGAAACGCGCAAGCCATAGATGGATGTGATGTTGTGAATGCATGCAAGCTACAATGCAATGTATACAATATGCAATGGATGTAAATGTAATATTTACAGTGATGCATGACATATGCATTATTTACAATGGAATGCAAGACATATGCATGTTGGTTTTTTTTGTTTTTTGTTTTTTGTTTTTTTTGAAAAATGCATGAAAATGCAAATGGAGGAAAATGGAGGAAAAATGCATGATAATCCACGTTTTTTTTTTTGTTTTCGTTTTTTTGAAATGCATGATAATGCGAATGAGATGAAGAATGCATGATAATGCATGTTTGTTTGTTTTTTTTTTTTTTTTTTTTTTTTGGAATGCATGAAATGTGCATGATAATGCAAATAAAACAAGTGCATGACGACGTACGTCTTTGAGACGCATGACAATGCGCATGATTTTGAATGCGCGACAACGCACGTCTTTTGAAATGCATAACAATGCACAATGAATTTGAATGCGTGACAACATGTGGCTTTTGAGATGCATGACAGTGCACATGATCTTCAATGCGTGACAACGCATGGTAACGAAGATGCATGACGATGCATGTAAGGTGTGCATGATGATGCAGCCTAAAGAAGATGCATAATAATGCGAGCATGATATGCGCTACAATGCACAAGGTGTGTGGATAACAATGCGAGTGAGGGATGCATGACAATGCAACCTAAGATAAAATTTGCCAAGAGTTGTTCGGGCACGACAAACACCAAAGGACTTGCACCTTCAAATGATTTAAGGTCTCCTAGACCGAGCGTGTTTAAGGTCTCACCAGACCGCCTAGAGGTGCATAACAGTGCAAGTCGGCGTGCGCATGACAATGCGTGTATGCATGCACAACAATGCAACCTATGTATGCTAACTGTTAACAAGGCAAAACATTGTAATGTGACGTATTCAAAGAAATTACTAAATCTCGTAAGATACCAAAGGATACGAAAAGGATAGACCTCGCACGTATTTGAGTGCTGGGCACAGAAGGCACAGCACAGAGACCTGTTAAGCTTCGGAAATGCATTTTCTTGCACTGTGTTGAGCAATGGAAACCACATCAAAGACCCAAACAAAGGTGTAGAAGGTTCATGGGCCATCGGGGGAGGTCACCGACCATCCATCGGCCATCAAAAAAAGTCCATCGGCCATCTATTTAGCCGATCGGCTAACAATGTGGCCGATCGGCTAACAATGTGGCCGATCGGCCAAATATGCCTGAATCGGGGTAGTTTGGTCAAATCGGCACGGGTCTTTAAATATAGGACTTCTAGCCCTATGTTTCTCACTTCCTCTTGCTCGAAAACCAGTACCCCTCCTCTCTAGGTGATTTTCCAACTTTCTATCCCCATCTTTCCTCGGTTTTTGGGCCCATTTCGACATTCGATTCGTGAAACCCTCATTGTTTCGAACATTTTAAACCGAACAAATCTTTGTTTCGATGTCTTTTCCTCGATTTCCACCACTCGGGGTCTGTTTCCCTCGAGTTTACCTAGATTTCTGTGCCTTTTATGCACCCCGATCTTTTCGGCCATTTTTCACCCTCCCGGGGTTGACTTTTCATATTCTTGCCCGGTTTTCACTCTTCCGGCCATTTTCGCACCATTCTCGAGATGGCGGACAAAATTCCTTGAGGTGGGACTCCTCCGGAGCAGGAGATGGATCCCGAGGTCGAGCTCTTGCCTCTCAGTGTTCGACCGTTCGACCCGGCAACCTACAGGCCGGCAATTCATGTGCTACCTCCTGACGGTCTTCGCCAGTTCAGGAGTTTTGATAGGGGCGTACCACAAGAGCTTCTTCTCCGCGAGCCAGAGTCACATCTGTCTTACAGCGCTTCTGAGGTACAGTCTTCCCTCTGTTTTATTTTTTGCAATGTAAAACATATAACTGCAATAGTTGATTTTGTTCTTTAGCTGCTTAGCCCGGATACACCGATATTTTACACACTGTAGTTCATCTATGAGTACACCTGCACTCGATATCTGTTTGAATCTGAACACGTGCACACACGCTATATCGGTACTGAACCACTCAAACATACTGACACATCACATGCTGTAGTTCACTGCGAGCACACCGGCACCCGATGTTTGTTTGAATCTGAACACGTGTACACACGCTGCATTGTTACCAATTCTGAATGTTCTTCAAAACTGTATATTGAGTATTTCTTCGCAACTGTTTGCCTTTGAATACAGGGGGATTACCATGCCTTCTGGGGGTATAGGAATGTCACCGCCCGAGATTGGTACACGGAGCTACTAGACGCAGTCCGCTGTATTGTTGATCAGGCCGGCTTCGGCACCTTCTGCAGAGGACTCTCGCGTCTCACTGTGAGTAGGCCTTTGCTTGCCGCTCTGGTGGAGAGGTGGTGGGACACCACTGATTCCTTCCACTTCTCTGCCACGGGAGACATGACGATGACTCCCTTCGACTTCTCGATGCTTACCAGCATCGGGGTAGGGAGTGATCCGATCCCCTTTGATACCGACATGGACGAGTGAGAGGCTGCCCAGCTGTACCTGCTCGGCACTCAGCCACCCCATGATCAGGCAGGATTTGTCAGATACTCGTGGTTCGAGAACCACTTCAGGATTCATCCAGCCTTAGTTGAGGAGGCACAGATGACATAGGAGGAGGCCGAGCGGTATGCACGCAGCTTCCTTATGTTCTTGCTGGGGACGACCCTCTTCGCCGACCGGGCGAACACCGTGCCCCTCTGTTTGTTGAGCGCTTTGGTGGGCGTCAGACGGATTTGCCTTTACGACTGGGGTGGCGCAGGCTTGGCCACACTGTATGGATACATGAGCTCATCCTCCCGTTGCAGCGGGCAGTTGCTCGAGGGCTACTGGCGAGCTTGGGAGGTATATTTTTTTCTCTATTTTACACTTCTGTTTTTTATTATCTATACTCTATACACTGCACACACTGCGGTCTGCTTCACACTAACTGTATACTACACACACGATACACATATAATCTGCATTACACTGACTGTATACTGCACACACTATACACTCTGCACAATACACTTCACAATACACAGTTCTACAATTTTCTGCTTTATTCCGCATTCTACTTTATCTGCATTCTGCTTTATCTGATAAGCATACGGATGCCTGCTCTGTCACGCTCTGTAGTTGTGGGTCTACGCCTACTTCCCGAGGCTTGCCCTAGTACCTGACGAGGAGACCCCTCTCGGCATTCCTTTCTCCCGGCGCTTCGATGTGAGATGCGTGCGGAGACCACGGGAGTCATTCATATTCTTCCACCATTACTTCGATACCATTACCACCGCAGAGGTATTTTCAACTTTAGAGTTTATTTAAGCTTCACTTTGTATTGTATTTTCAACGGCAGATAGATAACAAACTGCATATTACTTACAGATCACCTGGCAGCCCTGGGCTCCATTGCTAGCTACGGTTCGGGAACCGTATGCCGGTGCTGAGGAGACTGCCCAATTTAGGATCTTGCTGGAGAGCCCGGTCTGTTGGGCTTGGTACCTGGGTGAGCGCTTCCTACATCAGACCTTAGGTTTACCGGAGCAGATAGTCCCGCTTCTCTCTCTCATCGACATGAGGCAGATAGAGAGATACACCCCCGAGGACATGGCTGATTATACGATCGGTTGGAACGTAGAGGGCTTCAGGGGCGAGGGCGACTATGCAGAGTACGTCCGGACCTACATCATGCAGCCTTTGAGTAGTGGCCGTCGAGCTGAGAGAGAGAGGCCTGCGGCGCCGGCAACTAGAGCAGGAGCAGGAGCACCGAGGGTGGCTCGGGTCCGTGGCAGGAGTGGGACCCGGAGAGGACGGGGGGCTAGTTGGCCAGCACTGCTCACGACGATGACATGCAGAGGGCAGGGTGGGGAGACTTACTAGATCCCCATCGCTCCCCCTCCGGCTGATCACGAGTTAGTCGGGTTCTACGACTTACCTCCGGTATGTACTACTGCATCTTGCATCTTGCACAGTCATTTCATTTCATTTCTATTTGATATTCCGCAGAATACTGATACTTCTAACACTTTTACAAGCTTCCTCCGAGTACACTCGCCAGTCCTTGGAGTTGACCGCTTCAGTGATGGGGATGTTTTAGTGGAGCCTCGACCTGCTGGCTATTTATGGCATCCCGGTAAGCTTTTCTTCAACCGCAGTCTCAAACTCTACACAATCTGATGCATCGCACCATGAACACAGCACTTGGTACACGGCCCTCACGGCATTCGATACACTGTAACCCGCAGACTGTTCACAGCATTACTCACGGCATTCATACACTGCACTCAATCACTGTATTTTGTATTCATACACTGCTCACATCATTCATACTCTGTACTCATACACTATATTCTGTAGTCATACACTGCTCATAGTATTCATATTCTGCTTTGCGTAGCATACTGATGCGTTTGACATTTGTTCCTTTCAGGCCCCATTCCAGATATCAGCTGCAGGAGGTGCTCCAGCTAGACCTTCTGTTCCTACTCGAGGGGGAGGTCGAGGTGGCTCAATACATCCCCGCACCAAACTAGGGCGCACTCATGTTAGGAGTAGCTCTCGGGCACTAGTTCCCGATGATGATGATGATGAGTCTGAGGAGGAGGTGGAGGCAGAGTCGTCTGAGGAGGAGACTGGCGATGGCTCGGGCTCGAGCTCGGGCTCAGATGGTGGTGCTGATGATGATGCTCCTGGACCTTCATCCAGGAAGAGGAGGAGGACAGACCCTCAGGCCTGAGACCACTCGACGCTGATCTAGATTTTTGCTGCTTTTCTTCTTTTTGTTTTGCTTTACTTTTTGTTGATAGCTTGAGTACCTTGTACTGCCGCAGGCAGGTTTTTATTTTCTCCAAAGCTATGTACTTGAAAAATGATGAAATGAAACAAAATTTTTTGTCTGAAAAAGTGTTACATTTGTACGTTTCATACTTCACCTCACATCGCATCGCATTACACCTCAATGTAAATGAGATTGATCTCCTGTCTGAAAATCAAACACTTGCATCGTAATAATCAAATGAGGAACCGGCCAACGGCAAAACAACTCATACAACAAAACTGCTCATTCTGAACACTTGGCTCGTAACACAGTACTCGGTTTTATCTGGCACATAGCTCATACACACTGCTCATTCTGAACACTGCACATTCTGAACTCATAGCCCATAACACAGTATTTTCTTTATTTGCACACGTCCCATTCTGAACAAACAATTGACTCTTGAAAAGATGGGAAGTTCACTGTTTTCAAGTGACCGGGAGGTCGAACCTCTGTAGTTTTTACAAAAGAAACAAATCTATTTTGCAGAAATGTGGAGAATGGCACAGCACTCTGAGCACAAAGCGATTTGAGAAAAGGGTTTTCAACCAGGTATTGAGCCTATAACTGAACACAGTGAAAAAGACTCAACAAAAAAAAAAAGGTAAACAACCTAAATATAACGAGACACGCTCGAAATGACTCCAAATAAGAATTGAGACAAAACAAAAGACACGGCACACAGACGTGTTACAAAGACAAGAGACCTCAGATCACGAGGAGCCAGTTTCTTCGGGTATTATTTCCCACCCTCTTCTCATTTGTGATTCTCACATCACTCGGCCCTCAGGCTCAGTTTTTCACTCAAAACCCTTGTGCTCACTTTTCTCTCAACTTAAACCTCTCTATTCTTTAATCTCCCATTTTATATCTCTCCTCTAGGTGGTTGATGGATAGACAAGAGGTTGTGGGTTCATGCCCAACACCGTTAGCTCACAGCTATTTCCTCCGGTGACGTTTAGTCGATGTTCCGGATGAGGGAGAGGAGTATTTTGATCCATTCTGATTTGTGCTTCGCACTTGGTTTAATACCTCGTTGCTTGGAGGATGTTGAGAGCTTTCAGCCCTTTAGTTGTTAACCTCAGTTGTGCCCTTTGTTGGCAGGTAGAGTGCCTTTCTGGCAAGTATATTGACGACGGGGGAAAGACAGAACACCTGACTCAACTGTGCCCCTAGTTCATCACTTTGACCATTTTTTGTTTTGGTTTTCTACTAAAACAATTTTTACCAAAATGAGAGTCAAATGAACACACTTGCTCGATTTTTGATTTGAAATCATGCAAGTCAGGCTATGAGCACTGGAAATTTTCTTTTTTGGGTCCAAGAAAATGGTCCAGTTTTGGGAAATGAAATAATTTTCGAGAAAATGGTCAACCTCAGTAAAAATTCTCAAAAACTATTTTTTTGCCAACGGCCACTGCTCAACGAGCACAGAACTTACTTTCGAGATGCACAACCTCGGATCGGAGGCAATGGAAAATTGCCCCTTGTCTGGATGGCACTACACGGCAACGGAAAGTTGCCCCTGGTTTGAATGACGACTCATGGCAACGGAAAGTTGCCCCTTGGCTAGATCACGCCGCAGCATGTTGTAAACAGTCCTCATTAGTGATGATCGCAACCGAGCTCTCCGATACAGAGAAGACGAAGATGGTCAAAACCAGTATATGGACGCAGTCGCATTGAAAGCGTTAGGGGCTGGACTTCAAGATGAAGTTGCCTACTTATCCCAAACATGGGAATCAAGCCTTACGTAGTTCCGGTTAAGGTACACTCGTGTATTAACCCTCACTTTTTTACGATCTAACTTTTGCCAAGGTCACCCTTCTGGGTTTTCAACCTTGCGAGCTTTGTTTTTCTTTTCTTTTTCATTCTTTTTGTATCTTTTCATTCCTTTTTCTTTTTCTTTTTTTATCATCTTCTTTTTTCTTTTTCATTTTTTCTTTCTCTCCTTTTTTTCTTTTTTGCCTTTTTTCTTCTGTATTTTTCTCTTGCTCTAACTTTTGTCTGGGTCGCCCTTCCGGGTTTTCGGCCCAGCGAGCCTCTCAAAGGGTAAAAGTGTAACAAGTCCATGCCAAATGGTTTTGAGATCCTATAGTCATCTGAATCCAGGAGAATGACTTTTGTATTGATTTGCAGAAGGATCCATCTTCGGCTCTTCGAGCAGATCGGACATTCTTGCCCCTAGTTCGAGGGGTGCTTCTGTTCTAGCTTCACAAGCTTCTTCTGATCAGGTCTGATCTTCTTGACCTGACTTTGGTGCCTCTTGTTCGGGGGCTACTTCAAATCTGGCGACACAGGCCTTACATCGCTGTTGATCGTTGAACAATCTGAACCCAAGGTCCAAGGTTTGAAAGTAAGGGCTCAAGTCTCGAGGCTGAGAGCGATCCTAAGCTGCACAATCTCAAGAGTCATTCCACACAGGTCTTCGCAGGACTGCGCAAAACATTTTGTTTTTGAAAGTTTTTAAGAAAGCAACAAATCGCTCGCGCTGAAGATAGTGTAGAACCAATCTAGATCATGCCAGGGTCCTTCTCAGTACTCATGTTAACAAACATGATCTCATTCATTAAGGGCTTAGCACACCTCTCTTTCTCTCAGATTGATCAAATTTTACAAAACCCGAGGAATTCATTCCTCTTCGTTTTCATCACCACAGTGTTAAAAAGGTTTTGAAAAACTTAGGTCAATGCAATGATTTTGGGGTGCAGAAGAGTAAGTGAGATGCTCCGCCGTTTCATTCAAATCCTCTGGCACAACTAGCTCAAGGTAGCAATAAATACGAAAAACATGATAGCCGCAGCCGTTTCATTCAGATTTCCCTGGTTGCAACTAGCTCCACAGTAGAGACAGACTCAAAAAGAAAGTAAAAGGATAATTACAAAACAAAACGGTGTTCGAGGCAACAACCCCGGAATCACCTGACATTCTATACAATGGGACTGACTCGGTACAACAAGACAGACCCTTAAGAAAAAAGACTGGCTCAAGACAAAGAGACAGACTCAAAACAAAACCAAAGAAATGACTCAACACTTGAGCCATAAATTACAGAAACCATCATTCGCAAATGCTCAAAATAGTGCATGCCAGACGCCTCATCGTGAAATAAACCGAGGGCCACCCGCAGGTGGTCCAACCCCTGATCACATACTTGTAGTATCCTCGAAGTCCAACAGCTCAGTGGTGACAGACTTTGCTGAGGTAGGTGGGAGGATGACCTTATTGTCGATCAAGTCTTGTACTTTATGGCGAAGACAGAAGCAATTGTCGGTGGGGTGACTGGTTTGCTGATGGTATGCACAATACTGAGTAGCATCATGGCCTGCCGGAAGATGACTAGGGAGAGGCTTAGGCTCAAGGGTTTTAAGATGCCCCTTTTCAACCAGGATTTTAAGTGCCTTAGACAGAGGCATGTAGAGAGCATGAAACAGTCTGCGCCCTCGGGGCAGATACTTCGAAGTCTGTGAATTCTTGCTAGACGCACTAGCGAAAGGGTCGGTAGGCACTGCCTTGGCTTTCTGATCTCTTCTAGGTGCAGGGTTATGAGTGGAAGGAACTATTCCGGCATGACAGGGCCTATCCCGATTTTGCGCCAAGCTTTAACTACCCTCGGTTGGAGTAGGGAAAGCATCACCCTGATCGAGGGTTTGGGTCACTATATCAGAGCGAAACCCGATTGTTGTTGACATATCATTGCTATAGCTCGAGGCAACCTCAGGTTGGCTGAGCTCAATCACAATCCATCCCAGTTGCGGGGGCTCCTGCGGTACAAAATTCCCGGCATACGATGTGGCTGGTGGCGAAGCCGACATTCCATAAGCGAGATCAGCCACAGAGCTCTGGAGGTCACCAATCACTCACATCAACTCGAACGTGGTGGGCTCACGAGCTTGATACAACTGGGGTGTCCAGATAGGGTGCGCAACAGGCGACCTGGGTGGATATGGTACATCAACATTGGTCTCATCATGCAAGATGATCCCTTGGTCTAATGCGACTGCCATAACTACAATTTCCTCTGAACTTTGGGTCATCATAAGTCCGCTGAACTGAACGTTGACTGATGGATCAGATATCCGCCTTGCCTTAGTGAAGGAGAACACTGGCTATTCTGTACTAAATCTCTAAACTGAAAGAGAAAACATGCAGCATTTCGGCCCAATCAGAATAGACACAAGCGTAGTTGAATAACTGTACTCTATTACTGATCACTGTTCCCCAAAAAACACCGCCCCAAAAGCTGAATCTGATACCCACAGATATAACTGATTCTCATATTCCAATACCGATGCCCTCAGGCCTGATATTCAGACTTGCAAACTAGTATATGCATTCCCTGTAGAGATACACTCTAAAAGCACACAGCAAGTAAATGAGAGTCAAAACACCCCTATGTTAGGGTAGGGTTTCCCTGTCCTATTTTGTCAGGAGCTAGGGTTTTACTAAGCACGCAGTGGTTTCAAACAACCTATAATCGGGTAAGCAACCTGTCCTAGCTCGGAATGGTCACTATGGATTCCAGATATGCACTAGGTCGAATGGTCAAGAAGGGTGCCCCGGTGACAACCGGGGTTTGTGTTCCCATCGTGGCAGGCCCGTAACCGGTCAGCCTTATGGGGCGCTTCTCGAAGCGAGCCTCCGGTAAACCGTTCAGGAGTAGTAGACGACAAACACGGTGTCCTAAGTGCACCAATGCACATGCAATGCAAAGAAACACATAAGTGTAACCAAAACAGGATATCATGCGTTCGAGTCAAGCTCTCTATACTCCCCAACAGAGTCGCCAGAAACTGTAGACGTGCCCTTGGGCCCCATTCTACAGTTCGGACTCGATTTGTGTGTCGATTCTTAATCTGATCTCACAATGTGCAATGTGAGATTGATAAATCACCAAAGAGTCCAAATCCGGCAAATCATTTTGGAAAACAGATTTTTTAGAAAGAAGTGCCAAACATGGACTGCTTTGCCAGATACAGAGTCGCCACCTAAATATTTTATTTTGGGGAAATTTAGAAAACCCTGACTCGTTGCCTAAGGCCACGTGTCCGTCATCACCAAAGTTGCCTCGGCTCGGGAACTTCGATACGATTGGGGAAGGTCAGCTATGAGCACCCCCGCTCGCCCGATCCGAAGATCGGCCTCTACTAACCATGATATCTAGTTTTGAAAAGGTTATGTGTTCTTATTCCGGTTATTAGCCTAATCTTGCTTTGTGATGCGCACAACACAAAAGTATAGACTACATCGCCTAATTCGGAACAAAGCATCGCATATCCGTTTGCTTGAAAAACAATTTGAAATTTGCTACTCGCAAGTAGGCTAAAACACGAATTTCAATGAGTTATTCCAACTCAAACAATCCAACCTTCACCTACAGGCATTCAGGCAATTTATATCACATAAACATATAGCCACATGGTAAGCATGCTGTCATGTTTAACATTCACACTCATGCGAGATGCTAAAGCATAAAAACACTCACAGTGTACTCCAAGCCAAATCAAGAAACTAGTTAGTAATCATGCATGATCCTAGTTCATGTTAAAGTGGCTAATGCATCGCATACAAAATGTCACTAGAATAGGCTCGACTAATCTATGGATGGCATGTGAAATAAGACAGATAGCATATATTCAAGTTAGATTTGAAATACTCTGCAGTTAGCATGATGCGCCGAGCCCGATGCATGCAATATTGATGAATGATGCACGCATGCATAGCATAAGGTATGCTAAATTGAATATACCCTAATACTAACCATCAAAAACAGGTAAGTAAAAGGGAGAAAGAAGTGAGGGGGGGGGTTGGAAGAAATGCACACACACACCCACACTTATTACAAATCCGCCCTCGCTCGGAGGGACTGAAAGAATAATACAATTTAATTAACTAATCGAGCGAATTAAATAATTACAAACCAATTAACTAGTTAAACAAATTAACTAAGCTAATAAAGTGATAAACGGCCTCAAGAAGAGGGCCCAATGCACGCATGCTCGACTCCGCTCAGAAATCCAATTCCATGCACAAGTTGCCTCTGATTGTACTATTTTTCTCCTCTGAAGATGGCACAATGCCCAAGGAACACTATCTGAACACTGTGGAACACCACCGACCAAGGGGAAACATCATCGGCCATGGTGGGATGATCATCGACCAAATATTAAGCTCTTGGCCATCCATAATTGGTCGATCAGCACTTAATGCAGTCGACCGACCATCTTTGTCTACAGAATCCTGTTTTGACAGCAGCAGAGGGCAAACATGGCATGGAAATGCATTTCAAGCAAATGTGTGCACCACCAACCTCCTTATCATGTTTATGACTCAAAGGAGGATGGTCCTTGATTCTCAGACCACCAATCGCGTATTTCAACACGTGATGGCCCAAGAAGCCAAGTTGCGCATTTCAACGTCAAATATAATGCACACAAAACAAATGGCCCAACCTCTATCACTTGATCAAGAGACAAGGCATGCATGCCAAATGCAATGCAACCTAGGCATGTGAGCTAAGTATGCACCATGGAATGTAAGCAACAAAACCATGTGCAATAGGCACATCAGCTAGACAAGTAAGCATGCAAGGCATATAACAACAATGCTAATGGCAAGCATGGAACAACATGTGAGGGAATTAGCATGGAGACATGCAAAGCATCTTAGCAAAGGAAATGCATGCTTAATGCAAAGTGACTCAAGCATGCAACACATGCGATAGACCAAGTATGTGACAACACACAAGGCGAGCATGCAACAACATGCAAACAATGGACTTATACCAATTTGGACAGCTCTCAAATAAGCCCAAAACAGTGGCCAAATGCTAAGGAAATGAAGGCCAAAATACACACAAACATGCATGCACACATGGTTCAAAACTTAAGCGTCAAAGAGCAACTTTTAAGCACACTTAAAAGGGACAAACATGGACATATGGCATACATACTAAGCTCTGAAAATCATGTTATAAAGGTGCCAAGCCAAGTAAACAAGACAAGACAAGCATGCAACAATGTCCAAGGCTCAAGGGGGTTTAAACCAAAGCTATATGATGCAAGCCCCAAAGGGCCATGAAGACCTAAAACAGGTCCAATGCAGGTCTAAACAAGACCAAAGATGCACCTAGATGGCATCTAAATGGTCTAAACATGGAAGCATGCATAAAGGCCCAAACATGGAGCATAAGACACAAGCCTTTTAAAGCATTAAAGGGGCATCAAATGCAAGCATACAAGCATACCACAAGGACTGAAATGATGCTATAAGTGGTGCCAAACCACTGAAACAAGCCAAGTAATGCATGCTCAACACTCACACACCCAACGCTAACAAGCCAAAATGCAAGGTGGCTATACAAAGCACATCATGGATGGCCAAAAAAACCACAAAAAGACCTTAGGTATATTAAAACATGCATCAAAGCTTCACGAAGCTAGGCCAAAACAAGTGAGCATGGTAGTCTAAATCCTAGGCACATGTTAAGGCAATTCATGGCATTACAAGACAAGTATGCAAAGCAAGCATGGTGTGTCTAAACCAATTAAAAAAAAATGCTATATCATGGCAAAATAAGCACAAATAACACTTAAGACATAGCCAACATGCACTTAAACAAGATGCTCACACATGAGGCTAAAATGGCCAACATTGAAGGCAACAAGGAGAGGGGATGGCCCTCTCCTTCTTAGGACCTTAAAGCATCATCCCCACCACTGAAATCCCTCTGGATTTCAGTGGTGAGGAGGCCAAGACAAGGTGGTCCCAGAGCTCACCAAAATAGCACAAAAATAGGGCCAAACAAGGCCTAAGAGGGGTCAAACAACCCCAAACCCCAAAGCAACCTTAAACAACTATTTTAAGCACTTAAAATCAGAATTTTTATTATTTATACACAAAGTGTAAAAACCGGTGCAAGATAGGTCAAAAGACTATGCAAAAATGGGGAATAAAGAGCAAGGTTCTTACCCTTGAAGACCCCTTTCAAGAACTGAGCTCCAGCAGCCTCTCCAAGCTTAGATCCACTCAAAAACTCTGAAAATCACTCCTTAGTACCTCAATAGCCAAAGGAAAGTGTAACTCTAGGTGTTTGTGTGCAAAACTATGAACAAAACACCTTAAAGGCTCTCTAACACACACAAATGTAGGGAGAGAGTGTGATATATATATCTTATATATCACTGAATCTCTGAGTTTTTCCAACCCTTGAAATGGAAGGAGAGGCTCTCTATATATAGAGGAAGGCAAGAGGCCTAAGCTTCTTGGAGAAGCTAAGGCAAAAGGGTCAAAGGGGCGAGCTTCTAAGGGAAGCTAAGTCAAAGGTCCAAGCTTCTTGAGGAAGCTAAGACAAAGGTCCAAGCTTCCTCAAGAAGCTTGAGCAAAGGGTTCAAGCTTCTTCAAGAAGCTTAGAACCAAAAGGGTGCAAAGGGTGCAAATCCTCCATACACGTGTATGGAGGGGGTGCAAAGGGTATGCCAGCTATCCCAGTTAGCATAAAATATCTACCAAAAGCAGATGCACAGTGATCGGCCAGCCAAATATGACAAATTAACCAAACCAATGGTTGACCGACCACAAAGAGTGCCGACCAGCCATCACCAATGGCCGTTAGACACAAAACAGGGCCGGTGGCCTCAAGCCATGGCCGGTGAGGTGTGGGCATGGCCCACAAGCCATTCCCTGCCCTCCAAAGCAAAAACACAAGTGTTTGGTGCAAAACCAAACACAAAACAATCAAGTCGAGAGATCCTGAGGCAAGGCGCGTGGCCGAGACCTCTGGGAACTCAAGACGAACACAAACATGGATGATCACCGAGTGTTCAAACAGCGACGTCCAAGTCTTGAGAACGGTCAAAAATGGGGTGTCTACCTGTGGCTTTCTCATTCGGGAGCCGCCCGACATCGTCGAGGCTTTCATGATTCGGAACTCGATGGAATTAATTTGCAAAGCCTTTGGCGTCTTTCCGGAGAGGAGATAGCATGCTTGTGCCGATTGTTGGGAACCACGGATCTACTCGATGTCGTATTCTATCGGGAAGCGCAGAAGCTAATGATAGGTGCTTGGGACAGCCCGCATAGTATGCAACCAAGTTCGCCCCATGATAAGATTGTACGACAAAGAAATCCGAACGACCAAGAATTCCACATCCACTATTTGGGAGCCTGCTCGGACGGGTAGTATGATTTTTCCAACGGATATTCTAGATTTGTGATGAAGCTGAATAACGGATAAGGAGCCGGAGACAAGTCTGATTCGTTTAAGCCAAGTTTGATGAAGGTCTTGTAATACATAACCTCATAGGTACTTCCCTGGTCTATGAGAACAGGCATGATAGTAAATCGGTTGACACGTAATTCAATGACCAGTGGATCAATGTGGGGGACTGTTATGCCAATAAGATCAGAATCGTCGAAGGTGATACTCGGAGCTTCATGCGGCCATTTCGCCGGCGTGAGTTGCTTCTGGGATACAGGTTGTGTTTGAATTGTATGCACGGCTGAGGGCATTGGCAGGCAGTATATCATATGGATGACTGCGAGCGGAGGTGATTCCTGCCGAAGTACAATCGGTCTGGTTGCACACGTTTGGGCATGTTGCTGGGGCTGAACATCTCGGACCAACTCCTGAAGGTCTTTCATAGCATAGCTACTGTCACGATCGTGATCTTCGCAATATTCACAACGCCTATCCCTTCTTGTCGTGTTGGGAGGTGCCACCGCTTCCGATGGCCTGGTGTAGAATGAGGGGGCCCACTTTATATGCGGACTTTTTGTGGAGGGACAGGAAACTTCAGGTCGTCCATCCTTTTTTGGGATCTGGGGATAATAAGTCGGAGCTGCTATCGGTGTCTTGAAGCCAGGCTCGAGGTCGTCGATCACCTGCTTTCAGAGGTTGCTCGGGATTTTGGGGCACGTCTTGTTTGGACTTTGCTATCTCCAAAGCCAAATCCTGATGGAGGCACTCGTTCTCAGCGATCAAGTTGTCCAACCTCGACTCATTTTGCTTGGCCTGCTCCATGATCGCTTGCATTGCCACATGTTCTGGAGTCAAAGGTGAGGCGAAGTTCAAAATGCGTCTTGCTAGGATAAGCCCCGGTCCATGCGTGTTTGTTGGAGTGAAAACGTCTACCTGCGTGTTGTCATCGGTGACTATTAGAGGATCCTTCGTCATGCCTGCCATGGATATGCTTGAGTATTCCCACAGACGACGCTAGTTGTGGGGAAGTGGTTTTTGGAAATACTCTTCCAATCCTGGGGGGCGCTAGTGATCCACCGATAGGCACCTAAAAGGAAATAAACACTCTGGTCGAGGGTGCCGGAATTAGCCCTCCGACGGACAAATCAGTCTCTCGTTCTAGATTACTTGTATTCTAAGCTAAACACCACAATTATCACATACCTCTTTCTAGCTGATGTCTCTTCTATTTATATCTTTTCTTCTTTAGGTCTTGGGATTAGTTCCAAATCCAACCTCCTATTCGGCATGTTTTGTAATAAATAGATCTTCACTCGGCCCCTTGCTTAATCGGCTATCTAGCCGAATAAGGTTGGGTCTGAGTTTCCATGGTAATGGCCAAATGTTTCGAATCTTGACTTCTGCAATGTTCGGCTATCCAGAATCTCTACGACATCCAATATTCGGCCCCCATAAGATTGGTTAGGTGGTGGTGGTGGCAACATTTGCTGTCCTCCTCCTCTCTGTGGACATGCAAAGACCTTGGGACCTAGTTGGCCACATTTGAAGCAAGAGAAGCCACTCGGTGCACTCTTCCCCAGGCCCGCACTAGGCAAGGGAAAGGTAGATCTAGACTGTTGCGGTTAGGACTAGGATGAAAATGTGTTCCTGCTCTTCTTGTTGGGTCTAAAGTCCCCTTGTGACCCTTGACCCCTCGACCTTAACCTCCGGATTCTGCCCTCCTCGGCCTCTACGGTAATCTCTACATGTGTCGCTGTTTCCACAAGTCAGTTATAATTCCGGATCATTTTCCTGGCAACCTTGAACAAGATCTTGGTTTTTAGTTTCTTCTCAAACTCAATGCAACGGCGCTCCTCCATTGCCACTAACTCCAGTGCAAACCGGGACAAACTAGAAAAGGTCGCTTCAAACTCGGCCGCGGACATGTTAAGTTGCTTAAGATCCTGAAATTTCGGCCTCAATCTCTCCCTAGCAGTGGGAGGTAGGTACTTGTCTTGGAAAGCCACCACAAATGCTTCCCATGTCAGTTCTATTCGGCCCTTGGCATACTTCCACCATTGGCCCGCATCCCCCTTGAGGTAGTAACTCGCATGAGTCACTCTAAGTTCACTGTCTTCGATGTGAAGCATCTCAAATGTCTTCACTGTCTGTTTGAGCCACTCATCCACTTTCTTAGGCTCCGGGCCACCATGGAACTCATCCGGTTTGGCCCGTAAAAACTCCCTAGTAAGGAGGCTCACCTTCATCTCTACGGCATTCTCTCTAGCTTGCTTTTCTGCCCTTAGTATATTCATAGACTCCCTCAAGGCCCCCGCAATTTCTTGGGCTAGGGCCCCCATTGCGGCTTGACCCGCTTGCCCCAGTATTTTAGCTTCTCCCACATTAGCTTCGCCCAACCCGTCCTCTTGCACCGGAACCTCTTGGACCGGTACTTCATGCACACCTCGGTGACCCTTACCACGCCTTCCACCTCTACCACCTCTGGTTTGACCCCTTCCTAACATTGTAGACACCCCATTTTTGAACTTCCTAAAGACTTGGATGTCATCGTTTGAGTGCTCGATGATTATGCATGTTCGCGCTCGTTTTGAGTCCCCAAGGTTTTTGGTTGCGCACCTTGCCCCTGAGTCTCTGACCTCTCTTGGTTTTGTTCTTCTTTTAAGCCAAACCTTGGTGCCCCCTTTTTCCTGGAGGGAGAAGTAGAGGTGCAGACCACTTTTCTCCCCTGCCAGCCAGTTGTCTCCCCTATAAACCACTTGTGGTGGTCAACCAGCTAGGGTGGCTGGTCGGTCGACCACCTTAAGTGGCCGACAGCCTGCCACCACCTTTTTCTCTTTGTGTAGACCACCTTTCCCCCTCTGTCGACCAGCTTTTGTCCCTATCGACCACATTGGGTGGTCAGTCGACTAGGTGGGGTGGTCAGTCGACCACTTTAACTGGTTGGCGGCCTTTCTACACTTTCTGCAAATATTTTAGGTGCCAGCTGTTAGGCATAGAATACATTATCCCTACACGTATAGGGAGGGATTTGAGAAAGCTTTAGCTTGCATTTCTATATAAGGGGAAGTGCTTCCCCCTTAGAGAGGGTTCAGATTTTTTAGAGAAAAAAATCTACTCTCTCTCTAGAATTCCCTCTCTCTTTATATATATATTTTTGTGCTTAAAGTGTTTGAAAGTGGGAATTCTTGGTGGATTTGCAAAGGTACTCTTCATCAAACACCACCATCCTTGAGTTGAGGTTCTTGGGGGTGATATTTGAGTTCTAAAAGCTGGTTTTGCGCTGAAGAAGTTGCTGTTTTGTTATGGTTCTTCAAGGGTGAGCACTCCCTCTTTTAAGCTTATTTTTGTACACAATCTTGGCCACCTTTGCATGCTTTTTTTGGCCTAAGTTTCAACTGCAAAAGTTCTATATTTAAATGCTTAAAGTGGTTATTTAAGGCTTTGTTTGAGTTAGGGGTGGTTTACCCCCTTTGGTGGCTTGTTTTGCTTTGTTTTCTGCCATCTTTTAAGGCCTTTGAGACCATCTCTTTTTGGCCTTCTCACCATTGAAACTCAGAGAAATTTCAGTGGTGGGAAAGTGGTTTTGAGGTCCCAAATGGGTGGGGGTGGTCCCCCCTCCTCTTCTCTTGTTTGCATGTGTTGATGGCCCTCCAAAAGAGCATGTGTTTCTACTTCTTGGAGGCTTTGTTTAGGCTCATTTTTGTGACTTTTCAGACCTGCCATAACTCTATTTTTGGCTGTCTTAGTCACCTCTTGCATGCTTCTTGTACTTGTAGTGTAATCCTACTTGTAGCCTTGCAAAGTAGCATGTTTTTAGCCATTATTTGACATATCATAACTCTAATTTGTGTTAGTTTGGTTGCCTCTTCCATGCTCCTTGCACTTGTAGTGCACTTTTGCTCACTAGCCCATTGTATTTGGTGTTTTAGCCTGTTGATCTAGCATGTGTATGCTCTACTCCAGCACATTTTTTTCTATAATTTAGCATGCTTTAGGTCTGATTTGAGTGGTTTTAGTCATGCATGCTTGGCTTTGCATAGCTACAGTGTATTCGGCTTTACTAGCCATGCACTTTGGGACCCCTAGCATGCTATATTTGTGATGTGTGCATGATATGGCTTCATTTGATATGTAATTTTAGAGCATAAACTTCTTCCATACTCTCATGTTTATCACTCTTTCATTGTGTTTAAGAGTTGTGCCCTTATGCCTTGTTTGTGAGCTAATTCGGGAGCCTATCTTTCTTGCCATCTATGTTGCAAGTCTAGCATGTTTTTGCTACCATTTCAACCTGCCTTAGGTCTGTTTTAAGTGCTTAAGGTTATTTGAGCATTGCTTAGTATGGTAGTAGTGTAAAGCCCTTGATTAGCTTTGTATTTCAAGTCTCTTGGCATGCTTTATTTGAGCTATTTGCATGATATGGCTTCACTTGGCATGTAATTTCAGCGCATATGTCATTGCCACACTCTCACATTTTCCACTCCTCCAATGTGTTTGAGAGTTATGTCTTCATGCCTTGTTGGCGAGCCATCAAACGTGCATATTTTCCTTGTGTTATATGCCTTGATCTTAGTATATTTCAGCCACTATTTTGGTGTATTTAACCTCTATCCGAGGTTGGTTTGGTCATTTAGGCGTAGTATTGTATGCCTATAGTGCTATGCTCTTTGCTAGCTTTGATGCCTTAGCTTCTAAACATGCCATGCATGCATTGCTTACATGATAAAGCCTTGTGCATACCACTCTAGCATTGGTAAATTAGCATGTTGTTTGCATATGTGTTGCATTGCATTGTGTTTGGATCAGACGTTAATCCAAACACGAGAAACGAGAGGCATTTCATACTTGAAGTGATGAAACGTTCCTCATTTCTTGGTCGTCGTCCTCCTTGATTGCGCATGACAAGGTGGAGGCCTTTCAACTCTTATGTGTGCATTCATTGAGTTTTGTGCAAGCTTGATCCTTTGGCCACCATGCATTGAAAATGCTTGGTTGTTGGCTCGAGAGTCAAGTTCCATACTCCTTTGAGCTTGACATATGATAAGGAGTGTGGAAGTGCATACATTTTCTTGCAAATACATTGTCTCGCCTCTGTCTGTGCTCTGTTGCAGCAAGAGGAGGAATTCCAGCCCTCAAGATGTTCTTGAGATCAGAAAGAAGCAATTTGGAAATCGGTGTAATTTTCAAAGATTCAAAAGAGTGCAAACAGAGGCTTCTTGAGGCAAGGCGGTGGATTTCCAAGAGGACGCAGCCGAGCATGCATATCTCCCTCGCCCGCGAGGCCATTTACAGCTTTTGCTAGCTAGTTGTAGTTGATTACCTGTGTTGTAATTAATTTAGCTTAATGCTTTGTAATATTCTAATTAGCTTAGATTAGCTAGTTATTTAATTTGGTTTGTAATAATTAATTAGCTAGAATAGTTAATTAATTAGTTGGTTTGTAATAGTTAGCTTAATTAGCGTAGTTAGTTAGCTTTCATTTTATTCGGACCCTCCATCAAGAGGGAAAATGTTGTAATAAGTGTGCGTGTGTGTGTGAATGTCTTCCAACCCCACGTCTTTCTCCCTTTTACTTATCTGCTTTTGATGGTTAGTTTT
Organism: Camellia lanceoleosa; assembly: GCA_025200525.1. NCBI lineage: Eukaryota > Viridiplantae > Streptophyta > Magnoliopsida > Ericales > Theaceae > Camellia > Camellia lanceoleosa. The sequence continues at coordinate 167,666,143 of CM045759.1, read as the reverse complement.
AGGGCATGTTTCAATTAGCATACTTATGCTTTGCATGCATACATCATTCATTCGTATTGCATGCACCGGGCTCGGCGCATATTCAAACTGCATTGTATTTCAATATACTTTTTTGAATACATGTATCAAATGTCGCATTCATATGTCATCTTAGCTAGCCAAGCCTATTTTAGTTACATTTTGCATGTGTTGCATTAGGCATCTTATATCATTAGGATCATGCATTGATTTCTAATTGGTTTCTGTTTTAGCTCGGAGTACACTGTAAGTGTTTATGCTTTAGCATCCTTGCATGTGTGTAAGTGACTGTCATGATAGCATGCTTGCCATGAGGCTATTTGCTTAATTGATAAATTGCATGAATGCCTGTGGATGAAGGCTTCATTCCTTGAATTGGAACAATTCATCAAAATGTGCATTTTAAGCCCACTTCAGAGTGGCAAATCATGTTTTAAGCCCACTTGAGGGTGGCAAATCCGCATTTTAGCCTACTTGAGGGTAGCAACTTCAAATCATTTTCGAAAAACAAACATGAGATGTTTTGCTCCAAATTAAGTGATTTAGTCTATACTTGTATGTTGTGTGCATCACGTAGTAATTCTAGATTAACAGCAGGAATAAGAACACGTGTTTTCAAATAACATATCATGTTAGTAGAGGCCGATCTTTGATCGGGCGAGCGGGGTGCTCATTTCAGGACCTTCCCCTCTCATACCCAAGTTCCCGAGCCGAGGCAACTTTGGTGATGACGGACACGTGGCCGTAGGCACGAGTCAGGGTTTCCTAAATTTCCCAAAACAAAATATTTAGGTGGCGATTCTGAAATTTGGCAAAACAGTCCTTGTTTGGCGCTTTTGATTCAAAATTGATTTTTCAAAACCAATTGTCAGATTTGGACTCTTTGGTGATTTATCAGTCTTACATTACACTGTGTGAGATTAGATTCAGAACCGTGATAGGAGTCCTAACTGTAGTAGCTATGAACCCAAATCCGCGCCCTCTCCTAAAGAGGGGGCGTGCGGAGCGAGTTCGGGCAGTCTACAGACATCCTAATTAAGGAATGAAAATAAACAATTTAGTACCGAATTCCAAATTTGCTCGCAACTAGCCTCACACGTTAGACTACCACAATTATGTATATGATCTACCACACAAACAATCCAATTCACTCCACATAAACACTTAGTCACGTAAACACATACGAATTATCCTTTTGTGATGAGATTCGTCCCACGAAAAACCAACAATTCTTAATAGAACGAGTATTGATCAAGTGCCCTTCTAATATGACCTCAAGGAAATTAATAGGCACAAATAACATCCCAAAAGTCTAATCCCATATCCATATAACCACATAAACATCTTATCACATAATCACGAAAAATAGGGACATCTCCTAATCATGCGAAATGAACCCCATGTGGCGAACAACCACTCCCCACGAGCCCCAAGTATTCAAACCAGGTAGCTTTGATACCAAGTTGGAACGCCCCAAAATAATCCAACATAAATGAAGTACATCAACCAACATCCAACCTTTACATCATTAATCAATAAGGTTTATACAAAAGCCCTACATGCAATTTATACATTCAATGATATTGAAATACATTAATCTATAGCATGCAGAACTTCAAATCCCAAAATAAATAAAATGCCCTTAAAGGCTTACATATTCCAAGGCTTGAGCCCGGTTACACAAAAATGGTTTCATGAACCCATACATTTAAAGCCCTGGGCTGGCAAATAATTCACAACAAAAATAGAGTCATTTACTCTTCACAAAATATATCCACGCCCTCAACTCGACGGGATCACCACATCTTTTCCTGCAACAAAACCCACAGGGGTGAACATAAAGCCTAGTAGAGAAATCTTAACAAAGTATATACATTTATGCAAAATTTCCGATATTAAATGCAAATGCCATGCAATGCCAAATTTGAAGAGAATTTCGTTTACTTTCCTTTTTAAAAAAAATAAAAAATAAAAAATCGCCACGTTCTACCATATTTGAAATCTCAAAAATTCTGAAATTTACAATTTTATTCAATGGGGCAGTAAATACGACTCAGGTAATCCCTAGGTTGGTGTCTGTAAGTAGGCTTATCAAGCACTACCAAAAACCCCACTTTACCGGTTGCTAACCGGAATGGAAGTGGTACCTCCTCCGCACGTGTTTTCGGTCTTTCACCCCGGACACTCAGGCCAACTTAACTAATTACATCTACACCTCCTATCCGGACTTACCAAGGTATTTACCCTTTAAACTTTTCTGTGATTTCATTTCACCATATTTCATTTTCAATGAAAGTTCCAATTCCCAATCAAATATTATTGACATGCAAGGTTTTAGAGAAGCCTTTGCAACCATTATCTATACTACATCATGTTTCTCCACTTTCAACATACTTCAACAAATATTCTACAATGATCAAAATATCCATTTTCTCTTTTCAATGCCATTCCAACAAATAACCAAAATTTTGCTACTATTAATCAATATATAACAACACATCCACAATTCGTGCACTTCCATCATTTTGATCATTTCAAAACCATAGAAAAATTTTGAACAATAACTTCCAATCTCAATAATTTTCATGTGTCAAGAACCCATCATCAATACAAATGAATTTGTAATAACAAAAGAAATTCTCCACTTTCTTTACTTATCGTGGCACACAACTATGTATCTATACATATATATATATATATAATGTCAACCATAAACTCTCATCTTCTTTTATTTAAGGAAACCCCCAAATTTTCTAGGTTTTCTACTTTACGACAACACACACATTCCAAACACCCCTAAAGAACACACCATTTTCTTGCCCAAGATGATTTCAGCCCTCAAGATGCTATCTTAGAAAGATTTCAGATTTTTAAAAACCCACTTTTGAAAATCTCTACATTTTGAACCACAAAATCAAAACCAACATAATAACTTCAAGAAAAACCCTTAATACACATCGACATTGCAAAACATGTATATATAACTCAAAGAAGTCCCTACCTTAAGCTTTGAAGAGAAAAGAAGATGAAACCCTAGAATTTGATGGTGCCAAACTCCAATTTCCACCGTACACAATGTAGTTCTAGAGGAGCTCTTCCACTTTCATGAAAAAACTTGGGTTAGAATGCAATAGATCCTAAGAGATCAAGAATTCTAAGTGTTTTGGTGTATTGAATGTAGAGAGAAGGGAGAGGAGACGATTTTTAGAGAGAGAGAGATGAGCTAAAAGTGATCCACACAGCCAAATACAGAAAAAAAATTAGAGATTTGGACTGCCAGCGTCCCGCACGTGCGGCACGTACCCCCGCACGTTCGGAGCCTACTTCCCGCATGTGTAGCCATTTCCTCCCTGCACCTACTATGCTTTTATTGCAATGAGTGCCCAGGTCCTCCCCTACATTCTGCACGTGCGGCCTAACCTCCCGCACATGTGGCCCCTCTCCCGCACGTGCGGCCCAAGGATTTCCTGCTCCATTTCAACTTTGCACCTTCCGAAATACAAGGAACTTGACACAGAAACCAAATAAAAGTAAAGACTTGAGAATAAGCCTCCAAATGCAAAAAACTTGATGAAGACAATAAGTGAAAAACGTGTACCAAAACCAACCATCATAGTTTTGGAAATATGGAATCTATATTGAAATTAGCTAAAACTACATGAAATGTATGTTGAGATGTGTATTGAGACGTGTTCATCATGTGATAGGATTGAATGACCGGTGGATGGGCCATGGTGTTGAAAATTGATTTGTAATCATAGTGGAAATTTGTTTAAAACACAGTTTGGAAATGTAATTTGTAATTTCAGGGACGAAATTCTTCAAGGGGAGGAGGTTATAGCAATTCAGATTTTGACCCGACGCTTGTGGTAACCCAGACTTGGGTTTAAATCTTTCATGTTGTTGTTTACCTCTTGCTTCCCTTGTACCTCTTTGAGATTGGATTTTAGGTTGTTGTGGTTGTGTTTGGGCAGGTTGGTTGCTTGTTTTTGAAACCTTGTGTTGCCCAGAATTTCATCCTCCGCTCGAGCGGCACTTCCTACGCTCGAGCGGGCTTTGCAAACTCACAGTATTTTTACAGACCTGCAAAATACTGGAAGAGTGTATTCTACGCTCAAGTAGCGTTTCCTACGCTCAAGCGGGTGGGCGCTCGAGCGTCCAATCCTGAGCTCAAGCGATGTCATTCGTCTGCAAAACTTCTGGAAGTGTGTATTCTGCACTCGAGCATCACTTCTTGTGCTCGAGTGGAACAATGTGTCTGACGGTCGAGCGTCACTTCTTACGCTCGAGGGGACTGCGTGTATATCAGTTCGAGAGGATGACTTTTAGTTCACTTTTTCATTCATCTCTCTCTCTCTCTAAAACTTTCCAAAAACCTAGATCTTGAGTTTCTCTCTCAAGAACTCATCTTCTTTAAATTATTTCACCTAGATCCATTGGGTTCTCCACCCTAATGCCTTTGATAAAAAGTTAAAGCATTCTTAGAGCTCCATTTTGAACCGATTAGAACTTGGTTTCGCTATCATTGAAGTTTCCACCTTGCTTTTCTCACCTCTTAACCTTGAGATAAGGATTTTCTATACTCTCATATGGTTTTTAGCTTAGTTTATTTGTCATTGTGTAACAATGTTGGGATTTGGGAGTATTTTGAACAAACCTAGGGTTTGGGTGTGAAATAAAAAGAGGGGTTTCTACATGAGTGTGAGATAAATGATTATGGGGTTCGAATATGAGGTTATATGGTGGAATAATAGTTAATTTTGGCACTTGGGTTGATATTGTAAAAAATAGGAGTTTTGCCCTAAATGGGTCAAATTGTTATTTTGTATAAATAACTAAAATTGATAATGGCAATGTGAAATTGGTCGATTGTCGATATAAATGTTGGAGTGTAGACTTGACTTTCTTCGCGCACCCCCTTTTGAAGAGGCTCGAATTGGTCCTACAGTTCGGACCCCTGTCACGGTTCTGAATCTAATCTCATAAAGTGCAATGCCATACTAATAAACACCGAAGAGTCCAATCCGGCAAATCAGATTTTGAATCAAATAATGCAAAAATTAGACTGTTTTGCCAAATTACAGAGTCCCTGTAACGAACCGGACTTTAAATTCACATCGGATTGATGTATAGTGGTGCCTGTCACCTTAAAACTTGTATGGTTGTTGGACTCTTGACATTGATGGGTTGGCAAGTGAACTTTAAACAGTATGATTGAGGACCCTTGAATAATGTTTGGAACCTTGATTGAAGCCTTAACAAGATATATAGATAAGATTAAATAAAAAGTCCCAAATTTCAGTCTGAATTTTTGACCAGCCGTCACTCTTTTGCCCTTTTCTCCTTCCACACTTCGAATTTAGATGTGAGGTTAGAACCATTGGAAAGCTTATTTCCGGGGCTTCAATTTGACCACAAGAATGACCTAAAACGGAGTCCGAATGGGAGAGTTACGCATGTTTGAAGTTTCGGGATCTGTGCTGAAACAAGTCCGCTCGAGCGGGAATTTCTACGCTCGAGCGGGAATAGCGGACCAGCAGCTTAAAACACGGGATTTTGGATCATTTCAGATATTTTTCTTTTTCCTCTTCCTTCCTCTCTTCCTAAGCTCGAAACCCTAACTCTAAAACCTTTGATTTCATCCATTTCTACCAACAATCTACCATGGTTCTTACATCAAAGATGGAGAAGGTTTGAAGATCTTTATTTTCAACCAATTGGAATTCGGGATTGCGAAGGATTCTTTTCAAAGCTTAGTTTTCTTGCTTGGTTCTTGAGGTAGAGGTTCTAATTCTCTTCAATACTTACATTAAGAGCTAGATTGTGGTATTTCCATTGTATTGATGTATAAAGTTGTATTTTTGAGCATATAGAGTTATTTTGTAAACATTGGGGATTTCGGGTTTGGAGAGTTTGGGGCTTTCTTGTTGGGTTTTAATTATAAATTATGATCCTAGGATGTTTAATCAAAAGGTTAATTGGAAGAAGAAGTATGGGTGAAGAAGTTTAAAGTTTCTTGAATTTCTTAATGTGTCTAGAAACCCTAGATTAATTTATGGCGATAATTGATGCAAATTGATAGTAGAATCATGGAATTGGTGGGTTAAATTATACATGTACAAGGTTAATTGGATTTCTGAGATGTTTTAGAAAAATGTTTAAAATTTGCGATTGAACCCTGTTAAATGCATTGTAAATTATGTTTTAATAAAGGGGAAATTGGGGGAAAAATAAAAATTCAACAAAAGCTTGACAAATTGTAAAGATTGGTTAGATTGAACTCAAGGTATGGAAACTTTCCTTATTTGGTGTCTCTCCTTTGATTATGGTTGGGGACCTCTCTTTTGTTTTAGAAAAGTAAGGATCTATGTAAGGGTGTTGTGACAAATTGAGATATGTAGGGAATCTATCTCTTATTTCCTTGCTATTTCATAAGATTATTCCATTATGTGTTTGAATTTGAAGTTTGAGTAACTCTCTATGCATATGTTTGTATAAACCCAAAACTATGGAATTATGAGAAGATCATGATTAGTTTGATTATGAGCTTAGTAGTTGGAAGTTGATTAGTTTGGTTATGATTGCTTTATTAGAAGAATTAGCACTTTAACTTGATGTTGAATCTATGTAATTGGAGAGTTATTTTGTAATGTCAAAGATAAATGGAAGTTTTGGATACCAAATTGGAACTCAAATTTGAAGTTCTGAATTTCAGTATTTTGCTTGGCCCGCTCGAGCGGAGGAAGGCCCGCTCGGGCGGAAAAAATGGCCTTCCAGCAGGTTTGTGGTTTGTTCGATCCTCGGCGTAAAGTGGCGCGGGGAAGCTTGTTTTCAGACAAAAAAAATGTGTTGTTCCGTTTTGCATGCTTGTTCCTCTGGTATTTTTAGAATATGTTTCTGATGATGTTAAGATGATGATAAATTCATGTGAAGTGTAAGGACACAGGGAATGGTTTCAAAGATTTAAGAGGGAAGAGAACTAATGTACAAGTTATGATTGTCTGCAGGACACACTCAGGGAGGAACTAGCACATCATCACAGCACTGTGAGTAGTAATACCTCTTACATGTTATATAATTATGTATATGTATCAAGACAATTATGTTCATGTTCCAAGTATGGGATGTATTTAAGCTAATGATTAATGTATGATAATGTTAATGCTAATGTCCATGTTAAGTATGTAAAGAAAAAGGAAAATGAACTTTCAAGGGCCATAGTGCCAACAAGTTTACAAGGGCTATATGCCACTTTCAAGGGCCATAGTGCCAACAAGTTTACAAGGGCTATATGCCAACTTTCAAGGGCTTCATGCCAATTTACAAGGGCATTTTTAATGCCAACTTTCAAGGGCTTCATGCCAATTTACAAGGGCATTTTTAATGCCAACTTTCAAGGGCTTCTTGCCAATTTACAAGGGCATTTTTAATGCCAACTTTCAAGGGCCTTGTGCCATTTTCAAGTTACAAGGGCTTAATGCCATCTTTCAAGGGCTTAGTGCCAATTATACAAGGGCTTAATGCCAATTTTCAAGGGCTTGATGCCAACGTATTTATGTTTCATGATGTGCAAGCTAATATGTTTCAAGATGTTCAGGTTGTTATGTTTCAAGAAGTTCAAGCTAAAATGTTTCAAGATAGAGCCTATAACCATTACGAGGTAATACAGGCTCACACTAATTGTGTGGACTTTGCATTGTATGCGTAAGTATATGCTTTGAAGTTTAATTGATGTTGTAAAGAAAGATAGGTATATGTTTTCAAGTATAAGTTTTGAAGAATGCTAGGTACATGTATGGTATGAAGTTTGATAAGTGTATGGTATGTAGGTAGTAAATATGTGTTTGAAGCTTGGGATACCAAATGTGAACTGTGATTGAAGAATTGCTATAAGTTTATAACTCTATTCTCACTGTACCTCAAAGTACTTTAAACATGATTTATGGTTCCATAAATGTCGACAAGCTATGAATCTATATGTTTTCTTCTACTTTGATTCATGTCTAGCTTTGCTTATTTAAGTATTACTATGCACTGAGCTTGGCTCACCCTCTGTATGTTTGTTTCTGTAGGTAACCAACTACGTGGTCAGCCCTAACTCAGGATGTCCGTTCCCTTTCATCAACCTTTGTGACTCCTAGCACTAAGCAAGATCACTGAATTTCATGAAGCTTGGTTAAAATGTTGTTTTGTATTTTGTTTTCCTCATTTGAGGTTGTATGCATATGGCTTTTGTTGTGCCCGATCATAGGGCTGGGTTTGTTTGCGTGTATGTATATATATGACTGATGCTCAAAGTATAGTTTTGACTTGTAACTAGTTATTATAATGTACGTGTTGCATGTGATCCTGGCATGATAGTGGTCGCTCAATGGATATGGTTCTTTTATTTATTTTAATTTATACTGTTAACGCTTCCGTTCAGGCCCCATATCATATGTATAACAGGTTTAGTGTCTAGTTTCGAATGGGTCATGCCCAAACTTTTAGGGGCGAGTTTGGGGCGTGACAGGTGGTATCAGAGCACGAGTTGCTATCTCACACACGGATCCATTGAGCTCTTGGATGTCTAGAAAAGCTTTAGGCATCTTGCATGACATTCAGAATGTGTATGGAAGATTGATAGCAACGTTAAGTGTACTCTGGAAAGGCTAACAAATTTGAATTATGTCTACTGTATAATGCCTGTTGTGCAGAATATGACGAGAATAAGGATAAAGGATTCGACTTCCGATGAAAAAAAAAAAAAAAAAAAAAGAATTTGTGAATGGACTGTGTAAAGCATGAAGATGGGATTAGATCGACAAAGTTGCCCGGTAGAAGTGGGGTAAGAATTCGAGTTGACTGGTAAGATGATTTATGTGTCCATGATGAAGTGAAATTTTATGCTATTGATTGTTATTGATGGATTAATAGATATTTGCGACAAATGATAATAAATGGTTGTGCTTTCTACCATCTGTCCAGCTGAATGGCCTACACCTTAAATATGGACTATTCCTATGATTAGTGATTAAACAAGATATTATATGCAATATGCACTTTTTGTCGTATAGTCACGGTCACTTTATCATCGTAATGTTTAAACCTGCGAGGTTCTTGTAATTAGATCTTCTGACGAGAATAAGTTATGTATATTGAGATTTTTATAATTGTGTAAGGAAATAACTGATTGTACCCTACTCCTTACTGATAGTTCGTACGAAATAAGAGAATAACGTACATATTAGTTACGTTGGACATTTGGTTATTGACTTGAACCGATTTGGTCATGTACTATAAATTAAGGTGTTGGAATAAGTTATGATTAAAATGAGTATTTGAACTGACGAAATTATTGTCAATGTCTGATAGGGACCAAGGGATTTATTTACAAAAATTGGAAACCTATAAATTGTTTTGTTATGTGTAATTTGTAATCCGTGATCAAGATTTCTTATAAAGAATGGTTGAATGACATGAGAAATCTCACCCACGTTAAGAGTCTGTTCACATGATATTTGATAAAAGATGGGTAGTTATTGACTGCTTTGAGAATGAAGCTAAATGATTGATAATCTGACAATTTACCACTAGAATTAATTCTGTTTATGTATCTTCACGATTTAAGACTGTGAAAGCCTTCAAAGGTGAATCGTCCTGCATGACATGGTGAATTCAGACAGAAACAAATGGAATTGGGATTACACTATGTTAATGATTGATTGAGGTTATGCACCAGGTCTTTACCTCTTACGGCAAGTTAATATAGATTTGAACGATATGACATTACAGAACCGGGATGAATGTGATAACTTTGAATGCGACATGTATACTGGGATCCCTCTTTGAACCTAACAGTATGCTTCATATTGATTTATTAGTGTTATTGGATGTACCTATGTGTATTCCAACATGAACTCTAAATTCTATTTATGACTCAAGCAAGATTAGAATGTGTATGAATTTATTTCTGTTTATCCGTTCCGTTTCTACTATGTTATGATATGATTTTGAGTTTGACTTTGGCTTTAACTTTAAATGGCTTCCTTGATGAAATTCGAGATTATACTAATGTGATTAAGTGTCTCTCCCGGTACATTTGTATGTTTAAAAAAAAAAAAAAGAAGAAAAAAAAAATGTATGATGTTCATATGATATTGTCATAACTGTCGAATTAGGGCATAAGTCATTCTGTGTTACGGTACTTAGAAATGAAGCTATGCGAAACTCATGATGTGTATTGTGATCCTTCTTTCCATTGTATTGACTTTATTAAGAAATACTTATTAAGAAAAGATGTTACATCTTATGGCTTAGATTAAGTAGTGAAGCATGATTCTGACTTTGATCTCTAGTTTTAGTTGAGTGGTTTTCTTTGTTCAAAATAAGGGCTTTTATAGTTATATTTATTACTCAAATTTTGTCAGGTAAGGACATAATTAAGCACCTACGATGGTATGTCTGCATGAAAAGTTGTAAATGTGCTTTATTTGGTTTGGAACATGGTTCATTTGTGCTAACATATGGAGAAGTACAACTATGAAGAATAAACATTATTGACTGTAAGTTGATTTGATTGTGCAAACCCATATTTGAATTCGATCACGTAATTGATTTCTTTGGAACTTCTATATACCTAAAACCTAATGACTTATCTCTGCGTGACTTATGACCTATACACTACCCAAGGACTTATTTAACTGAACGAGTTGTACATGGACCATGGAAAAAAAAAAAAAAAAAAAAAAAAAAAATTTGTATATGACTTATTGAGATTGGATTAATTTGGTATGAATATAATGAAGAACAATGTTGTTATGGCAACCGAAATTAACGTATGATATGGAAATACATGAGGAATATGTTTAATTCTGTTTCTACAAAAAAAAAAAAAACAAGAAAGTAGCAAGTTTGGAGGACCAAACTTATTTAAGGGGGGAAGAGTGTAATAACCCGACCCTCGTACTTATTTATAGTGCTCTCATACCTTGTTATGAACTAAGGGTTGTTAAGAATTGGTGAGCATACGGTTGTTGCTACTCTTGATAGAACGAATGTAAATTTCGGGGACGAAATTTCTTATGGTGGGAAGGGTGTAACGAACCGGACTTTAAATTCACATCGGATTGATGTATAGTGGTGCCTGTCACCTTAAAACTTGTATGGTTGTTGGACTCTTGACATTGATGGGTTGGCAAGTGAACTTTAAACAGTATGATTGAGGACCCTTGAATAATGTTTGGAACCTTGATTGAAGCCTTAACAAGATATATAGATAAGATTAAATAAAAAGTCCCAAATTTCAGTCTGAATTTTTGACCAGCCGTCACTCTTTTGCCCTTTTCTCCTTCCACACTTCGAATTTAGATGTGAGGTTAGAACCATTGGAAAGCTTATTTCCGGGGCTTCAATTTGACCACAAGAATGACCTAAAACGGAGTCCGAATGGGAGAGTTACGCATGTTTGAAGTTTCGGGATCTGTGCTGAAACAAGTCCGAGCCAGCGGGGATATCTTCGCTCGGGCGGGAGAAGAGGGTCAGCAGCGTAAAACACCGGGTTTTGGATCATTTCAGATATTTTTCTTTTTCCTCTTCCTTCCTCTCTTCCTAAGCTCGAAACCCTAACTCTAAAACCTTTGATTTCATCCATTTCTACCAACAATCTACCATGGTTCTTACATCAAAGATGGAGAAGGCTTGAAGATCTTTATTTTCAACCAATTGGAATTCGGGATTGCGAAGGATTCTTTTCAAAGCTTAGTTTTCTTGCTTGGTTCTTGAGGTAGAGGTTCTAATTCTCTTCAATACTTACATTAAGAGCTAGATTGTGGTATTTCCATTGTATTGATGTATAAAGTTGTATTTTTGAGCATATAGAGTTATTTTGTAAACATTGGGGATTTCGGGTTTGGAGAGTTTGGGGCTTTCTTGTTGGGTTTTAATTATAAATTATGATCCTAGGATGTTTAATCAAAAGGTTAATTGGAAGAAGAAGTATGGGTGAAGAAGTTTAAAGTTTCTTGAATTTCTTAATGTGTCTAGAAACCCTAGATTAATTTATGGCGATAATTGATGCAAATTGATAGTAGAATCATGGAATTGGTGGGTTAAATTATACATGTACAAGGTTAATTGGATTTGAGATGTTTTAGAAAAATGTTTAAAATTTGCGATTGAACCCTGTTAAATGCATTGTAAATTATGTTTTAATAAAGGGGAAATTGGGGGAAAAATAAAAATTCAACAAAAGCTTGACAAATTGTAAAGATTGGTTAGATTGAACTCAAGGTATGGAAACTTTCCTTATTTGGTGTCTCTCCTTTGATTATGGTTGGGGACCTCTCTTTTGTTTTAGAAAAGTAAGGATCTATGTAAGGGTGTTGTGACAAATTGAGATATGTAGGGAATCTATCTCTTATTTCCTTGCTATTTCATAAGATTATTCCATTATGTGTTTGAATTTGAAGTTTGAGTAACTCTCTATGCATATGTTTGTATAAACCCAAAACTATGGAATTATGAGAAGATCATGATTAGTTTGATTATGAGCTTAGTAGTTGGAAGTTGATTAGTTTGGTTATGATTGCTTTATTAGAAGAATTAGCACTTTAACTTGATGTTGAATCTATGTAATTGGAGAGTTATTTTGTAATGTCAAAGATAAATGGAAGTTTTGGATACCAAATTGGAACTCAAATTTGAAGTTCTGAATTTCAGTATTTTGCTTGGCCCGCTCGAGCGGAGGAAGGCCCGCTCGAGCGGAAAAATTGACCTTCCAGCAGTTTTGTGCTTTGTTCAGTCCGCTCGAGCGGCCAAAGTGGCGCTCGAGCGGGGAAGCTTGTTTTCAGACAAAAAAAATGTGTTGTTCCGTTTTGCATGCTTGTTCCTCTGGTATTTTTAGAATATGTTTCTGATGATGTTAAGATGATGATAAATTCATGTGAAGTGTAAGGACACAGGGAATGGTTTCAAAGATTTAAGAGGGAAGAGAACTAATGTACAAGTTATGATTGTCTGCAGGACACACTCAGGGAGGAACTAGCACATCATCACAGCACTGTGAGTAGTAATACCTCTTACATGTTATATAATTATGTATATGTATCAAGACAATTATGTTCATGTTCCAAGTATGGGATGTATTTAAGCTAATGATTAATGTATGATAATGTTAATGCTAATGTCCATGTTAAGTATGTAAAGAAAAAGGAAAATGAACTTTCAAGGGCCATAGTGCCAACAAGTTTACAAGGGCTATATGCCACTTTCAAGGGCCATAGTGCCAACAAGTTTACAAGGGCTATATGCCAACTTTCAAGGGCTTCATGCCAATTTACAAGGGCATTTTTAATGCCAACTTTCAAGGGCTTCATGCCAATTTACAAGGGCATTTTTAATGCCAACTTTCAAGGGCTTCTTGCCAATTTACAAGGGCATTTTTAATGCCAACTTTCAAGGGCCTTGTGCCATTTTCAAGTTACAAGGGCTTAATGCCATCTTTCAAGGGCTTAGTGCCAATTATACAAGGGCTTAATGCCAATTTTCAAGGGCTTGATGCCAACGTATTTATGTTTCATGATGTGCAAGCTAATATGTTTCAAGATGTTCAAAGTTGTTATGTTTCAAGAAGTTCAAGCTAAAATGTTTCAAGATAGAGCCTATAACCATTACGAGGTATCTGAGCTCACACTAATTGTGTGGACTTTGCATTGTATGCGTAAGTATATGCTTTGAAGTTTAATTGATGTTGTAAAGAAAGATAGGTATATGTTTTCAAGTATAAGTTTTGAAGAATGCTAGGTACATGTATGGTATGAAGTTTGATAAGTGTATGGTATGTAGGTAGTAAATATGTGTTTGAAGCTTGGGATACCAAATGTGAACTGTGATTGAAGAATTGCTATAAGTTTATAACTCTATTCTCACTGTACCTCAAAGTACTTTAAACATGATTTATGGTTCCATAAATGTCGACAAGCTATGAATCTATATGTTTTCTTCTACTTTGATTCATGTCTAGCTTTGCTTATTTAAGTATTACTATGCACTGAGCTTGGCTCACCCTCTGTATGTTTGTTTCTGTAGGTAACCAACTACGTGGTCAGCCCTAACTCAGGATGTCCGTTCCCTTTCATCAACCTTTGTGACTCCTAGCACTAAGCAAGATCACTGAATTTCATGAAGCTTGGTTAAAATGTTGTTTTGTATTTTGTTTTCCTCATTTGAGGTTGTATGCATATGGCTTTTGTTGTGCCCGATCATAGGGCTGGGTTTGTTTGCGTGTATGTATATATATGACTGATGCTCAAAGTATAGTTTTGAATTGTAACTAGTTATTATAATGTACGTGTTGCATGTGATCCTGGCATGATAGTGGTCGCTCAATGGATATGGTTCTTTTATTTATTTTAATTTATACTGTTAACGCTTCCGTTCAGGCCCCATATCATATGTATAACAGGTTTAGTGTCTAGTTTCGAATGGGTCATGCCCAAACTTTTAGGGGCGAGTTTGGGGCGTGACAGTCCCCACCTAAATATTTTATTTTTGAGAAATTTAGGAAACCCTGACTCGTGCCAAAGGCCACGCGTCTGTTATCACCAAAGTTGCCTCGGCTCGGAAACTTGGGTTCGAGAGGGGAAGGCCATGAAATGAGCACCCCCACTTGCCCAATCAAAGGATCGGCCTCTACTAAGCATGATATATTGTTTTATAAACCTCATGTGTTCTTATCCAGTTATTAGCTAACTTTACTATGTGACACGCACGCAAGCAAGTATAGACTAAAATCACAAGAATTGGAACAAAACAACTTATGTTTGTTTTCAAAAATGGTTTGAAGATGCCACACTCAAGTGGGCTATAATGCGGATTTGCCACCCTCAGGTGGGCTTAAAACATGATTTTGCCATTTCGTAAAGTGGGCTTAAAATATACAATCATCGAATTGTCCTAATTCACGCAACAAAGCCTTCATCCACAGGCATTCATGCAGTTAATCACTTAAGTAAATAGCTTCATGGCAAGCATGCTATAGTACTCCAAGCTTGGAAAACAGAGCTAGAAAAATATGCATGATCCTAACTATACAAAATGCCTAATGCAACACATGCAATATGCTATATAATTGCTCGACTACTAATATGGCATATGATTCAATTTGATAACATGCTTTGGAAACATGTATTCAAATAAGTATTGAAATACAATGCAGCTTGAATGATGCGATGAGCCTCGGTGCATGCAAGACAAATGAATGATGCAAACATGCAAGCATAAGGTATGCTAATTGAAAATGACCCTAAACTAACCATCGAAAGCGGTTAAGTATAAGGGAGAAAGACGTGGGGTTGGAAGACATGTGCACAAACACGCACGCTTACTACAACATTATGCCCTCGCGAAGGAGGGTCCGAATAAATAAGCTAAGCTACATTGAGCTAAGCTAACTAACTAATCTAATTAAACTAATTATACTAATTATTACAAATCAAAATAAAGAAATACCTAAACTAAGCTACTTAATTATTACAACACTTAACTAATTAGCAACAAGTTAATTAAATTACAAAACCAATGTACACTAAACGTGTAAAGCATTAAACTACGCTGCCTCAGCTCTGCTTTAAAACATGGAATATGCATGCATTCGGTTTTCGCCCCGAAAAGCCCACCGGTTTGCTCTTGAGAGGCTTTCTTTGCAGGGTTACTCCAAGAACGTTTTGCTCCACCTTACTAAAACAATGCTGAGGATTGCACCAGTGGCCTACCGGCCATGAGTGCTTGCTGCCGGCCATCTACCAGCGAAGAGTGTGCTATGTTCGCCAAGGATGAAGCACTGACGGCCATCAGTGAGCCACTGCCGACCACTGGTGTGCTGAATTACCACACTGCAACAAAGCAGAAATAGAGGAAAATGGAGGGTTTTCCAAGGATATATTTGTACTATGCCCCTCCTTATCATCTCAAAACATCAAAGGAGAGACACTCTTGGATCCAAAACCACCAATCAAGAATTTTCAATGCATGATGGCCAAAGATCCAAGTTGTACACTTTCAATAAATGCACAAAACAAGACTCAAAGGACCACCACCCTATCATGTATGATCAAGGGTGATGGAGACAAAGGAGATTGGCTCATTTCATCACTTTGAGTATGAAATGGACCAATCTACCTTTTGTTCAATATAACGTCCGATTGAACACATGCAATGCAAACACAACATGCTTAACTTGCTCAAGTTTTAATTGTCATGTTTTATTTACACATTTTACAATACCGATCCATTCTTTAACCGGTTTAGTCCAAGGCGAGTGTCCTCTAATGAGAGAAAGGTTAACCAAAGGATGATTTAAGACATGAGAGAGATCATGCCGTTGGTTAAGAGGAACCCTCAAAAGAGAGTTAAAACCATTGAGCACAAGCTATATCTTAAGCTTAAACACAACCTTAAGGTTAACCAACTCCTAAAGAAAATAAAAAGTGAAGAAACAAGGAAGATTGCAGATATTTCAGTGCTGAAATGGCATGAAAAATGGTACTACAACATCCGAGCAACTCATGCACAACATGTTCAAAAGCCAAAAACAACAAACTAGTGAAGAGCGCTACACTACAGGCATGCAATACAAAGCTCAACTAACCAAACCAGCTCAAAATAGAGCTTAAACATGTCAAACAATGGCTAAAACTTGCTGAGTTTAAGTGTAGACACCCCATTTTTGACCGTCCTCAAGACTTGGACTTCATCATTTGAACACTCGATGATCATCCATGTTTGTGTTCGTTTTGAGTTCCCGGAGGTCTCGACCACACGCCTTGCCTCAAGATCTCTCAACTTGACTGTTTTGTGCTTGGTTGTGGACCAAACACTTGTGTTTTTGCTTCTGAAGGAAGAGGGTGGCTTGTTGGCCATCTCCTCAACCCACCGGCCAAGGCTTGAGGCCATTGGCCATGATCTATTTCCATCGACCAATTGTGTTGGCCGGTCGGCACTCTTTTTGGTCGGTCGGCCACCTTTGTTGGCCAATCAGCCATTTTTGCTGGTCGAACCCTGTTCATCTGCTTTATGCAGATATTTTATGCCAGCTGGATTAGCTGGCATGCACAATTCACCCCCTCCATACACGTGTATGGAGGGATTGGCCTCTTTGCTTAGCTTCTCTTGGAAGCTTTAGGAATTGAACCTCTATAAAGAGGGAGCTCCTCCTCCCTCCTCAAAGGTTCAGAGAATTTTTTCTTGAGAACATAGATATAGTATTGTATCTATACTTCCTTGTTTAGTCTTGTTTTGTATTCAAAGGTGTAGTATTGTCTTACTATTGTACACAAACACACACTAGAACACCATCCTTGGTTGCTGAGGGACTAGGAGGCTGATTTTAGAGTTCTTGAGTTGGTTTAAGCTTGGAAAGGCTGCTGGAGCTTGTGTTCTTGAAGGTGTTCTTCAAGGGTGAGATTCTTGCTTTATTTGCCCCATTCTTGCATAAGCCTTTAACCACTCTTGCTTATTGTTTTAGGTTCATCTATAAACTAATAAAAGTTCTGATTTTATGTGCTTTAGAACTTTGTTTAAGGTCACTTTGAGGTTTGGGGTTGTCTCCCCTCTCCAAGGCCTTGTTTTAGGCCATCTCTTTTGGCCCTTGTTCTTAGCTTTGCATGACCTCTCTACTACTAAAATCCAGAGGATTTTCAGTGGTGGAGAGGTGGTTTTGAGGTCCTAAATAGGAGAGGGTCATCCCCTCTCCTTGTTGTCTTGAATGCTCACATAAATGGCTTATGTTGTAGCATGTTTGCCTAGCTTGTTTTAGCTTCATTTCAGTACATATTGGGCTTTGTTTTGCCATGATATAGCACTGTTTTGACTTGGTTTAGACATACCATGCATGCTTCATATACTTGCTTTGCAATTCCATGATTTGCCTTAACATGCACCATGTTGTAACATGTCTTTTAGCATGATTTTGGCTCAACCTCATGAAGCTTCTAGCTTTATTTTAACATGATAAAGCTCTGATTTTGGTTGTTTTGGTCGTCCATGACTTGCTTTGTATAGCCACCAAGTAACCTAGCTTATAGGCTTTGAGTATTGAATCCTTTGACATGCTTTACTTGGGCCATTTCATTGGTTTGGCATCACTTGTTATGTCATTTCAGTCCATATAGTATGCTCAAATACTTGCATTTATCACCTATTCCATGCTTTGGATAGTTTGTGTGTTATGTCTCATGAATGTGTCATTGTGTATGCCATCATGATTAGGCCTTTGGGATGCTATCTAAGCGGGTTTTTGGGCTCATTTTGACATCCTATAACTCTGTTTTTACTAACTTAAATCATACCATGTATGCTTTTAATAGGTGTATTGTAACGCCTCTTTTATAGGTCTGCATGCCTCATGTTTTGGGAGTTGTGTTCTAGCATGTTTTGGCCTCACTCCTCGCATGTTTTAGGCTCATTTAGACCTATCTTGGGACTGTTTTAGGTCCTATTGGCCCTTTGGGGCTTGCTTTGTATAGCCATGGTTTGAACCCTTTGGCTAGCTTCAAGCCTTAAGCTTTCTTGCATACTTTGCTTGCCTTGTTTGATTGGTTAGGCACCTTTCCTAACATGATTTTAGAGCTTAACATGTTTGTCACATGTCCATGTTTATCCTCTTTTAAGTGTTCTTAAGAGTTGCTCTATTAGGTTTAAGAGTTAGGCCAATTGGCATGCATGTTTGTATGTGTTTTTGTCCTCCTCTCTATTGCATTTTGGCCACTGATTTGGACCTATTTGAGAGCTATCCATATTGGTTTAAGTCCATCCTTTGCATATTATCGCATGTTTGCCTTGCATGTTGTTACATACTTGGCCTTTTAACATGTTGTTACATGTTTAAGTGGTATTGCACTTGGCATGCTTTGTTGGGTAGCTTTGCATGTTTGCATATCTTGTCCCTTTACATGTTGTTACATGTTTGCCTTACATACTTGAATGTCCATGTTGCATTTTGCATGATTGTTACCATTAGCCTTGTATGGCATTGTCATTAGCATGCTCATGTTGCGTTAGTCTTGCTTGCATGCATGCATCCCTTGCCTCTTGATCAATCATGATAGAGGTTTGCGGACCTATTATATGTTATGTGCATTTCATTTGATATAAATTGCACACTTCGCTTCTTTGGCCATCATGCATCGAGATGCACGATTGGTGGCCCGAGGGTCGAAGACTACACTCCTTTGATTCTCAAACATGATAAGGAGGGTGGTTGTGCACACATTGCTTTGAAAATGTATTGCCATGCTCTATTTTCCCTCTGCTGCAGCAAAACAGGATTCTACAGGAAGAGATGGTTGGTCGGCTATCTTCAGTGCCGACCGACCATGAATTATTGGCCAAGAGCCATACTTTTGGTCGATGACCAGCTTCCCATGGCCGGTGGTTTTTCCCTTTGGTCAATGACCTCCCTAAATGCTCAGAAGGTGGTTCAGAAGCATCCTAGGGACTTGTGAAGTCTTCAGAGGTGTAGAGCAGGGCAGACAGACACAAGATGTGGCGTGGCGATGGATTTTCGAGCGGAGCTAAGCATGCATGCATTCGACCCTCTTCCCGAGGCTGTTTTTATGGTCTTCAGAGCTTAATTGATTTGCTTAATTAGTTAAGTGTTGTGTAATAATTAATTAGCTTGCTAGTTAGTTAATTATGTAATTTGTATTATTCTTTCGGTCCCTCCCTCGAGAGGACGAACTTTGTAATAAGTGTGCGTGCGTGTGTGCATGGCTTCCAACCCCGATTTCTTTCTCCTTTTTACTTAACCGCTTACGATGGTTAGTTCTAGGGCACATTTCAATTAGCATCCTTATGCTATGCATGTTTGCATCATTCATCTGTATTGCATGCACCGGGCTCGGCGCATCATGCTAACTGCATAATATTTTAATTCCAACTTGAATACGTGTATCGAGTTGTCGCATTTCACATGCCATTCTTAGATTAGCCGAGCCTATTCTAGTTGCACTTTGCATGCGGTGCATCAGCCATCTTAACATGAACTTGGATCATACATTTGATTACTAACATGCTCTTTGTTTTGGCTCGGAGTACACTGTGAGTGTTTATGCTTTAGCATCTTGCATGTGTGTGAGTTTTGCCATGATAGCATGCTTGCTATGAGGCTAATTGCTTATATGATTTAACTGCCTGAATGCCTATAGGTGAAGGCGGGATTACTTGAATTGAGGCAATTCATCGAAATTCATGTTTTAGCCTACTTGCGAGTAGCAAACCTCAAACCGTTTTCAAACAAACGAATATGCAATGCTTTATTCCAACTTAGGCAATCTAGTCTATACTTTTGTGTTGTGCGCATCACATAGTAATTCTAGCTAATAACCGGAATAAGAACACATGTGTTTTTAAAAACAAGATATAATGTTTAGTAGTGGCCGATCTTTGATCGGGCGAGTGGGGGTGCTCATACATGACCTTCCCCAATCGTACCCAAGTTCCCGAGCCGAGGCAGCTTTGGTGATGACGGACACGTGGCCTTAGGCAACGTGTCAGGGTTTCCTAAATTTCTCCAAAAATAAAATATTTAGGTGGCGACTCTGTATCTGGTAAAGCAGTCCATGTTTTGCACTTCTTTCTTAAAAATCAATTTTCCAAAATGATTTACCGGATTTGGACTCTTTGGTGATTTATCGGTCTTGCATTGCACTTTGCGAGACTATATTCAGAACCGTGACATTTGAGTCCGAACGGTAGCACGGAAGCCCCCCAGGGGCGCGTCTACAGTTTCCGGCGACTCTGCTGGGGATTTAAGAGAACTTGACTTGAACTCATGATATCTTGATTTGTTCACACTTATGTGTCTCTTTGCATTTGCATTTGCATTAGTGCGCCTAGGACACCATGTTTGCCGTTTGCTATTCCTGAACGGTTTGCTAGAGGCCCGCTTTGAGAAGCGTGCCATAAGGCTGACCAATTGCGGCCTCTGCCACGAGGGGAACACAAACCCCGATTTTCACCGAGGCACCCTTTTGACCATTCGACCTAGTGCATATCGGAATCCATAGTGACTATTCCAAGCTAGGACAGGTTTGTAGACACCCCATTTTTGACCGTCCTCAAGACTTGGACGTCATCGTTTGAACACTCGATGATCATCCATGTTCGTGTTCGTCTTGAGTTCTCAGAGGTCTCGGTCGCGCGCCTTGCCTCAAGATCTCTCGACTTATTTGTTTTGTGCTTGGTTGGACCAAGGACTTGTGGTCTTTGCACCTAAAAGCGGGAAATGGCTTGTTGGCTATCCCCATACCCCACTGGCCTTAGCATGTTGCCACTAGCCCTATTTTATTGCTACCGGCCAAAAGTGTTGGCCGGTCGGAAATGTATTTAGTTGGCCGGGCCTTTGTGTTGGTCGATCGGTCTTTTATGCTGGCCGAACCCTGTTCATCTGCTTTATGCAGATATTTAGTGCCAGGTGGCACATACTGTATCCTCCATACACATGTATGGAGGATTTGCACCCTTGTTTTCGCTTCTTGAGGAAGCTTAAGCCTTTTGAACCCTTTGTTTTAGCTTCTTAAGGAAGCTTGAACCTTTTGAACCATTGTTTTAAGCTTCTTGAGGAAGCTTGAACCTTTGTTTTAGCTTCTTGAGGAAACTTGAACCTTTTTAGCTTCTCTAAGAAGCTTGAACCTCTTTAGCTTCTCCAAGAAGCTTGAACCTTTTTAGCTTCTTGAAGAAGCTTGAACCTCTTTAGCTTCTCCAAGAAGCTTGAACCTTTTTAGCTTCTCCAAGAAGCTTGAACCATCTTGTTTCTCTATAAGAGAGGGCCTCCCTCTCCTTTAGAGAGGTTCTAAAAATTTGTCTAAGGCTCCAAGATATATATCTCTCTATATCTCACTATTTTAAGCTCCAAAGTGCTTGGTTCTTGACCCCTTTACACCACAACTCCTAAGCACACACCTCCACCACTTATCTAAAGTTCTTGGAAGTTCTTGAGAGGGCTCAAAGGTTGATTTTTGGTCCAGAAATTTGCTGGTTTTTGCTGAGCTACGAGGGTAACTTCTTTTCCCTCTTTTATTCCCCATTTTTTGCACAAGCTTTTAGCCTATCTTGAATGATGTTTTGAGCTTAGTGCATAACTGATAAAAGTTATATTTTTACATTCTTTTGAACTTTGTTTAAGCTCACTTTTGTGTTTGGGATTGTTTCCACCCTCTTAGGCCTTGTTTGGCCTCATTTTTGTGCCTTTTTTGTGAGCTTCGGGACCACCTCGTATTGGCCTTCTCACCACTAAAATCCAGAGGGATTTCAATGGTGGCGATGGTGTTTTGAGGTCCTAAGAAAGAGAGGGCCATCCCCTCTCCTTGTTGTCTTCAATACTTGTCATATTTGCCTCATATGTGAGCACCTTTGTTAAGTTCATGTTGGCCATGTCTTAGCTGGTATTTGTGGTTATTTTTGTGTCATATGCCACTTTTTTTGCCTATCTTGGTCAATCCATTCTTGGTTTATACACTTGTGTAAATTTTGCAAACTAGTCTTGTTTGCTTCATGTTTGAGCATGTCCTTCTAGCTCATGTTGGCCTCATTTCAGTGGGTTTTTGGTCATATTTTGGCATGCCATGAATCTGTTTTTGGCTGGTTTAGTGGTCCCTCACATGCTTCATAGGCTTGTAGTGTAACTCATGCTTACTAGCTTACATTGCATGTTGTTTTGGTCCTCCATTCTAGCACATTTTGACCTTGCTCTAAACTTATTTTGTTCATGATTTGGGTTGCCTGAACACTGTTTTGTGGCCTCATGGTCGAAAAATGCTTGCCATGCATACTTGTTGTGTAATAACATTGACTAGCTTTGAGTTTTGAGCACTCTTGCATGCGTAACTTGAAGTATTTGCATGTGTTGGCATCATTGAGCATGATATTTCAGAGCTTATAGGGGTGCTACACTTCCATATTTTCCATGTTTTAAGTGCTCCTTAGAGTTGTGCTTGTATGCCCCATTTATGAGCCATTGCATGAGCTTCATGTAAATGCATTCCGAGCCACCATCCCAACACATTTTGCCACTGATTTTGGTCTGCACAGGGACTGTTTGGGGTTGGTTTCATCATTTGACCATCGCTTTGCATGTCTATAGTGTATTGCATTTCACTAGCTTCGGTGCTTAAGTCTTTAACAATGCATTACATGAGTGTTTGCATGCTTCAGAGTCATTTTTGGAATCATTTATGCCATTTCAGAGCTGGAATGTATGCCATTGTATGCCATGTTTCATCCTTGCATTGCTCTTCGAGAGTTGCATTTTGTGCCTTAGGCTTGGAGCCCTTGCATTGTGCATGAATCTTGGGCCTTGTTCTCATCTCATTTGGCCACTGATTTGCGCATGCTTGTGAGCTATCCATGTTAGTTTAAGTCCATCTTTGCATGTTGTTGCATGCTTGTCGTGCATGTTTTTACATGCTTGCTCCATTTTGCATGTTGTTGCATGCTAGACATGTCCACATGTTTAGGTTGCATGTCTATTGCATATTGCATGCTTGCATGCTTGTGTTGCTTTGTTAAGTTCATCATGCATGTATTACATTGGTCTAGGTATACTTGCCTTTGCATGTTGTTACATGTTAGTTCTATTGCATGTTGTTGCATGCCAAGTCCATTGCATGCTTTCTTGCTTGCATGCTTAGATAACATTGCATTATGTGTGCATCCCTTGCCTCTTGATCAATCATGATAGAGGTTGGGGTCCCTTATGTGTTATGCGCATTTCATTTAACATTAAATTGCACATTCGGCTCCTTTGGCCATCATGCATTGAAATACGTGATTGATGGTCCGAGGGTCGAAAACCATACTCCCTTGAGTTCATGACATGATAGGGAGGGTGGTTGTGCACACATTGCCTTGTAAATTCCTTGCCATACAACATGCGTCTCTGCTGCAAAGAAAACAAGATTCTCTTTGGAAGAAATGGCGTCGGCCACTATCGATCTTGATCGGCTACCAAAATCCAACCGATGGTCCCACTTTTGGTCGATGACCATGTTTCCATGGCCGGTGATTTTTTTCTCATGGCCGGTGACATCCCACAATGCTCAGGGAGTAGTTCAGAAGCAGCTTTGGGACTTGTGCAGTCTTTAGAGTCACAAAACAGTGCAAATAGAGGCAACATGTGGCATGGAAACGGGTTTCCGAGCGAAGCGAATCGAGCATGCAAGCATTTGACACTCTTCCCAAGGCAGCTTTTGTCATGGCCCGAACCCGCCCCCGTGGATTAAGGACATAACCGGCCAGTAATCATGAGATTACCTACGGCCTCAAACCAAACCAAACGTATTTTAACAGAGTTCATGGGGGCCAAACGAAAGCAATTTGAAACTTTGTCCATAGAGCCGTGCTTATATGCACATCATTACATACATATGTTAATAACTCACATAGAAAATGCAATAACATAAAATTCTATACAAACAGGATCACCCAAATCTAAGTCAGCCAAACAAAACTACATACAACCACATTCAAAGACTTCGCCAACCTGACAAAATATAAATACATAACAAAATGGGGAAGACGTGTCTCGTGCGTGAGACGCAAGGGCTGACTTCTCAAAACCTTAGTTGTTCCAAACTGACTTCCCTAAGACTAGCTCTGGACCTCTCTTGGCTCACCTGCAAACACATGAATGAGCGTGAGCGAAAGCCCAGTGAATAATATCAAATGAAGAATATACATTAGAACAATATACATCAAACGGCCTTGGGCCCTATTTGCATTTCTAACTAATACATACATACATAGACATATGTAAGTTAAGTAACTGAGGTTCCAAACATATCATACGGCCTCGGGCCCAATTCATTCATGTCCATCGGCCTTTGGCCCAATTGTCTGTGCCAATCAGCCTTCGGCCCACATTTTATCAAACGGCCTCTGGCCCACATTTTATCAATCGGCCTTCGGCCCACATTTTATCAAATGGCCTCTGGCCTATATTTTATCAAACGGCCTCTGGCCCACATTTTATCAATCGGCCTCTGGCCCACATTTTATCAATCGGCCTCGGGCCCACATTTTATCAAACGGCCTCTGACCCACATTTTATCAAACGGCCTCTGGCCCACATTTTATCAATTGGCCTCGGGCCCACATTTTCTCAAACGGCCTTCGGCCCATATACACTTTTGTGTCAAACTGGTCTTTCGACCTTTCAAACTTTCATTTTAAACTTGTTATATCAAACTGGCTCTTAGGCCTTTATATCAGACTTTCAGATCAAACTGGCACATAGGCCTTTCAGACTTGTCCACCATTCAAACTAATGGACTTTACAAAACTTACTTAAGAGTAAGCAAATGGGACAATAACATAATTTAGATATTACTCACAGTGATCGGTTGGTTGAATTACCCTGGAGCTTGACCCTACATATCACATAACGCATATGGGTCACAAATAATTCAATCTGTTCTTCAATTCACATATTCCTCTTTAGGCTCCATTCTTATCTCTTTAATTCAATTACAGTGCTCAATGTATGCCTAAGAGTGTTTAGAAGTGAAAGGGAATGGAAAACAAAACACGGAATGCATTTTCAAAATTTCAGAAAAATAGGGTCCCCGCGTGGACTTCCCCACTCGAGCGGACCCTTAAGGCCTGCAAAAGTACTGGTTACATCAAATCCCCGCTCGAGCGTGAACTTTGCCGCTCAAGCGGAAGGCCTGTCTACATAGCTCCCCGCTCGAGCGGACACCATGTCTGCAAAAAGTGCTGGGAGCACGTATTTCCTGCTCGAGCGGCAGTTCCCCCGCTCGAGCTGACATCAAAAATCTGGATTTTCCAGAATGAGTTCTTGAGCTCCAAATCGACTTTCAACCAATTTTTCTTACATACTATGGCTCCAATCTCACATATATTTGTACTAACATGGTACTAACACTAGAATACATCAACATGGAGCTTAATCTCTTGTATTACTTACATGCATGTCTCAAACTAATCCAAATTCATTACCAACATAACAATGTCATGCATTCAACCTTATAATTTGTACATGCATGTGATGATTCTCAACTTAGATAATACAATTGGTGATTACATCATGAGCTTTAACCAAAACTCTACATGAATCATGTATTTCAAGCTCAACATGCAAATTTAAGACAATTTCTTACATGCATGCACAATTTAGCCTTCAATTCAACAAAACCAATTCAATTTCATCATACTCAATTAAATTCATGTTCTTGATTCTTATTCAACTCTGAATTCACAAATAGCAAACCAAAACTCATCATTCAAGAGTTAATTACTCACCTAGGACCCTTAATCTTCACAACTATGGTTAATTCTTGAGCTAGCCTTCAAGACTCCAAAGCTTCAAGAACAAACTTAGATGATTTCCCCCTTTCTCCCTCAATTTCGGGTCTCTCACTCTCTCTAGAGAGTTTAATCAGCCAAGCCACATAAGGGAATGAATTGAGGGTGTAGTGCCCTTTTACATCAAACCCCACTATTTCAAAATAATAATAATCATAAACAATTGGGCACTAAATTATCAATTTAATCAACTTAATCTGACCCGAATCAATTTTTCAATAAAATTTCACCGTAGGCTCTAAAATTATGCCAATCACAATGGCGTAATCAATTTCGGGTTCTGTGGCCGATAAGGCCCCCAATTTAATTTCCAAAGCAGATTATTCAAACAGATATTCCTACAATAAACAGATAGGAATTCAAACCACATATTTTCACATAATGGTACACAAAATCATATCAAAACATATAATCACCTTCGTATTAGGGACCAATTAGCTTAATACAGAACAGGGGTATCACAGCTTTACTGCTTTAGTAGTTTAATTAATTTGTTAATTAATTACGGTTTTGTAATATTTAATTAGCTAGAGTAGTTAATTATTTATTTGGTTTGTATTATTCTTTTGGTCCCTCGGAGAGAGGGAAAATTCTATAATAAGCGTGCGTGTGTGTGATGTATGCCTTCCAACCCCACGTCTTTCTTCCTTTTATTTACCAGCTTATGATGGTTAAATTAGGGTATGTTTCAATTAGCATACTTATGCTCGCATTTTTGCATTCATTCATCTGTATTGCATGCACCGGGCTCGACGCATCATACTAACTGCATTGTATTTCAATTCCAAGTTGAATACGTGTATCAGTTGTTGCATTTCATATGCCATTTTAGAACAGCCGAGCCTATCTTAGTTGTATTTTTGCATGTGTTGCATTAGGCATTTCAGCATAGTTAGGATTCATGCATGATTTCTAATTAGATTCTTTCTTTGGCTTGGAGTACTTGGTAAGTATTTATGCTTTAGCATCCTTGCATGCGTGTGAGTGACTGCCATGATAGCATGCTTACCATGAGGCTATTTGCTTATATGATATACCTGCCTGAATGCCTGTGGGTGAAGGTTGGATTATTTAAATTGGAACAATTCTTCGATTGTGAGTTTTACGCCCACTTGAGAGTGGCAAATCATCATGTTTTCTAAGCTCACTTGAGGGTGGCAAAATCCGCATTTTAGCCTACTTGCGAGTAGCAAACCGCTTTCAAAAACAAACATGAGATGTTTTGTTCCAACTTAGATGATCCAGTCTATACTTGTATGCTGTGTGCATCACATAGTAAATCTAGGCTAATAACCAGAATATGAGCACATAATATTTTCAAAACAAGATATCATGGTTAGTAGAGGCCGATCTTTGATCGGTCGAGCGAGGGTGCTCATAGCTGACCTTCCCCAATCATACCCAAGTTCCCGAGCCGAGGCAACTTTGGTGATGACGGACACGTGGCCTTAGGCAACGAGTCAGGGTTTCCTAAATTCCCCAAAAATAAAATATTTAGGTGGCGACTTTGTACCTGGAAAAGCAGTTCATGTTTGGCACTTTTTTCTAAAAAATCAGTTTTCCAAAACAATTTACCGGAATTGGACTCTTTGGTGATTTATCTGTCTTGCATTGCACTTTGCGAGATCAGATTAAGAACCGTGACATTTGAGTCCAAACTGCAGTGAGCCCCAAATGAACAAAACAGGATTCCCTCCAGGGACGTTCGAGGACGTCTACAAGGTTGCTTACCCGATTATAGGTTGTTTGAAACCGTTGTATGCGTAGTGAAACCCTAGCTCCTGAAAAAATAGGACAAGGAAACCCTACCCCATCATAGGGGTGTTTTGGCTCTCACTTGCTTGTTATGTGCTTTTAGAGTTGGCCTCTACAGGTATGCACGTATCAGTCCACAAGTTTGGGTATTAGGCCTGCGGATATCAGCACCAATGTTTTGAGAATTAGTTATATTTGCAGGTATTAGATTCAGTTTTGGGGCAGTAATTTACGGAACAATGATTAGTGGTCGAATACAGTTATTTAGTTATGCTTATTTGTTCTGGTAAAAATTGGGCTAAGACGCTGCCTGTTTTCTCTTTCAGTTCAGGGGGAGTTCAGGAGATTCAGTTCAAAGCGACCAGTGTTCCCTTTGCTAAGGCAAGGCAGAGAAAGGCCAGTCAAGGCTCACCGGTTCATCAGACCCGTCAGTCACCAGTCACCAGGCACATCGCCTCCGCTCAGTTCAGTAGACTTATGATGGCACAGAATTTAGAAGAAATTGTGGTTATGGCAGCCACATTAAACCAGGGAATCGCCATGCAGGGTGAGACCGATGTTGAAATACAGCACCCGCCCAGGTCACCTACCACACATCCGATCTGGGAACCCCAATTATTTCAAGCTCGTGAGCCCACGACTTTTGAGCTAATGGGAATGATCGGCGACCTTCAGAGATCCGTGGCTAATCTAGCCTACGTAATGTTAGCTCTGCCACCGGCCACATCGTATGCCGGGAACTTCATGCCGAAAGAGCCTCCGCTGTTAGGGCGAATTGTAATTGAACTCAGTCAACCTAAAGCCATCCTAAGTTCCGGTAATGACAAGTCGACAACAAATGGGCTTCACTCCGGTGTAGCAACCCAAACCTTCAACCAAGCTGAGGCTAGGGGTAAGGACAATGTGAGGGCAGACACTGACCCCTATGAACAACTTCTGCAGCCGGTTGGGGCTTTGAAAGCCAGGGGATTGAATAGATAGCAAGTGCTCACTGCCGCCGCAAACACTGTGGATGACACTTTCCCCACTCAGACCGAGGGCAGTTCAAGTCAAGGGGAAAATAGGGAGAAAGACCGCCATACCAGGGCCATTCCCCCCAAACCTAATTATGTACCTGGGAAACATCAGTAGCCCAAGTCAGCGCCTGTTGACCCCTTCGCCAATGCGTCCAGCAAAAATCCCCAAAACTAGAAATATCTACCCCGAGGCCGTAGGGTCTTCCATGCCCTCTACATGCCTTTGTCCAAGGCTCTTCAAATCCTTGCTGAAAAGGGGCATCTCAAACCCCTCGAGCCTCGGCCTCTCCCTAGTCGTCTTACAGCTGATCATGACGCTACTCAGTACTGTGCGTACCATCAACAGACTAGTTATTGTACCGACAATTTCTTTCGTCTTCGCCACGAAGTACAGGATTTGATTGACAATGAAGTTATCCTCCCACCAAGCTCAGCAAAGTCTATCGTCATTGAGACAGTGAACCTGGAGGATAATGTGATGTAATCAGGGGATGAACCACCTGCGGGCAGCACTTAGTTTACTTCAGATGTGGCATATGGCACGCACTATTTTGAGCATTTGCGAATGCTAGTTTCTGACTGGGGTGTTGAGTTAGTTCTGTGGTTTTGTTTTGAGTCAGTCTTTTTGATTAAAGGTATGTCTTGTTGTATCGAGTCAGTCCTGTTGTATAGAGTCAGGTGATTCCGGGGTTGTTACCTTAAACATCACTTGCTTGTTTAGTGTTTGTCTTTTTGCTTTCTTTTGAGTCTTTTTCTGCCGTGAAGCCAGTTTTGCCAACAGATCCGATTGAAACAGCTGTGGTTGTCGTGCTTTTGTACTTACTTCTACCTTGTGCCAGTTGTGCCAGAAGTTTGAATGAAACGGAAATAAATTTCACCTACTTCTTTTGTGCTTTTAAATCATTGCATTTGACCTAAGTTTTTCAAAACATTTTGAACACTGTGACGAAAACGAAGAGGAAGGAATTCCTCGGGATTTGTAAAAATTTGATCGAATAAGAGAAATAGGGGCATGCTAAGTGTAGACACCCCATTTTTTACCGTCCTCAAGACTTGGACGTCACCATTTGAACACTCGGTGATCATCCATGTTAGTGTTCGTCTTGAGTTCCCGAAGGTCTCGGCAACGCGCCTTGCCCCAGGATCTCTCGGCTCGACTGTTTTGTGTCTGGTTTTGCACCAAACACTTGTGTTTACCCTTGGAAGGGCAAGGAATGTCTTGTGAGGCATCCCTACACTCCACCGGCCATGGCTTGAGGCCACCGGCTATGTTTTGTGTCCATCGGCCATATATTTAGCCGACCGGCCATCTATTTTGGCCAAGTTGTACTCTTTGCCGGCTGACTACTGTGCATCTGCTTTTGCAGATATTTTGGTGCAGCTGGCATGCACTTGACTCCCCTCCATACACGTGTATGGAGGGATCTCTCTCTTTAGAAGCTTGTCTTGTAAGCTTACAAGACTAAAGCTCTATAAAGAGGAGCCTTCTCTCCCTCTTTGAGGGGTTAGACAATTTTAGATAGTTTTTTTTTTAGGGTTTGAGTTCTAGGGTTTGAATATTGTGTGTATCCTATCTCTATTTCTCCCTCTCTCTTTGTCTTGTGTGTGTTTAGGCTTAGTATTGCTCACAAACACCTACCATCACACCTTTTCTTGGTTGCTGAGGTACCAGAGGTCCTTCCTTGAAGCTTTCGGACTGGTTTGGAACCAAAAGAGCTGTTGGAACATTGTTTGTGAAGAGGGTCTACAAGGGTAAGACTTTTGTCCCTTTTTACCGCTTTTTTGCAAAGCTTTTTAGCCTATCTTGCATCTATTTTTGGGCTTAACAAATAACACATAAAAGTTCTATTTTTGGACCCTCTAAATAGTTGTTCAAGGGTGTTTCAAGCTTTGAGGTTGCTTGACCCCTCTCAAGCCTTGAAAGGCCCCATTTTGTGCCATTTTGATTAAGCTCCGAGATCATTGTGTTTGGGCCTCCTCACCACTGAAATCTTGAGGGATTTCAGTGATGAGGATGGTGCCTTGAGGTCCTAGGAAGGAGAGGGCCACCCCCTCTCCTTATTATCCTTGAAAAGGGCACTTTTTAGCCTCTTGAGGGAGCACCATGTTTAGGTTCATGTTGACCATGCCCTAGATGTTTTTTCTGCTTATTATTTCATAATATAGCTCTGATTTCAATTGGTTTTGATACACCATGCTTGTTTAGCATACATGCCTTATAATGCCATGATTTGCCTCAATACATGCTTAGCATTTAGACTACCATGCTTTTGTGTTTTGGCCAAGCTTTGTGAAGCTTATATGCATGTTTTGATGTGCTAAGGGACTGTTTTAAGTCATTTGAGTCATCCATGCCTTGCTTTGTATAGCTACCATGTATTCCCTTTGGCTTGCCTTAAGTTTTGGACCTTGGTTGCATGCCATGCTTGTCTCGTTCATTTGATTTGGCATCATATTCAACATGATTTCAGAGCTTAAATTGCATGCTAATTGTCCATGTTATGCCTCTTTTAAGTGTGCTTAAAAGTTGCCTTTATGTGCTTAGATGTTGGTCCTTGTTTTCATGCATGTTTGCGTGTCAATTAGCCCTCATTCCATAGCATCTTGGCCACTGTTTTAGGCTTGCTTGAGAGTTGCCTAATTTAGTTTAAGTCCATCCCTTTTGTTTGTTGCATGCACTCCTTGTATGATGTAGCATATTGGTAGGTTGTTGCATGATTGAAATTGCATGATTGAATGAAGTCACATGTTGGCTTGCATGCTTGAATACCCACATTAGCCTTGCACACTTGTTGGTTGCATTGTTTCATGCCTTGCATGTCTTGTATGCTCCTTTACATGTCCATTTTGCATACTAGTCGGAATACTTAGGATTGCATTGCATTGGCATGCATGCTTTGCCTCTTGAGTTGCTTGTGATGGAGGTTAAGCTCCCTTTATTTGCTTATGCGCATTGCATTCCAATATCAAAATGCACACTTGATTTTTAGGACCATCATGCATGGAAATGCGCGATTGGTGGTCCGAGAATCGAGGACCATATCCCTTTGAGTCATAAACATGATAAGGGATGTGATTGGTGCATACGTTGCTTGAGATGCATTACCATGCTATGCCTTGCCCTCTCTTCTTGTCATCAGCTGCAGTTCTGCGAAATTTCCGACCGGCCACATACTCTGATGCCGCCGGCTATCCATTGGTGGCCGATAGCTTAATCAGAGGCCGATGAGCATTTCCCACAACCGGTGACCAACCACTTCAGCCGGTGGTGTTCCCCAGCATCCCGAGAAGCAACCCTGAGACTTTGACAGTCTTTAGAGGAGCAGGACAGCCAAGGCAGAGGCATCTTGTGCATGGCAGTGGGCTTCCGAGCAGGACCGAGCGCGCATCGTATCGAACCCTCTTCCCGAGGCTGCTTATTGCTTAAATTAGATTAATAAATTTGTTTAATTGATTTAATTGTCTGTAATATTTAATTAGCTTGTGAGTAAGTTAAATTGTATTATTATTTCAGCCCCTCCGAGCGAGGGCAAATTTGTAATAAGTGTGGGTGCGTGTGTGCATGTCTTCCAACCCCCACTTCTTTCTCCCTTTTACTTACATGCTTTGATGGTTAGTATTAGGACATGTTTAATTTAGCATACCTTATGCTATGCATGCGTGCATCATCCATACATTTGTCTTGCATGCACCGGGCTCGGGGCATCATGCTAACTGCATAAGTATTTCAAATCTAACTTGAATACGTGCATCAAATGGTTGCATTTCACATGCCATTTTAGGATTAGCCGAGCCTATTCCGGATTACATTTTGTATGCGATGCATTAGCCACTTTGACATGAACTAGGGTCACGCATGTTTGCTAACTAGTTTACTGTTTTGGCACGGAGTACGATGTAAGTATCTATGCTTTAGCATCTTGCATGAGTGTGAATGTTAACATGACAGCATGCTTATCATGCGGCTAGATGCTTATATGATATAATCTGCCTGATTGCCTGTGGATGAAGGTTAGATTGATTGAGTTGGAACAACTCATTGAAATTCATACTTTAGCCTACTTGCGAGTAGCAAATTCTAAAGCGTTTTCCAAACAAACGGATATGCAATGGTTCGTTCCAAATTAGTCGATCTGGTCTATACTTGTTTGTTGTGCGCATAACATAGTAAATCTAGGCTATTAACTGGAATAAGAACACATAACATTTTCAAAACCAGATATCATGGTTAGTAGAGGCCGATCTTTGATCGGGCGAGAGGGGGTGCTCATAGCTGACCTTCCCCAATCGTACCCAAGTTCCCGAGTCGAGGCAACTTTGGTGATGACGGACACGTGGCCTTTGGCACCGAGTCAGGGTTTCCTAAATTCCCCATTTTAAAAAAATATTTAGGTGGCGACTCTGTATCTAGCAAAGCAGTCCATGTTTGGCACTTCTTTTCTAAAAATCTGTTTTCTCAAAATGATTTGCCGGATTCGAACTCTTTGGTTCAGATTAAGAACCGTGACACAAATCGAGTCCGAACTGTAGGGTGAGGCCCTCACCGGGCGCATCTACAGTTTCTGGCGACTCTGCTGGGGAGTTTAGAGAGCTTGACTCGAACTCATGATATCCTGTTTTGACTACATTTATGTGTTTCTTTGCATTGCATGTGTATTGGTGCGCCTAAGAACACAGTGTTTGCCATCTGCTATTCCTGAACGGTTTGCTGGAGGCTTGTCTTGTCAAGGCATGACCATAAGGTTGACCGGTTGTGGGCTCTGCCAGTATGGGAACACGAACCCCAATTTTTACCGGGGCACCTCTGTTGACCATTCGGCCTAGTGCATATCGAAATCCGTAGTGACCATTCCAAACTAGGATAGGTTGCTTACTCGATGATAGGTTGTTTGAAACCGCTATGTGCGTAGTGAAACCCTAGCTCCTGACAAAATAGGGTAGGGAAACCATACCCCAACATAGGGGTGTTTTGGCTCTCTCTTACCTGCTATGTGCTTTAGAATGTATCTCTACAGGGATGCGCATATCAATTTGCAAGTTTGAGTATCAGGCCTAGGGGCATTGGTATCAGAATTTGAGAATCAGTTATATCCACGGGTATTGGATTCAGTATTTTGGGAACAGTAATTTGAGAACGATGATCGATCGTCGAAAGCAGTTGTTCAAGAGTACTTCTATCCGTTACGATAAAGTTGAAATGAAATCTTTGCATGTTTTTCTTTTCAAGGTTCAGGGATTCAGTATAGAGTAGTCGGTATTCTCCTTAGCTGAGGCAAGGCAGACATCTGATCCGTCAGTCACCGTTCAGTTCAGCGGACTCATGACGACCCAAGGTTCAGAAGAGATTGTGGTTATGGCAACCACGCTAGACCAAGGAATCACCCTGCGGGATGGGACCAACGTTGATGTACTGCATCCGCCCAGGTCACCCGTCGCTCACCCAGTCTGGACCCCCCAGTTGTATCAGGCTCGCGAGCCCACTACATTCGACTTGATGGGGATGATAGGCGACCTCCAGAGGTCTGTGGCAGATCTCGCCTACAGAATGTCAGCCTCGCCACAAACAGCACCATATGGCGGGAATTTTTTACCACAAGAGCCCCCGCTACTTGGGCGAATTGTGATTGAGCTTAACTAACCTGAGGTGGTCTCAAGTTATAGCAATGACGTTTCAACACCAACCCAAACCCTCGATCAGGCTGAGATCAGAGGAAAGGACAAAATGAAGGCAGATGTCGATCCCATTGAACAACTGTTGTGGGCAGTCAAGGCTCTGAAAGCCGAGGGGATGAGTAAGCAACAGGTATTCGCAGCCGTGGCCAAAACTGTGGATGATACCTTCCCCATTCCAAATGAAGGCAGTACAAGTCAGTTAGAAAATCGGGATAGGCCCCTGTAGCACGCCCGCGAGGGGGCCCCACGCTAACAGTTCGGACTCTCTTTTTGTTTGTTGCGGTTCGTAATCTGAACCAAAGAGTCCAACTCTGGCAAATCGTTTTGAGAAAACAATTTTTTGAAAAGAAGTGCCAAACATGGACTGCTTTGCCAGATACAGAGTCGCCACCTAAATATTTTTAAAATGGGGGAATTTAGGAAACCCTGACTCGGTGCCGAAGGCCACGTGTCCGTCATTACCAAAGTTGCCTTGGCTTGGGAGCTTCGGTACGATCAGGGAAGGTCAGCTATGAGCACCCCCTCTCGCCCGGTCCGAAGACCGGCCTCTACTAACCATGATATCCGTTTTTGAAAACTTTATCCGTTCTTATCCCAATTATTAACCTAGAATTACTATGTTATGCGCGCAGCACAAAAAATATAGACTAGATTGCCTAACTTGGAAATAAACATTGCATATCCGTTTTGTCTCGAAAAACGTGTTGGTTTTTGCTACTCGTAAGTAGGCTAAAATACGGATCTCAATGAGTTGTTCCAACTCACGCAATCCAACCTCCACCCACAGGCATTCAAACAGTAATATCACATAAGCATTTAGCCGCATGGCAAGCATACTGTCATGTTAACATTCACACGCATGCGATATGCTAAAGCATAAAAACTTACATCGTACTCCGTGCCAAAACAAGAAACTAGTTAGCAAACATGCATGACCTAGTTTATGTTAAGTGACTAATGCAACACAGGCAAAGATGCAATCTAGAGTAGGCTCGGCTAACCCTAAAATGGCATGTGAAATGTTACAAATAGCATGTATTCAATTTGGAATTGAAAATTGCAATGCAGTTTGTATGGTGTACCGAGCCCGGTGCATGTAAACAAATGCATGAATGCACGTATGCATAGCATAAAGTATGCTAAAATAGGCGTGTCCTAATCTACCATAAATGTGAGGTAAATAAAAGGAAGAAAGAAATGGGGATTGGAAGGCATACACCCACTCACACACACTTATTACAAATCGCCCTCACTCGGAGGGACCAAATAATATCTGATCCAAAGAATAAATGAATAAATTATTACAAAATTCTAATTATTAAAATTAAATCAAGTAAATAAAGAAAGTGGGTCTCAGCCCTGCCTCGGGATGCGCGAGTGATGTACGCTCGATCCGACTTGCCTGGAAAGCCTACACCGTGCCACTGCTACCTCTGTTTTTACTGCCCTGTCTCTCCAAAAATTACCAAAGTCCCAGAACACCTTCCATGGGCATTGCAGAACACCATCGGCTGGGAGGGATGGCCACCGGCCATGGGAAAATGCCATCGGCTGCTCAAAATGCTATCGGCCAAAATACTGATGCAGTCGGCACAAAATTCTGCGAGGAGAGCAGGTTTGACAAAGAGCAGTGAAGCGATTGCATGGTGTTGGATTTTGAGCATATTTATACATGGCCAATGCTTCCTATCATGAATGGGACTCAAGGAAACATGGCACTTGGTTCTAGGGCCATCAATTGTGCACCTTGGTGCATGATAGTCTAAGGAACCAAGGTTGCACTTTAATGTGAAAATGCATGCAACATACAAAATGAGAACTAAGTCCCTATCATGTATAGATCAAGGGCCTTAGTGACCAAAAGTTGAGACAAGTTGCACCACTTAAAGTGTGAACTCATCTCAACCTTTATGCTTGGCTTGACAACCCCAAGCCAAGCCATGGAATGCATGTGTGCAACATAGCTTGAATGATGCAACATGAGGATTAGGAGGCAAACATACCAAGTGCCACACAACTAACATATTAGGCATGCAAAATGCTAAAGTGCATGAGATGCTAGTATGATGCAAACATGAGCCAATTATTCAATGGTACTAGTATGTAACAAGACCTAATGGGCCAAACATGCAACAAGCAAATGATGAACATGCAATGACGGACTTAGCCACAATGGGGCAGCCCTCAAACCTCCCCAAAACAGTGGCCAAGATGGACTGAAACCATGGACAAAATGCCATACAAGCATGCAAGCCAGTGGGCCCAAAACCAAGGCACCAAAGAGAGCATCTAACTACCATTAACATGACCACTCATGGCACATGTTGGGCCACCAAAAACAGATCCTTAGCATACAAAATGACACCCAAAACCCACATGTGGCAGCCCCCAAAATGCCCCAAACAAAACAAGCATGCATTAAGCCTATTCCTAAGCATAGAAAGGCACACCTTTAAAGCATGAAAGAGGAAATGAATGCAAGCATGAGGGCATGGATTAGGGACTGAAATGTGATCTAAAATGATGCCAAATCATAAGATCAAGGTGGGCTAATCATGCTAATGGACTCACACACCCAAAGCTTACAAGCCAACAAGCAAGACAACAATACCAAACATGCCAAACATGGCAAAAATAGTGGCTAACAGCCCCTTTACATGGCAAATCAAGATCAAATGCTATAACATGCAAGGCTAAAACATGAGGATATGGTAGGCTAATGGCATGGCACAGTTCCAAGCAAAGTAAAGCATTACAAAGCAAGTATGAGAGGCATGTTAAGGGCCATAAATCTAACCTAAAACAGAGGCATAACATATCATATTAACCACAAATATGTTCTGAAATGAATCCAAAACCAACCAAGCACACATGCTATTCTTTAGGCCCAAAACAAAGGCAAGCAAGGGACAAAGGGGAGAGGGGTGTCCCTCCCCTACATGAGACTTCAAACCATCTTCCTCACCACTGAAAACCCACTAGTTTTCAATGGTGAGAAGGCCAAAAACACCAAGTTAGACAATGCTCAAAGTAAAGACACAAAATAGGCCAAAACAAGGTCTAAGAGGATGAGTTCTTACTCAAATCAAAAAGTGACCTTAATGAATGTTCTTGAGCAAGTAAAAACAAGGTTTTTTTATGTTAAACACAAAGCTCAAAACACAAAGCAAAAAGGGTAGAAACTTGTTGCAAAAATGGGGAATCTAAAGTAATGTTCTTACCCTTGAAGATCCTTTGAAGAACAAATGGTCCAGCCCTCTCCTTTTGATCCAAACCAGTCCAAAACCACACAAAACAAACCTCCAAGCCTCCCAATCTCGGAGCTAGGTGTAATAGTGTGTGTAATGGGGCAAAAGTAAGGTAAAACACACTATTTGGGCCAAAAACACACACACAAAGATGATGGAGAGGAAGGTATAGATATATATGGATATATATCAGAGATATATATGTATAAGCTCTGGTTTTTAGGTCTAAAGTGGCTAACCTCTTCACAAGGGAGATGAATGGATGTATATATAGGCAAAGAGACTTAGTGGCTAAGTAAGAGAGGGGGGGGTTCAAGGGGTGCAAGAGGGTCTTGGATCTAGGGCTTCTAGAAGGCTCTAGGACAGCTGGTCAGGCTTCTTCAAGAAGCTTGGCCAAAGGTTCAAGCTCCTAGAGGAGAGAGAGGGGTCAAAGGGACCAAAGTGGCCACCCCCGTACATAGGGAGTGGTGATGGTGCATTCCAGTTGGCACAGCTGGCATGCACCAAGTCTGAGGGTTCAAAGGGGTCACACCGGCCAGCCAAAAAGGTCATCGGCACAAAAGAGTGCCGGTCGGCAAAATAAAGTGCCGACCGGCCAAAGGTTTTGAGAAAACAATGCCGATGGAAGAAAAAGAGGGCCGGTGAAGTGAGGGGCTAGCCGGTGAGCTTCAGGGGTGGCTAATAAGCCTTTCCCCACCCTTTGGTACAAAAACACACAAGTCTTGGTGCAAAACCAAGCACAGTGCAAGCCGGTTGAGAGATCCTGAGGCGCGACGCGCAGCCGGGGCCTCCGGGAACTCAAAACAAACACAATCATGGATAATCACCGAGTGTTCAATCAGTGACATCCATGTCTTGAGGTCGGTCAAAAATGGGGTGGCTACAGTTGCCCCTCTTTGACAGAACTCAGAAGTCATAATAATGGCGGGAGTGAATGTCAAAGCCCAGAGACGACCCATTTTTGACAAGGCCGAAGACTTAGACAAACATGCAAGACAAGCACGATATGCGCCCGAAGGCAGGGGCAAAATGCAATTAAAAATGCAAGAAGCCGGGCATAACTTATGATCATGCAAAGAAAGCTGTAACGAAGCACACATGCGACAGTTTTAAGCTAGAATACTCCAAACTACAATACAATGCAGAAAGGGTGTATGAGAATTATGCAATTCTCGATACGTCTCACTCGGAGGATACAATACCTGTCTGGTTCGTCTGGTCGTGCTAGCTTCAAATGAACCATACATACAATATCGTGCCTGAAAAGAAAACAAACTTAACAAGTATGATATCGTTAGCGACATGCAAATCGTGCAATTGAAAGCGCATTACGACGCATGCAATGTGTATAGCAAAATAGTGGGATTGACCACATGTGAGTAAAGCAATGCACGCATGCACGCAATGTGTATAATAGAAACTTGAACACATGTAAGTAAAGCAAAGCACGCAAACAATGCAATATGTATAATAGGAACTTGAACACATGTAAGTAAAGCAAAGCACGCATACAATGCAATGTGTATAATAGGAACCTGAACACATGTAAGTAAAGCAAAGCACGCATACAATGCAATGTGTATAATAGGAACTTGAACACATATCAGTAAAGCAAAGCACGCATACAATGCAATGTGTATAATAGGAACTTGAACACATGTAAGTAAAGCAAAGCACGCATACAATGCAATGTGTATAATAGGAACTTGAACACATGTAAGTAAAGCAAAGCACGCATACAATGCAATGTGTATAATAGGAACTTGAACACATGTAAGTAAAGCAAAGCACGCATACAATGCAATGTGTATAATAGGGACTTGAACACATGTAAGTAAAGCAAAGCACGCATACAATGCAATGTGTATAATAGGAACTTGAACACATGTAAGTAAAGCAAAGCACGCATACAATGCAATGTGTATAATAGGAACTTGAAATTGAACATAGTAAAACATGATGACGTTGAAACGCAGCGTACTACAACACTGTATAATTGAAATGAATTATGGAATTCACAAGATATAAAAGGATACAGGAAGGGACATCCTTCGCATGTTCCGAGCATTGCTCACAAAGTCATGGCTTGAGATCAACTCGAAGATCCATTAACATTCCAGAAGTGCACCTTCCCGCACTACCTTAAGTGATGAAGGTGCCAGACCTCATAGTCAACTCGGACAAGGGCGCGATAGGTGCTCTGATTGCAAGGGGAGGTCCCCGGTATCCATTCCGGTATTCTGTTACCCTACTATTTCCTGCTTTACATTCTTTTTTACTAGTTGTTTAAGCACATTGCACTGCCTCAGGCATGTTTTATTTTTTTAGAAGCGTGTGTTTTTGCAAAACACATGATGGAAATGAAACAGCCATTTGCTCGAAAAGGTGTTGCATTTGTGTTCTATATGCATCGCATCGCAAGGTATCACACCACAACGATGTGAAAGGAATCGGAACTGTGTTTTGAAAACAAAGCATCGCCTCGTAATAATCAGGTAGTAAACCAATTACAACTCGATAAGCAAAACGAAGTCTTGACAAGCGATTCAAGTGCGAGTATAACTTGACAGACAAATTGACAACTCAAGGAGTGAAATACAACTCGATAAGCAAAGGTACAACAACTCGATAAACAAATACACGCGACTTGGCGAAAATTGATCACCGGAGAGCACCGGAAATGGTGGGATTCTCCAATATTTAGCATAGACGGCTCAGAAGACCAGAGGGAGAACCATCGGCCTAGAAGAAAGGCCACCGGCCTTAATAAATGGCCATCGGCACAATATTTAGCCGGTCTGCACAAAAACATGGCCGGTCGGCACTATTTCCTGCCGGTCGGCTATCAATCTTCAGCACCAGCAGAATGCTGACACGTGTCCTCCACCCAACCTTATCTTCTACAAAAGATCTCAGCTTCGTGGTTTTCTTCATTTCAACACTGATTTGCCCCAAATGGAAGTGTTTCTTGCCCAAAATCTCGCGACTTGGATTAACAGCTTGGATGGCTCGGAAAAGTTGAATTTTCGGAGCTTTGGCATAAATGCACTATTCACTCTTGGTCGCACCCCATTGCATTTCCCGTTTCTTCATGCCGCGGCAAGGTTTTGGAATCCGGTGACACACGTCTTTAGCTTTGCCGGGCAAGAGGTATGTCCTACTTTTGAAGATTTCCAAGTTTTGATGGAATCCGAGCGCATCGAGGAAATCTTGCCACAGCTTAACTTTGGCCACGCCCAATCCTTAGGGTGAATGTGTGGACTCACACTGCGTGATGCTCGGTCTTTGATCTGCGACGGAAT
Source organism: Camellia lanceoleosa (assembly GCA_025200525.1). Lineage (NCBI taxonomy): Eukaryota > Viridiplantae > Streptophyta > Magnoliopsida > Ericales > Theaceae > Camellia > Camellia lanceoleosa. The sequence continues at coordinate 167,624,773 of CM045759.1, read as the reverse complement.
GTTGGATATTCTGAGCTTGATCTATCGTTTCTCGGATGCTGGCGATCGCAACGACCAGCATTGGCAAGGCTTTTGGCGGCACGCCCTTTGTTTGTGCATGCTGTCTCATTTTCTGTTTGTCTCAGGCTCTGGAGGGTCTAGTGCCCGGCTGATTGAGGTTGCCCATGGCTTGAAGGAGGGCAAGAGCTGTATTGCCATGACTCTGGCTGAGACATTAATAGGCTTGGATGCCTTTTATCACCGAGAGACGACCAGATTGGCGGGGAGTCCACTACTACAACAGGTAATGTTTCCCACCCTATCTCACATATGTGTATTGCTCACATCACTCGGCTCTCAAACTCGGTTTTCTCACAGAAACCCTTTTCTCACTTTTCTCTCATCGTACATCTCTCTATTCTTTATTCTCTCATTTTTCATCCCTTCCCAGGTATGGTTGATGAACAAATTGCAGGTTGTGGACTCTTGTCCGGCATATTCAGCTCGCGGCTACTTCTTCCGACATCGTCTAGTCAACGCTCTTGATGAGGAATGGTGGTTTGCTTGGATGTGCAACTTGTCCGCGGACCGCATTGCTTGGCGATGCTCTTGGCTCAATCTGCCTGCGATGGGCTACAGCATGACTCGCCAGCCCGGGATTCAGCTGATCGGCCTGACTCACTGTGTGTTCTATTTCCCATTCAGATTCCGGCGTCAGTTTGGTCATGATCAGACCTGCCCGCCAGAGGGGATAGAATATCCTGTTGCATTCCCAGCTCGAGGCACACGGCTTGCTCGTCAGGCCACCGCATGGAGGACTAGAGAACTCCTGGCCCCCGCTCCCTCTTTCAATTGCACTTTATCCGATGAGTGCTGGGATTGGCTCAACGAAGAGGCACAGGTCGGGCCTAGTTTGGCGTCAGAGGCTTTGACTAGTTCTGGGAGGGGGCGCAAGAACACCTGACTTGACTATGCCCCGGATTTATTGCTTTATTAGTACTTTCAAGTTTTCTTTATGAGTGTAATAAAAAGCAACTTCAATTTGTATGCGAGAGCAAGAGAACTCTGTATTTGAAATCAATGAAATTGAAGATTGTGGTACTAAAAATTTTCCGTTTGTGGTCCAAAAATGGTCCTAGTTGTAAAAAAGATTACTTTGAACAAAGTCAACTTTTATTAAAACTTTTCAAAACTATTTTCGATATGGATCAGAACTGGACACGCCTGAAATTTGTCACTGAGATGCACAACACCGGATCCCAACAACTGGAAAGTTGCCCCTGGTCTAAAGAGTACCGCAGCACCTCTTGGCAACGGAAAGTTGCCCCTAGTCTGAATAGCACTGCCCCGGAGATTGCAATAAATGCTGATGGACAAAGATGACCAAGATGATCAAATGGACAAAGCTGATCGAGGAAAATATTTATGGCTGAACTTCAGGATGAAGCTGCCTACGTATCCCAAAGATGGGAATCAAGCCTTACGTAGTTCAGGCTTGGGTTCACTCGAGTATTTTCACTCTCCTTTTGCGCTCTAACTTTTGCCAAGGCCGCCCTTTGTGGGTTTTCAACCTTGCGAGCTCAGTTTTTATACTTTCCAATTTTTTGTGCTCTAACTTTTGCCTAGGTCGCCCTTTCGGGTTTTCGGCCTAGCGAGCCTCTCAAGGATAATATTTCTTCAACTTGTCCATATTGATCGGTTGGGAGAACTCTAGGCCATCTAGGTCCATCAGAACCACAGCTCCACCTGACCAAATAGCTTTGATAATGTAGGGACCAGTCCAATTGGGTCTGAACTTGCCCCTTGGGTCATGGATGGGAGCTCGGTTGTCTTTGAGTACCAAATCTCCTTCTTTTAGATTCCTAGACTTAACTTTCTTGTTGAAAGCCCGGGCGATTCTACGCTGATAACCTTGGACATGGTACAGTGCTTTCAGTCTTCTTTCATCAAAGAGCATAAGTTCCTCGAACCTGCTCTGCTGCCAATCTGCTTCAGCTATCTGACACTCGGCCAGCACTCGCAACGACGGGACCTCAATCTCAATAGGTAGAACAGCCTCCATTCCATAGACTAATGAGTACGGAGTCGCTCCAGTTGAAGTTCTAATCGAAGGCCGGTATCCCCATAAGGCAAACGGCAGCTTGTCTGGCCAGTCCCGGTAGGTTTCCACCATTTTCTGTAATATGTGCTTGATGTTCTTGTTGGCGGCCTCAACTGCTCCATTAGTTTGTGGCCGATATGTAGATGACTTATGGAAAGCCACGTTGTACTGCTCCAACAAATTAATCACTTCCTTCTTGAAGTGGGAACCATTGTCTGAAATTATCTCATTCGGGACTCCATAGCGACAAATGATGTTGTTCCTGATAAACTTTGCGACATGTGATGCCTTCAATACTGCATAGGACTGGGCCTCAACCCACTTGGTGAAATAGTCTATTGCAACCAAGATGAACTTATGTCCATTCGACCCCTTCGGAGTAACAGCCCCAATTACGTCAATTCCCCATACTGAAAATGGCCACGGCGAAGTCATGTTGTACAGCTTTGACGGCGGGATATTCATGCGGTTTGCATGGATCTGACATTTGTGGCATCGCCGAACAAAACCAATACAATCCTCATCCATGGTGGACCAATAGTAACCCTGCCGGAGGATCTTTCGAGCCAGCATTACCCCATTCATGTGTGCGCCACATTCTCCTCCATGGATGGCCTCCATCAGGCGTTTCGACTCTTCAACTTCTACACACAGCTTGTGCATTCCCAGATGACCCCTCTTATACAGTTTACCCCCGCAGATGATGAACTAAACGGCCATTCTTCTGATTGCTCTTTTATCCTTGGCGTTTGCCCCTAGTGGATATGCTTCCTTCTCCAAGAAATTCCAAATATCGTAATACCAAGGGTTTTCGTCTTGAACTTCGTCTATAGCGGCGATCGACTCATAGGCTGGTGCAAACTTGTGGTCCATGATGACTGGACACATCCGGACTCCAAACGGGATGTCTATCATGGAAGATAGAGTTGCTAAAGAATCTGCGAACCTGTTGTTCTCTCTTGGAAGATGAGCGAAGTTCAGCTTCTCATACCGAGGAATTAGCAAATCCAGGGTCTGGTGATACATCATCATTTTCTCTTCTTTGACTTTCTAGTCTCCTTTTGCTTGAGATACAACGAGGTTCGAGTCGCCGATGACGTCCATTCGCCTTGCCCCTAGTTCGAGGGCTGCTTCTAAACCAGCAATGCATGCTTCATATTCTGCCTCATTGTTCGAGACCTTGAATCGGAGTTTGAAGGCTAGGGGGATACGGGATTTGTCAGGTGCTATTAGCAACACTCCTATCCCATACCCATATTGATTTGACGCTCCGTCAAAGTACATTGTCCAATATTCATCATCGATATGAAAAATGGCCTCATCTGGGAATAGGTACTCAACCGCTTCATCCCCCTCAACCGGGTGGTCGGCAAGGAACTCTGCTACTGCCCTTCCCTTTACTGACTTGTGCGTCACATACTTTAGATCAAATTCGGAGAGAAACAGCAACCAACGAGATAGCCTACCCGTAAGTGCCGGTTTCTCGAAAAGATATTTGATGGGATCAAGTCGTGAAACCAACATTACAGAGTGAGCTAACAGGTAGTGTCGCAGCTTCCTGGTAGCCCATACCAAGGCTAAGCAAGCCTTTTCCAATGGCGTGTAGCGAGTTTCGTACTCTAGCATCTTCTTGCTCAGATAGTAGATGGCTCTCTCCACTTTGTCTTCTGATTCTTGCGCGAGCATACAGCCCATTGTAGTCTCAGTCACTGAAAGATACAATATCAACGGCTTACCCGGCTCTGGCGGTGACAACACGAGCTGGTTCTGTAAATATTCTTTGATCTGTTCGAAAGCAGCTTGGCATCGGCCATCCCACTGGAACTTCGTTCCTTTCTTCAAGAGACCAAAAAGTGGTTCACAAGTCAAGGTTAATTTTGAGATAAACCGTCTTATGAATTGCACTTTACCCAGAAAGCCTCGCACCTCCTTTTCAGTCCTTGGTGGTGGCATTTCTAAGATGGCCTTGATTTTGGAAGGGTCGACTTCAATGCCCCTTTGTGTAATCAGAAACCCCAGCATTTTTCCTGCTGTAACACCAAATGTACATTTTTGAGGATTTAGCCGCAACCGAAATTCTCTGATCCTTTGGAAAAACTTTTGCAAGGCGGTGTAGTGGCCCTCTCTCTCTCTTTGGACTTGACGATCATGTCGTCCACGTATACCTCCACCTCTTTACGGATCATATCATGCAATATTGTGGTCGCGGTCCGTTGATACGTAGCCCCAGCATTCTTCAACCCAAACGGCATTACCCTATAGCAGTAGGTCCCCCACGGGGTGGTGAAAGCAGTCTTCTCCCGATCTTCGGGTGCCATTACTATCTGATTGCAACCTGAGAAGCCATCCATAAACGAAAGCAAAGCATGCCCCGCTGTGAAATCTACCAGCTCATCGATGTGTGGTAGGGGAAAGTCGTCCTTCGGACTGGCTCTATTCAAATCCCTGAAGTCCAAGCATACTCTGATCTTGCCATCTTTCTTCGACACTGGAACAATGTTGGCCAACCAAGTCGGGTATTCGGATACCAGCAGGAAGCCTGCGTCTATTTGCTTTGTGACCTCTTCCTTAATCTTGATGGCCCAATCCGGGCGAATTCTCCTAAGTTTCTGTTTGACGGGTCGGGCCTCGGGGTCAAGAGGGATCCGATGCTGTACAATCTCAGGATCGATTCCAGGCATGTCTTCGTAGGACCACGCGAAAACATCTTTGAAATCTTTTAATAAAGCAACTAAGCGCTCGCGTTCCTCCGAAGACAACGTGGACCCGATCTGGACCAGCTGCGGGTCCTTCTCAGTACCAACATTCACAGTAGTGATTTCATCCATTAAGGGTTTAACAAATCTCTCCTGCTCTTGATCAATTAATCGTTGCAAAACTGGAGGAATTTCTTCCTCGTCGTTTTTATCAAAATTTTGAAATTCCTGATTTAAGCAATAGATCAAAGGAACAGAAAAGTACTCCGAAACCACATTCACCTCATTCTCATTAAGTGCTTCCAAACCATCCGATTCCTCTGTTACAACAGACTCAAAAGAGAAAGAAAAAGACGACCGACAGATCAGGCATCCGGGTTATCACCCCGAGAATACTGGGACTCGGACTCGGTGGAACCTGATTCCGACTCATAAGACTCGGTGGAATCAGATTCCGGCTCACTACCTGACCCGGTGCTGCTTGATAAAAATCCCTCTTCGTATTTCCAAACGAGAGAAGGTGCGATGGATGCATCCAAAATAGTTGCCGGTAGGCCCGCAGCCGTTTCATCTCCGATCACAGACACCAAGGAGTTATCCCCCAAGCACAACTGGTCGATCGAAGGATCTGAAAGTAGACAAGCCAGTGCTACCCCCATTTCCAGTGCGGTGTCCTCAGACTCTATTTCACTGCTCTGTTCCGCTTCGACTATCGGGTCTGTCTGCTCTTCAGCAACATCATTCCCAGGTAACTGTAAGTCGAAGAATATCTCAAACCCCGGTACGCGCTTCTTTTCCGCATTCAACCATGGCTCCGGAAAACCACAAAATGGGAAATCTTCCCCCTCTCGGACGAAGCGTCCGTTCAGGGTACCCTGGATGGGCCAGTGCATCAACTCAAAAGGTTTCCCCATCTTTTTCGCCCTGGCTCTTCCAACCATTTCCTTTCCTTTCCTTATCCAATCCTCCTTGGTGGGCAGATAGCCCAAACCAAAGGTATGAGGGTTATGCGGCACCTCGGCCAATGCTGCAATGCCTTTACGGCCACTCTTCCCCAATCCCATCCCGAGGATGTGTTGGAGCTTGTTCATGAGATACACTGCTTGAGCACTGACGCATATCCCGTCGTTAGCAGCCATAATGCTTTGCACAACCTGAGCCTTAGCCAAGGTAAATCCCGATATGAATAAGTCCTCCATGCCATGCTCGATTTCTAGAACAGGTGTGGATACTTCCGGTGGTGGGTGGATCGATGAATTCCCGAAAACAATGGCTACTCCCTTCCCGTAGGGGTATTTCACCACTTGATGCACAGTGGATGACACTGCTTTCACCTGATGCAACCACGGCCGCCCCAAAAGCAAGTTAAAGGTTGCAGGCACCTCCAAGACGTGGAAATCTATCTCATGCTGTCCCGTCCCAACCTTTGTCTGAACTCTCACGGTTCCCATCACCTCTCGGCTCGTGTTGTCATATGCCCTGATGACCTGGGTTGTTGGCACAAAGTCCGCGACCTTCAAACCGATCGCATAAGCTGTCCTTGCCGGGAAAACGTTGATGGCGGACCCTGTATCAACAAGGACTACCGGTATCCATTTGTTCCTACACTCTACGGAAATGTAGAATGGCTTGTTGTGATTTGTGCCCTCAGGCGGTAATTCATTGTCGGCAAATGTCAGCATCGGGGCAGCCCCTCCTGGAAAGACTAACCCTACCAGCTGTTCCGGTGTTGTTTCTATCGACAGCTTGGCCTTATCCATGGCTGAAAGGACGGCCTGTCTATGCACTCGAGAAGCCATAAGCAGTCCCGAGATGGAGATGTCTGCTTGTATCTTTTTCAACTATCTCAACACGGCCTCATCCTCAAGTTGCTTTTCTTTCTGCTTCTCTGCCTCCCTATCTTTCCCGGACGTCTCTGGTTGATCCAGGTGCGGAGGTTTGAAGTACCGTCCACTTCGTGTCATGTGGTCGACCTCTCCAAGGTACCAGGTATCATCGGGTTGGTCGTTTCCCCAGTCCTCGTCTGTGTGGGCAAGACATAAATCCTCATCTTCCCACCACATTCCATCAGCAGCTGACAAGCATCTGTCCGGCTCTAGTATAAGTGTTCTCGTACTCATGGTACCTTCTATTCTCGTGCTCGCAGCACCATCGGTTTCTGTGCACACAGCAGTTTCAGTCCCTACATGGGCCTTTGCTTTCCTGACTCTCTCAGAGTCCTCAAAGCTTTCCTGTTTTGACTGTGCCAACACAGCCGGCTGTTCGACAATTCCTGTGGTCAAGAGGCTCCAATCCCGAGCGAAATTCTTTGCACCGGCGCTCCCCGGCAATACACTCTGTTCTTCAACCCTTCTGGCTGTCATTGATATTCTTGCCCCCGCTGGGCCCCATTCTGGCTGAAACTCTTCCATCGCATCTGGCTGATCGTCCAACCACCCAGTAGCCTCAGCTAATTCTTCGTAATCAAACCAGTTGATCGACGTGTCCCCCGGATCTTGGTCACTGTAAAACTGGAGATTGGCAAAGTCCTCCTCCATAGTTGTTACATCATCTGCTTCATGCCTCAAACTGTCCCCGTGAATTACACATAATTCAACGCAACCCCCAGATTCCACAGACTCTGGCTCAATAATCCTCTTTTCCTCTAAAATCTCCACTTTTGTATCCTCGACGGTCACCACCATAAGCTTAGATCGGGTTGTGAAGATGTCCATCATGCACAAGTCGGTGCACTGAGGGAAGAACACCTCCGGCTTAGGTAGGTGGGAAGGAGTGATATAGACACTAGGGTCGTAAGACATGTCCCCAGTATGGATGAAATTGAGTCTTTTGAGTGGTGGATTTTGGTTATGTGTGGGGAGGGGGTTTGTGGTGACATTGGGTTTCTCCGGAGGCAGAATTACCCCGTTATCGATGAGATCTTGAATCTCATGGCGTAATTGGAAGCACAGATCGGTGTCATGACCGTGCTATTGGTGGAACGAACAATACTTGTCCGGGTTGTGGGAAGGGGGAAGTTGTTCTGGTAATGGCCGCGGCTCTAGGGGCTTCAAATGCCCTTTCTTGATTAAGACCCCCAGAGCTTTGGACAGGGGCATGTATAGTGGAGCGAAGGTTCTGGTGTTTTTGGGCGGGTATTTAGTTGTTTGTGGTTTGCTTTCGGACGCACCGGAGAATGGCGTAACTGCCATGGCTCTTGGGGGAGGGTTGGTGGTGACCATGCTCACTTCGGAGGCTCTTGTAGTCGTGGTGCCACTCGGGCCTGTATTGGTGTTACGATTGAAAGTTCTACGGGATTGCTCCCGGTCATTATCAATCAAGCCTTGTTTCAGTGCATCCTCGATCTGCACCCCCATTTCATGTAGGTCAGCAAAAGTAGGAAAGGGGATTACAATCATCTTCTGCATCAACTTCGGCTGAAGATTGCGCACAATCATCCGAATCTGGTCCTTGTCTGTGGGTCTCAAGGTCATCATCGAGGCCTTTGCCCGCCACCTGGTTACGAACTCTGAGAAGTTCTCTTTGGACTCTTGCCTGGTTGTCTCGAGATCCCAGGTGGTAATCTCAATTTGCGTGTTGTATGAGTACTGCAAGATGAAGGCCTCAGCCATTTCGTCCCAATTCCTCTTGACGTCATCTTCTAGCTTCGCATACCATATGGCCGCCACACCCGACAGGGTCCGACCAAATAATGACAACTTCTGAAGCCTACTGAGGCCCATTGGCCTTAGGACATCGGAAAACAGTCTTAAGTGCACCATGGGGTCCCCGGACCCATCAAATCGATCGATATGAGGCATTTTGAATCTGTCAGGCAGCGTCACAGCTGCATCAGTGTATCCATCTTCAATGTCAGGGATAGTCTTGACTCCCTGGGACCTCTTGAACAGCTTCTCAAGCTTACTCAACTTTAGTGCGGTGGGGTCAGTCTCGAACTCAAAGGGAGAGTCCGGCAGGTTGGTGGGTGTTTTTGATAACTGGGGTAGGATCGGGGGTGGAGGTGGTCCTGTGGGAAGTTCTGTATCAGTCTGAACATTGGTTGCCTCCCCGGGGTTCGGAATTCCTAGCGGGGGGGGGGGAACCTGTTGAGTAGCAAACGCTCCGGTTTGCTGCTCTAGCCTGGCAATTGTCTCTGCATGTTCCCTCACAACCGTGGCTTCTTGCCTGGTGAATTCTGCCTGACGGACGGCATCCTGTTGCATCATTTTCATGCTCTCTTGAAGGTGGCGCACCATCTCCTCTAAACTGGCCATACTATTTTGTTCTGACTGAACTACCGGTATAGGTTCCCTTCCTGTAGAAGAAACAGAATCCTGATCCCTGCTGTATTCGGGTGGGGTAGATAAAGCCCTCTAAACTGACTGTTGAACTGACGCCCTCTGCCTGACTGTCCTCCGTTTAGTAACCGGGGGTAGGGAGCGGTGCACTGGTTGTCCGTCTACCAGATCCTCAGATCGATGGAGTCGACGACCTCTGATCCAGAGTGCTTGGGGAATATCTACTGGGTTAGAAGCAATTGTGCTCAACTACCTAGTAAAAAGATAAATAAAGCGTATAAATAAACAGACAATCGGACAGCATAACGGCGTAAAATAAATAAACACACACAACACACGGTCGGGTATTATAATATATACGGCCGAATGCTGTATACACTATTTCCCAAACACTGATCACTGTTTTCGAATCGTTGCCCCTAGGCCTGAATTTGATACCCGCAGACAACCGATTCTCAAAACACTGATACCGATGCCCTTGGGCCTGACACTCAAACTTGCAAACTGATATGTACGTTTCCCGTAGAGATACACTCTAAAAAGCACATAGCAGATAAAATGAGAACCAAAACACCCCTATATTGGGGTAGGGTTTCCCTGTCCTATTTTGTCAGGAACTAGGGTTTCACTACGCACACAGCGGTTTCAAACAACTTAGCATCGGGTAAGCAGCCTGTCCTAGTTTGGAATGGTCACTATGGATTTCGAATATGCACTAGGTCGAATGGTCAAAAAGGGTGCCCCGGTAAACCGGGGTTTGTGCTCCCATGCTGTCAGAGCCCACAACTGGTCAGCCTTATGGACATGCCTTGACAAGACAAGCCTCCGGCAAACCGTTCAGGAATGGCAGATGGTAAACACTGTGTTCCTAGGCGCACCAATGCAAATGCAATGCAAAGAAACACATAAGCGTAGTCAAAAACAGGATATCACGAGTTTGAGTCAAGCTCTCTAAAATCCCCAGCAGAGTCGCCAGAAACTGTAGCACGCCCGCGAGAGCGCCCCGCGCTAACAGTTCGGGCTCTCCTGCGTTTTTGTTTTGTCGCAGTTCCTAATCTGAACCAAAGAGTCCAACTCTGGCAAATCGTTTTGAGAAAACAATTTTTTTTTTTGAAAGAAGTGCCAAACGTGGACTGCTTTGCGGACATGAGTCGCCACCTAAATATTTTAAAATGGGGAATTTAGGAAACCCCGACTCGGTCAAGGCCACGGTCCGCTATTACCAAAGTTGCCTTGGCTTGGGAGCTTGACGATCGGGAAGGTCAGCTATGAGCACCCCCTCTCGCCCGGTCCGAAGACCGGCCTCTACTAACCATGATATCCGTTTTTGAAAACTTTATCCGTTCTTATCCCAATTATTAACCTAGAATTACTATGTTATGCGCGCAGCACAAAAAATATAGACTAGATTGCCTAACTTGGAAATAAACATTGCATATCCGTTTTGTCTCGAAAAACGTGTTGGTTTTTGCTACTCGTAAGTAGGCTAAAATACGGATCTCAATGAGTTGTTCCAACTCACGCAATCCAACCTCCACCCACAGGCATTCAAACAGTAATATCACATAAGCATTTAGCCGCATGGCAAGCATACTGTCATGTTAACATTCACACGCATGCGATATGCTAAAGCATAAAAACTTACATCGTACTCCGTGCCAAAACAAGAAACTAGTTAGCAAACATGCATGACCTAGTTTATGTTAAGTGACTAATGCAACACAGGCAAAGATGCAATCTAGAGTAGGCTCGGCTAACCCTAAAATGGCATGTGAAATGTTACAAATAGCATGTATTCAATTTGGAATTGAAAATTGCAATGCAGTTTGTATGGTGTACCGAGCCCGGTGCATGTAAACAAATGCATGAATGCACGTATGCATAGCATAAAGTATGCTAAAATAGACGTGTCCTAATCTACCATCGTAAGCAGGTAAATAAAAGGGAAGAAAGAAATGGGGATTGGAAGGCATACACCCACTCACACACACTTATTACAAATACGCCCTCACTCGGAGGGACCAAATAATAATACAGTCCAAAGAATAAATGAATAAATTATTACAAAATTCTAATTATTAAAATTAAATCAAGTAAATAAAGAAAGTGGGTCTCAGCCCTGCCTCGGGATGCGCGAGTGATGTACGCTCGATCCGACTTGCCTGGAAAGCCTACACCGTGCCACTACTACCTCTGTTTTTACTGCCCTGTCTCTCCAAAAATTACCAAAGTCCCAGAACACCTTCCATGGGCATTGCAGAACACCATCGGCTGGGAGGGATGGCCACCGGCCATGGGAAAATGCCATCGGCTGCTCAAAATGCTATCGGCCAAAAATACAGTGCCGGTCGGCACAAAATTCCTGCAGGAGACAGTTTGACAGCAACAGCAGACAGACAGTGCATGGTGTTGGATTTTGAGCATATTTATGCATGGCCAATGCTTCCTATCATGAATGGGACTCAAGGAAACATGGCACTTGGTTCTAGGGCCATCAATTGTGCACCTTGGTGCATGATAGTCTAAGGAACCAAGGTTGCACTTTAATGTGAAAATGCATGCAACATACAAAATGAGAACTAAGTCCCTATCATGTATAGATCAAGGGCCTTAGTGACCAAAAGTTGAGACAAGTTGCACCACTTAAAGTGTGAACTCATCTCAACCTTTATGCTTGGCTTGACAACCCCAAGCCAAGCCATGGAATGCATGTGTGCAACATAGCTTGAATGATGCAACATGAGGATTAGGAGGCAAACATACCAAGTGCCACACAACTAACATATTAGGCATGCAAAATGCTAAAGTGCATGAGATGCTAGTATGATGCAAACATGAGCCAATTATTCAATGGTACTAGTATGTAACAAGACCTAATGGGCCAAACATGCAACAAGCAAATGATGAACATGCAATGACGGACTTAGCCACAATGGGGCAGCCCTCAAACCTCCCCAAAACAGTGGCCAAGATGGACTGAAACCATGGACAAAATGCCATACAAGCATGCAAGCCAATGGGCCCAAAACCAAGGCACCAAAGAGAGCATCTAACTACCATTAACATGACCACTCATGGCACATGTTGGGCCACCAAAAACAGATCCTTAGCATACAAAATGACACCCAAAACCCACATGTGGCAGCCCCCAAAATGCCCCAAACAAAACAAGCATGCATTAAGCCTATTCCTAAGCATAGAAAGGCACACCTTTAAAGCATGAAAGAGGAAATGAATGCAAGCATGAGGGCATGGATTAGGGACTGAAATGTGATCTAAAATGATGCCAAATCATAAGATCAAGGTGGGCTAATCATGCTAATGGACTCACACACCCAAAGCTTACAAGCCAACAAGCAAAACAACAATACCAAACATGCCAAACATGGCAAAAATAGTGGCTAACAGCCCCTTTACATGGCAAATCAAGATCAAATGCTATAACATGCAAGGCTAAAACATGAGGATATGGTAGGCTAATGGCATGGCACAGTTCCAAGCAAAGTAAAGCATTACAAAGCAAGTATGAGAGGCATGTTAAGGGCCATAAATCTAACCTAAAACAGAGGCATAACATATCATATTAACCACAAATATGTTCTGAAATGAATCCAAAACCAACCAAGCACACATGCTATTCTTTAGGCCCAAAACAAAGGCAAGCAAGGGACAAAGGGGAGAGGGGTGTCCCTCCCCTACATGAGACTTCAAACCATCTTCCTCACCACTGAAAACCCACTAGTTTTCAGTGGTGAGAAGGCCAAAAACACCAAGTTAGACAATGCTCAAAGTAAAGACACAAAATAGGCCAAAACAAGGTCTAAGAGGATGAGTTCTTACTCAAATCAAAAAGTGACCTTAATGAATGTTCTTGAGCAAGTAAAAACAAGGTTTTTTTATGTTAAACACAAAGCTCAAAACACAAAGCAAAAAGGGTAGAAACTTGTTGCAAAAATGGGGAATCTAAAGTAATGTTCTTACCCTTGAAGATCCTTTGAAGAACAAATGGTCCAGCCCTCTCCTTTTGATCCAAACCAGTCCAAAACCACACAAAACAAACCTCCAAGCCTCCCAATCTCGGAGCTAGGTGTAATAGTGTGTGTAATGGGGCAAAAGTAAGGTAAAACACACTATTTGGGCCAAAAACACACACACAAAGATGATGGAGAGGAAGGTATAGATATATATATGGATATATATCAGAGATATATATGTATAAGCTCTGGTTTTTAGGTCTAAAGTGGCTAACCTCTTCACAAGGGAGATGAATGGATGTATATATAGGCAAACAGACTTAGTGGCTAAGTAAGAGAGGGGGGGTTCAAGGGGTGCAAGAGGGTCTTGGCTCTAGGGCTTCTAGAAGGCTCTAGGACAGCTGGCCAAGCTTCTTCAAGAAGCTTGGCCAAAGGTTCAAGCTCCTAGAGGAGAGAGAGGGGTCAAAGGGACCAAAGTGGCCACCCCCGTGCATAGGGAGTGGTGATGGTGCATTCCAGCTGGCACAGCTGGCATGCACCAAGTCTGAGGGTTCAAAGGGGTCACACCGGCCAGCCCAAAAGGTCATCGGCACAAAAGAGTGCCGGTCGGCAACATAAAGTGCCGACCGGCCAAAGGTTTTGAGAAAACAGTGCCGATGGAAGAAAAAGAGGGCCTGTGAGCTTCAGGGGTGGCTAATAAGCCTTTCCCCACCCTTTGGTACAAAAACACACAAGTCTTGGTGCAAAACCAAGCACAGTGCAAGCCGGTTGAGAGATCTTGAGGCGCGACGCGCAGCCGGGGCCTCTGGGAACTCAAAACAAACACAATCATGGATAATCACTGAGTGTTCAATCAGTGACGTCCAAGTCTTGAGGTCGGTCAAAAATGGGGTGTCTACAGCCCCGTCATGCCAGAACAGTTCCGTCCACTCCTAACCTTGCATTTGGGAAGGATCAGAAAACCAAGACAGCGCATGCCGACCTTTTCGCTAGTGCGTCTAGCAAGAATACTCAGACTGCAAAGTACCTGCCCCTAGGGCGCAGGGCCTTTCACACTCTTTACATGACGTTGTCCAAGGCACTTTAGATCCTGGCCGAAAGAGGGCATCTTAAACCCCTCGAGCCTAGGCCTCTCCCTAGTCCTCTTCTAGCAGGCCATGATGCTACTCAGTACTGCGCGTACCATCAGCAAACCGGCCACCCTATCGATAATTGTTTCTGCCTCTGTCATGAGGTGCAAGATTCGATCGACAATGAGGTTATCCTCCTGCCCACCTCAGCAAAGTCCGTTACTACCCAGCTATTGGATTTTGAGGATACTACAAGTATATGATCGGGCTCGGACCACTTGTGGGCGGTGCCCGGTATCTTGGATGTGGCGTCTAGCACGCATTTTTGAGCATTCGCGAATGCTAGTTTTGTAAATTTTGGCTTGGGCGTTGAGTCAGTCTTTTGTTTTGTTTTGAGTATGTCTCATTGTCTTGAGTCAGTTCTCTTTACTTAAGGGTCTTTCTTGTCATATCGAGTCAGTCCTGTTGTATAGAATGCCAGGTAATTCCCGGGTTGTCGCCTCAAACACCATTTTGTTTTGTAATTACCCTTTTGTTTTCTTTTGAGTCTGTCTCTACTGTGGAGCCAGTTATAACTAGGAAATCTGAATGAAACAGCTGCGGCTATCATGTTTCCGTGCTTACTCCTATTTTGAGCTAGTTGTGCCAAAGGGTTTGAACGAAACAACAGTACATTCCACCTGCTCTCTTGTGCCCTGCGAATCGTTGCATTGACTTAAGTTTTTCAAAACTTTTTCTAACACTGCGGTGAGGAAAACGAAGAGGAAGGAATTCCTCGGGTTTTATAAAACTTTGATCAAATTGAGAGAAAGAGAGGCATGCTAAGCCCTTAATGAATGAGATCATGCTTGTAGCATGAGTACTGAGAAGGACCGTGGCTTGATCCAGATTGGTTCCACACTATCTTCAACACGAGCGATTTGTCGCTTTCTTAAAAACTTTCAAAAATAAAATGTTTTGCGCGGTCCTGTGAAGACCTGTGTGGAATCGCTCTTAAGATTGTGCAGCTTAGGATCGCTCTCAGCCTCAAGATTCAATCCATTTGTTTCAAATCTTGAATCCATTCAGAACGTTCAAACGTCAACCGCCATGTAAGGCCCGTATGGCCCAATTCAACAGCCCTCGAACAAGAGGCACCAAAATTAGAGCAAGAAGATCAGATCTCACCGGAAGAAGCTCGTGGAGCAACCGAAGATGGATCCTTCTACAAGCCAATACAACGACCATTCTTCTAGATACAGAGAGGCTTCAAAACCCTAAAACCATTTGGCATGGACTTGTTACACTTTTACCCTTTGAGAGGCTCGCTGGGCCGGAAACCTGGAAGGGCGACCCAGGCAAAAGTTAGAGCAAGAGAAAAAAATACAAGAAAAGAACCAAAAAATGCAAAGAAAAGAACAAAAAAGAAAATCAAAGAAAAAAAGAAAATCAAAGAAAAAAAGAAATGAAAAGAAAAGAAATGAAAAGAATTCAAAAAAAAAAAAGAGAAGAACAAAGCTCGCAAGGTCGAAAACCTGCATTGGGCGCCTTGGCAAAAGTTAGAGCCTAAAAAGTGAAGGTTAAAATGCCCGAGTGTACCTTAGCCGGAACTACGTAAGGCTTGATTCCCATGTTTGGGATATGTAGGCAACTTCATCCTGAAGTCCAGCCCCCAACGCTTTCATAGCAACTAAGTCCATGTAATGGTTTTGATCATCCTTGCCTTCTTTGTATCCGGGAGTTCAGTCATCATTGATGAAGACTGTTTACAAAATGCTACGACATTCATCCAAACAACGGGCAACGTTCCATTGCCCTAAGTTGCCACGAGTCAATGTTCAAACCAGGGGCAACTTTCCGTTGCCATGCAGCGCTTTCAAGCAAGGGGCAATTTTCCATTGCCTCCGATCCGAGGTTGCGCATCTCAAATAGTAAGTTCTACGCTCATCGAGCGGTGACTGTTTGCAAAAAATATAGTTTTGAAAATTTTTACTGAGGTTGACTATTTTGTCGAAAACTATTTCATTTTCCAAAACTCGACCACCTTTTGGACCCAAAAGGAAAATTTTCAGTGCTCACAGCCTAGCTTGCTTGATTTTCAAATCAAAAATCGAACAAGTATGTTAATCTAACTCTCATCTTGGTCAAAGTTGTTTTAGTAGAAAACCAAAACAAAAATGGTCAGAGTCATGAACTAGGGGCACAGTTGAGTCAGGTGTTCTGTCCTTTCCCTGTCATCAACATACTTACCTGAGGGGACGCGGTCTATTCGCCAGAAGAAGGCCCAACCAAAGCTGTCTGTAATGGGCTGAAAGCTCTCAACGACCTCCAAGCAATAAGGTATCAAGTTGAGTGCGAAGCACGAATCGGAATAGATCAAGATACTCCGTTCCCTTACCTGGGACGCCGACTAGATGTCATCAGAAGAAGTAGCCGCGAGCTAACTGTATCGTGCATGAACCCACAACTTCCTATTCATCCATCAATCACCCTGGGGAGGGATGAAAAATGAGAGAATGAAGAATAGAGAGGTGTAAGTTGAGGGAAAAAGTGAGCACAAGGGTTTTGAGGGAAAAATCGAGCCTGAGGGCCGAGTGACGTGAGAATCACAAATCAGAAAGGGTGGGAAACATACCCGGAAGAACTGGCTCCTCGGGATGTGAGGTCTCTCGTTTTGTAAACGTGTCCGTGTGTCGTGTCTTTTGTCTTGTTTAGCCCAACTTTCGCTTTGGGTCTTTTCCAAGCGTGTTTTATTGTGTTTAGGTCATGTACCTTTTGTTTGAGTCTTCCCCGCTGTGTTCAGTTGTAGGTTCGATACCCCGGTTGAAAACCCCTTTTTCAATTTCAAAAATCGTTTATGCTCAGAGTGTTGTGCCATTCTCGACATTTAGGCGAACCAAAGGAAGAAAAGGAAAATTTGGGTATCTGAATGCGTTTCAGTTTCAGCCGATTCCGCCTTCGCATTCCGTCTTGTCAGATTGGACTATTGCTCAGGGTTGCCGTGTGCAGAATGAACCAAATACTGTGTTACGGGCTCTATGCAGATTAATCCCCAACAGAGTATGAATCGAGTGTTCAGACTAAGCAGTGGGTTGTGTGAGTTGCCCTGCCATTGGCCAGTTCATCACTTGGTTATTGCAATGCAAGTGTTTAATATTCAGACGTGCAGATCAATCTCATTGTTATATGATGTAGCGTGATGCAATGCGGTGCAAAGTATGAAATGTAAAAATGTAAACACTTTTTCTTTCAGGTAAAAAAGAAGAGTTTGTTTCATTCCATCCTTTGTTTCAGGTGCATGAGTTTTGGAAACGAAATTTGCCGGCGGCAGTACAAGGTAATCTAACTACCAGCAAAAAGGAAAAAGTACAAAAAAGAAGAAAAACAACAAAAATCTATATCAATATCAAGTGGCCTCAGGCCTGAGGGTCCGTCCTAGTCCTCTTCCTAGACGAAGGTCCAGGAGCATCATCGTCAGCACCATCATCAGAGCCCGAGTCCGAGCCATCTCCGGTCTCCTCCTCTGACGACTCTGCCTCCGTCTCTGCCTCCGCCTCCGACTCGTCGTCGTCTGGAACTAGAGCTCGTGAGCTGCTCCCTACATGGGTACGCCCCGCCTTGGTACGGGGGTATACTCTGCCATCCCGGGTGGAAATGGGAGGTCCAGCCGGAGCACGACCAACAGGAGGAATCTGGAAAAGATGCTGAAAGGTACAAAAGGCAAATGCATCAGAATACTGTGAACAGTTTATCAGTGCAGAAAGCAGTGTGTGAATACTGTGAGCAGTTTATCAGTGCAGAATGCAGTGTATGAGTACAGTGTGTGAATACTGTGAGCAGTTTATCAGTGCAGAATGCAGTGTATGAGTACAGTGTGTGAATACTGTGAGCAGTTTATCAGTGCAGAATGCAGTGTATGAGTACAGTGTGTGAATACTGTGAGTAGTGTATCAGATGCCGTGAGGGCAATGTATCAAGTGTTGTATCGTGCATCAGATTGTGCGAAACAGTTTATGTATGTTTCAAAACTGTGGTAAAAAAAAAAAAATAAAAAAAATAAATAAATAAACATACCGGAATGCTGTAAATGGATAGAAGGTCAAGACTCTGCTGGAGCATCCCCATCACTGAAGCAGTCAGCTCCAAGGACTGGCGAGTGTACTCGAAAGAGGCCTGCAAAAGTGTTAGAAGCATCAGTATTCTGCGAAATATCAAACCAAACGAAATGAACTAACTATGCGGAATGCAAAATGCAGTAGTACATACCGGAGGCAGGTCGTAGAAGCCGACCAACCCATGATCAGCCGGAGGGGGAGCAATGAGGATTTGGTAGGTCACCCCGCCACGCCCTCTGCATGTCATCGTCGTGGGCAGAGCAGGCCAACCAGCCCCCCGCCCTCTCTGAGCTCCACCCCTGCCGCGGACTCGGACTCTCCTCCGCGCTCCCGCTCCTGCCTCTGCCATCGGTGCCAGCCTCTCTCTCTCTCTCGGCCGGCCCTTTGCAGAGGCCGCATGATGAAGGTCCGGACGTACTCTGAGTAGTCGCCCTCGCCCCTGTAACCACGCTCATCCCAGCCTATGGTGTAGTCCGCCATCTGCTGATGAGTGAACCTCTCGGTGTCCCTCATGTGCTCAAAAGGGTGAACCGGGACTATCTGCTCTGGTAACCCTAGGGTCTGGCATAGGAAACGCTCACCCAGGTACCAAGCCCGACAGACCAGGCCCTCTTGCAAAATCCGGAAACGCGAGGTCTCCTCAGCACCAGCAAATCGGTCCCGGATCGTCGCTGGTAGTGGAGCCCACGGCCGCTAGGTGATCTGAGAATGAAATACAGTTTGTTATCTACTATCATTAGAAAATACAGTGCATAGCAAAGTTTAAATGAACTGCAAGATAAACATACCTCTGCGGGAGTGATGGTGTCGAAGTAGCGGCCGAAAAAGATAAATGTCTCCCGGGGCCTCCGCACGCACCTCCCGTCGAAGCGGGACGAGAACGGGACGACGAGAGGGGTCTCTACGTTGGGTACTGGGGCTAGCCTGGGAAAGTAAGCGTAGACCCACAACTGCAGAGCAAATACCAGTATGATTATCAGATAAAGCAGAATGCAGAATAATGAAAAAATAACAGAGCAGTGTATTGTGTAGTGTATTGTGCAGGCAGTGTATTGTGTAGAGTGTACACAGCAGTGTGGCGATCGGTGTAAAGAAGAGTATCACGGTCGTGAAGCAGCCGTAGTGTCGTATGTGTCTGAGATAATAGAAAGCAGAAATGAAAAGTAGAGCAGAAACGTACCTCCCAAGCACGCCAGTAGCCCCCGAGCAACTGTCCGCTGCCACGGGAAGCTGAGCTCATGTATCCATAAAGTGTGGCCAGAGCGGCGCCACCCTAGTCATAGTGCAAGATTTGCATGACATCCACCAGTGCACTAAGTAGGCAGAGGGGCACAGTGTTTGCCTGGTCGGCGAAAATAGTCGTCCCCAGTAGGAACATCAGAAAGCCACGCGCGTATCACTCCACAGCCTCCTGAGTCATCAGAGCCTCCTCAACTAGGGCTGGCTGGACCCTGAACTGGACCTCGAACCATGAGTATCGGACGAAGCCGGGACGCGCAAGAGGCGGCAGCTCGCCGAGCAAGTAGATCTGAGCGGCCTCCCACTCGTCCATGTCGGTATCGAAGGGGATCGGATCACCCCCTACCCCGATGCTTGTGAGCATCGAGAAATCATAGGGAGTCATCGTCATATCTCCCGTGGTGGAGAGGTGGAATAAGTCAGTGGTATCCCATCACCTCTCTGCTAGAGCGGCGAGGAGAGGCCGGCTCATGGTAAGTCTCGAAAGCCCTCTGCAGAACGCGCCGAACCCGACCTGGTCCACGATTTGGCGAACCGCATCGGGTAGCTCCACGTACCAATCTCGAGCGGCGATGTTCCCATACCCGTGGACGGTATGGGAATCTCCCTGTTTCCAAGCAAATAATGGCGAAGAAATGCTAAATGTACAGTTTTGGATAGCATTTAGAGTTGGTAATGATACGCGGTGTGTGCACATTTTCAAATTCTAAAACAAATACCGGGTGCCGGTGTACGTACAGTAAACTACAACGTGCAATGTATCGGTGTCTCTGGGTATTTCAGTGTAGATACAGCATGTGTGTACGTTTTTCAGATTCAAACAGATGTCGGGTGCCGGTGTGCTCGTAGTGAACTACAGTGAATGATGTGTCAATGTGTTTGAGTGGTTCAAGGCAAGTGCAGTGTGTGTACGCGTGTTCAGATTCAAACAGATATTAGTTGCAAGTGTGTTCACAGTCAACTACAGTGTACAGTGCCTCAGTGTATTTGAGCTAAGCAGTTAAGGACAGAATCAACTATGGCAGTTAAGCATTCTACATTGCGGAAAATGAAACCGGGAGAGAATGTACCTCGGAGGCGCCGTGTGACAGATGTGACTCTGGCTCACGCAGTAATAGCTCGGGTGGCATGCCCCTCTCGAAGCTCCTGAACTGACGAAGTCCATCGGGCGGCAGAATGTGAATCGCCGACCAGTAGGTCGCTGGCTCGAACGGATGGACGCTCAAGGGGAGGAGCTCGGCCCCGGGATCCATCTCATGATCCGGGGGAGTCCCGCCCTGTGGGATATCATCCGCCATGTCGAAGGAAATGAGAAAATGGCCAAAAAAGTGAAAACTAGGTCGGAATGTGAAAGGTCAACAAAAAGTCAACCCCGAGAGGCTGGAAAATGGCCGAAAAAGCCGAGAAGTGGAAAAGGTACGGATATCGAGAGGAACACGAGGGAAACAAATCCCAAAAAACGGAAATAGCAAAGGAAACAACGAAACAAAGAAATGTTCGGTTCAAAACGTTCGAAACGCGAAGGAGATCACCAATCGAACGATGAAACGGGGGCTAAAACACGAGAAAAACGAGGAAACGACGGAAGAAAAGTGCTCTAGAAAGAGAGGGGAGCAATTTCGGCTAGTAGGAAATGAAAGAAATAGGGTTTGAAACCCTATTTTAAATGACCCAAGGCAAAAAGTCCAATCTGCCCCGATTCGGGCATTTTTGGCCGGTCAGCTATATTTTTGGCCGGCTGGCCAAATATTTGGCCGGTGGTGTGTTTTGGTGGCCGGTGGATGGCCGGTGAACCTTCTACAACCTTGTTTAGGTCAGGTCTGTAGTTTGGGGCCTTTATCGCTCAAGTCAATACAAGAACAGTGCATTTCCGAAGCTCAATCGGCCTCCGTTTTGACCTCGGACCGTGTCTTCTATGCGTGGCACTCAAATTCGTGCAAGGTGTATCCTTTCCGTATCCTCTACAAGATTCAAAGGTTGCCCCATGTGCATTTTAATTCAATTGCTTTGTTTAGCGCATCGCACTGTCTTGAGCATTTCAAATCAGTCGCACTGTCTTGTGCATTTCAAATCAATCGCACTGTCTTATGCATCTCAAATCAATCGCACTGTCTTGTGCATTTCAAATCAATCGCGTTGTCTTGTGCATTTCAAATCCATCGCACTGTCTTGTGCATTTCGAATCATCGCACTGTCTTGTGCCCTCGCGTTGTCTAACGCATCGCGTTATTTTGAGCATCGCACGGTCTAGGAGACCTTAAATCCTTGGGAGGTGCAAGACCTTCGGTCGCGTTGTCTAACGCATCGCGCTATTTTGCGCATCTTATTGCATTTTGCATGCATTCCATCGCGCTATCTTGCGCATCGCACTATCTTGTGCCCTCGCGTTGTCTAACGCATCGCCCTATTTTGCGCATCGCATGGTCTAGGAGACCTTAAATCCTTGGGAGGTGCAAGACCTTCGGTTGCGTTGTCTAACGCATCGCGCTATTTTGCACATCTTATTGCATTTTGCATGCATTCCATCGCGCTATCTTGCGCATCGCACTGTCTTGTGCCCTCGCGTTGTCTAACGCATCGTGTTATTTTGCGCATCGCACGGTCTAGGAGACCTTAAATCCTCGGAAGGTGCAAGACCTTTGGTGCATTGATGTGCACACTCCATTTACATTGTCATGTATCTCAATAGCCGCGCGTTGCCGCGCATTTAAAGTTCATGCATTATCATGCATCTTACGCCGCGCGCTAATGCGCATTTCCAAAAGCAACATGCATCATTCGCATTTCAAAACAAAAAAAAAAAAAAAAGATATTGCATATGTCATGCATTTCATTGTAAATAGTGCATATGTCATGCATTGCATCGTAAATGCTGCATATGTCATGCATTGCATTCTAAATAGTGCATATGTCATGCATCATTGTAAATACTGCATATGTCATGCATTCACTGTAAATATCGCATCTATATCCATTGCATATAGGATATATTGCTTTATAGTTTGCATGCACTCACTGCATTATCCACCCGCATTGTCATGCATTCTTCACTTACGTTGACGCGCATGTTTCACCTCCACCTGCATTGTTGTGCACTCTTCATGTGCGTTGACACGCATGTTTCGCTTCCACCCGCATAGTTGTGCACTCTTCACTTGCGTCGATACGCATGTTTCGCCTTCACTTTCATTGTCAATACCATACCATTTCATTGCATATTGCATATATTGCATTGTAGTTTGCATGTGTGCATTGCATCACCTTCCATCTATGGCTCGTGCCTTTCCTTGTTGAGCTTGGTCTGGTATGTGCCCATACTTTTCACGTCGAAGCACAGTTCAGCATGTGTCCGTGCTTTGAGGGTTGCGGCACCTTTTCTGTGTTAGACATGGCTTGTACGTGTACCTGCCTTTCCTAGGCAAGATATGGTTTGGCCCGCGTGCCATATCCATTGTATATATTACATTGTAGTGTAATTTTTGCATCCAGCATTAGGATCATTGTTCTTTCCCCAGCGGGTCGTTTCCCCACTTATGTCAATCCACCCAATACTTGTTCTTGTGTTCGTCTACATCACTCATAGTTCTGCATGTGTTCGTGCTTTGAGGGTTGCGGCACCTTTTCTATGGTAGACGGACTTGTTACCTCAATTAATCTATTTGACATTTGTGTGGTTCTGAATCGCTCATGATTGGATCATGATTCAATTGCATTGCATATCGTTTGCATTGTTTCAAATACATTGCATTTTCATTTGCATTATTTATACATAGTTTTGTATATATTGCATATCATTCTGCATTCATTTTGCATGTTTTGCATGTTGCTAACAATATTATACCTGTTAAGTTGCTTTCTTTTCCAGGCACGATATTGTATGTACAGTTCATTTGAGGCTAGTGCAACCAGACGAGCCACACAGGTATTGTATTCTCCGAGTGAGACGTATCAAGAATTACATAATTCTCTTACATCCTTTCTGCATTGTAGTGTAGTTTGATGTATGCTAGCTTAAAACTGTTGCATTGTATGTGCTTCATTATAGCTTTCTTTGCATGATCATAAGTTATGTTTGGCTTCTTGCATTTGTCTTGCATTTTGCCCTTGCCTTCGGGCGCATATCTTTGTTTGTCTTGCATGCTTTGTCTAAGTCTTCGGCCTTGTCAAAAATGGGTCATCTTTGGGCTTTGACACTCACTCCCGTCATTCTTATGACTTTCGAGTTCTGTCAAAGAGGAGCAACTGTAGACACCCCATTTTTGACCGTCCTCAAGACTTGGACGTCACCGTTTGAACACTCGGTGATCATTCACGTTAGTGTTCGTCTTGAGTTCCTGGAGGTCTTGGCGGCGTGCCTTGCCTCAGGATCTCTCGGCACGACTGTTTTGTGTCTGGTTTTGCACCAAACACTTGTGTTTTTCCTTGGAAGGGCAAGGAATGTCTTGTGAGGCGTCCCTACATTCCACCGGCCATGGCTTGAGGCCACCGGCTGTGTTTTGTGTCCATCAGCCATATATTTGGCCGACCGGCACTCTAGATGGCCGACCGGCCATCTATTTTGGCCAAGTTGTACTCTTTGCCAACCGACTACTGTGCATCTGCTTTTGCAGATATTTTGGTGCAGCTGGCATGCACTTGGCTCCCCTCCATACACGTGTATGGAGGGATCCCTCTCTTTAGAAGCTTGTCTTGTAAGCTTACAAGACTAAAGCTCTATAAAGAGGAGCCTTCTCTCCCTCTTTGAGGGGTTAGACAATTTTAGACAGTTTTTTTTTTTAGGGTTTGAGTTCTAGGGTATGAATATTGTGTGTATCCTATCTCTATTTCTCCCTCTCTCTTTGTCTTGTGTGTGTTTAGGCTTAGTATTGCTCACAAACACCTACCATCACACCTTTTCTTGGTTGCTGAGGTACCAGAGGTCCTTCCTTGAAGCTTTTGGATAGGTTTGGAACCAAAAGAGCTGCTGGAACATTGTTTGTGAAGAGGGTCTACAAGGGTAAGACTTTTGTCCCTTTTTACCCCTTTTTTGCAAAGCTTTTTAGCCTATCTTGCATCTATTTTTGAGCTTAACAAATAACACATAAAATTTCTATTTTTGGACCCTCTAAATAGTTGTTCAAGGGTGTTTCAAGCTTTGAGGTTGCTTGACCCCTCTCAAGCCTTGAAAGGCCCCATTTTGTGCCATTTTGATTGAGCTCCGAGATCATTGTGTTTGGGCCTCCTCACCACTGAAATCTTGAGGGATTTCAGTGATGAGGATGGTGCCTTGAGGTCCTAGGAAGGAGAGGGCCACCCCCTCTCCTTATTATCCTTGAAAAGGGCACTTTTTAACCTCTTGAGGGAGCACCATGTTTAGGTTCATGTTGACCATGCCCTAGATGTTTTTTCTGCTTATTATTTCATAATATAGCTCTGATTTCAATTGGTTTTGATACACCATGCTTGTTTAGCATACATGCCTTATAATGCCATGATTTGCCTCAATACATGCATAGCATTTAGACTACCATGCTTTTGTGTTTTGGCCAAGCTTTGTGAAGCTTATATGCATGTTTTGATGTGCTAAGAGACTGTTTTAAGTCATTTGAGTCATCCATGCCTTGCTTTGTATAGCTACCATGTATTCCCTTTGGCTTGCCTTAAGTTTTGGACCTTGGTTGCATGCCATGCTTGTCTCGTTCATTTGATTTGGCATCATATTCAACATGATTTCAGAGCTTAAATTGCATGCTAATTGTCCATGTTATGCCTCTTTTAAGTGTGCTTAAAAGTTGCCTTTATGTGCTTAGATGTTGGTCCTTGTTTTCATGCATGTTTGCGTGTCAATTAGCCCTCATTCCATAGCATCTTGGCCACTGTTT
The DNA here is from genome assembly GCA_025200525.1 of Camellia lanceoleosa. Classification (NCBI taxonomy): domain Eukaryota; kingdom Viridiplantae; phylum Streptophyta; class Magnoliopsida; order Ericales; family Theaceae; genus Camellia; species Camellia lanceoleosa. The sequence continues at coordinate 167,599,482 of CM045759.1, read as the reverse complement.
TAGGCTTGCTTGAGAGTTGCCTAATTTAGTTTAAGTCCATCCCTTTTGTTTGTTGCATGCACTCCTTGTATGATGTAGCATATTGGTGAGTTGTTGCATGATTGAATGAAGTCACATGTTGGCTTGCGTGCTTGAATACCCACATTAGCCTTGCACACTTGTTGGTTGCATTGTTTCATGCCTTGCATGTCTTGTATGCTCCTTTACATGTCCATTTTGCATACTAGTCGGCATACCTAGGATTGCATTGCATTGGCATGCATGCTTTGCCTCTTGAGTTGCTTGTGATGGAGGTTAAGGTCCCTTTATTTGCTTATGTGCATTGCATTCCAATATCAAAATGCACACTTGATTCTTAGGGCCATCATGCATGGAAATGCGCGATTGGTGGTCCGAGAATCGAGGACCATGTCCCTTTGAGTCATAAACATGATAAGGGATGTGATTGGTGCATACGTTGCTTGAGATGCATTACCATGCTATGCCTTGCCCTCTGCTGCTGTCAACTGCAGGTTCTGCAGGAATTTCCGGCCGACCGGCCACATACAGTGCCGACCGGCTATCCATTGGTGGCCGATAGCTTAATCAGAGGCCGATGAGCATTTCCCACAGCCGGTGACCAACCACTTCAGCCGGTGGTGTTGCCCAGCATCCAGATAAGCAACCCTGAGACTTTGACAGTCTTCAGATGAGTAGGACAGCCAAGGCAGAGGCATCTTGTGCATGGCAGTGGGCTTCCGAGCAGAACTGAGTGCGCATCGTATCGAACCCTCTTCCCGAGGCTGTTTATTGCTTAAATTAGATTAATTAATTTGTTTAATTGATTTAATTGTCCATAATATTTAATTAGCTTGTGAGTTAGTTAAATTGTATTATGATTTCAGCCCCTCCGAGCGAGGGCAAATTTGTAATAAGTGTGGGTGCGTGTGTGCATGTCTTCCAACCCCCACTTCTTTCTCCCTTTTACTTACCTGCTTTGATGGTTAGTATTAGGACATGTTTAATTTAGCGTACCTTATGCTATGCATGCGTGCATCATCCATACATTTGTCTTGCATGCACCGGGCTCGGCGCATCATGCTAACTGCATAAGTATTTCAAATCTAACTTGAATACGTGCATCAAATGGTTGCATTTCACATGCCATTTTAGGATTAGCCGAGCCTATTCCGGATTACATTTTGTATGCGATGCATTAGCCACTTTGACATGAACTAGGGTCACGCATGTTTGCTAACTAGTTTACTGTTTTGGCACGGAGTACGATGTAAGTATCTATGCTTTAGCATCTTGCATGAGTGTGAATGTTAACATGACAGCATGCTTACCATGCGGCTAGATGCTTATATGATATAATCTACCTGATTGCCTGTGGGTGAAGGTTAGATTGATTGAGTTGGAATAACTCATTGAAATTCATACTTTAGCCTACTTGCGAGTAGCAAATTCTAAAGCGTTTTCCTAACAAATGGATATGCAATGGTTCGTTCCAAATTAGTCGATCTGGTCTATACTTGTTTGTTGTGCGCATAACATAGTAAATCTAGGCTATTAACTGGAATAAGAACACATAACGTTTTCAAAACCAGATATCATGGTTAGTAGAGGCCGATCTTTGATCGGGCGAGAGGGGGTGCTCATAGCTGACCTTCCCCAATCGTACCCAAGTTCCCGAGTTGAGGCAACTTTGGTGATGACGGACACATGGTCTTTGGCACTGAGTCAAGGTTTCCTAAGTTCCCCATTTTAAAAAAATATTTAGGTGGCGACTCTGTATCTGGCAAAGCAGTCCATGTTTGGCACTTCTTTTCTAAAAATCTGTTTTCTCAAAACGATTTGCCAGATTCGGACTCTTTGGTTCAGATTAAGAACCGTGACACAAATCGAGACCGAACTGTAGGGTGAGGCCCTCACCGGGCGCGTCTACACTAAGCCCTTAATGAATGAGATCATGCTTGTTAATGTGAGTACTGAGAAGGATCCTGGCTTGATCTGGATTGGTTCTACATTGTCTTCAGCGCGAGCGATTAGTCGCTTTCTTAAAAGATTTCAAAAAATGTTTTGTGCCATCCTACGAAGACCTGTGTGGAATCGCTCTTGAGATTGCGCAACCCAGGATCGCTCTCAGCCTCGAGACTCGACCCCGTTTGCTTTCAAACCTTGAACTTGGATTCAGAATGTTCAATGGTCAACCACAATGTGAGGCCTGTGTGGCCAGATTCGAAGCAGCCCTTGAACTAGCGGCAAAAAAGTCAGATCAAGAAGATCAATTGTTATCAAAGGAAGCTTGCAAAGCTGGATCAGAAATAGCCCTTAAACTAGGGGCAAAAATGTCAGATGTGCTCGAACAGCCAAAGATGGATCATTCTATAAACCAACGAAGACTGGCAAGAATGCCAAATCCCAGAAAGGAGGAAAGAAGAAAGTTTTTGCTTAAGGACAATTGACTTTCTATCCACAACACTGGGGGCAATTCAGCCCCCCATGGGATGGACTCCTACATCATCAGCGAATAACAGCCACTCTCCTAGATCCAGATGGCTTCGAGATCTCAAAACCATTTGACATGGACAAAGCTACACTTTTACCCTTGAGAGGCTCGCTGGACCGAAAACCTGGAAGGGCGACCCAGGCAAAAGTTATAGCAAAGAAAAGAACAAGAAAAAAGAGAGCAAGAAAAAAAAGAAAAATAAAAAATGCAAGGAATAAAGAAAAGAATGAAAAAAGAAATGCAAAAAAATTCTGAAAAGAAAAGATAAAAAGAAATGAAAAGAATTGAAAAGAAAAGAAAAACAAGGCTCACAAGGTTGAAAACCCAGAAGAGTGGCCTTGGCAAAAGTTAGAGCGCAAAAGGAGAGGTTAAATACCCGAGTGTACCTTACCGGAACTACGTAAGGCTTGATTCCCATGTTTGGGATACGTAGGCAACTTCATCCTGAAGTCCAGCCACAAACACTTCCAAAGCGAATGTGTCCATATATTGGTTTTCATCATCTTTTGCTTTCTCTGAATCCAAGAGTTCGGTTGCGATCATCACTATGAGAACTATTTACAGTATGCTACGGCGCTATTTAGACAAGGGGTAACTTTCCGTTGCCATGAGTCCCCATTCAAACAAGGGGCAATTTTCCATTGTTGTGCAGTGCCATTTACACAAGGGGTTATTTTCCTTCGGATCTGAGGTTGCGTATCTCAAGAGTAAGTTCTGTGCTCGTTGAGCAGTGGTTGTTTGCAAAAATAGTTTTTGAGAATTTTTACTGAGGTTGACTAATTTTCTCGAAAATTATTCCATTTGTTCAAAACTGGCCCTTTTCTTGGACCCAAAAGGAAAATTTTCAGTGCTCATAACCTAACTTGCATGATTTTAAATCAGAAAATTGAACAAGCATGTTAATCTAATTCTCATATTGGTCATAATTGTTTTAGTAGAAAACATAAACAAAAATGGTCAAAATGATTAACTAGGGACACAGTTGAGTCAGGTGTTCTGTCTTTTCCCCATTGTCAACACACTTGCCAGAAAGGGCACTCTACTCGCCACAAAAGGGCACGACTGAAGTTAACAACAAAGGGCTGAAAGCTCTCTCAACCTCCAAACAATGAGGTGTCAATCCAAGTGCGAAGCACGAATTGGAATGGATCAAGATACTCCACTCCCTCATCCGGGATATCGACTAAACGTCACCAGAGGAAATAGCCACGAGCTGATAATGTTGAGCATGAACCCACAACTTCTCCATTTACCCATCAACCACCCAGGGGAGGGATAAAAAATGAGAGATTGAAGAATAGAGAGATGTGCGGTGAGAGAAAGTGAGAAAAGGGCTCTTTTAGAAAAACAGAGCCTGAGGGCCGAGTCATATGAGGATCACAAATAAGAACGGGTGGGAAACAATACCCAGAGAAACAGGCTTCTTGTGCACGTCTGAGTGTCGTGTCCTTTGTTTTGCCTCGATTCTTGTGTTGAGTCGTTTCGAGTGTTTCTCGATGTGTCTAAGTTGTTTACCTTTTGTTTTCTGTTGTTGAGTCATTTTTTGCTGTGTTCAATTGTAGGCTCAATACCCGGTTAAAAACTCATTTCTCCCAATTTCAAAATGAATCGTTTTGTGCTCAGAGTGCTGTGTCATTCTCCACATTTGCGCAAAACAAAATTTGTTCTTTCATAAATCGTAGGGTTCAACCCAGGTCATGTGAAAATAGTAGAACCAGGACCTATATGAAGTTATAGGTTCCTGATTGCGACGCAAAAGAAAAGAGGAAGAATTCAGAGCATCTGAGTTTGTTTCAACTTCTGCAAATTCCGTCTTTTCATCCTGTGTGTTCAAAATGAACAGAGTACTATGTTATGAGCCGTGTGTTTAAAGTGAGCAGTACGTTGTATGAGCTGTGTGCCAAATAAACCAAGTACTGTGTTATGAGCCATGTGTTCAAAGTGAGCAGTACGTTGTATGAGCTGTGTGCCGAATAAACCAAGCACTGTGTTATGAACAGTGTATTCAGAAAGAGCAGTGTGTTGTATAAACCGTGTGCAGAATAAACAGGGTACTATGTTATGGGCTGTGTGTTCAGAATAAGCAGTTTGCTGTGTGAACCGTGTATAGAATAAATAGTGCACTGTGTTATAGGCTGTATGTTCAGAATGAGCAGTGTTCAGAGTAAGTTGTGTGTTAAGAATGAACAGTTTATTTGCTAAGAATGCTGAGAACTTGTGATTGGTTCCACTTCCAGTGCCTTTGGTGATGATTTTGCGAAGTCACGCCTGTTTGCTTATCAAGTTGTTGTACTTTTGTTTATCGAGTTGTATCTCGTATTTTTGAGTCCTTGTTTTGCTTATCAAGTTGTAGTTACATTTGGTTAGCCTCTCGAGTTCTCTTTTTTGCTTATCGAGTTGTTTTGTCGATTAGTTGGTTCACCACCTGGTTAGTTGCAATTCGAGTGCTTAATTTTCAAACAAAAGTTCAATCTCATTTACATTGTTATGTAATATGATGCGATGCGATGCATAGAATGTGCAAGTGCAACACTTTTTCAGCAAAAAAGATGGGGGGTTTGTTTCATTCCATCACCTTTTCAAGTACATAGTTTTGAGGAAAATAAAACCTGCCTATGGCAGTACAATGTGCTCCAACTTCCAGCAAAAAGGAAAACCAAAGCAAAAAAGAAAGGAAAAGCAATGAAACATCTGAACAAAGTAAAAAGCAAAAATAATAATAAAGCAGCAGGATGCCTGGATCGGCATCAATCATATCGGGCACGAGAGTCTGTCCTCGTCCTCTTCCTGGACGAAGGTCCAGGAGAATCGTCGACTGCTCCGCCATCTAAGCTCGAGCCTGAGTCATATCCAGTCTCATCCTCAGACGACTCTGCCTCTGTATCGGACTCGTCGTCATCTGGAACCGGTGCCCGTGAGTTGCTCCCAACGTGAGTACGCTCAGCTTTGGTACGAGGGCGTACCGTGGTCCCTCACCTTGCTCTCCCTACTCCTCAGGCAGATATAGATGGTCCTCCTATAGCACCCCCTGCAGCCGGTATCTAGAATGGGGCCTGAAAAGGACAAATGGTAAATGCATCAATTATGCTACACAAAGCAGAGTATGAATACCAAGTGCAGTGTATGAGTACAGTGTATGAATGCTGTGAGCAATGTATCAATACAAAATGCAGTGTATGAGTACAGTGTATGAATGTTGTGAGCAGTGTATCAGTACAGAATGTAGTGACTGAGTGTAGTATATGAATGCCGTGAGCAATGTTGTGAGCAGTCTGTGGGTTACAATGTATCAATGCCACGAGGGCTGTGTATCAAATGCTGTGTTGATAGTGGGATGCATCAGATTATGTAGAGTTTGGGATTGTGGTTGAAAGAGCTTACTGGGATACTGTAAATAGCCAGTAGGTCGAGGCTCCGCTGTAGCATCCCCATCACAGAGGCAGTCGACTCCAGAGACTGGCAAGTGTACTCGGTGGAAGCCTGCAAGAGTGTTAGAAGCATCAATATTCTGTGAAATATCAAGAGAAATGAAATGAAAAGACTGTACGAGATGCAAAATGTAGTAGTACATACTGGGGGCAAGCCGTGGAATCTGACTAACTCGTGATCAGCCAGAGGGGGAGCAATGGGGATCTGGTAAGTCTCCCCACCCTGGCCTCGACAGGTCATCATGGTAGGCAGTTTGGGCCACCCAACCCCCTGCCCTCTCCGAGACCCACTCCTGCCTTAGGCCTGAGGCGCCCACGATGCTCCTACTCTCGCCGCTGGCGCTGCTGGTCTCTCTCTCAGCTCGGCCGGCACCAGTCAGAGGCCGCATAATATAGGTCTGGACATACTCCGTATAGTCATCCTCGTCTACAAAGCGCTCATGGCTCCAGCCGACAGTGTAACTCCCCATCTCCACTAAGGTATACCTCTCGGTGTACCTCGCATAGATAGGAGGAGGCGCTGGAACTAGCTGCTCCGGCACGCCCAAGGTCTGCCGCAAGAAGTGCTCCCCAAAGTACCAAACACGACAGACCGGGCCCTTCAGCAGAATCCCGAATCGGGCAGTCTCCTGAGCACCCGCATATCGATCCCTCACCGCATCAGGCAACACCGCCCACGGCTGCTAGTGATCTACAAATGACAGGGTATACAGTTTGTTATCTGATATTGAAAGTACATTGTGAAGCGAAGCTTAAATAAACTGTAAATTTTAACATACCTCGGCTGCAGTGATGGTGTCAAAGTAGCGGCAGAAGAACATGAAGGACTCTCGCGGTCTCCACTCATATCTCACGTCAAAGCGGTGGGAAAACGGGACCATCGAGGGCAACTCCTCGTTTAGTACTGGGGCAAACCTAGGGAAGTAGGTGTACACCCACAACTGCAGAGTGTAACAGAGCAGACATGAGTAGGCTTATCAGATAAAGCAGTATACAGATAAAAGCAAAAATTAGAGAACAGTGTGCAGTGTATGGCGCAGTGTGTGCAGCGTGTTGTGCAGTGAGTAGCCAATGTAAAGCAGATTACGTTGCGCACAGTGTGTATGGTATACAGATAATGAAAGGCAGAATTGAAAAGGGAGAAAGGGAATGTGTACCTCCCAAGCTCGCCAATAGCCTCCAACCAACTGCCCGCTGCGGTGGAACGATGAGCTCATATAATCGTAGAGAGTGGCCAAGCCGGCGCCACCCCAGTCATAAAGGTGGATCCGTGTCACGTCTACAACCACACTTAGCAGATAGAGGGCGACGGTGTTCGCCCGGTCTGCGAAAAGTGTGGTCCCTAGCAGAAACATGATAAAACCACGGGCGTACTGCTCCTCCTCCTCCCGGGTAGTAGGCGCCTGGACACGGAAGTGGTCCTCAAACCACGAGTACCTCACAAATCCTGCACGGGCAAGAGGTGGCCGATTGTCGAGCAGGTACATTTGAGTAGCGTCCCACTCATCCATATCTGCATCAAAGGGAATCGGATCACCCCCCACCCCGATGCCAGTGAGCATCGAGAAATCAAAGGGAGTCATCGTCATCTCCCCAGTGGCAAAAAGGTGGAAGGAGTCGATGGTGTCCCACCACCTCTCCACCAGAGCAGCAAGAACGGCTCTGCTCGCAGTGATGCGCGATAGCCCCATACAGAAGGTCCCAAAGCCAGCCTGGTCAACAATCTGGCGGACTGCATCAGGAAGCTCCATATACCATCCTCAGGCCACGATGTTCCCATACCCTCGGAAGGCATAGGAATCTCCCTGTGATAAAAAAAAAAACAACAACAAATAGTTGTGAAGCAATGTTAGAAATACAATGTTTGGAAACGTGAAAAATTGATGAGATGCAGTGTGTGTGCATGTGTCTGAATATCTTCAGAATTTGGGAAAATGCAGTGTGTGTGCCTGTGTTTACGCTCAGGATCGATGAAAATGTAGTGTGCATGCATATGTTCAGGTTTAAATAGATATCGGGTGTGGGTGTGCTCACAGTGAACTACGACATGTGATATATCGGTGTATCCGAGTCAAGCTGTTAAAGAACAGAATCGGCCATCGTAGTTATGTGTTCTACATTGCAGAAAATGAAACAGAGAAGGGTGTACCTCAGAAGCGCTGTAGGAAAGATGTGACTCTGGCTCACACAGAAGAAGCTCTAGTGGCACGCCTCGCACATAGCTCCTAAAATGACAGAGGCTGTGAGGAGGAAGCACGTGTATCGTCAGCTCGTAAGCCACCGGATCGAACGGCCCGATGTGGAGAGGTAGGAGCTCGACCTCGGGGTCCACGTCCATCTCCAAGGGAGCCCCACCACCTGGAATGTCATCTACCATCTCAAGAAAGGTGCAAAAATGGCCGAAAATGTAAAAAACGGGCTAGAATGCGAAAGGTCAACCCGAAAGTCAACCCCGAGAGGGCGAAAAATGGGATAAAAGGTCAGGGTATGGAAAAGGCACGAAGATCGAGGTATGACTCAGGGAAAACAAACCCCAAACGGTGGAAACCAAGAGAAAGGCACCGATACCAAGATTTGTTTGGTTCAAAGTGTGCGAAATGGGGAGAGTTTTGCGAATCGAACGACGAAAAGGCGACGAAAACAAGAGAAAAGCGCGGATCGAAGGTTGGGAAATCACCTAGAGAGAGAGAAGAGGGATTTTCGAGCTTGTGAGAAGTGAAAATATAGGGTTTAAGGCCCTATATTTTAAGACCCATGGCCAAATGTCAAAACTGGCCCGAAACTGCCATTGTTGACCGATCGGCTAAATTGTTAGCCGATCAGCCAAATAGTTGGCCGATGGTTTAATTTTGTGGCCGATGGATGGCCGGTGGCATCCCATTGTGCCCGATACACCTCCTACACCCTTGTTTGGGTTAGATATGATGTTTGGGACCTCCATTCTTCAAGACATTGCAAGAAAATGGACTGTTGAAGCTCAACTGGCCTCCGTGTTCGCCTCGAATCGGGTCTTTTATGTGCGATGCTCAGTACGCGCAAGGTGTATCCTTTTGTATCTTGCAAGATTCGCAAATTGCTTTAAATACCTTGCATTACAATGTTTTTTCTTGCTTGTGATAATCACCACCGCTTGCAATGTTATGCACAATTCTACACGTTGTAACGCATACTACACTTGCATCGTCATGCAACTCCCTCGCGTGCATTGTCATGCACGTCTCTTTCGCATTGTCATGCACGTCATTTGCATTGTCATACATTTCCGTTTACGCATTGTCATGCAATTCCTCACATGCATTGTCATGCACGTCTCATTTGCATTGTCATGCATTTTAATTCATGCATTGTCGTGCATTTCAGTTCATGCATTGTCGTGCATTTCAGTAAGCATTGTCGTGCATTTCAATTTATGCATTGTCATGCATTTCAAGTTATGCATTGTCGTGCATTTTTGTTTATGCATCGTCATGCATTTCAGTTCATGCATTGTCATGCGTGTCTCATTTGCATTGTCATGCATTCCAATTCATGCATTGTCGTGCATTCCCGTTTAAGCATAGCCATACATTTCAATTTGAGCATTGTCATGCCCATTGCATGCATTGTCTTGCATTCCCCCCATGTGTTTATTCCTCTTCCCCTCTTTTCCTTTCGCGTTTGGCGTGCGTTTGGTTACCCTCTTTCCTTTCGCGTTTGGCGCGCGTTTGGTTCCCTCCTTTTCCTTTCATGTTTGGTGCACGTTTGGTTCCCTCCTTTTCCTTTCGCGTTTGGCGCGCATTTGGTTACCCTTTTTCCTTTCGCATTTGGCGCGCGTTTGGTTCCCTCCTTTTCCATTCACGTTTGGCGCGCGTTTGGTTACCCCTCTTTTCCTTTCGCGTTTGGCACACGTTTGGTCCCCCCTTTCCTTTCGCGTTTGGCACGCGTTTGGTACCCCTCCTTCCCTTTCGCGTTTGGCGCACGTTTGGTTCCCCTCTTTCCTTTCACGTTTGGTGCACGTTTGGTTACCCACTTTCCTTTCGCGTTTGGCGCGCGTTTGGTTCCCTCCTTTTCCTTTCACGTTTGGCGCGCATTTGGTTTACCCCCTTTTCCTTTCGCGTTTGGCACGCGTTTGGTTACCCTCTTTCCTTTCGCATTTGGCGCATTTGGTTCCCTCCTTTTCCTTTCACGTTTGGTGTCACGCCCCAAATCCGCCCCTAAAAATTTGGGCATGACCCATTCGAAATGGACACCAAACCTGATAAATATTATTTATGGGGCCTGAACGGAAGCATTTAATATCATATAATAGTATAAAATAATATCCATTGAGCTACCACTACTATGCCAGGATCACAGACAGAACATAATGCAGATAAATATATATTGACATGTATTTGGAGATAGCTAAATACATATACATATACATCAAGCTTAATAAACACTTAGGGTACAACTTAAAACTTAACAAAACTCCAAAACTTAAACGGTCAACATCTAACAGCTTGGACACTCAAGGCTTGGCAACTGGTAACGGAAGCCACAGGTTAAGGTTGACCTCCAGGTTGAGTGCCTACAGAAACAGACATAAGTAAAGTGAGTCAAGCTCAGTAAATAATAGTACGTAAATCATGTAATGTTCAACTCAAACAATAAAGTATATAACTGCATAAGTATATGTTTAATTATACTCTGTAAATATAGCTCAGCAATCATGAGTCCGGTTTCTTTCACAAAGCAGTTTAATATGTACAGAGGATCCAAAATGTTCATATGCTCAAATAACAGAATAGCCATCAGTCCCAAAAGATACAGAATAGCCTTCGCCCAAATATAACAGAACGGCTTATCAGCCCAGAGATAACAGAACGCATAAAGTGTAACAGAACGCATAAAGCGTAAGGGTGCAGAAATAGCAGAAGTAATAAGTTTTAAAACCAACAATACATATCATGCTAAATCATAAACGGAACGGATCAAAAGACAATTACATAAACAGAATACATAGACAGAGTAGATCAATCCCAAAGTCATTTGAATATCGTCAGACCATAGGATACACAAATCATCTCAGTTTCATACGGATACTTGGTTTAAGGACGAACATAGGTCCATTTAAAGTCATACCGATGTTTGCCAATCTTTCAACGTTCTCACTGACTTTCAATCATCACAATTGGTTGTGTAACATGTTCATGTAATACTTACAATAAACAGAGCGTTAGTGATAATAGCTATCAATGATAAATAAAGTGTACATCTTCGTACTATTACTCACCGTGTGTTGGTGGAGCATTTATCCCTCCTGAAGCGTGTCCTACACACATATGAAATAACATATTAATTCTCTAACTCATTTTCCTTAATTTCCTTTCTCATTTTCCCATAATTCACAATACTCATAACAAGGCTCATTCGCGAATTTTAACATTTTTTCGAAACATCTCAGAAATCCAATTAACCTTGTACATGTCTAATTTAACCCACCAATTCCATGATTCTACTATCAATTTGGGAAAAATCATTAATTATCATCACCAATTAATCTAGGGTTTCAAGAATAATGAGGGTTTTTAGCAAAAAGTCAAACTTCTTAAATCACTACCTTTAATCCCATTTTTCCCAATGATTCTACACCTAGGATTCACAATCCATCACTCAAACTCATCAATTTAACTCCCAACATCCCAAACCATAGAACCCCAAATCTCAAGTTTGCCACAACATGCTCAAACCATAGATTTTGTATTTTTATATTCAAAATACCCCAATCCATCCATGAATTCAAGTATTGTAAAAGAATAAGGATCCCTACCTCAAGAATCAAGCAAGGAGCAAAGCTTTGAGACGAATCCCCCAAATCCCGAAATTCCAATCGGTTGAAGTTGTTCATCTTCTTGTCTTCTTCACTTCTTGGTGGAAGGTCTTGCTCAAACCTAAGGGAAATGGAAGTATTTGGGGATCAAAACCATGGGGTTTTCGGACCTAGGGGGAGTAGAGAAGAAGGGAAAAGGAAAATGGAAGAAATGATCCAAAAATTCATGTTTAAAGCTGCTGTCCCGTAATTTCCGCTCGAGCGGAGAAATTCCCGCTCGAGCGGACCTGTTTTCAGCACAGATCCCGAAACTTCAAACATGCGTAACTCTCCCATCCGGACTCCGTTTTAGGTCGTTCTTGTGTCCAAATTGAAGCCCCGGAAATAAGCTTTCCAACGATTCAAACCTCACATCCAAAATCAAAGTGTGGAAAAAGAAAAGGGCAAATGAGTGACGGTTGGTCGTAAACGAATTATTCCAATTAAGGTTTTTAGTCCCATCTTACTTTACCAACATCTTATCATCTCAATTAATATCCCAAAATAAGGTAAGAACATTTCAAATACACTAAGAAGAACATCAAAAATGAGTCCACATGCTTCAGAATCAAACTTATCCAAGCGTCCCGCCGGAGCGCACAACCTTGCGCCGAGCCTTGAGACCAACAAACTCGTGCGCTCGAGCGTAAACTTCCCCGCTCGAGCGGAGAATCACAACTCCTGAATCTCGGCCGTCTGAAAAATTGCTGGAAACCCCAAAAGTCCGCTCGAGCGGCCACTCCTCCGCTCGAGCGGAGGAAAGAATTTCTGGGTCGTTACATCATTCCCTCCTTACAAAAATTTCGTCCTCGAAATTTGAGAAAACCAAATAGAAAATAGGTCAAACATAAACATAACACACCCTACAATGTTCCAAAACTAGATCCACACTTGGGATAGAAAAGGATCACAAATACTTTCGATCAACATATACGCATCAAAATGTCAACGGGCAAAGAACAACACTAACCAGTTATAATCCCAAGGCCCATAACAACTTCTCAATTTCAAAGACAATTCACATTGTATGATCCAACACCAAAATTTTTACTTGCACTTCCATTAACGGTATCACCAATTCTTATTTCCTTGACATTGAAAACAAAACAAAATATATATATATATAGAGAATAGTGAAAACCATCATACAATTATTCCTTAAAGATACTCACATAGAGGAGTTCCTACTCAACTTCAAGAGAAGTCAATCAAACGATCGAACATACCTTAAGCTTTAAAAGCTCTACCACCCTTCACTTCCTCCCTTACTTCCTTGAAGGTCTATGCTCTTGTTCAATCCTTATTTCTTTCTATACGTAAGAAGACTTAAACGTATATATAAATGGTCAGACATAAAAACATATAGGACAAAGTCCAATCGTTTACTCATTCCGAATTTAAAATCTCATAAACATGCATAAGATTACATAAAAGTTATGCTGGTTTCAGATTCATAACAAATTTCAAATAATTAAACCTTTAAGGTTTCCAATTCCTTATTCAACAGCATGCATTGAGTTCAATCATAATAAAAATACTCTCCACCAAGTCTCTAACTAGGTCAGTCTAGCTGCAATAGTTCATATGCGAATTACTCGGCGGTAGATGACCATACATCATTGTATCAGATCTTAGAATCTATCAAATAAGGTTCTACCTAAGAGATACCATCCCTTTCATTTACGAAAACATATCAAAATTATATCATCATGTAGATGTAAATCATATTCTTTAACTCTTGACAAAATCTGAACGATGGGAAGAAAATCCCCCTTGTAGACACCTGATCATGCCGTTATAAGTTCAAATCTGAACAATAATTACAGCTATTAAACAAGGCCAGAAATTGAATTCAAAATCTTACTTGATTAATCGGTCATAACTGTAGGGTATAACATTTTCCTTTACTAGCACAAATCAATTTGGCTTCTCTTTTTTTTTTTCCACTATTCAAACGATTCTTCCTTTTCTTACTGGAAAACACGAGATCAATCACAGAGTTTCGTATTCACAACTTGTAATTATCGAGGGTCAGCAAACGGTCATACAGAATTTAAAGACCAGCCATCTGGTTCAATCAGTTAACATAAATAGAGTTTCCAGTTATTCCTCGTTCGTAAATTCTACCAGGGTCGTTCATAGGATCATAAATCAGTAACCATAAGAATCACATCCTTCCAAATTCTATAGTGTCAAAAGCTTATGTAATAGTATAACAAAGGAGTAATTTGATTTCATAACATCAAAATTCATAATTCTTAATAAAACGTAATTCGTGGTAGAATAATTCAATGTAGTAGTCAATCAATTTGTAATTAGCAAAAGGGAATATTCTCAAGTCCATTTGTTTTCATCGAAATCTTCAATATCAAGTAGAATAGTTCATACCACAACCTCCATATAGGTGATAGAAGAAAATTTTGCAATCTCTAACATTGACATAGTTATACATAAACATTTCACAGGAATGTTTTCTAAATCTTAAGTCACTTAATATACGTGGATAGGATTTAATTCTCGGGGTAGGTTATCTATTTACACTTCAAAATAGTCAATAGCTGCCTCTCTTTTTCTTTTTCTTTTGTACAAATCTCATGTTCCGCAGTTCACAAAAGTCTATAAACAAATCCCGATTACGCCTAAGCTGAACTCATTCGGCACTATCAATTCACATCATGTCATAACATAGCATGAATAGAACGGATAAATAGAAACATATTCATACATATTCTTCGTTATACTTAAATCAGAAACAGAAATCAGAGTTTATATAAGAAATACAATCTTATCAGAAGCAGAGTCTTTTGTGTATTCAGATTTCAAATCAGAAATAGATGCAGATATATACTCATTAGCTATCAGATCAGACAGGTCTAAAGACCACAACAGGTAGGTCCAAAGACCACAACAGGCAGGTCCAAAGACCACAACAGATAGGTCCGAAGACCACAGCAGGTAGGTCCGAAGACCACAACAGGTAGGTCCGAAGACCACAGCAGGTAGGTCCGAAGACCACAGCAGGTAGGTCCGAAGACCACACCAGGTAGGTCCGAAGACCACAGCAGGTAGGTCCGAAGACCACAACAGGTAGGTCCGAAGACCACAAACAAAGTTGGTACCGACGGCCACGGTATTATTACCCCCGGGCGAGGGCCATTAATACTTTTTATACATATGGATCATCATTCTTTGATTTATGACATAACATGTTCCTTTAATATGACATCTGTAGTACCCATCATTCCTTGATTCCTTGATTCACAACAACTTTTCAAATCATAGATCCGAACAATACCATAACAAGGAAGACATAAATATGTTATAATTAACATAATACATGATAGCAGTACATTCGCAAAAACAAAATTCAACATTGATTTAGGATTAGTTTACTCCCAGGATGGCCTTTGACCTCGTTTTACAAGTTTTACAGAACGGCTTGATGGCCCAGAATTATCAGAACAGTCTTTCGACCCAGAACATACAAATATGTACGTATATCTTTTCACCATTTTATATCCATTAGATATGAATGTCCATAACATAACCCATGTAGCAGAATATCATTAGCGTGTTCCATATTTAGTGTTCAAACAATTCATTTAAATAAATGTTACATGTAATGGCGAATGTCACAAAATGGCCCTCGGCCCGAATGTTACGTAATGTATGGATTCAAGAGGTGGCTCCCACCGAAGTGTAGCACTTTGTTCCATACCAGAAATCAATAAGTTTTACATCAACATTGTATCCTATAACATGTCATGTCATAAACGGAACTACTTACAGAACATATTACATAAACAGAATCAGAACAGAATAACCCCAAATTCATATAAATAATATCATACAACAGGATACATAAGTCATCTCATGAGTCCGTTCAAATGGCCATAATCATCTCACGTATATCAAAATATTACTAATAGGCACGGAATAACTTACTTCACAACAAACCTGAGTCATCCTTGGCAAAGCATAAGGATTCAGAACTTACCACTCATGTCCCTTTTTCATTTGTCTAACCAATCCGAGACAATCCTCTATCCTTATTTCCGTCATACTCTACACAACAATCAATCACAATATATACATAGGGAATGCACAATAGACATGATTCATAATCGTTAACGTGAACATATTACTTTTACCGTTGCTATCAGTCTCTTTACATGCAATAAGGATGTCATGCATGAGGGCTAAGTCTTTTCTAGACATCCTACAGCTCAATGGATCCGTGTGTGAGATAGCAACTCATGCTCTGATACCACCTGTCACGCCCCAAATTCGCCCCTAAAAATTTGGGCATGACCCATTCGAAATGGACACCAAACCTGATAAATATTATTTATGGGGCCTGAACGGAAGCATTTAATATCATATAATAGTATAAAATAATATCCATTGAGCTACCACTACTATGCCAGGATCACAGACAAAACATAATGCAGATAAATATACATTGACGTGTATCTGGAGATAGCTAAATACATATACATATACATCAAGCTTAATAAACACTTAGGGTACAACTTAAAACTTAACAAAACTCCAAAACTTAAACGGTCAACATCTAACAGCTTGGACACTCAAGGCTTGGCAACTGGCAACGGAAGCCACAGGTTAAGGTTGACCTCCAGGTTGAGTGCCTACAGAAACAGACATAAGTAAAGTGAGTCAAGCTCAGTAAATAATAGTACGTAAATCATGTAATGTTCAACTCAAACAATAAAGTATATAACTGCATAAGTATATGTTTAATTATACTCTGTAAATATAGCTCAGCAATCATGAGTCCGGTTTCTTTCACAAAGTAGTTTAATATGTACAGAGGATCCAAAATGTTCATATGCTCAAATAACAGAATAGCCATCAGTCCCAAAAGATACAGAATAGCCTTTCGGCCCAGTCATAACAGAACGGCTTATCAGCCCAGAGATAACAGAACGCATAAAGCGTAACAGAACGCATAAAGCGTAAGGGTGCAGAAATAGCAGAAGTAATAAGTTTTAAAACCAACAATACATATCATGCTAAATCATAAACGGAACGGATCAAAAGACAATTACATAAACAGAATACATAGACAGAGTAGATCAATCCCAAAGTCATTTGAATATCGTCAGACCATAGGATACACAAATCATCTCAGTTTCATACGGATACTTGGTTTAAGGACGAACATAGGTCCATTTAAAGTCATACCGATGTTTGCCAATCTTTCAACGTTCTCACTGACTTTCAATCATCACAATTGGTTGTGTAACATGTTCATGTAATACTTACAATAAACAGAGCGTTAGTGATAATAGCTATCAATGATAAATAAAGTGTACATCTTCGTACTATTACTCACCGTGTGTTGGTGGAGCATTTATCCCTCCTGAAGCGTGTCCTACACACATATGAAATCACATATTAATTCTCTAACTCATTTTCCTTAATTTCCTTTCTCATTTTCCCATAATTCACAATACTCATAACAAGGCTCATTCGAATTTTAACATTTTTTGAAACATCTCGTAAATCCAATTAACCTTGTACATGTCTAATTTAACCCACCAATTCCATGATTCTACTATCAATTTGGGCAAAATCATTAATTATCATCACCAATTAATCTAGGGTTTCAAGAATAATGAGGGTTTTTAGCAAAAAGTCAAACTTCTTAAATCACTACCTTTAATCCCCATTTTCCCAATGATTCTACACCTAGGATTCACAATCCATCACTCAAACTCATCAATTTAACTCCCAACATCCCAAACCATAGAACCCCAAATCTCAAGTTTGCCACAACGTGCTCAAACCATAGATTTTGTATTTTTATATTCAAAATACCCCAATCCATCCATGAATTCAAGTATTGTAAAAGAATAAGGATCCCTACCTCAAGAATCAAGCAAGGAGCAAAGCTTTGAGACGAATCCCCCAAATCCCGAAATTCCAATCGGTTGAAGTTGTTCATCTTCTTGTCTTCTTCACTTCTTGGTGGAAGGTCTTGCTCAAACCTAAGGGAAATGGAAGTATTTGGGGATCAAAACCCTAGGGTTTTCGGACCTAGGGGGAGAAGAGAAGAAGGGAAAAGGAAAATGGAAGAAATGATCCAAAATTTCGTGTTAAGAGTCTTTGCCCTCTATTTTCCGCTCGAGCGGAGAAATTCCCGCTCGAGCGGACCTGTTTTCAGCACAGATCCCGAAACTTCAAACATGCGTAACTCTCCCATCCGGACTCTGTTTTAGGTCGTTCTTGTGTCCAAATTGAAGCCCCGGAAATAAGCTTTCCAACGATTCGAACCTCACATCCAAAATCAAAGTGTGGAAAAAGAAAAGGGCAAATGAGTGACGGTTGGTCGTAAACGAATTATTCCAATTAAGGTTTTTAGTCCCATCTTACTTTACCAACATCTTATCATCTCAATTAATATCCCAAAATAAGGTAAGAACATTTCAAATACACTAAGAAGAACATCAAAAATGAGTCCACATGCTTCAGAATCAAACTTATCCAGGCGACCCGCTCGAGCGCCCAACCTTGCGCTCGGCCTTGACCAACAAAGCGTCGCTCGAGCGTAACCTCCCCCGCTCGAGCGGAGAACCACAACTCCCAGAATCTCAGGCCGTCTGAAAAATTGCTGGAAACCCCAAAAGTCCGCTCGAGCGGCCACTCCTCCGCTCGAGCGGAGGAAAGAATTTCTGGGTCGTTACATCATTCCCTCCTTACAAAAATTTCGTCCTCGAAATTTGAGAAAACCAAATAGAAAATAGGTCAAACATAAACATAACACACCCTACAATGTTCCAAAACTAGATCCACACTTGGGATAGAAAAGGATCACAAATACTTTCGATCAACATATACGCATCAAAATGTCAACGGGCAAAGAACAACACTAACCAGTTATAATCCCAAGGCCCATAACAACTTCTCAATTTCAAAGACAATTCACATTGTATGATCCAACACCAAAATTTTTACTTGCACTTCCATTAACGGTATCACCAATTCTTATTTCCTTGACATTGAAAACAAAACAAAATATATATATATATATATAGAATAGTGAAAACCATCATACAATTATTCCTTAAAGATACTCACATAGAGGAGTTCCTACTCAACTTCAAGAGAAGTCAATCAAACGATCGAACATACCTTAAGCTTTAAAAGCTCTACCACCCTTCACTTCCTCCCTTACTTCCTTGAAGGTCTATGCTCTTGTTCAATCCTTATTTCTTTCTATACGTAAGAAGACTTAAACGTATATATAAATGGTCAGACATAAAAACATATAGGACAAAGTCCAATCGTTTACTCATTCCGAATTTAAAATCTCATAAACATGCATAAGATTACATAAAAGTTATCTTTGGTTTGATTCATAACAAATTTCAAATAATTAAACCTTTAAGGTTTCCAATTCTTATTCAACAAAGATGCATTGAGTTCAATCATAATAAAAACTCTCCACCAAGTCTCTAACTAGGTCGATTTAGCGCAATAGTTCATATGCGAATTACTCGGCGGTAGATGACCATACATCATTGTATCAGATCTTAGAATCTATCAAATAAGGTTCTACCTAAGAGATACCATCCCTTTCATTTACGAAAACATATCAAAATTATATCATCATGTAGATGTAAATCATATTCTTTAACTCTTGACAAAATCTGAACGATGGGAAGAAAATCCCCCTTGTAGACACCTGATCATGCCGTTATAAGTTCAAATCTGAACAATAATTACAGCTATTAAACAAGGCCAGAAATTGAATTCAAAATCTTACTTGATTAATCGGTCATAACTGTAGGGTATAACATTTTCCTTTACTAGCACAAATCAATTTGGCTTCTCTTTTTTTTTTTCCACTATTCAAACGATTCTTCCTTTTCTTACTGGAAAACACGAGATCAATCACAGAGTTTCGTATTCACAACTTGTAATTATCGAGGGTCAGCAAACGGTCATACAGAATTTAAAGACCAGCCATCTGGTTCAATCAGTTAACATAAATAGAGTTTCCAGTTATTCCTCGTTCGTAAATTCTACCAGGGTCGTTCATAGGATCATAAATCAGTAACCATAAGAATCACATCCTTCCAAATTCTATAGTGTCAAAAGCTTATGTAATAGTATAACAAAGGAGTAATTTGATTTCATAACATCAAAATTCATAATTCTTAATAAAACGTAATTCGTGGTAGAATAATTCAATGTAGTAGTCAATCAATTTGTAATTAGCAAAAGGGAATATTCTCAAGTCCATTTGTTTTCATCGAAATCTTCAATATCAAGTAGAATAGTTCATACCACAACCTCCATATAGGTGATAGAAGAAAATTTTGCAATCTCTAACATTGACATAGTTATACATAAACATTTCACAGGAATGTTTTCTAAATCTTAAGTCACTTAATATACGTGGATAGGATTTAACTCTCGGTAGGTTATCTATTTACACTTCAAAATAGTCAATAGTCCTCTCTTTTTTTTTTTTTCTTTTGTACAAATCTCATGTTCCGATTCACAAAAGTCTATAAACAAATCGATTACGCCTAAAATTTGAACTCATTCTAGCACTATCAATTCACATCATGTCATAACATAGCATGAATAGAACGGATAAATAGAAACATATTCATACATATTCTTCGTTATACTTAAATCAGAAACAGAAATCAGAGTTTATATAAGAAATACAATCTTATCAGAAGCAGAGTCTTTTGTGTATTCAGATTTCAAATCAGAAATAGATGCAGATATATACTCATTAGCTATCAGATCAGACAGGTCTAAAGACCACAACAGGTAGGTCCAAAGACCACAACAGGCAGGTCCAAAGACCACAACAGATAGGTCCGAAGACCACAGCAGGTAGGTCCGAAGACCACAATGTAGGTCCGAAGACCACAGTAGGTCCAAGACCACAACAGGTCCAAGACCACACCCGTAGGTCCAAGACCACGCAGTAGGTCCAAGACCACAGGTGGTCCAAGACCACAAACAAAGTTGGTACCGACGGCCACTAGATATTACCAAGCGAGGGCCATTAATACTTTTATACATATGGATCATCATTCTTTGATTTATGACATAACATGTTCCTTTAATATGACATCTGTAGTACCCATCATTCCTTGATTCCTTGATTCACAACAACTTTTCAAATCATAGATCCGAACAATACCATAACAAGGAAGACATAAATATGTTATAATTAACATAATACATGATAGCAGTACATTCGCAAAAACAAAATTCAACATTGATTTAGGATTAGTTTACTCCCAGGATGGCCTTTGACCTCGTTTTACAAGTTTTACAGAACGGCTTGATGGCCCAGAATTATCAGAACAGTCTTTCGACCCAGAACATACAAATATGTACGTATATCTTTTCACCATTTTATATCCATTAGATATGAATGTCCATAACATAACTGACAGAAACAGAATATCATTAGCAGTGTTCCATATTTAGTGTTCAAACAATTCATTTAAATAAATGTTACACAGAATGGTACTGAATGTCACAAAATGGCCCTCGGCCCAGAATGTTACACAGAATGTATGGATTCAAGAGGTGGCTCCCACCGAAGTGTAGCACTTTGTTCCATACCAGAAATCAATAAGTTTTACATCAACATTGTATCCTATAACATGTCATGTCATAAACGGAACTACTTACAGAACATATTACATAAACAGAATCAGAACAGAATAACCCCAAATTCATATAAATAATATCATACAACAGGATACATAAGTCATCTCATGAGTCCGTTCAAATGGCCATAATCATCTCACGTATATCAAAATATTACTAATAGGCACGGAATAACTTACTTCACAACAAACCTGAGTCATCCTTGGCAAAGCATAAGGATTCAGAACTTACCACTCATGTCCCTTTTTCATTTGTCTAACCAATCCGAGACAATCCTCTATCCTTATTTCCGTCATACTCTACACAACAATCAATCACAATATATACATAGGGAATGCACAATAGACATGATTCATAATCGTTAACGTGAACATATTACTTTTACCGTTGCTATCAGTCTCTTTACATGCAATAAGGATGTCATGCATGAGGGCTAAGTCTTTTCTAGACATCCTACAGCTCAATGGATCCGTGTGTGAGATAGCAACTCATGCTCTGATACCACCTGCCACGCCCCAAATCCGCCCCTAAAAATTTGGGCATGACCCATTCGAAATGGACACCAAACCTGATAAATATTATTTATGGGGCCTGAACGGAAGCATTTAATATCATATAATAGTATAAAATAATATCCATTGAGCTACCACTACTATGCCAGGATCACAGACAAAACATAATGCAGATAAATATACATTGACGTGTATCTGGAGATAGCTAAATACATATACATATACATCAAGCTTAATAAACACTTAGGGTACAACTTAAAACTTAACAAAACTCCAAAACTTAAACGGTCAACATCTAACGACTTGGACACTCAAGGCTTGCTTGGCAAGCGGAAGCCACGAGGTTAAGGTTGACCTCGAAGTTGAGTGCCTCTGAAGCAGACATAAGTAAAGTGAGTCAAGCTCGAGAAATAATAGTACGTAAATCATGTAATGTTCAACTCAAACAATAAAGTATATAATCGCATAAGTATATGTTTAATTATACTCAGTAAATATAGCTCGGCAATCATGAGTCCGGTTTCTTTCACAAAGTAGTTTAATATATGCAGAGGATCCAAAATGTTCATATGCTCAAATAACGAATAGCCATCATCCCAAAAGATACGAATAGCCTTTCGGCCGGTCATATAACAGAGCGGCTTATCGGCCAGAGATAACATAACGCATAAAGCGTAATGACGCATAAAGCGTAAAGGGTGCGAAATAGCGATAATAAGTTTTAAAACCAACAATACATATCATGCTAAATCATAAACGGAGCGGATCAAAAGACAATTACATAAATGAATACATAGACAGAGTAGATCAATCCCAAAGTCATTTGAATATCGTCAGACCATAGGATACACAAATCATCTCAGTTTCATACGGATACTTGGTTTAAGGACGAACATATGTCCATTTAAAGTCATACCGATGTTTGCCAATCTTTCAACGTTCTCACTGACTTTCAATCATCACAATTGGTTGTGTAACATGTTCATGTAATACTTACAATAAACAGAGCGTTAGTGATAATAGCTATCAATGATAAATAAAGTGTACATCTTCGTACTATTACTCACCGTGTGTTGGTGGAGCATTTATCCCTCCTGAAGCGTGTCCTACACACATATGAAATCACATATTAATTCTCTAACTCATTTTCCTTAATTTCCTTTCTCATTTTCCCATAATTCACAATACTCATAACAAGGCTCATTCGCGAATTTTAACATTTTTTCGAAACATCTCAGAAATCCAATTAACCTTGTACATGTCTAATTTAACCCACCAATTCCATGATTCTACTATCAATTTGGGCAAAATCATTAATTATCATCACCAATTAATCTAGGGTTTCAAGAATAATGAGGGTTTTTAGCAAAAAGTCAAACTTCTTAAATCACTACCTTTAATCCCATTTTTCCCAATGATTCTACACCTAGGATTCACAATCCATCACTCAAACTCATCAATTTAACTCCCAACATCCCAAACCATAGAACCCCAAATCTCAAGTTTGCCACAACATGCTCAAACCATAGATTTTGTATTTTTATACTCAAAATACCCCAATCCATCCATGAATTCAAGTATTGTAAAAGAATAAGGATCCCTACCTCAAGAATCAAGCAAGGAGCAAAGCTTTGAGACGAATCCCCCAAATCCCGAAATTCCAATCGGTTGAAGTTGTTCATCTTCTTGTCTTCTTTACTTCTTGGTGGAAGGTCTTGCTCAAACCTAAGGGAAATGGAAGTATTTGGGGATCAAAACCCTAGGGTTTTCGGACCTAGGGGGAGAAGAGAAGAAGGGAAAAGGAAAATGGAAGAAATGATCCAAAAATTCGTGTTTAAAGCTGCTGTCCCGTAATTTCCGCTCAAGCGGAGAAATTCCCGCTCGAGCGGACCTGTTTTCAGCACAGATCCCGAAACTTCAAACATGCGTAACTCTCCCATCCGGACTCCGTTTTAGGTCGTTCTTGTGTCCAAATTGAAGCCCCGGAAATAAGCTTTCCAACGATTTGAACCTCACATCCAAAATCAAAGTGTGGAAAAAGAAAAGGGCAAATGAGTGACGGTTGGTCGTAAACGAATTATTCCAATTAAGGTTTTTAGTCCCATCTTACTTTACCATCATCTTATCATCTCAATTAATATCCCAAAATAAGGTAAGAACATTTCAAATACACTAAGAAGAACATCAAAAATGAGTCCACATGCTTCAGAATCAAACTTATCCAGGCGACCCGCTCGAGCGCCCAACCTTGCGCTCGAGCGCGCAGACCAACAAACTCGTCCGCTCGAGCGTAAACTCCCCCGCTCGAGCGGAGAATCACAACTCCCAGAATCTCAGGCCGTCTGAAAAATTGCTGGAAACCCCAAAAGTCCGCTCGAGCGGCCACTCCTCCGCTCGAGCAGAGGAAAGAATTTCTGGGTCGTTACATTTGGCGCACGTTCGGTTACCCCTCTTTTCCTTTCATTTTTGGCGCGAGTTTGGTCCCCTCTTTCCTTTCACGTTTGGCGTGCGTTCCTTTTTTGTTTGGCGCGCGTTTGGTTACCCCTCTTTTCCTTTCGCATTTGGCGCGCATTTGATACCCTTTTTTCCTTTCACGTTTGGCGCGTGTTTTGGTTACCCTCTTTCCTTTCGCGTTTGGCGGGCGTTTGGTTCCCTACTTTTCCTTTCGCGTTTGGCGCGCATTTGGTTTACCCCCTTTTCCTTTCGCGTTTGGCATGCATTTGGTTCCCTCTTTCCTTTCGCGTTTGGCGTGCATTTGGTTACCCCTCCTTTTCCTTTCGCGTTTGGCACGCGTTTGGTTACCCCTCTTTTCCTTTCGCGTTTGGTCCCCTCTTTCCTTTCGCGTTTGGCATGTGTTTGGTACCCCTCATTTCCTTTCGCGTTGGCGCACGTTTGGTTACCCCTCTTTTCCTTTCGCGTTTGGCACGCATTTGGTTACCCTCTTTCCTTTCGCGTTTTGCATGCGTTTGGTTCCTTTCTTTTCCTTTCGTGTTTGGCGCGCATTTGGTTTACCCCCTTTTCCTTTCGCGTTTGGCGCGCGTTTGGTTCCCTCCTTCTCCTTTCACGTTTGGCGCGCGTTTGGTTCCCTCTTTCCTTTCGCGTTTGGCGCGCGTTTGGTTACCCCTCCTTTTCCTTTTCCGTTTGGCACGCGTTTGGTTACCCTCTTTCCTTTCGCGTTTGGCGCGCATTTGGTTCCCTCTTTCCTTTCGTGTTTGGCGTGTGTTTGGTTTCCCTTTCTTTATACATTTCCTTTTCGCACACATTGTACACGTTGTCGCGTGTGCTTTACTTACATGTGTTCAAGTTCCTCTTATTTTACACATTATATGCATTGTAGCGTGTACTTTACTTACATGTGTCTATTTCTTTACATTACACATTGTACACGTTGTCGCGTGTGCTTTACTTACATGTGTTCATGCTTATCTCCATCTTGCTTTACACATTGTATATATTGTCGTGCATACTTTACTTACATGTGTTTATGCCTTTCCTGCGTTGTTACACACATTGCTTGCGTTGTTGCGCATGCTTTACTTACATGTGTTTATGCATCCTCTATCGCATTGTTCTACCCCCCTCACTTGCGTTGTCACGCACGTTTTACTTGCATTGTCGTGCTTGTTTTGACTGCATTGTTATGCACCCCTCAGCTTGCGTTGTCACGCATGCCCTCCTCATTGTCATACTCCCTTCTGCATTGTTATGCGTCACACTTAGGTTGCATTGTCATGCATCCCTTCACCCGCGTTGTCACGCACTTTTAATTGCATTGTTATGCATGTTGCTAACAATATTGTACCTGTTAAGT
The DNA here is from genome assembly GCA_025200525.1 of Camellia lanceoleosa. Lineage (NCBI taxonomy): Eukaryota > Viridiplantae > Streptophyta > Magnoliopsida > Ericales > Theaceae > Camellia > Camellia lanceoleosa. Next base: position 167,573,741 of record CM045759.1, on the reverse strand, counting down.
TTTCTTTTTTTTTTAGGCACGATATTGTATGTACGGTTCATTTGAGGCTGGCGCGACCAGACGAACCGGACAGGTATTATATTCTCCGTGTGAGACATAGCAAGAATTGAATAATTCTCTTACGTCCTTTCTACATGTGGTGTGGTTTGATTTATATGTTTGCTTAAAACTGTTGCATGATATGCTTCGTTACAACTTCATTTGCATGATCATAAGTTATGCTCGGCATCGTGCATGTTCTTTGCATCTTGCCCCTGCCTACGGGCGCATATCTTTATTTGTATCTTGTATGCTTGTCTAAGCCTTCAGCCTTGTCAAAAATGGGTCGTCTCTGGGCTTTGACATTCACTCCCGTCATTGTTATGCCTTTCAAGCTCTGTTAAAGAGGGGCAAGTGTAGACACCCCATTTTTGACCGTCCTCAAGACTTGGACGTCATCGTTTGAACACTCGATGATCATCCATGTTTGTGTTCGTTTTGAGTTCCCAGAGGTCTCGGCCGTGCGCCTTGCCTCAAAATCTCTCAACTTGACTATTTTGTGCTTGGTTGTGGACCAAATACTTGTGTTTTTGCTTCTAACGGAAGAGGGTGGCTTGTTGGCCATCCCCTCAATCCACCGGCCAAGGCTTGAAGCCATCAACCATGATCTATTTCCATCGGCCAATTGTCATGGCCGGTCGGCACTTTTTTTGATCGGTCGGCCACCTTTGTTGGCCAATCGGCCATTTTTGCTAGCCGAACCCTGTCCATCTGCTTTATGCAGATATTTTATGCCAGCTGGATTAGCTGGCATGCACCTGTATGGAGGGATTGGCCTCTTTGCTTAGCTTCTCTTTGAAGCTTTAGGAATTGAACCTCTATAAAGAGGGAGCTCCTCCTCCCTCCTCAAAGGTTCAGAGAATTTGTTCTTGAGAGGATAGATATAGTATTGTATCTATACTTCCTTGTTTAGTCTTGTTTTGTATTCAAAGGTGTAGTATTGTCTTACTATTGTACACAAACACACACTAGAACACCATCCTTGGTTGCTGAGGGACTAGAAGGCTAATTTCAGAGTTCTTGAGTTGGTTTAAGCTTGGAAAGGCTGCTGGAGCTTGTGTTCTTGAAGGTGTTCTTCAAGGGTGAGATTCTTGCTTTATTTGCCCCATTCTTGCATAAGCCTTTAACCACTCTTGCTTATTGTTTTAGGCTCAGCTATAAACTAATAAAAGTTCTGATTTTGTGTGCTTTAGAACTTTGTTTAAGGTCACTTTGAGGTTTGGGGTTGTCTACCCCCTCTAAGGCCTTGTTTTAGGCCATCTTTTTTGGCCCTTGTTCTTAGCTTTGCATGACCTCTCTACCACTGAAATCCAGAGGATTTTCAGTGGTGGAGAGGTGGTTTTGAGGTCCTAAATAGGAGAGGGTCATCCCCTCTCCTTGTTGTCTTGAATGCTCGCATAAATGGCTTATGTTGTAGCATGTTTGCCTAGCTTGTTTTAGCTTCATTTTAGTACATATTGGGCTTTGTTTTTCCATGATATAGCACTATTTTGACTTGGTTTAGACATACCATGCATGCTTCATATACTTGCTTTGCAATTCCATGATTTGCCTTAACATGCACCATGTTATAACATGTCTTTTAGCATGATTTTGGCTCAACCTTATGAAGCTTCTAGCTTTGTTTTAACATGCTAAAGCTCTGATTTTGGTTGTTTTGGTCATCCATGACTTGCTTTGTATAGCCACCATGTAACCTAGCTTGTAGGCTTTGAGTATTGAATCCTTTGACATGCTTTACTTGGGCCATTTCAGTGGTTTGGCATCACTTGTTATGTCATTTCAGTCCATATAGTATGCTCAAATACTTGCATTTATCACCTATTCTATGCTTTGGATAGTTTGTGTGTCATGCCTCATGAATGTGTCATTGTGTATGCCATCATGATTAGGCCTTTGGGATACTATCTAAGCGGGTTTTTGGGCTCATTTTGACATGCCATAACTCTATTTTTATTGGCTTAAATCATATCATGTTTGGTTTTGATAGGTGTATTGTAACGCCTCTTTTATGGCTTTGCATGCCTCATGTTTTGGGAGTTGTGTTCTAACATGTTTTGGCCTCACTCCTCGCATGTTTTAGGCTCATTTGGACCTTCCTTAGGACTGTTTTAGGTCCTATTGGCCCTTTGGGGCTTGCTTTGTATAGTCATGGTTTGAACCCTTCGGCTAGCTTCAAGCCTTAAGCTTTCTTGCATACTTTGCTTGCCTTGTTTGATTGGTTTGGCACCTTTCCTAACATGATTTCAGAGCTTAACATGTTTGTCACATGTCCATGTTTATTCTCTTTTAAGTGTGCTTAAGAGTTTCTCTATTAGGTTTAAGAGTTAGGCCAATTGGCATGCATGTTTGTATGTGTTTTTGTCCTCATTTCTATTGCATTTTGGCCACTGATTTGGACCTATTTGAGAGCTGTCCATATTGGTTTAAGTCCATCATTTGCATATTGTCGCATGCTTCCCTTGCATGTTGTTACATACTTGGCCTTTTAACATGTTGTTGCATGTTTAAGTGGTATTGCATTTGGCATGCTTTGTTGAGGAGCTTTGCATGTTTCCATATCTTGTCCCTTTACATGTTGTTACATGTTTTCCTTGCATGCTTGAATGTCCATGTTGCATTTTTCATGCTTGCCTAGGTTGCATTTCATTTGGCATGCTTGTTACCATTAGCCTTGTATGGCATTGTCATTAACATGCTCATGTTGCATTAGTCTTGCTTGCATGCATGCATCCCTTGCCTCTTGATCAATCATGATAGAGGTTTGTAGACCTATTATATGTTATGTGCATTTCATTTTATATAAATTGCACACTTTGCTTCTTTGGCCATCATGCATCGAGATGCGTGATTGGTGGCCCGAGGGTCGAAGACTACACTCCTTTGATTCTCAAACATGATAAGGAGGGTGGTTGTGCACACATTGCTTTGAAAATGTATGGCCATGCTCTGTTTGCCCTCTGCTGTAGCAAAATAGGATTCTGCAGGAAGAGATGGTCGGTCGGCTATCTTCAGTGGCGACCGGCCATGAATTGTTGGCCGAGAGCCATACTTTTGGTCGATGACTAGTTCCCATGGCCGGTGGTTTTTCCCTTTGGTCGATGACCTCCCTAAATGCTCAAAAGGTGATTTAGAAGCATCCTAGGGACTTGTGAAGTCTTCAGAGGTTCAGAGCATTGCAGACAGAGGCAATATGTGGCATGGTGATGGATTTCCGAGTGGAGCTAAGTATGCATGCATTCAACCCTCTTCCCGAGGCTGTTTTTGTGGTCTTCATAGCTTAATTGATTTGCTTAATTAGTTAGTGTTGTGTAATAATTAATTAGCTTGCTAGTTAGTTAATTATGTAATTTGTATTATTCTTTCAGTCCCTCCCTCAAGAGACCAAACTTTGTAATAAGTGTGCGTGCATGTGTGCATGTCTTCCAGCCCCCATTTCTTTCTCCCTTTTCCTTAACCGCTTACGATGGTTAGTTCTACGGCACGTTTCAAACCATCCTTATGCTATGCATGTTTGCATCATTCATCTGTATTGCATGCACCGAGCTCGGCACATCATGCTAACTGCATAATATTTCAATTCCAACTTGAATACGTGTATCGAGTTGTCGCATTTCACATGTCATTCTTAGATTAGCCGAGCCTATTCTAGTTGCACTTTGCATGCAGTGCATTAGCCATCTTAACATGGACTTGGATCATACATTTGATTACTAACATGCTCTTTGTTTTGACTCGGAGTACACTGTGAGTGTTTATGCTTTAGCATCTTGCATGTGTGTGAATTTTGCCATGATAGCATGCTTGCCATGAGGCTAATTGCTTATATAATATAATTGCCTGAATGCCTGTAGGTGAAGGCTGGATTACTTGAAGTGAGGCAATTCATCGAAATCCGTGTTTTAGCCTACTTGCGAGTAGCAAACCTCAAACTGTTTTCAAACAAACGAATATGCAATGCTTTGTTCCAACTTAGGCGATCTAGTCTATACTTTTGTGTTGTGCGCATCACATAGTAATTCTAGCTAATAACCGGAATAAGAACGCATGTGTTTTCAAAAACAAGATATCATGTTTAGTAGTGGCCGATCTTTGATCGGGCGAGCGGGGGTGCTCATAGATGACCTTCCCCAATAATACCCAAGTTCCCAAGCCAAGGCAACTTTGGTGATGACGGACACGTGGCCTTAGGCAACGAGTCAAGGTTTCCTAAATTTCCCCAAAAATAAAATATTTAGGTGGCGACTCTGTATCTGGCAAAGCAGTCCATGTTTGGCACTTCTTTCTTAAAAATTAGTTTTCCAAAACGATTTGCCGGATTTGGACTCTTTGGTGATTTATCGGTCTTGCATTGCACTTTGCGAGACTAGATTCAGAACCGTGACATTTGAGTCTGAACTGTGGCACGAAAGCCCCCAGGGGCGCGTCTACATTAAGGCACAAAATGCTAGAAAAACATGCTCACATGTTAGGCCACAAACAAGACTCAAAAGCATCTCTAAAAGGCAAATGAAGAAGTGAAGCAAATGAGCATGTGACAGAGCTATGAACACTGAAATTACATGAAAAGACACTTCAACATGCAAACATCTCAAACAAATCAAGTTTAGAGCCTTAAAACAATGAGCTAGTGAAGGCCATTTGCACTACAACTATGCAAAACAAGGCTCATATGACCAAGACAACCCAAAACAGAGCTAAATCATGCCAAATCAGTAGCGAAAACATGCTGAGATCAAGTCACAAAAATGTAGAAAAGCATGCTCACATGCTAGGCTATCTACACTTGCAAAAAAGACACAAGGAGGGGAGGCTACCCCCTCCTATTTTGGACCTCAAAACAAAGTTTTTATCACTGAAAATCCCCTAAAATTTAGTGGTTAAAAGGCCAGGAAAAAAAAAGTTGTTTTAAAAGCTTTGAAAGATAGCACAACACTTAGCAAGCAAGCTACAAGAAGGGTGGACCACCCCTAACTCCAAAACATACCTCAAACCACCATTTTAAATCATAAAAAAGAGATTTCAGAGGTCAAAAAAAATAGCCTCAAAACAGCATGCAAAGATGGCCAAACAAGTATTTAAATTTAGCTAAAAATACAAGTATTCTACCTTTTTGAAGATAAGATGCTATATAGGCAAGAAAGGCAAGTCAAACCAAGCAAAAATCCTCTTCTAGAGCTTAAGTAGGACCTCAAGCAACCTCCACACAAAGATGATCAAGTTTGATCAAGGGCTCACTGTAGACACTCCATTTTTGACCGACCTTAAGACTCAAACGTCATCGATTGAGCGCTCGATGATGACACATGTTGTGTTCGTTCTGAGGTTACAGAGTCTCGGGTGAGAGCCTTGCCTCTGGACCTCGGGACTCTTTTGCGCTTTGCCTCGGTTTGTGAATCAGGTTCTTTTTTCTCTGCTCGAAGGGAGGTAGAGGTCTCGTACACCATTTCTCAGTGGCCGTAGGCTACTTTTCGTGGTCGTAGACCACAGTTCCCGTTTGGAGACTAGTTTTCGATTTTCGGAGCCGTCGGCCGTGCACCTCGGTTCGGGACCGCCTAACTTTCTTCGTTTGGCACGGTTTTTGGAGAGCTTGAACATTTTGAACCTTTGTTTTAGCTTCTTGAGGAAGCTTGAACCTTTTGAACCCTTGTTTTAGCTTCTTGAGGAAGTTTGCCCCTCTTGAACCTTTGCTCTAGCTTCTTCAAGAAGCTTGAACCCTCTTGTTTCTCTATAAAAGAGGGCCTCCCTCTCCTTTAGAGGGGTTAAAAAAAAAATTGCCTAAGGAAAAGCACATATATCTCACTATATCTCTACATTCTAGGCTTAGAAAGGGTGTTTGTTCTTGGCCTTTAACACCACACCTCATAGCCACACACCTCCACCATTGATCTAAGGTTCTTGGAGGGTCTTGAGAGGTCTCAAAGAGCTGGTTTTTGGTCCAAGAACCTGCTGGTTTTGCTGAAGCTACAAGGGTAACACACTATTCCCTTTCAAGGGTAACACACTATTCCCTCTTTTAAGCTTTATTTTGCTCCATCTTTTAGCCATACTTTCAAGCATATTTGAGCTTTGGTGTAAACTGAAAAAAGTCTTATTTTGAGGCCTGTAACATGTTTGTTTAAGATCATTTTTCCGTTGGGGGTCATCTACCCCTTACATGCTTCATTTTACCTTTTTTTGAGCCATGCCTTAGAGCATTTGTGTTGGCCTTTGCTTAGCCTTTTAGCCACTGAAATCCAGTAGATTTTTAGTCGATAGCATGCTATTTTGAGCGCCAAAATCAGAGAGGGGTGACCCTCTCTCTCCTTGTTTTGTTTTCTAGGATTTTTGGCCTTACAAAGGAGCCCTTATTTGCATGCTTCCAAGCCATGTTTCAGGCCATTTTTGATGAGTTTTAGGACCTGCATAGGCTCTGTCCAGAGCTTGTTTTTCCATATTGGATGTCCATCTTGCTTGTGTAGAATAACCCTCTTCATAGCATATCAAAGGAGCATCTCATTCTTGCATGCATTCACCATGTTTCAGTGGGTTTTTAGGCTTTATTTGGCATGTCATACCTCTGACTTTTGCTGGTTTAGTGGCCTCTTGATTGCCTCATATGCTTGTAGTGCAAATCCTCTTTACTAGCTTACATTGCATGCTATTTTGGCCTTTGATTCTAGTACTTTTGGCCATGCCTTAAACTGATTTTGTGCATGTTTTAGACTGCCTTAGCTCTATTTTGGGTCTCATGGTCGAATGATGTTTGCTATGCATGGTTGTAGTTCAATACCCTTGCCTAGTTTTGAGTTTTGAATCCTATTGCATGCGTATTTTGAGGTGTTTCCATGTTTTGGCATCATTGTGAATCATATTTCAGAGCTTATATGTATCCATATTCCCATGTTTTCCACTCTTTAAATGTGTTTGAGAGTTATGCATGAATACCTCATTTTTGGACCACTGCATGAGCTTCATTTCCATGCTTTGCGAGCCATCATTTTAGTCCATATTTGCTACGGTTTTGGCCTGCATAGGGACCGTTTGGGGTTGGTTTGGCCATTTGAGTATTGCTTTGCATGCCTATAGTGTAATCCACTTCACTAGTTTCGGTGTTTAGGCCATCTAGCATGCATCGTGTGAGGTGTTTGCATAATTCGGGACCATCTTTCATGTCATTTCAGAGCTAGAAAATACGTGATTGTATGCCATATTCCATGATTACCATGCTTTGGTGGAGTTGCACTTTGTGCCTTAGGTTTGCTCGCTTGCATTTGTGCATGTTTGCATGTGTGTTGTTGCTTCATTTTCATCATGTATGGCCACTGATTTGAGTGTGACTGAGGCCCATTCATTTTAGTTTAAGTCCATCTTGCATTATGTATGCCATATCCATGTTGTCGCATGCTTGATCGTCGCATTGTATATGCCTTGTTCATGTCTTCGTGCATGTCCATCTTCGTATGTGCATTGCGTATGCCATATAGTTCATGTGCATTGAGTATGCCATTGATTAGTTCATAGCATTGTGTATGCCATTTGCATGCTTGCATGTCATTCCATCCATCTTCGCATCACTTAGTTGCATAGCAGTTAGGTTGCATGCTAGTCGTATTGTGTATGCCATGTATATTGCATTGTGTTTGGAATAGGGTTTAGTCCAAACACGGGAAACGAGAGACGTTTCGTACTCTAAGTGACGAAACGTGCCTCGATTCTCGGTCGCCGACACTCCGGATTACCCATGATGGAGTTTAGGCCTTGTTGTGTTTATATGTGCATTCATTTTACATCGAGTCGTGCAATCCAACTCCTCGCCCATCATGCATCGAGATGCGTGATTGGTGGCATGAGGATTGAGGACTACAATACCTAGAGCTTGTGCAATGTTAAGGAGAGTGGTCATGCACACATATGTTGGAAATACTTTGCCATGACCCTTTCTCGCTCTCTGTTGCAGCAAACCAAAAACTAGCAGCAAAAACTGGTCAGCAGCCTTCTGGAGCTTTGTATAGTGTTCTGGGACCAGTTGCAAACAAAGGCAAATCGGGGCATTGCGATGGATTTCCCGACAAGGTGACTTGAGCATGCATGCGTCCCTATCATTCAAAACAGAGCTGAGACAGTCCATTTGATTTAATTTGCATGCTAGTTTCTTTACTTACTTAGTTAATTCGTTAATTAATTAATGTTGTGTAATAATTAGTTTAATTAGCTTAGATTAGCTAGTTTATTCTGTACTATTCATTCGGAACCTCCGAGAGAGGGCAATGTTGTAATAAGTGTGCATGTGTTTGTGATGCATGCCTTCCAACCCCACGTCTTTCTCCCTTTTATTTACCAGCTTATGATGGTTAGTTTAGGGCACGTTTCAATTAGCATACTTATGCTCGCATGTTTGCATCCATTTATCTGTCTTGCATGCACCGGGCTCGGCGCATCATACTAACTGCATTGTATTTCAATTCCGAGTTGAATACGTGCATCAATTGTTGCATTTCATATTCCATTTTAGAATAGCCGAGCCTATCTTAGTTGCATTTTTGCATGTGTTGCATTAGGCATTTCTGCATAGTTAGGATTCATGCATGATTTCTAATTAGCTTCTTTCTTTGGCTTGGAGTACTCGGTAAGTATTTATGCTTTAGTATTCTTGCATGCGTATGAGTGACTACCATGATGGCATGCTTACCATGAGGCTATTTGCTTATGTGATATAACTACCTGAATGCTTGTGGGTGAAGGTTGGGTTATTTGAATTGGAACAATTCACCAATTGAGAGTTTTAAGCCCACTTGAGAGTGGCAAAATCATGTTTTCTTAAGCCCACTTGAGGGTGGCAAATCTACGTCTTAGCCTACTTGCGAGTAGCACCATCAAACCATCTTTCAAATAAACAAACATGAAATATTCTGTTCCAACTCAAACGATCCATTCTATACTTGTATGTTGTGTGCATCACATAGTTATTCTAGGCTAATAACCGGAATAAGAGCACATAATGTTTTCAAAACTTGATATCATAGTTAGTAGAGGCCGATCTTTGATCGGGCGAGCGGGGGTGCTCACGAAGTGACCTTTCCCAATCGTACCCAAGTTCCCGAGCCGAGGCAACTTTGGTGATGACGGACACGTGGCCTTAGGCACGAGTCAGGGTTTCCTAAATCCCCCCAAAATAAAATATTTAGGTGGGGACTCTGTATCTGGAAAAGCAGTCCATGTTTGGCACTTCTTTCTAAAAATCAGTTTTTCAAAACAATTTGCTAGATTTGGACTCTTTGATGATTCACCGGTCTTGCATTGCACTCCGCAAGATTAGATATAGGACCGTGACATTGAGTCCAAACTGTAGTAAGCCTCAATGAACAAAATGGGATTACCTCCCCGGACGTTCGGGGACATCTACAGTTTCTGGCAACTCTGCTAGGGAGTTAGAGAACTTGACTCGAACTCATGATATCTTGTTTTGATTACACTTATGTGTTTCTTTGCATTGCATTTGCATTGGTGCGCCTAGGACACAGTGCTTGCCATCTACTATTCCTGAACGGTTTTCCGGAGGCTCACTTTGAGAAACGTGCCATAAGGCTGACTAGTTACGGGCTTTGCCACGATGGGAACACAAACCCCGGTTGTTACGGGGGCACCCTTTTCGACCATTTGACCTAGTGCATATTCGGAATCCATAGTGACCATTCCAAGCTAGGACAGGTTGCTTACCTGATTATAGGTTGTTTGAAACTGCTACATACGTAGTGATGCCCTAGCTCTTGGAAAAACTAGGATAGGAAAACCCTACCCCAACATAGGGGTGTCTTTGGCTCTCACTTGCTTGTTTTGTGCTTTTAGAGTTGGCCTCTATAGGTATGCATGTATCAGTCTGCAAGTTTGGGCATCAGGCCTGCGGGCATCAGTATCAGTGTTTTGAGAATCAATTATATCTGCGAGTATCATATTCAGATTTGGAGTAGTGATTTTGTGGAACAGTGATCAATAGTAGAGTACAGTTATTCAGCTATGCGTATGTCAATTCTAATGAAATTGGGCTGAAATGCTGCCTATTTTCTCTTTCAGTTCAGAGATTTAGTTTGAATAGCTAGTTTTGTCCTTCGCTGAGGCAAGGCAAACGTCTGATCCGTCAGTCACCGATCACATCACCTCTGTTCAGTTCAGCGGACTTATGATGGCACAAAATTCAGAGGAAATTGTGGTTATGGCAGTCGCGTTAAACCAAGGAATCATCTTACAGGGCGAGACCGACGTTGAAGTACCACATCTGCCTAGGTCGCCTGCCACACATCCGATCTGGGAACCCCAGTTGTTTCAAGCCCGTGAACCCACCACATTGGCAATGATCGGCGACCTTCAGAGATCTGTGGCTGACCTAGTGTAGACGCGCCCGAGGGCCTCACTCTACAGTTCGGACTCCCTTTTTGTTTGTTGCGGTTCTTAGTCTGAACCAAGGAGTCCAACTCTGGCAAATCATTTTGAGAAAAATAGATTTTTGAAAAGAAGTGTCAAACATGGACTGCTTTGCCAGATACAGAGTCGCCACCTAAATATTTTTAAAATGGGGGAATTTAGGAAACCCTGACTCGGTGCCAAAGGCCACGTGTCCGTCATCACCAAAGTTGCCTTGTCTCGGGAGCTTGGGCAGGATTGGGGAAGGTCAGCTATGAACACCCCCTCTCGCCTGATCCAAAGACCGGCCTCTACTAACCATGATATCCGATTTTAAAAACGTTATGTGTTCTTGTTCTGATTAATTAGCCTAGAATTACTATGTTATGCGCACAGCAAACAAGTATAGACTAGATCGCCTAATTTGGAAACAAACATTGCATATCCGTTTTTCTTGAAAAACGTGTTGGCTTTTGCTACTCGCAAGTAGGCTAAAATACGGATTTTAACGAGTTGTTCCAACTCAAAGAACCCAACCTCCACCCACAGGCATTCAAACAGTTTATAACACGTAAGCATTTAGCCGCATGGCAAGCATACTGTCATGTTAACATCCACACGCATGCAAAATGCTAAAGCGTAAATACTCACATTGTACTCCGTGCCAAAACGATAAACTAGTTAGCAAACATGCATGTCCCTAGTTCATGTTAAGTGGCTAATGCAACACAGGCAAGGATGCAATTTAGAGTAGGCTCGGCTAACCCTAAAATGGCATGTGAAATGCAATCATTCGATGCACGTATTCAATTTGGAATCGAAAATACAATGCAGTTTGTATGATGTACCGAGCCTGGTGCATGTCAACGAATGCATGAATGCACGCATGCATTGCATAAGGTATGCTAAAATAAACGTGCCCTAATCTACCATCATAAGCAGGTAAATAAAAGGGAATAAAGAAGTGGGGTTGGAAGACATACACACCACTCACACACGCTTATTACAAATATGCCCTCGCTCGGAGGGACCAAAAGAATATACCGATTAATTAACTACGCAAGCTAATTAAATATTACAAATTGCCTAATTAATTAACAAATTAACTAAACTGAATAAAGACAGTAAACCGCCTCGGGGCGAGGGCTCAATGCATGCGCGTTCGGATTCCGCTCGGAAATGCACTGCCATGCATAGACTGCCTCTGTTTTCCCTGCTCTCCTCCTCTGAAGACTGCCAAAGTCTCAGGGATGCCTCTCAGGACACTGAGGATCACCACCGGCCAAAGGGGAATACCACCGGCTGGAGGATGTGACCACCGGTTGCAAATGAAGCTATCGGCCACTGATACACTGCCGGCCGGCAATAAATTCTTGCAGAACCTGCAACTCACAGCAGCAGAGGGCAAAACTTGCATGGCAATGCAATTCAAGCTATTTATGCACCAATCACATTCCTTATCATGTTAATGACTCAAAGGAGGATGTGCCTCGATTCTCGGACAACCAATCACGCATTTCCATGCATGATGGCCCAAGGAACCAAGTATGCAACTTTAATTTCAAATGCATGCAAACCAAACAAACAAAAGGCCCCAATTCCTATCACCAAATCAAGGAACAAGGCGTGCATGCAAGATGCAATGCAACCTAGGCATGTAAGCTAAGGATGCAACATGGCATGGCAAGGCACTTTATGCAAGCATACAAGCAAACATGAGGCAATGCAAACTAATGAAGAAGTGGACTTAAACATGACTTAGGCAACTCTAAATAGGCCTAAAATCAGTAGCCAAAATGCCCAAAAATGAAGGCTAAACACACATGCACACATGCAAGTAAGTTGGACCAACACTTAGGCATAAACAAGCAACTCTAAAGCACACTTTAAAGAGGCTAAGTATGGACAATTAGCATGCATAGAAAGCTCTGAAAATCAGGTTATAAGATGATGCCAAATCATGTTAAACAAGATAAGCAAATGCATGCAAAAAGAGCCAAGTACTTGAGGCAAGGTAATGAAGCTTTGAAGGACACTTAGCATAACAAACATGGCATGCATTAAACAACTAAAAAAACAGATTTTTAGCATGTTAAAACAAGGCCGAAGGACTACTTAGATGGCATCTAAGTGGCTCAAATAAGAAGGCATGCATAAGTGCTCTTTCAAGAAGCATATAACACATGCTCAAGAGGTAACAAAGAGGCAACCAAGGCAAGCATACAAGCATGGCAAAAGGGACTGAAATGACATGTAGGGTGGTTCCAAACCACCAAATTAATGCAAACAATGCATGCCACACATTCACCAACTTAAAGCATACATGCCACAAACACAAAGGAGCTATATTAAGCATGCCAAGATCAACCCAAACACCTATGGACAGACCTAAAGCATGGCAAAATAAGCACAAAACCTTCATGAATCTAAGCCTAAAACATGCTCAAACAAAGGCTAACAACCTAAGGCATGTTAAGGCAATTACAAGGCATTACATGGTAGGTATGTTGTACATGCATGGTGTACCAAAACCAACATACAACCATGTTATATTATGACAATATAAGCATGAAAAATAGGCCATACATGATCAACACACAACCAAACATGGGGCTCCCTGAAGAGGCTAAAATAGGTCCTTTTCAAGGACAACAAGGAGAGGGGGTGGCCCTCTCCTTCTTGGGACTTCAAGGCATCATCTTCACCACTGAAATCCCTCAAGATTTCAGTGGTGAAGAGATCCCAACACCAAAATCCCGGAGCTCTCACAAAATGGCACAAAATGAGGCCTTTTCAAGGCCTAAGAGGGGTCAAACTTCCCCAAAGCACAAAACACTCTTAATAAACTATAAAGAGAGCCTAAAAACAGAACTATTTTGTATTAAACACTAAGCTTAAAAACAATTTTAAGATAGGAAAAAATACAAAGCAAAAATGGGGTAAAAAAGACTAGTTTCTTACCCTTGTAGACCACCTTCACAAAGGTTGATGTTGTTGCTTCCTTGGACTCAAATCTAGCCAAGAACCTCAAGAACCAGCTCTAACCCTTCAAGGAATCAAGAAAAGGTGAAACACTAGGTGTTTAGGTGCAATAATATGAACTAAAGCACCTAGAACACAAAGAGAAAAAAGAGAGATAGGAGATATATCTAACCTAACCCTAAAACCAGAGCTTCTCTTAGGTTTTTTCTCTCTAAAATGTCTAACATCTCAAGCCAAGAGGGAAGGGCTCCTCTTATAAAGGAGCCAAGCTTGTAAAGCTTACAAGCTAAGCAACAAAAGAGCCATCCCTCCATACACGTGTATGGGGGGGAAGCCAAAGCCATACAGCTGTCTCAAAATATCTGAAAAAGCAGTTGTACAGTAACCGGCCGGCAAAGAATGTCATTTTGACAACCTTGATGGCCGGCCGGCAACAAAGAGTGCCGACCTGCAGAATATACTGCTTATGGCACAAAACTCCGGCCGGTGGCCTCTAGCCACGGCCGGTGGTGTGTGGGCACAAGGCATTCCCTGCCCCTTCAAGGCAAAACACAAGTGTTTGGTGCAAAACTAGACACAAAACGGTCGAGTTCGGAGATCTTGAGGCAAGGCGCGTAGCCGAGACCTCCGGGAACTCCAAACGAACACAAACAAGGATGATCACCGAGTGTTCAATCAGTGACGTCCAAGTCTTGAGGTCGGTCAAAAATGGGGTGTCTACACCTAGCCTATGGAATGTCGACCCCGCCACCAACTACATTGTATACTGGGAACTTCATGCCGGGAGAGCCCCCGCTATTGGGGCGAATTGTCATTGAACTTAGTCAACCTGAAGCCATCGCAAGTTCTGGTAATGACAGGTTGACGACAAATGGGCTCCGCTCCGATGTAGCAACCCAAACCTTCAACCAAGCTGAGGCTAGGGGTAAGGACAAGGTGGAGGCAGACACTGACCCCTATGAACAACCTCTGTATGCAGTTGGGGCTTTGAAAACCCGGGGATTGAACAAACAGTAAGTGCTCGCAGTCACCGCAAAGACTGTGGATGACACTTTCCCCACTCAAACCGAGGGAAGTTCAAGTGAAGGGGAAAATAGGGAGAAAGACTGCCATACCAGAACCATTCCCTCCAAACCTAATTCTGCACCTGGGAAACATCAGCAAACCAAATCAGCACCTTCCGACCCCTTTGCTAGTGCGTCCAGCAAAAATCCCCAAACCTCGAAAGTACCTACCCCGAGGTCGCAGGGTCTTTCATGCCCTCTATATGCCTTTATCCAAGACTCTTCAAATCTTTGCTGAAAAGGGGCATCTCAAACCCCTCGAGCCTCGGCCTCTCCCTAGTCGTCTTCCAACTGGTCATGATGCTACCCAGTACTGTGCGTACCATCAACAGGCCGGTCACCCCACCTACAATTGTTTCCGCCTTCGCCACGATGTTCAGGATTTGATTGACAACAAGGTCATCATCCCACCAAGCTCAGCAAAGTCTATCATCACTGGATCAGTGAACCTAGGGGATAACGTGATGGGATTAGGGGATGAACCACCTACGGGCGGCGCTCAGTTTATTCTAGATGTGGCATATGGCATGCACTGTTTTGAGCATTTGCAAATGCTAGTTTCTGTACTTTCTGACTTGGGTATTGGGTCAGTTTTGTTGTGTTGTTTTGAGTCTGTCTCTTTGTTTTGAGTCAGTCTTTTGTTCCAGGTCTATCTTGTTATATCGAGTCAGTCCTGTTGTATAGGAGTCAAGCGATTCCGAGGGTGTTACCTCGGACATCACTATTTTGTTTTGTATTTGTCTTTTCGCTTTCTTTTGAGTCTGTTTCTACCGTGGAGCTAGTTACACCAGAAGATCTGAATAAAACAGCTGTGGTTTTCATGCTTTCGTGCTTGTTTCTGCTTTGAGCCTGTTGTGCCAGCAAACTTGTATGAAACGGCAGTGCTTTTCACCTGCTTTTCTGTGCCTTGAAATCATTGCGTTGACCTAAGTTTTTCAAAACTTTTTGAACGATGTATTGAAAACAAAGAGGAAGGAATTCCTTGAGATTTGTAAAATTTGATCAATTGAGGGAAAGAGAGGCGTGCTAAGCCCTTAATGAACGAGATCATGTTTGTTAATGTGAGTACTGAGAAAGATCCTGGCTTGATCCAGATTGGTTCCGCACTGTTTTCAACACGAGCGACTAGTCGCTTTCTTAAAAGATTTCAAAAAAATGTTTTGTGCGGTCCTGCGAAGACCTGTGTGGAATCCCTCTTCAGATTGTGCAGCTTAGGATCGCTCTCAGCCCCGAGACTCGACCCCTCACTTTCAAACCTTGAACTTGAATTCAGAATGTTCAACAGTCAACTACAATATGAGGCATGTGTGGCCAGATTCGAAGCAGCCCTCGAACTAGGGGCAGGGAAGTCAGATCAAGAAGAGCAAATGTCGTCAAAGGAAGCTTGCAAAGCTAGATCAGAAGCACCCCTCAAACTAGGGGCAAAAATGTTAGATGTGCTCGAAGAGAGAAATATGAGTCATTTCTCAAGCTAAACGAAGATCAACAAGCATGCCAAATCCCCGAAGGGAGGAAAGAAGAAAGTATTGCTGAAAGACGATCGAGTTCTTATCCACAACACTAGGGGCAAATTCAGCCCCCCATTGGATGGACTCCTACATCATCAGCAAACAACAGCCACTCTCCTGGATTCAGATGGCTTCAAGATCTCAAAACCATTTGACATGGACAAAGCTACACTTTTACCCTTGAGAGGCTCGCTGGGCCGAAAACCCGAAAGGGCGACCCAGGCAAAAGTTAGAGCAAGAAAAAGCAAAGGAAAAGAAAAGAAAAAAAAAATGCAAAGAATGAAGAAAAGATGAAAAGAAAAGAAAGGAAAAGATGAAAAAAAAAAAAGAAATGAAAAGAAAAGAAAAACAAAGCTCGCAAGGTTGAAAACCCAGAAAGGGAGGCCTTGGCAAAAGTTAGAGCGCAAAAGGAGAGGTTAATACCCGAGTGTACCTTAACCCCGAACTACGTAAGGCTTGATTCTCATCTTTGGGATATGTAGGCAACTTCATTCTGAAGTCCAACCGTAAAACACTTCAAATTCGACTGTGTCCATGTAATGGCTCGGTCATCTTTGTCTTCTCTGTATCCGAGAATTTGGTCGTAATTGTCACTATAAGGACTGGTTGCCATGTGCTGCGGCACTATTCAAACTAGGGGCAACTTTTCGTTGCCGTGCAGTGCTACGGTGCTATTCAAGCTAGGGGCAACTTTTAGTTGCCATGTAGTGTTGTTTTGACAAGAGGCAATTTTCCATTTGTTTTGGATCTAAGGTTGTGCATCTCAAGAGTAAATTCTGTGTTGATCGAGCAGTGGCCATTTGCAAAAAATAGTTTTTGAGAATTTTTAATGAAGTTGACTAATTCTCTCAAAAATTATTCCATTTTTCTAAAACTGGACCATTTCTTGGACCCAAAAAAGGGAAATTTTCAGTGCTCATGACCTGACTTGCATGATTTCAAATTAGAAAATCGAACAAGCATGTTAATCTAACTTTCATGTTGGTCAAAATTGTTTTAGCAGAAGCTCAAAAACAAAAAATGGTCAAAATGATGAACTAAGGGACCAGTTGAGTCAGGTTTTCTGTCTTTTCCCCTTTATCAATGCATTCGCTAGAAAAGGCACCGTATTTTCCAAAAAGGGCACCGTGCTTGCCAGAAAGGGCACTCTACTCGCCACAAAAAGGCACAACTGAAATTAACAACAAAGGGCTAAAAGCTCTCTCATCCTCCAAGCAGCGAGGTATCAAGCCAAGTGCGAAGCACGAATTGGAATGGATCAAGATACTCCACTCCCTCATCCGGGGCATCGACTAAACGTCACCGAAGGAAATAGCCGCGAGCTAATAATGTTGGGCATGAACCCACAATTTCCTATTTATCCATCAACCACCCAGGGGAGGGATAAAAACTCAGAGAGATTGAAGAATAGAGAGATGTGTGATGAGAGAAAAAGTGAGAAATGGGCTTTTTCAGAAAAAATAGAGCTTGTGAGTCGAGCGATGTGAGAATCACAAATGAGAAAGGGTGGGAAACAATACCCAGAGAAATAGGCTCCCTGTGCACGCCTGAGTGTCGTGTCTTTTTGTTTTGTCTCAATTCTTGTTTTGAGTCATTTCGAGTGTTACTCGATGTGTTTAGGTTGTTTACCTTTTGTTTTCTGTTGTTGAATCGTAGTGCGCTGTGTTTAGTTGTAGGCTCAATACCCCGGTCGAGAACCCATCTCCCAATTTCAAAAATAAAATCGTTTTGCGCTCCGAGTGCCGTGCCATTCTCCACATCTGTGCAAAACAAGATTCATTATTTCGTAAAACCACAAGGTTCAACCCAGGTTATGTAGGAATAGTAAAACCAGGACCTATTTAAAGCTATATAGGTTTCAGACTGCAAAGCAAAAGAAAAGAGGGAAAATGTCGGGTATTTGAGTTTGTTTCAACTTCAGTAAGTTCCGAGATTGCATTCCGTGTGTACCTCTTCAGGTCTTGCCAATGCTCCGAAGTATGAATGTGCCTCTACCTCAAGCTCAAGATCAAGTCTGCTTCAAGCTAGAATAGTGATCAAAAGTGCTCTCCCTAAGTACCATTCTCTGCCAGAGGCATCTTGGTCATGTTCGCAATGAGTTCCTAGGAGACCAACTGTGACGGTGGAAACTAGAGTTGAAATGGCTGTTGCCTAGAACGCAAAGGTTCGGGATTTCCGAGACTAAAGTCTGGTTTAAATACCTAGAGGCGTGTCCTCGACTTGAAATCTGTATGGAAGCCCCATAGGTTGAGATAGCGTGTATGCACCTCAATTCTGGATACTAAACCAACCTAGTCTGTTACCCCGTTGGAGAATAGGGAAAGTTGTGAATATGATCAGGAAGAAAGGCAGCATCCAAAGTGTTCTACGTGAGGAACCCTTGCTAGTATTTCAGAGCCTTTGTACTGTAAGTTGAAGGTAAGTGTTCGAGGAGCACGAGGGGAGATCCACATTAGAGTAGAGCGGTTCATTGCCACTCCCCACATGAGGTGCTTTCTAAAGCGCTGCTAGGTTTGTTTATTGCATTCCTTAAACATCATGCATTGTATTACATTGTATCTATCAAGTTTCTTTCTCATTCATGCACAATATTATATGTACGGTTCATTTGAAACTAGCGCAACCAGGCGATATTGTATGTACAGTTCATTCAAATAAGTTCCATTTAAGGTCATTTGCTTTAGTGTATCCATCACACTTCATTTACTTTAGTGTATCCATCACACTTCATTTCATTTAGTGTATCCATCACACTTCATTTACTTTAGTGTATCCATCACACTTCATTTCATTTAGTGTATCAATCACACTTCATTCATTTAGTGTGTCAATCACACTTCATTCACTTACTGTATCAATCACACTTCATTCACCTTTACTGTATCTATCATACTCTGTTCACATAGTGCATCTATCACACTTTGTGTTCATTTTTAGTGTATCTATCTGTAGACACCCCATTTTTGACCGACCATAAGACTCAGACGTCACCGACTGAGTGCTTGGTGATGTAGCATATCGTGCTCGTTCAGAAGTCTCAGAGTCGCGGCCGCGCGCCTTGCCTCCGGACTTCCGGACTCTTTTGTACCTTACCTCGGTTTACGAACCAGGCTCGGTCTTCTCTGTTTTCTCTT
Organism: Camellia lanceoleosa; assembly: GCA_025200525.1. NCBI lineage: Eukaryota > Viridiplantae > Streptophyta > Magnoliopsida > Ericales > Theaceae > Camellia > Camellia lanceoleosa. The sequence continues at coordinate 167,554,634 of CM045759.1, read as the reverse complement.
TGAGAAGGGAGGGAGAGGCCCCGTAGACCATCTCTCAATGGCCGTAGGCTACATTTCATGGTCGTAGGCCATTTTACCCATTTCGGAGTCCGGTTCCCGGTTTTCGGAGCCGTTAGGCCGTGTGCCTCGGTTCGGGACCGCTCAACCATCTCTGTTTTCTCCGGTTTTTGGCATGCGCCTCTGTTTTATCCTTGTTAGAAACACTGGGGTCCGAGAACCCCACTTCGGTCCCGAGTACCACTCCTGGTGCTTGACGGCCCATTTCTAGGACCCCGAACCACGCGGTTTTGGTCCCCGAGCGCTCGTTTCGTGTTGTTGTCTGATCAACCTTGGCAGGTACCTCTGTTTTACCCTACTAAGAAACACTGGGGTCCGAGAACCCCACTTCGGTCCCGAGTACCACTCCTGGTGCTTGACGGCCCATTTCCGGGACCCCGAACCACGCGGTTTTGGTCCCCGAGCGCTCGTTTCGTGTTGTTGTCTGTTCTAACTTTGCAGGTACCTCTGTTTTACCCTGCTAAGAAACACTGGGGTCCGAGAACCCCACTTCGTGGCCAAGTGTCACTTCCGGTGCTTCACAGCTCATTTTCGGGACCCCGAACCACGCGGTTTTGGTCCCCGAGCTCTCGTTTCGTGTTGTTGTTTGACCAATCTCGGCAGGTACCTCTGTTTTACCCTGCTAAGGAACACTGGGGTCCGAGAACCCCACTTCGTGGCCGAGTGCCACTCCCGGTGCTTTACAGCCCATTTTCGGGGCCCCGAACCACGCGGTTTTGGCCCCCGAGCATTCGTTTCGCATTGTTGTTTATTCATTTTTGGCATACATCTTTGATTCAGCATTTTGAGGAACACTGGGGTCCGAGAACCCCACTTCGTGGCCGAGTGTCACTTCCGGTGCTTCACAGCCCATTTCCGGGACCCCGAACCACGCGGTTTTGGTCCCCGAGCTCTCGTTTTGCATTAGTTTGCTCCGGTTTTTGGCAGGTACCTCTGTTTCATCCTTCTAAGGAACACTGGGGCCTCTGATATCCACTTCGTGGCCGAACGTCGCTTTCGGTGTCTGCAGCTCTTTTTTTCCCGAACCGCGCGGTTCTGGTCCCCGAGCTTTCGTTTTGCATCGTTTTTCGTTCAATTTTGGCAAGTGCCTCTGTTTTATCATTCCGAGGGACACTGGGGCCTCTGATGCCCACTTCGTGGCCGAACAAAATATCTAGATTTTGCCCTCAAAATATCTAGATTTTTTGCCCTCAAAATATCTAGATATTTGGCCAAAGATATTTCCACATTTTTGACCCCTCTTTTGCCTATATAACAGCAGCTCCAGATCTGTTCTTGGGGTTAGAAAAAAATGCTTTGAGCTTCTTGTGTTGTATCTCCCTCCTTCTACACTTCAACTCTCCAAAGCACTCAAAAATCTTCCAAGTCTTGCATTATTTCTTCACCAACACCAAGCCTCACCATCTCCATTACCATTCCAGCAGCAAGGAAGGGTTTTTCAGAGGTCAAGAAGCTACAAATTCAAGCCAAGAAGCAAAGAAAGAAAGGTCTTCAAGGGTAAGTCTCCAAATCCATCTTTTTGAGCATTTTCTTGATTCATTTTTCTACTCTAAATAGTTGAGAATTAGGGCTCCGACCCATACTGGTTTTGTGCTTATTTTGAGCCCCTCTACAACATTGTAGAAGGGCTCAAACTCATTTGGTGCTTCTAAATATTACTTGCTTCACAAATCCCACAATTTACCGTAAATTTGCATGCCATTTTTAGCCTATTTCTATTTGTTTTTGGGGCTCCGACCCCTACTGACTTTAGGCTTATTTTGGGCTCCTTTACATGTTTCATGAAGAAAAGTTTGCCATTTGATGATTATTTTGCATGTCTCATGTTATAGCCTATTTGGAGCCTATTTTGCATGGATTTTATAGCATGTTTCTATTTTGATTTGGGGGCTGCCATATTCTGAATATATGCCTATTTTTGGCTCCTCTTTGATGTTGTAGAAGAAAATTTTTCCATTTGAATTTTCTATCTACTACTTGCTTCAATACCCCTCTTTTGGCCCTTATTTTTGCATGCTAATGTTGATCTACTTAGGCTTGCAATTTGGCCATGTTTGTTACTGAAATGAGCCATATTTGGGACTGCCTTGCTACTGTTTTTGCTGCCATGTCTCAATTCTGCATGTTTAGCATAGCTGTAGGCCATTTCGGGTACTTAGAATTACATTTCGGGATGATTGCATGCTTCGGTTTTCATTTCGTATCATTCTTGGGGCTGTTTTCCCCTCATTCAGTTGCTGAAATATGGTTTGTATGCTTGCATATCATTTTCCATGTCATTTCATGCCTTAATGCATTGCCTCGGTTTGCGTGCCCGTGTGCACGCATTTCGAGGCACTTCGTTTTTTATCCGACGGCCTCCTATGTGAGTGAGCTGAGGCTCTCCCATGTTGGTGTAAGCCCATCGTTGCATTTCGTATGCCATTTGTATCATTTTTGCATTGCCTCGGTTTGCGTGCCCGCGGGTACGCATTTCTAGGCACTTTTTTTTTTACCCGACGGCCTCCTATGTGAGTGAGCTGAGGCTCTCCCATGTTGGTGTAAGCCCATCGTTGCATTTCGTATGCCATTTGTATCATTTCTGCATTGCCTCGGTTTGCGTGCCCGTGTGCACGCATTTCGAGGCACTTCGTTTTTATCCGACGGCCTCCTATGTGGGTGAGCTAAGGCTCTCCCATGTTGGTATAAGCCCATCGTTGCATTCCGTTTGCCATTCGTATTGTGTTTATCATCGCCTCGGTTTGCGTGCCTGTGGGCACGCATTTCGAGACACTTCGGTTTTATCCGATTTTGATTGTGGATCATCGCCTCGGTTTGCGTGCCCGTGTGCACGCATTTCGAGGCACTTCGGTTTTATCCGATTTTGCATGTGGATCATCGCCTCGATTTGCGTGCCCGTGTGCACGCATTTCGAGGCACTTCGGTTTTATCCGATTTTAATTGTGGATCATCGCCTCGGTTTGTGCGCCCGTGTGCACGCATTTCGAGGCACTTCGGTTTTATCCGATTTTGCTTGTGGATCATCGCCTCGATTTGCGTGCCCGTGTGCACGCATTTCGAGGCACTTTGGTTTTATCCTATTTTGCTTGTGGATCATCGCCTCGGTTTGCGCGCCCGTGTGCACGCATTTCGAGGCACTTCGGTTTTATCCGATTTTGCTTGTGGATCATCGCCGCCTGGTTTTGCGTGCAGCACGCATTTCGAGGCACTTCGGTTTTATCCGATTTTGCTTGTGGATCATCGCCTCGGTTTGCGTGCCCGTGTGCACGCATTTCGAGGCACTTCGGTTTTATCAAATTTTGCTTGTGGATCATCGCCTCGGTTTGCGTGCCCGTGTGCACGCATTTCGAGGCACTTCGGTTTTATCCGATTTTGCTTGTGGATCATCGCCTCGGTTTGCGTGCCCGTGTGCACGCATTTCGAGGCACTTTGGTTTTATAAGATTTTGCTTGTGGATCATCACTTCGGTTTGCGCGCCTGTGGGCACGCATTTTGAGGCACTCTGTTTTATCCGACGGCTTCTGATGTGAGCGTGGCTGAGGCTCACTCATGTTAGTATAAGTCCATTCTGCATTCCGTATGCCATTCCGCGCATTTCCCGGTTTGCGTGCTTGTGGGCACGCACTTCGGGGCACTTCATTTTTCATCATACACATTGCATTATATATGTCATTTCATGTCCATTGTATTATATATGTCATTTCATGTCCATTGCACTCCGTATGTCATTCTCTCGGTTTGCGTGCCCGTGGGCACGCATTTCGAGGCATCTCATTTTCATAACATTGTGCATGCTAGACTGTATCTCAGTTGCATTCATGCATATCATGCATATCGTATCGTGTTCGGGATAGGAGTTAGCTTGCACGGAAGCGATGCGTTTCAGACTCGGTGACGGAACGTGTCTCAATTCCCCAGTCATCGACACTCCGGATTACCCATGATGGAGTTAGGTTTAGTTGTAGCATTCATGTGCATTCATCCTATATTGAGTTGTGCATTTCGGTTCCTCGGCCATCATGCATCGGTATGCGTGATTGGTGGCACGAGGACCGAGGCATGCATATATCTGTGAAATACATTGCTGTGCCCTTTTCCTGCTCTCTGTTACAGCAAAATCAGGAATCAACAGCTTTTCAGAGCTCGGCACGCATTTCAAGAAACATTGTGAAACAGAGGCTGATTGGGGCATCGCCGTGGATTTCTGCGCCAAACAGCTCCAACATACATCATTCAGCAGAAGCGAGGCAGTCCCTGGCTTGCATGCCAGCTTACAGCTTTCTTAGTTAATTTGTTAATTAATTAGGAATTTGTATATTATTCGGACTGTAATATTCTTTTATTCGGACATTCAGACTGTATTATTTATTCGGACCCTCTGCGCGAGGGCACAACTGTAATAAGGGTGCGTGCGTGTGATGTATGTCTTCCAACCCCACGTCTTTCTCCCTTTTATTTACCCGCTTTGAATGGTTAGATTAGGGCATATTTCAATTAGCATACAGTATGATAGCATGTTTGCATTCATTCATCTGTTTTGCATGCACCGGGCTCGGCACATCATACAAACTGCATTGTATTTCAATTCCTAAGTTGAATACTTGTTAATTGTAACATTTCACATGCCATGTTTAGGACAACCGAGCCTGCTATAGTTGCATTTTGCATGTGTTGCATTAGGCATTCCAGCATACTTAGGATCATGCATGATTTCTAATCAATTTCTGTTTTGGCTTGGAGTACTCGGTGAGTTTTATGCTTTAGCATCCTTGCATGCGTGTGAGTGTTGCCATGATAGCATGCTTGCCATGAGGCTATTTGCTTATATGATATGACTGCCTGAATGCCTGTGGGTGAAGGTTGGGTTATTTGGAGTGGAACAAATCATTGACTGTTTGTTTTAAGCCCACTAGAATAGTGGCAAAATCACATCATGTTTTCTAAGCCCACCTGAGGGTGGCAAATCCATATCTTAGCCTGCCTGCGGGTAGCACCATCACACCATTTTCAAACAAACAAACACGAAGTGATTTGTTCCAATTCAGACGACCCGGTCTATACTTGTTTGCTGCGAGCATCACATAGTAAAATCTAGGCTAATAACCGGAATAAGAACACACAATGTTTTCAAATACAGATATCATGGTTAGTAGAGGCCGGTCTTTGACCGGGCGAAAGGGTGCTCACGGCAGTGACCTTCTTCGTACCCAAGTTCCCGAGCCAAGGTAACTTTGGTGATGACGGACACGTGGCCTTTTGGCACCGAGTCGTGGTTTCTAAATTTCCCATTTTAAAATATTTAGGTGGCGACTCAGATTCCGCAAAGCAGTCCATGTTTGGCACTTCTTTCAAAAAAATCTGTTTTCAAAACGATTTGCCGGATTTGGACTCTTTGGTTCAAGATTAAGAACCGTGACATTTGAGTCCTTCGAACTGTAGTGACCCAATATCGAACCAGAACGGGGAGACTCGCACTCTTCCCCGGGATTGCGTTCGGGGACGTCTACACTATCATACTTTGTTCACTCAATGCATCTATCACACTTTGCGTTCACCTTTAATGTATCTATCATACTCTGTTCACTCAGTGCATCTATCACACTTTGTGTTCACTTTTAGTGTATCTATCATACTCTGTTCACATAGTGCATCTATCACACTTTGTGTTCACCTTTAGTGTATCTATCATACTCTGTTCACATGGTGCATCTATCACACTTTGTGTTCATTTTTAGTGTATCTATCATACTTTGTTCACTCAGTGCATCTATCAGACTTTGTGTTCACCTTTAGTGTATCTATCATACTCTGTTCACATAGTACATCTATCACACTTTGTGTTCATTTTTAGTGTATCTATCATACTTTGTTAGCTCAGTGCATCTATCACACTTTGTGTTCACCTTTGGTGTATCTATCATACTTTGTTCACTTAGTGCATCCCTCACACTTTGTGTTCACCCTTTGTGTATCCATCACACACGCTCACCTTGTGTATCCATCACACTTTGCTTCATATAGTGTATCCATCACACTCGCTTCACTTTGTGTATCTATCACACTACACTCGCTTTGTGTATCTATCGCACATACTTACTCACTCTGTGTATCTATCACACTTCGTTCACTTTTGTGATTGCATAATCTTCTTACATCCTTTCTGCATGTGATGTAGTTTGATTTGTATTTGCTTGCTTAAAATGTTGCATTTATTGTGTATAATTGCTTCGTTACAGCTTTCTTTGCATGATCATAAGTTATGACCGGCTTTGTGCATGTCTCTTGCATTTTTCCCCTGCCTGCGGCCACATCTCTTGTTTATCTCGCCTATTTGTCTAAGTTTTCGGCCTCGTCAAAAATGGATCGTCTCTAGGCTTTGACATTCACTCCGGTCACTTATGAATTTCGAGTTCTGTCAAAGAGGGGCAACTGTAGACTCCCCATTTTTGACCGACCTTAAGACTCAGACGTCATCGATTGAGCGCTCGGTGATGACACATGTTGTGCTCGTTCTGAGGTTACAGAGTCTCGACTGAGAGCCTTGCCTCCGGACCTCGAGACTCTTTTGTGCTTTGCCTCGGTATGCGAATCAAGTTCTATTTTCTCTTCCTGAAGGGAGGGCGAGATCTCGTAGACCATCTCTCAGTGGCCGTAGTCTACTTTTCATGGTCGTAGACCACTGTTCTCGTTTGGAGACCAGTTTCCGGTTTTCGGAGCCGTCGGCCGCGCGCCTCGGTTCGGGACCCGCCTAACTTTCTCTGTTTGGCACGGTTTTTGGAGAGTTTGAACATTTTGAACCTTCGTTTTAGCTTCTTGAGGAAGCTTGAACCTTTTGAACCTTCATTTTAGCTTCTTGAGGAAGCTTGAACCTTTTCAACCTTCGTTTTAGCTTCTTGCGGAAGCTTGAACCTTTTGAACCCTTGTTTTAGCTTCTTGAGGAAGCTTGAACCTTTTGAACCTTCGTTTTAGGTTCTTGAGGAAGCTTGAACCTTTTAAACCCTTGTTTTAGTTTCTTGAGGAAGCTTGAACCTTTTGAACTTTCGTTTTAGCTTCTTAAGGAAGCTTGAACCTTTTGAACCCTTGTTTTAGCTTCTTGAGGAAACTTGAACCTTTTGAACCCTTGTTTTAGCTTCTTGAGGAAGCTTGAACCTTTTGAACCCTTGTTTTATCTTCTTGAGGAAGTTTGACCCTCTTGAACCTTTGCTCTAGCTTCTCCAAGAAGCTTGAACCCTCTTGTTTCTCTATAAGAGAGGGCCTCCCTCTCCTTCAGAGGGGTTGAAAAAAATTTTGTCCAAGGAAAAGCACATATATTTCTCTATATCTCTACATTCTAGGCTTAGAAAGGGTGTTTGTTCTTGGCCTTTAACACCACACCTCATAGCCACACACCTCCACCATTGATCTAAGGTTCTTTGAGGATCTTGAGAAGTCTCAAAGAGCTAGTTTTTGGTCCAAGAAGCTTCTGGTTTTGCTGAAGCTACAAGGGTAACACACTATTCCTTCTTTTAAGCTTTATTTTGCTCCATCTTTTAGTCATACTTGCAAGCATATTTGAGCTTTAGTGTAAACTAAAAAAATTCTTATTTTGAGGCCCTTAACATGTTTGTTTAAGATCATTTTTCCGTTGGGGGTCATCTACCCCCTTACATGCTTCATTTTACCTTGTTTTGAGCCATGCCTTAGAGCATTTGTGTTGGCCTTTGTTTGGCCTTTTAGCCACTGAAATCTAGCAGATTTTTAGTGGCTAGTATGCTGTTTTGAGCACCAAAATCGGAGAGGGGTGACCCTCTCTCTCCTTGTTTTGTTTTCTAGCATTTTTTGTCTGACAAAGTAGCCCTTATTTTCATGCTTCCAAGCCATGTTTCAGGCCATTTTTGATGAGTTTTAGGACCTACATAGGCTCTGTCTAGAGCTTGTTTTGCCATATTGGATGTCCATTTTGCATGTGTAGAATAACCCTCTTCATAGCATATCAACGGAGCATCTCATTCTTGCATACATTAACCATGTTTCAGTGGGTCTTTAGGCTTTATTTGGCATGTCATACCTCTACCTTTTGCTGGTTTAGTGGCCTCTTGATTGCCTCACATGCTTGTAGTGCAAATCCTCTTTACTAGCTTAAATTGCATGCTATTTTGGCCTTTGATTCTAGCACTTTTTGGCCATGCCTTAAATTGATTTTGTGCATGTTTTGGATTTCCTTAGCTCTGGTTTGGGCCTCATGGTCGAATGATGTTTTCTATGCATGGTTGTAGTTCAGTACCCTTGCCTAGCTTTGAGTTTTGAAGCCTATTGCATGCGTATTTTGAGGTGTTTCCATGTTTTGGCATCATTGTGAATCATATTTCAGAGCTTATATGTATCCATATTCCCATGTTTTCCACTCTTTAAATGTGTTTGAGAGTTATGCATGAATACCTCATTTTTAGACCATTGCATGGGCTTCATTTCCATGCTTTGCGAGCAATCATTTTAGTCCATATTTGCTACTGTTTTGGCCTACATAGGGACCGTTTGGGGCTGGTTTGTCCATTTGAGTATTGCTTTGCATGCCTATAGTGTAATCCACTTCACTAGTTTCGGTATTTGGGCCATCTAGCATGCATTGTGTGAGGTGTTTGCATGATTCGGAACCATCTTGCATGTCATTTCAGAGCTGGAAAATATGTGATTATATGCCATATTCCATGATTACCATGCTTTGGTGGAGTTGCACTTTGTGCCTTAGGTTTGGTCCCTTGCATTTGTGCATGTTTGCATGTGTGTTGTTGCCTCATTTTCATCATGTATGGCCACTGATTTGAGTGTGGCTGTGGCCCATTCATTTTAGTTTAAGTCCATCTTGCATTATGTATGCCATATCCATGTTGTCGCATGCTTGATCGTCGCATTGTGTATGCCTTGTTCATGTCTTCGTGCATGTCCATCTTTGTATGTGCATTGCGTATGCCATATAGTTCATGTGCATTGAGTATGCCATTGATTAGTTCATAGCATTGTATATGCCATTTGCATGCTTGCATGTCATTTCATGCATCTTCGCATCACTTAGTTGCATAGCAGTTAGGTTGCATGCTAGTCGTATTGTGTATGCCATGTATATTGCATTGTGTTTGGAATAAGGTTTAGTCCAAACACGGGAAACGAGGGACGTTTCATACTCCAAGTGACGAAACGTGCCTCAATTCTCGGTCGCCGACACTTCGGATTACCGATGATGGAGTTTAGGCCTTGTTGTGTTTATATGTGCATTCATTTTACATCGAGTCGTGCAATCCGACTCCTCGACCATCATGCATCGAGATGCATGATTGGTGGCATGAGGATCGAGGAATACACTCCCTGGAGCTTGTGCAATGTTGGAGAGAGTGGTCATGCACACATATGTTGGAAATACTTTGCCATGCCCCTTTCTTGCTCTCTGTTGCAGCAAACCGAAAACTAGCAGCAAAAACTGGTCAGCAGCCTTCTGGAGCTTTGTACAGTGTTCTTGGTCCAATTGCAAACAAAGGCAAATCGGGGCATCACGATGGATTTCCCGACAAGGCGACTTGAGCATGCATGCATCCCTATCATTCGAAACAGAGCTGAGGCAGTCCATTTGGTTTAATTTGCATGCTAGTTTCATTACTTAGTTAATTCGTTAATTAATTAATGTTGTGTAATAATTAGTTTAATTAGCTTAGATTAGCTAGTTTATTCTGTACTATTCATTTGGACCCTCCGAGAGAGGGCAATGTTGTAATAAGTGTGCGTGTGTGTGTGATGCATGCCTTCCAACCCCACGTCTTTCTCCCTTTTATTTACCAGCTTATGATGGTTAGTTTAGGGCACGTTTCAATTAACATACTTATGCTCGCATGTTTGCATCCACTTATCTGTCTTGCATGCACCGGGCTCGGCGCATCATACTAACTGCATTATATTTCAATTCCGAGTTGAATACGTGCATCAGTTGTTGCATTTCATATGCCATTTTAGAATAGACGAGCCTATCTTAGTTGCATTAGGCATTTCAGCATAGTTAGGATTCATGCATGATTTCTAATTAGCTTTTTTCTTTGGCTTGGAGTACTCGGTAAGTATTTATGCTTTAGCATCCTTGCATGCGTGTGAGTGACTGCCATGATGGCATGCTTACCATGAGGCTATTTGCTTATGTGATATAACTGCCTGAATGCCTGTGGGTGAAGGTTGGGTTATTTGAATTGGAACAATTCACCAATTAAGAGTTTTAAGCCCACTTGAGAGTGGCAAAATCATGTTTTCTTAAGCCCACTTGAGGGTGGCAAATCCACGTCTTAGCCTACTTGCGAGTAGCACCATCAAACCATCTTTCAAATAAACAAACATGAAACATTCTGCTCCAACTCAAACGATCCATTCTATACTTGTATGTTGTGTGCATCACATAGTTATTCTAGGCTAATAACCGGAATAAGAGCACATAATGTTTTCAAAACTTGATATCATAGTTAGTAGAGGCCAATCTTTGATCGGGCGAGCGGGGGTGCTCACGAAGTGACCTTCCCCAATCGTACCCAAGTTCCCAAGCCGAGGCAACTTTGGTGATGACGGACACGTGGCCTTAGGCACGAGTCCGGGTTTCCTAAATCCCCCAAAAATAAAATATTTAGGTGGCGACTCTGTATCTGGAAAAGCAGTCCATGTTTGGCACTTCTTTCTAAAAATCAGTTTTTCAAAATGATTTGCCAGATTTGGACTCTTTGATGATTCATCAGTCTTGCATCGCACTCCACGAGATTAGATACAAGACCGTGACATTGAGTCCAAACTGTAGTAAGCCTCAATGAACAAAAAGAGATTCCCTCCCGGGACGTTCAAGGAGGTCTACACTCACAAGCAAAAGTGTTGAGAATTTAGGCTTTAAGGCAAAATATTTGGAGAGAAAGGATTCTAGAGAGAGAGAGAGAAATTTTTTCTCTTCAAAAATTTCCAACCCCTTGCACGCAAGAGGAAGACTTCTATATTTAGAAGATACAAAATCCTCTCAACAAGATCCAACCATCCACGTGCAAGCAAATGCTCCAATCTGTGCAAACAGCTAGCACAAAATATCATAAAATATCTACTGATGTACTGGTGGTCGACCGGCCATCAGTGATGGCCGACAAGGGCTCATTGATGGCCGGTAGGGCATATCATTGGCCGGCAGGCCAAAATCCATGGCCGGCAGTGCCTTATCATGGCCGGCAATGCATCAAGAATAACATGCTGGAAGGACCAAAACATGGTCCAAAAATGAGATAGAATTGATGCACGGTTTGGAAAGCTCAAACCTGTGGCGTTCTGCCACGGAATTCGAGCGCTCGACAAGCAATCAAACTTGTCACTGGATGTACCTGCAAGAACATCCAAGTCTTGAGGACGGTAAAAAATGGGGTGTCTACATGGAGTAAGACACGTGTTGTCTCCCACCTATGGGGATTTGAACAAATTATCTATTGAAAGATTGCATATCTGTTTAGAAATATCGGTATTGGGCTATCGGTGGAGGATAGCTATGATTGTTGTAGAAATTGCATGATGATTAGGTTAATTGCAACTAATCTATTGTTAGTTGTCATTGAATAGGACTATGTTTAAATATATTGTATATGTTTGTTGCTTTGGAGGTGAAAGGGGATGTACTCCATTGTTTGGGAGGAGATAGGGGATGGACTCCATTGAAATTAAGTTGACCGGAGTGTCTAGGGTGAAAGTCCCGAAATTATGTATACATGGGTGCCGATTCCCGCGGATGAAATTTTCGTAAAATGACAAATTGAAGTGTTTATGTATTGGTTGTATTAATTGGAGAACCACTAAGTTGTAGTCTCAGTTGGGCTATTGAAAGATAATGAAAGATAATGAAATTAGCTTATGAATTGAGATGATATGAAGCAACTGGAAATGAAATAAAAGAAATGGATTGAAATATGACTTTTGTAATGTCCTCAAAATAAAGTATAAGACAACCATTCATATAATCCATAAAACATAATAGAAAGATTACATATTACTTTTATCAGAGTATTCTTTACAGAAGGTATTAAACAAATAAATGCCCTACGGGCTTATAGTTTTCCAAAAGATAACTTGGTTGCAACAAAAGAAGAGTCCTAGCTCTATACATAGAAAGCCCTAGGCTTGAATATACATTTAACATCAAAATGAATAACAAAAGGGAGTCTTTGACTCCAAAACCTCCCAAGCTAAGATCTCGGAGGCAGCATATCACCTGTACCTGAAAAATAGTGTCCCAAGTAGGGTGAGCCAAAGCCTAGTAGAGATATGTTAAACCGTATATGAGAATTAACTAAAACATTAGCATCCGATAAATGTTTAACACTTGAAAACCAACCTACACTCTTTCCATAACCAATCAACATTGACGTCCATATTTCAATCCACTTTCAGTTATTTATCCAAATCAATTCATTAACATGATTCATTTTTATCCAAACAATTCAAAATGAGACTACAACTCATATTTCAGCACTTCAATTATCAACATCCTTCAAATGTATATAAGGTTTTGGGACTTTCACCCTGGACAATCCGGCCAACTTAATTATCAATGGAGTCCATCTCCTATCTCCTCCCAAACAATGGAGTACATCCCTTATCTCATCCCAAACAAAGATACATATGCAATGTGCTTAAACACGTTGTCATATACAATGACCAATTCAATCACATATACAATGTGGTAATCCACCCGTCATATTCAATGACATAATCCAATTGATTAGTTTCAATTTACCTAATGATCATGCATTTTCTACAACAATCATGGTTATCCTTCACCGATAGCCCAAGACAGTTATTTCTAAACAGATAAATAAATCTATCAAACAGATAATTTACCAACTTTTCTATATGTGAGTGATTTATCAATCCAACTGCACCATTTAATCACATTTTCCCCCAATGTCATAACTTCTAGACCAATTTTATATTTCCACAATTGATTTCATTATTTACACAAATAATACATATATTTCAAATTAGGGCATTCACTCCCTTTTCTCAAATATTGCCCCCAAGGCCAAATTTCACCCATTACACACAATTAACCCCCTTTTCAAGACACCACATACATATGGAACCCAACATTAGGAAACCCCTCATTTATAATTTCAAACTCAATCCTAACTTTACCCAAAATTCCCAAATTCCACCATTTATACAAAATAACCAATATCTATGTCAAAACTCATATTAAGGAGTAGATTATCCCTACCTCAAAAAGAGAAGACGAGCCAAACAAGAGAGAAAATCCAAAGATGTCAAAACCCCAGTCTATTCAGTTCAAAAGGTAGATCTTGAGATGCACCAACTTTTTAATGAAGACACAAGGGTGTAAAGATCACTAGATCTAGGTCAAAATGTAGAGAGAGAGGCTCTGAACTTAGGGTTTTGGAAAGTTTTAGAGAGAGAAAGGACAGAAAAAGTGATTTAAAAGGTCACTTTCGCGATCTGATGTACGCACAGTCCACTCGAGCGGATAGTTTGGCGCTCGAGTGTCAGACACATAGATTTGTCCCGCTCGAGCGCGATAAAGGCCGCTCGAGCACCAAGACACAATAGCAAGGCACTACTCGATCGAGCGCAATGAGACCCGCTCGAGTGTAGAATACATTCATCCAATATTTTACAGACTTCAGACAGTCACTCGAGCGCCAGAGGGGCTGCTAGAGCTCAGACCCACTCGAGCATAAGAAACTCCACTTGAGCGTTAAAAATACTTCTGCAGTATTTTTGCAGACGCACAAAGTACTGAATGATTGCAAATCCCTCTTGAGCGCAAGAAGGCCCGCTCGAGCGGAAGACCAAAATTCTAGGCAACAAGGTTCTAGACCAACTAGCAACCCACCTATTCTGAACACACTCAAGACATCCCAAAACTCAAATACAAGGAATTGAAGGATGGAAACAAGATACAAACAACAACATAGAACCACTAAACCCGAGTCCGGACACAATGAAAGTCGGGGAAAAACCTGGATCGCTATAACTTTGGTACCTTATGATCATATAAAATGGAAATCTTTGTCTAAGGCATTGCATATGCACATTGTACTTATACCTTTGTTAAATTTCATATACTGTGTTAGATTGTTCTTACTGGGCTTTGGCTCACCCTATTTCAGGAAAAAAAAAAACCATTTTCAGGTGTTGATGTTATGCCTTCACCAAGGAAGTAGATTGGAAGGAGTTCAGAGCACGGACTTCTCTTTTGTACTTATTTGTATAGCTAAGGGAAAAAATTGTATAGAGTTAGACTCTCTTTTATTGTGACCAAGCAATGACTTGGAAAGATGTAAGCTTATAGGGCATATGAGTATATGTTTAGTTTTAGTTCTCTTAATATTGCAATACATGCTATAGATTCAGGATGAACATTTATGAATGTATAACGCATGTGTTAACTTTTGTAAACGAACTCTGATGAATGAACGTGTTTTATTTCTATTATTCTTCCGCTTGTGAATTGGATGTATTGTATTATTTTTACAGTGTTACATGAACGTTGAAAAGAGGTGTGTATCACCGAATTAAGTTGGCATGTGTGTCTTAGATGAAAGTCTCAAAAAATGCACGTATACATGGGTGCTAGTTCCCGCAAACAAAATATCCGTAAAATGGCAATAGCAGCGCTTGTATAGGCTACGTTTACATAGGTGTTGTTTCACGATTTTTCGCGGAAAAACTATCCATGAAAGGTTGTACCGGTTTGAGATTTCCCCCTTGTTTTCTATTGTGAGGACATGGTTTGAAAATTATGATATAACCTGAGCATGGCATGGTCTTTGGTAAAAAAAAATGTAAAACATTTTGACATGAGTATTTCATATGTATTTTACCCTTATATCTTTGTTAAGATTCATATATTGTGTTGGATTATCTCTACTGGGCTTTGGCTCACCCTATGTGGGAAAAACATTTCAGGTGTTGATAATATGCCTTCGCCGAGGCGGTAGCTTGAGAGGATTTGGAGCAAGAGCTTCTTTTATTGTATTTGTTATGTATAGCCAAGGGTTTTTGAATGTAATGGACCTGAAGTCCATTTTTGTGGTAACCAAGTCTCATCTTGGAAATATGTAAACCCTCAGGGCATTTTTATCTGTTTATCTTCCATTCTTTCTTTTAACTTGCAACATATGTTATAGATTTAGGACTAGGCATTGTGAATGTGCACCGCATATGTTTCTCTTTTGTAAATCACATTGGACTTAATGGAAGATATTCCTCTTATTATTGTTGTGATAATTGGATATTGTGGATGGATTATTATAATTATTTCGGGGCCTTACAAGTGAAGTATTAGAACTGTGTTATTCTTTTATAAGACAACATAATTTTAATTGTTAATTGTCAATATAACAATTTTAATCTATTTACACTATATATTATAGTAAAAGAATATTTGTAACAAAACTCTTAAATTTATATATAAAATTTTATTTACAAGAAACAAAATACAAAAAATTAAAATAATTACCATATTTTTATCCTATACATATCACGGATGACATGGTACTAATGTATATAGATATATATATATATATATATATATGTGGGGGGCGTAATGAAAAAGACTTCCATAGTCAAAGTATATGGTGATTGATATGGCAACCACGCTTGTGGAAAAATTTGTGTATAAATTAAAGTCTTGAACCACCAATTAGTTATCCATCCAAACAAAAAAAAGACAATGAGATCTTTAGAGAAACTACTCTGCCTTGTTTCTTTAGTCCTGTGTGCCATAAAACGAAAATACTAATTTTAATAATTTTTTTCAAAACTATTAAAGATGTTAGTCAATAAATTATCTTTAATATATGCAGTTCCTCTCTTCTTTTTTGTGAGCTCTTATGTTTTCAGAAAAAAAAAAAAAAACATATGTGATTTAAAGTTTTGAATCTTTTTTGTATAGGAAGTTAAAAAATAAATTTTAGAATTTAAAATATAACTGTACAAAACCATATCCTTTTAAATATAGCTATATTTATAATTAATTTTAATCTATCTATTACCTATCCTTATTTATATTATTATATAAATAAAAACATTGTACGCTAATTGAAGTTCAGTGTCATTAATTTCTTCCTATTATAAATTTTATTTTAAATCTTATAAGATTTGTTCAATGAATAATGTTCAATATTTGTAAAAGAAATTCTAATATCTTCCTTCCAAAAATTAATATAGCAAGTCTACAAAATCATATTTTAAAATTCAAAATTATTAATATTTTTATTTTTATTTTTATTTTTATTTGTTTGGTTTGAAATAAGCATGTTAAAGTATAAATAGATATCCGAATAAAATTATACATATTAATAAGTATGGCATTAATTTTAATTGTAATCACATATTTTTAAATACTTTATTCATTTTTTAACTTTTTCTTGATATTTTAAATTACATATTACGATAATGCTTCTTTACTCATTAAATTTTTAAAATTCCTTTGCTTATTTCTCTTTCATATAACAATTTTTTAAAATTGATATATTTTTATTCTAAAATAGTGAAGTATTAGATCTATGCCATTTTTTTATTTTTTTTTATAGCAAAGCATAATTTTAATTGTTAATTGTCAATACAACAATTTTAATCTATTTATACTATATATTATGGTAAAGGAACATTTGTATCAAAATTCTTAAACTTATACATCAAATTTTATTTATGAGAGACAAAACATAAAAAATTAAAATAATTATTGTATTTTTAATCCATATATAACACAGATGACGTGCTAGTGATATATATATATATATATGTGTGTGTGTAAGTGTGTGTGGGCCTAATTAAAAAGACTTCCATAGGCAAAGTATAGGGTGATTTATATGGCAACCAGGCTTGTGGAAAAATTTGTGTATAAATTAAACGCTTGAACCACCAATTAGTTATCCTTCAAAAGGCCCCAAAAAAAAAAATAAATAAAAAAAAAAAAATAATGTGACGTTTAGAGAAACTACTCCGCCTTGTTTCTTTAGTCCTGTTTGCTATAAAACAAAAATATCTTAACTAAATTTTTTCAAAATTATTAAAAGTGTTAGTCAATTTTTTATCTTTAATATGTGCAGCTCTCTCTTCTTTAATGGTACTTCTCTCTCTATTCCACTATGAGTTCATATGTTTTTAGAAAAAAATTATATATAACTTAAAATTTTGAATCTTTTTTGTACAGTAAATTAAAAAATAAATTTTAAAATTTAAAATATAGCTATACAAAACCGTATCCTTTTAAATATAGCTATATTTATAATTAATTTTAATCTATCTATTACCTACCCTTATTTATATTATTATGTAAATAAAAATATTGTACGCCAATTGAAGCTCAAAGTCCTAATCTATTTTTTTTAATTTAAAACTGTTAAAATACATATGTTACAATATCATTAATTTCTTCCTATTATAAATTTTATTTTAAATCTTATAAGATTTGTTCAATGAATAATGTTCAATTTTATGTAAAAAAATTATAATATCTTCCTTCCAAAAGTTAATATAGCAAGTCTACAAAATCATATTTTAAAATTCAAAATTATTAATATTTTTATTTTTTATTTTTTATTTTTTGTTTGAAATAATATAAATAGATATCCAAATAAAATTATACATATTAAGAAGTATGGCATTAATTTTAATTGTAATCAAATATTTTTAAAGACTTTATTCATTTTTTAACTTTTTCTTGATATTTTAAATTACATATTACAATAATTCTTTTTTACTCATTAAATTTTTAAAATTCCTTTACTTATTTCTCATTCATATAACAATTTTTTTAAATTGATATATTTTTATTCTAAAATAGTAAAGTATTAGATCTATGCCATTTTTTTATAAAAAAAATTTAATTTTAATTGTTAATTGTCAATACAACAATTTTAATCTATTTATACTATATATTACGGTAATGGAACATTTGTATCAAAATTTTTGAACTTATACATCAAATTTTATTTATGAGAGATAAAATATAAAAAATTAAAATAATTATCGTATTTTTATTCCATACATAACACAGATGACATGCTAGTGATAAATATATATATATATATATATATATATATGTGTGTGTGTGTGGGGCCTAATTAAAAAGACTTCCATAGTCAATGTATAGGGTGATTTATATGGCAACCAGGCTTGTGGAAAAATTTGTGTATAAATTAAAGCCTTGAACCACCAATTAGTTATCCATCAAAAGGCCCCAAAAAAAAAAAAAAAAAAAAAAAAAAACAATGGGACGTTTAGAGGAACTACTCTCCCTTGTTTCTTTAGTCCTGTTTGCTATAAATGAAAATAATTTTACTAAATTTTTTCAAAATTATTGAATGTATTAGTCAATTATTTATCTTTAATATGTGCGGCTCTCTCTTCCTTTATGGTACTTCTCTCTCTATTCCACTGTGAGTTCATAAGTTTTTAGAAAAAAAATCACATGAAACTTAAAATTTTGAATCGTTTTTGTATAGGAAATTAAAAAATAAATTTTAAAATTTGAAATATAGCTGTACAAAACCATATCCTTTTAAATATAGCTATATTTATAAATAATTTTAATCTATCTATTACCTATCCTTATTTATATTATTATATAAATAAAAATGTTGTACGATAATTAAAGTTCAAAGCCCTAATCTATTTTTTTTTTAATTTAAAATTATTAAAATGCATATGTTGCAATATCATTAATTTCTTCCTATTATAAATTTTATTTAAAATCTTATAAGATTTGTTCAATGAATAATGTTCAATTTTTGTAAAACAATTCTAATATATTCCTTCCAAATTAATACAGTAAGTCTACAAAATCATATTTTTAAAATTCTAAATTATTAATATTTTTATTTATTATTATTATTTTTTTGGTTTTAAATAAGCATGTTAAAGTATAAATAGATATCCAAGTAAAATTATACTTTTTAATAAATATGGAATTAATTTTAATTATAATCACATCTTTTTAAAGTCCTTTTTCATTTTGAAACTTTTCTTGTTATTTTAAATTACATGTTACGATAATTTTTTTTTACTCATTAAATTTTTTAAATTTCTTTAATTATTTCTCTTTCATATAACAACTTTTTAAAATTTATATAATTTTATTCTAAAATAGCGAAGTATTAGATATATGTCATTTTATTTTATTTTTATAACAAAGCATAATTTTAATTGTTAATTGTCAATATAACAATTTTAATTTATTTATACTATATATTATAGTAATTGACTATTTATAACAAAACTCTTAAATATATATATAAAATTCTATTTATGAGAGACAAAATATAAAAAATTAAAATAATTACCGTATTTTTATCCTATACATGGCATGAATGACGTGCTAGTGATA
This sequence comes from Camellia lanceoleosa, assembly GCA_025200525.1. Classification (NCBI taxonomy): domain Eukaryota; kingdom Viridiplantae; phylum Streptophyta; class Magnoliopsida; order Ericales; family Theaceae; genus Camellia; species Camellia lanceoleosa. The sequence goes on along the minus strand of CM045759.1, from coordinate 167,535,196 downwards.
TATAGGCCCTGTTTGGTAGAGCTGTGGGAAGCTGCTTATAGCTTATGCCCAAACAGCTTATAGCTTATAACTTTCAGCTTAAGCTGATTTCCAGCTTATTCTCAAAGCATATCCAGCCCAGCTCACAGAATAAGTTGATTTTCAGCTTCCACAAAGCTATAAGCTATAAGCATAACTCTACACTCAATATATCAAAAGCAATTAAATTAAAATTTGAAAGTTGAAATTAAGCCCTGACAAACAGGGCTATATATATCTCTGTGGCCTTGTATGGGGTTTCCATAGTCAAAGTACGTATATGGCGATTGATATGGCATCCAAGCTTGTGGAAAAATTTGCTTTTAAAGTAAAGTCCTGAACCACCAATTAGTTATCCATCAAAAGGCAAAAAAAAAAAAAAAAAAAAAATTGAAAAAAGTCTTTAGAGAAACTACTATGCCTTGTTTCTTTAGTTCTGCTTGCTATAAAATGAAAATACTAATTTTGATAAATTTTTCAAAACTATTAAAAGTATTAGTCAATAAATTATCTTTAATATGTTCCGTTCCTCTCTTCTTTTATGGTAATTCTCTCTCAATTCCATGGTGAGTTCATATGTTTTCAGAAAAAACTCATATTTAATTTAAAATTTTGAATTTTTTTGTATAGGAAGTTGAAAAATAAATTTTAGAATTAAAATATAACCATACAAAATCATATCCTTTTAAATATAGCAATATTTATAATTAATTTTAATCTATCTATTACCTATCCTTATTTATATTATTATATAAATAAAAATGTTGTACGCTAATTGAAGTTCAAAGTCCTAATCTATTTTTTTTTTTAATTTAAAATTGTTAAAATGCATATGTTACAATATCATTAATTTCTTCCTATTATAAATTTTATTTTAAATCTTATACGATTTGTTCAATGAATAATGTTCAATTTTTGTAAAAAAATTATAATATATTTCTTCCAAAAGTTAATATAGCAAGTCTACAAAATCATATTTTAAAATTCAAAATTATTAATATTTTTATTTTTATTTTTTGTTTTAAATATGCATGTTAAAGTATAAATAGATATCCAACTAAATTATAGGTACTGATAAGTATGGCATTAATTATAATTGTAATCACATCTTTTTAAAGTCTTTATTCATTTTTTAACTTTTTCTTGATATTTTAAATTACATATTACTATAATTCTTTCTAACTCATTAAATTTTTAAAATTCGTTTAATTATTTCTCTTTCATCTAACAACTTTTTTAAATTGATATATTTTTGTTCTAAAATAGTGAAGTATTAGATCTATGTCGTTTTTTTTTTATAATAATAATGTATAATTTTAATTGTTAATTGTCAAAACAACAATTTTAATCTATTTATACCATATATTATAGTAAAGGAACATTTGTATCAAAATTCTTAAACTGATACATTAAATTTTATTAACGAGAGACAAAATACGAAAAATTAAAATAATTATCATATTTTTATCCCATACATAACAAGACGACAAGCTAATTATACATATATATATATATATGTTTGTGTGATTGATATGGCAGCCAGACTTCTGGAAAAATTAGTGTATAAATTAATGCCCTGAACCACCAATTAGTTATCCATGAAAAGCCATCAAAAGCCCATAAAAAACAGATTAAAAAAAAAAAAAAAAAAAAAAAAAAAAAAAAAACAGTATATATGTTTGGTTCCATTTTTTTAAAAATAGTTTTCAGAAATTTCTACTTTCTTATTTTTTGTGTTTTTTTGTTTTTACTGAATTTTTTTAATATTTTATGCAATTGTTTTACTTTTTAGACCCACCTAACATAAATACACCATGAAAGGGTAAAAATTATAAAAAAAATCTTTTAAAAATTCACTAAATACCAAAAATATAAAAAAAAATATAAGGATTCAGTACATTTTTTGTATTTTTATGTATTTCTTAATTTTTTTAAATATTGTTTCACATTTTTACTTTTTAGATACATCTAAGTAAGGTACATCTAAAAAAGTAAAAAAGAATGTTTAAAATTTTAAAAATATTCACTAAAAACAAAAAAATACGAAAATCAAAAAATTTAATTTTTAAAAAACTTAATTCAGAAAAGTCAAACCAAACATACTGAATGAGATCTTTAGAGAAACCACTCTCCCTTGTTTTTTGAGTCCTGTTTGCTATAAAACGAAAATACTAATTTTAATAAATTAGTTCAAAACTATTAAAGGTGTTAGTCAATAAATTATCTTTAATATATGCAGTTCCGCTCTTCTTTTCTGTGAGCTCATATATTTTTAGAAAAAAACATATCTGATTTAAAGTTTTGAATCTTTTTTGTATAGGAAGTTAAAAAATAAATTTTAGAATTTAAAATATAGCTGTACAAAACCATATCCTTTTAAATATAATTATATTTATAATTAATTTTAATTTATCTATTACCTATCCTTATTTATATTATTATATAAATAAAAATATTGTACGCTAATTGAAGTTCAAAGTCCTAATCTATTTTTTTTAATTTAAAATTGTTAAAATACATATGTTACAATATCATTAATTTCTTCCCATAATAAATTTTAATTTAAATCTTATAAGATTTGTTCAATGAATAATGTTCAATTTTTGTAAAAAAATTCTAATATCTTCCTTCCAAAAGTTAATATAGCAAGTCTACCAAATCATATTTTAAAATTCAAAATTATTAATATTTTTATTTTTATTTTTATTTTTTATTCTTTTGGTTTGAAATAAGCATGTTAAAGTATAAATAGATATCCAAATAAAATTATACATATTAATAAGTATGGCATTAATTTTAATTGTAATCACATAATTTTAAAGACTTCATTCATTTTTTAACTTTTTCTTGATATTTTAAATTACATATTATAATAATTCTTTTTTACTCAGTAAATTTTTAAAATTCCTTTATTTATTTCTCTTTCATATAACAAATTTTTAAAATTGATATATTTTTATTCTAAAATAGTGAAGTATTAGATCTATGCCATTTTTTTTTTTATAACAAAGCATAATTTTAATTGTTAATTGTCAATACAGCAATTTTAATCTATTTATACTATATATTATGATAAAGAAACATTTGTATCAAAATTCTTAAACTTATACATCAAATTTTATTTACGAGTGACAAAATATAAAAAATTAAAATAATTATTGTATTTTTATTCCATACATAACACAGATGACATGCTGGTGATAAATATATATACATATATATATATGTGTGTGTAAGTGTGTGTGGGGCCTAATTAAAAAGACTTCCATAGTCAAAGTATAGGGTGATTTATATGGCAACCAGGCTTGTGGAAAAATTTGTGTATAAATTAAAGCCTTGAACCACCAATTAGTTATCCATCAAAAGGCAAAATAAATAAATAAATAAATAAGAAGAAGGAAAAAACAATGGGAGGTTTAGAGAAACTACTCTGCCTTGTTTCTTTAGTCCTGTTAGCTATAAAACGAAAATAATTTTATTAAATTTTTTCAAAATTATTAAAGGTGTTATTCAATTATTTATCTTTAATATGTGCAGCTCTTTCTTCCTTTATGTACTTCTGTCACTATTCAAATGTGAGTTGATATGTTTTCAGAAAAAAAATCATAAATAACTTAAAATTTTGAATCTTTTTTGTACAAGAAAGTAAAAAATAAATTTTAAAAATTAAAATATAGCTGTACAAAATCGTATTATTTTAAATATAGCTATATTTATAATTAATTTTAATCTATCTATTACCTGTCCATATTTATATTATTATATAAATAAAAATGTTGTACGATAATTAAAGTTCAAAGTCCTAATCTATTTTTTTTTAATTTAAAATTATTAAAATGCATATGTTGCAATATCATTAATTTCTTCCTATTATAAATTTTATTTAAAATCTTATAAGATTTGTTCAATGAATAATGTTCAATTTTTGTAAAACAATTCTAATATATTCCTTCCAAAAGTTAATATAGTAAGTCTACAAAATCATATTTGTAAAATTCTAAATTATTAATATTTTTATTTATTAGTTTTTTTTTTTTTTTTGGTTTTAAATAAGCATGTTAAAGTATAAATAGATATCCAAGTAAAATTATACTTTTGAATAAATATGGCATTAATTTTAATTATAATCACATCTTTTTAAAGTCTTTATTCATTTTTGAACTTTTCTTGATATTTTAAATTACATGTTACGATAATTATTTCTTACTCATTAAATTTTTAAAACTTCTTTAATTATTTCTCTTTCATATAACAACTTTTTAAAATTTATATATTTTTATTCTAAAATAGAGAAGTATTAGATTTATGTCATTTTTTTTTTATGACAAAGCATAATTTTAATTGTTAATTGTCAATACAACAATTTTAATTTATTTATACTATGTATTATAGTAAATGACTATTTATAACAAAACTCTTAAACATATATATATATATATAATTTTATTTACGAGAGACAAAATATAAAAAATCAAAATAATTACCTTATTTTTATCCTATACATGGCACGGATGAGGTGCTGGTGATATATATATATATATATATATGTGGGGCCTAATTAAAAAGACGTCCACAGTCAAAGTATATGGCAGCCAGGCTTGTGGAAAAATTTGTGTATAAATTAAAGTCTTGAAGCACCAATTAGTTATCCATCAAAAGGCAAAAAAAAAAAAAAAAAAAAAAAAAGGAAAAAAGAAAAGAAAACAATGGGATCTTTAGAGAAACTACTCTGCCTTGTTTCTTTAGTCTTGTTTGCTAAAAAACGAAAATACTAATTTTAATAAATTTTTCAAAACTATTAAAGTTGTTAGTCAATAAATTATTATAGCGATCCCAGTTTCTAACTCGACCTTTATGATGTTTCAGACTCGGGTCTTATGGTTTAATTTTTTTTTGTTTGTCTTTCCCTCTTTTTGCCTTTGAATTTGAGTTTTGGGATGTCTTAGGCGTGTTCAGAACAGGTTGGTTGGGTATTGATTTAGAACCTTGTTGCCCAGAATTTTGGTCTTCCACTTGAGCGGGTCTTTTTGCACTCGAGCGGAGTTTGCAATCCTTTAGTACTTTGTGCATCTGCAAAAGATACTACAAAAGTGTTTTTCATGCTCAAGTGGAGTCTCTTGCGCTCGAGCGGGTCTGAGCTCGAACGACCTTTGTTGCGCTCGAGCGACTATCTGAAATATGTAAAATACTGGACAAGCGTATTCTACGCTCGAGCGGGTCTTGTTGCGCTCGAGCGGGTCTAATTTTTGTGTCTGACGCTCGAGCGTCGAACTTTCCACTCTAGCGGACTATACGTATATCAGATCGCGAAAATGACATTTTAAATCACTTTTTTTGTCCTTTCTCTCTCTAAAACTTTCCAAAACCCTAAGTTGAGAGCTTCTCTCTCTAAAATACCCTCTCTCTCTCTCTCTACATTTTGGCCTTGATCTAGTAATTTCCAACCCTTGTGTCTTCATTAAAAAGTTGGAGCATCTCAGGATCTTCCATTTGATCTGAGTAAAATCAAGTTTGGGGATCATTGAGGTTTCTCCACTTCTCCTTTGAGCTTCTACACTTGAGGTAGGGATATTTTACTCTCCTATATGGGTTTTAACATAAGTATTAGCCATTTTGTATAAATGGTGGGTTTGTGGAAGATTTGGGTAAAGTTGAGGTTAGGGTTTTGATATTTCAAAGAGGGGTTTCCTATTTTGGGTTCTATATGTATGTGAGACCTTATAAATGAGGTTGTTTGTGTATAATAGGGAAGATTTGGCCTTAGGTGAAATGTTTGAGAAAAGGGGGAAAATGCCCTAATTTGAACTATATACATTATTTGTGAAAATTACGAAATCATTATGGAAACATGAAATTGGTTGGAGAATCAAGAGATTGAAGGAAATTGTGGTTAAATGGTATAGTTGGATCGATGAATCACTCACCTATGGAAAATGTGATATATTATTTGCTAAGAAATTCATTTATCTCTTTAGATATATCTGTTTTGGGCTATCAGTGGAGGATAGCCATTATTCTTGTAGAAACTGCATGTTGATTAGGTAAATTGAAACTAATCAATTGGAATATGTCATTAAATATGACGGTTGGATTAAAATGTTGAATATGTGAATTGTTGGGTCATTGTATATGCCAACATGTTTAATACATTGTATATGTATTTTTGTATGGGAGGAGATAGGGGATGGACTCCATGGATAATTAAGTTGGCTGGAGTGTCCAGGGTGAAAGTCCTGAAATCTTATTTATATTTGGGTGTCGGTTCCCTCGAACGTAGTTCCGTAAAATGGCAAAATTATGGAAGTGTATGAATGATGTTTATGATTGAAGTGTTCATGAATGAGTTGTAGTCTCATTTTGAATTGTTTATATAATAATGAATTATGTCAACGAATTGACTTGGGTAATAACTGGAAGTGAATTGAAAAGTGGGTATCAATTTGATTGATTAATGAAAAGGTTTATGATGGTTTATAAGTGTTAAGCATTTATCGAATGATAATGTTTTAGTTATTTCTCATATGTTGTTTAGAATATCTCTACTAGGCATTAGCTCACCCTACTTGCGACACCATTTTTCAGGTACAGGTGATATGCCGCCTCCAAGGTCTTAGCTTGGGAGGTTTAGGAGTTAAAGACTCCCTTTTGATATTTTGTTCTGATGATTAAATGTATATTCAAGCTGAGAGCTTTTTATGTGTAGGGTTAGAACTCTTCTTTTGATGCAACCAAGTGATAACTTGGAAAGCTGTAAGCCCGTAGGGCATATATATTTTGTTGATAACATGTAATATTTTTGTAAAGAAGACTCTGATGAATGAAAATGTATTCTTTTCCTTATGCTCATGGAACTTGTGAATGAATGATTTATGTCTTAAATTGAGGGTGTTACAACTTGGTATCAGAGCGTACCGGGTTTGAATACTTTGGGTACGTGGGGAGTGGTTAGTACCACAATGGGTTTGTCCCGTTTGTTAGAGACTTAAATGTAATGTTATGTGCATATATGATAACATGTTTGTGTGATTATATGCGTTTGGGATTTAGTTTCAAAGATGTTGATCGTGTCTATGGGTTTCTGGGAGTCCTGTTGGAAAGGTATTTGATCATTGCCGTTTCTAACTGGAACTCTAGCAACGCCATGGGACGGTCATTATCCAGAAATGAAATTCATATGTGTTTATGTGGTTATGTGGTTATGTGGAGTGAATTACTGTTGCCCATTGTATTAGGACGCGAGTGAAATAGCTTCGGCATATTTGTGAATGTGCTAATGTCCTTGTTACCTTTATTAGGATGTCAAGACGAGGTCGTGGTGGTAGGCGTAGTAGGCCTAGAAGGCAGGAGATGCCTATACCAGATGAGATTCTGGCGCAGGAGGAAGGAGTTGGTCAGGCCAACGTGGCCAAATTAGAAGGTCAGCTGGCCATGGGCGCCTTAGCCTATGAAATGGCAGGAGCATTGAGGGAATCTATGGATATTCTCAAGGCTGATAATCAAGTCCAGGCCCATGTAGCTGAGGCAGGGCCATCTTTTCTGAAGAGGGAGTTCTTCTGGTCAAATCTGGACGAGTTTTTGGGTGACCATAAGGAGCCACTGAAGGCTAACGAGTGGTTGGAGCAGATGACGAAGACGTTTGAGATGCTAGGTATCGAAGACGGAGTTTTGCGAGTGACCTTGGCGTCCTTTCAGCTGAAGGAAGACACGGGTTAATGGTGGAAGTATGTGCGGGGGACGCATTGGTGGGACTTGGAAAGCCTTTGTTGAAGCCTTCCAAGGCAAGTATTTGCCAGCTACAGTAAGAGAGAAGTTGAGGGATCAGTTTTCTCAGCTCAAACAGTTGAATACGCTTGTGGCGGAGTTCGAGGCCACCTTTACTAACTTGTCTAGGTTTGCACCTGAGTTAGTGGCAACTGAGGAACGCCGTTGTTTGGAGTTCGAGAAGAAGTTGAGGACTAGACTCATGTTTCGAGTTACCAGGTCCATGATTAGAGATTATGGGCTCCTTGTAGAGGCTGCTGCCCATCTTGAGACTATCATGCATGTAGAGGAGGAGAAGATGAGGGGCTCTAAGAGGAGTCAGGATGGCTAGTGAGACGGTAAAAGGCAGAGGGGTTCTAATCCTCAACAGTCCCAGGGAGTGCATTCTAGGTCTACCTTTCCAGTGCCGAGTTCGGGTTTTGGGAGATGCGGTGAGGGAGACATCACCTATTTCAAATGTGGTCAGTTAGGCCACAAGTCTCTAGCTTGCCCACTGAGAGGAGAAGGGCAGTGTGCAGCATCATCTTCGGCTCGGTCTCAGGGCTAGAGTCAGGGTAGAGGCCAACCACTCACTTGTTATCAGTGTGGGCAAGTGAGGCACCTGAAGAGGTTTTGCCCACAGTTGGGTGGCACACCTGGTGCGTCTGGTTCAAAGAAGACACAAAGTTACTAGCCAGCACTGTCAGTTCAGGCCTCGAGGGCCAATTAGGGAGCCTCTTCGGCTCAGTCTGTGTAGCAGTCTTATGCTCCGAGAGGTGAGCAGGTAGATTAGAGACCTACAGGGTGCGTGTATGTTGTTACAGTGCCAGACCTTATACCACTCCATCTGTTGTGAGAGGTACCTTTTTGTTTTGCAATTCGGTTGTTAATGTGTTAATTGATATAGGTGTATCTCACTCTTTTATATCTTCTGCATTTACATCTGTTTTGGGATTGGAGTTGGCGCAATTAGCATCTCCTATTTGTGTGGTATCACCCATTGGGGGCGAGATGGTTTTGAAACAAGGGTGTCGGGGCTGCGATATAGAAGTCGCCGATCGCCGACTTCCATTTTCTTTTGTAGTGATGAATATTTCTGGGTTTGATGTGATTTTGAGTATGGACTGGTTATTGTCATACCGAGCTGTTATAGATTGCTACCACTAGAGGGTTACTGTATGTACCTTGAGCGGTGACTATTTTCATTTCTTGGGAGATCGGGTTGGTAGGGTTTTGTCACTGGTGTATGATCCGCAAGGGCAGAGTGAGCTTAGTTGTCTTCTCGCTAGCTTTATGAGTAGTGAGTGTGATGAGACCCGGACTGAGTTTCCAAGAGTGGTTTGTGAGTACTCGGACGTCTTTCTCAAGGATCTTATTAGTTTACCACCCCATCGAGAGATCGAGTTCTCTATTGACTTAGTGCCGAGCACGGCATTGATTTCCATGGCACCGTATCCTTTTGCCTTAGCCGAGTTGAGTGAGTTGAAGATTCAACTCCAAGAGTTACTAGATAAGGGTTTTATCTGCCGTAGTACTTCACCTTGGGGAGCACCGACCCTCTTCGCTAAAAAGAAAGATGGGGCTTTGAGACTTTGCATTGATTATTGAAAGTTGAATAAGGTTACAGTTAAGAATAAGTACCTTATGCCTCGTATAGACGATCTGTTTGAGCAGTTGAAAGGATCCCGTTGTTTCTCTAAGATAGACTTGAGATCGGGTTACCATCAGTTGAGAGTCAGGGAGGAGGATATCCCGAAGACGGCATTCCGTACGAGGTATGGCCATTATGAGTTTCTGTTGATGCCTTTTGGGATTACTAATGCACCTGCTATGTTCATGGATTTGATGAAACGGATCTTCTAGGAGTTCTTAGATCGCTTTGTGGTTGTTTTCGTGGATAACATTCTGATTTATTCACCTTCTGAGGAGGAGCACGAGGAACACTTGCGAGTGGTGCTCGAGTTGCTTAGAGCCCATAAGCTGTATGCTAAGTTTGGGAAGTGTGAGTTTTGGCTAAGAGAGGTTAAGTTCTTAGGCCATGTGGTATCTGAGGAAGGGGTGACTGTAGATTCATCCAAGATAAAAGCAGTGCAAGATTGGGCACAACCTAAGAATGTCTTCGAGATCTGTAGTTTCTTGGGGTTGGCCGAGTATTATCGTCAGTTTGTGAAGGATTTCTCTAGGCTAGCTTCGCCTTTGACGAAATTTACGCGAAAAGGGGTCAAATTTGTATGGAGTGAGACCTGTGAAAAGTCGTTCCAAGAACTTAAAGTTAGACTTACCATCGCTCCAGTCTTGATTATTTCAGAGAGAGGTTTGGGTTATGCAGTGTATTGCGACGCCTCACGAGAGGGTTTGGGTTGTGTGCTGATGCAAGAGGGGAAAGTAGTAGCCTATGGCTCACGTTAGTTGAAAACACACGAGAGGAATTATCCTACTCACGACCTAGAGTTAGCAGCTATGTTATTTGCCTTGAAAATTTGGAGGAATTATCTGTATGGAGAGATGTTTGAAGTATTTTCGGATCACAAGAGTCTGAGGTATCTCTTTACACATAAAGACTTGACTTTGAGGCAGAAAAGGTGGATGGAGTTCATAGAAGATTATGACTTTGAGTTGCATTATCATCCCGGGAAGGCCAATGTTGTGGCCGATGCCCTAAGTAGGAAGTCCATTAGTGATGTAGCTTGTATTGCTATCCGAGAATGGGGGATGTTGGGTGCTCTTGGTGAGTTTGACTTGCGTTTGGGCGAGTTTGTGGAGTCTGCAGCCTTGTTTTCTATGGTTGCATAACCTACACTTGTGAACCAAGTGTTAGAAGCACAAAAGGGTGACTTCGAGGTAGAGTCCCTCCGGGAGAAGATCTCTAATGGGAAGGTAGAGAAGGGTTTGACGGTGTATCCTAACCTGAGTGTGAGGTACCAAGACCACTTGTTTGTGCCGGAGTCTTGCCGAGAGGAAGTCCTCCGAGAGTTTCACCATTCACGCCTTGCGGTGCATCCGGGAGGCACAAAGATGTATCATGATCTGAGTCACCAATTTTGGTGGAGAGGTATGAAGAAAGATGTGGCGGTGTTTGTATCGAAGTGCCTTACTTGTCAACAAGTGAAGGCCAAGCATCAGAGGCCGGTAGGTTTGTTACAACCCTTGCCTATAGCCGAGTGGAAATGGGAGCACGTCACGATAGATTTTGTCGTGGTTCTTCCAAGAACTCAACGGGGTAGTGATGCCATTTGGGTGGTAGTTGACCGGTTCACCAAGTCGGCGCACTTTATTCTATGTGTGTGAGAGATTCGGTAGACTACCTTGCTAACTTGTATATTCGGGACATAGTGAGGTTGTATAGCGATCCCGATTTTCCCTCCATTGGTTATGGTATTCCGGACTAGGTTACGTGGAGGTCTGTTGTTGTATATGTTGCATTTCTGTCCTTTAATTCCTTGTATTTTAGTTTTAGGATGTGTTGGGCAAGTTTGTAACAGGTTGGGTGTATTTTGAAACAAATGGTTACTACCCAGATTTTGGTGTCTTCGCTCGAGCGAGGCTTTTGTCGCTCGAGCAAGCTCTGTATTTTAGTTCCTTCACTCGAGCTAGGGTTCCTTCGCTTGAGCGAGCTTTGAGTGGTGTGTCTGTTGGCTCAAGCGAGCATTCTTGCACTCAAGCTTGTATCTGCGTCTAGTTTGCACCTGAAGGTTGCATTTCTTGGCTCGAGCGAGCTTTCCTTCGCTCGAGCGAGCTTTCCTTCGCTCGAGCGAGCGAGGACTATGTTTTGAGTTTCTTCACTCGAGCGAGCATTCCTGTGCTCGAGAGTGCTTCTGGGTTGCAAACCTAAAGCTTCGTATTGTTGGCTCGATCGAGGTTTTCTGTACTCGATCGAGGTTTCTTTGTGTTTGGTCACTCAAGCGACCACTCCTTCGCTCGAGCAAGGCTCGAATATATCAGTTCACAGTAGCAGCTTCTTCCTCACTTTTTGATTTCCTTTTTCTTCTCAAACCCTAGATCAGCTGTCTCTCTCTCTATAATACATCTTCTCTCTAAAAATACACTTGGTTCTTGGGTGTGTCTACTCTAGTCCCTTCGTAAAACGTTTGGAGCTTGGTGTGGGCTTCGTTTCAATCCGAAAAAGTTGGTGTTTGGAGCATCTCGAGTTTTCACCTTCATCTCCTTTGAGTCTCTTCTCTTGAGGTAGGGATACCCCACTCCATCTTATGAGTTTTGACATAAATTTTGGTCATTTTGATTAGATGGTGTTGTTTGGTAATTTTGGGAAAGTTAGGGTTTGTTTTAGAGTTATAAAAAGGGGTTTTCAAATGTTAGACTCCATGTGTATGTGAGACCTTAGAAAATGGAATTATTGTTGTTAAATTGGTGAACTTGAACCTTAGGGTTGATATTTGAAAAAGGGAGAAATTGCCTTAATTATGTTGAATAATTAATTGAATAATTAATTTGGAGGAAATATGAAATTGGGTTGGAAACCATGAAATTGGGAATTTATGAGGTTGAATGGTGGAGTTGGATAAATAAATCACTCACCTATGAAAATGTTGGTATTTTATCTGTTGATGCATTTATTATCTGTTTAGAAATAACTGCTTTGGGCTATCGGTGGAGGATAGTCTTGATTGTTGTAGACACTGTATGTTGATTAGGGAAAACTGAAACTAATCAAATGTGTTATGTCATTGAAAATGACGGTTGAATTGTCACATTGAATATGTGTCTAGATTTATCATTGCATATGATGAACTGTTTGAATACATTGCATATGTATCTTGTTTGGAAGGAGGTAGGGGATATACTCGCAAACCTATTTGGGAGGAGATAGGGGATGGACTCCATGGATAACTAAGTTGGCCGGAGTGTCCAGGGTGAAAGTCCCGAAATCTTAATCACGTTTGTATAGCGTAGATAATTGAAGTATTGAAGTGTTATAATATGAGTTGTAATCTCATTTGAATTGTGGATAACGGAAGTGCTTTAATATGAGTTGTAGTCTCATTTAGTTGTTGGCTAGTTATTGAGCCATGTCTATGAATCTGAATTGGATAAATAAAGGAAAGTAGAATGAAACACAGATGTAATTGCCTTGGAACTAGGAAGTGTTGTGAATTGGTTTACAAGTATTAGCCATCTATCGAATGCTAATGTTTTAGTTATTTCTCATATTTGGTTTAGAATATCTCTACTGGGCTTTGGCTCACCCTATGTGGGACATCATTTTCAGGTACAGGTGATATGCCACCTCCAAGGACGTAGCTTGGGAGGCTTAGAGGCTAAAAGATCTTTTTGTTATTATCTTCTTGGTATTACATGTAAATTCAAGCCAAGGGCTTAATATGTTTTGAGTTAGCACTCTCTTTTGTGACCAAGTGTTGACTGGGAAAGTTGTAAGCCCGTAGGACATTTACTTTTGTTGTCAACATGTAATATCTTCTGTACTTAATACTCTGATGAATGGAAATATGTTTTATCCTCTTAAGTTTATGGATGTCATGAATGTATGATTTATGGGTTTATTTTGAGGGTGTTACAGGTTACACAGGGTCCCAGTGTCGATTGTCTCAGATAGAGATCCGCGTTTTACTGCTAGGTTGTGGTAGAGTTTGCAGAGTGCCTTGGGCACTAGATTGACCTTTAGCACGGCTTACCATCCTCAGACTGACGGGCAGTCCGAGCGCACTATTCAGATCCTTTAGGATATGCTACGAAGCTGTGTCCTTGACTTTAAGGGGTTGTGGGAGAGACACCTTCCCTTAGTGGAGTTTGCCTACAATAACAGTTTCTAATCGAGTATTGGTATGGCACCGTTTGAGGCCTCGTATGGCCGACTGTGTAGATCTCCAGTGCGTTAGGCCGAGGTGGGTGATGCACCTTTGTTAGGCCTAGAGTTGGTTCGGGAAAACGACGGAGAAAGTGGCACTTATTCGTAAGAGGCTAGTTACAGCCCAGAGTCACCAAAAGAGTTATGCTGACCGTAGAAGGAGGCCGTTGTCATTTGAGGTGGGTGATCATGTCTTTTTGAAAATATCACCTAGATGGGGTTTGATGAGGTTTGGAAAGTGTGGGAAGTTGTCCCCTCGGTTTATTGGCCCTTTTGAGATCCTTGAGAGGATTGGCGAAGTTGCCTACCGTTTATCATTGCCGCCGCAACTGTCCGGAGTGTATGATGTGTTTCATGTTAGTATGCTTCGGAAGTATAGCGATCCCGGTTTTCCCTCCATTGGTTATTGTATTCCGGACTAGGTTCCGTGGAGGTCTGTTGTTGTATATGTTGCATTTTCATCCTTTAATTCCTTTTATTTGAGTTTTAGGATGTGTTTGGTAGGTTTGTAACAGGTTGGGTATATTTTGAAACAAATGGTTGCTGCCCAAATTTTGGTGTCTTCGCGCTAGCGAGGCTTTTGTCGCTCGAGTGAGCTCTGTGTTTTAGTTCCTTCGCTCGAGCCATGGTTCCTTCACTCGAGCGAGAGTTGAGTGAAGTGTCTGTTGGCTCGAGTGAGAAGTCTTGCGCTCGAGCTTCCATCTACGTCTAGTTTGGACCTAAAGGTTGCATTTCTTGGCTTGAGCGAGCTTTCCTTCGCTCAAGCGAGGGAGGACAATGTTTTGAGTTTCTTTGCTTGAGCGAGCATTCTTGCGCTCGAGCATGCTTCTGGGTTGCAGACCTGAAGCTTCGTATTGTTGGCTTGAGCAAGACTTTCTGCGCTCGAGCGAGGTTTCTTTGTCTCTGGTTGCTCGAGCGACCACTCCTTCGCTCAAGCGAGGCTCAAATATATCAGTTCGCAGCAGCAACTTCTTCCTCACTTTTTGATTTCCTTTTTTTTCTCAAACCCTAGATCGGCTATCTCTCTCTCTATAATACATCTCTCTAAAAATACACTTGGTTCTTGGGTGTGTCTGCTCTAGTCCCTTTGTAAAAAGTGTGGAGCTTGGTGTGGGCTTCGTTTCAATCCGAAAAAGTTGGTGTTTGGAGCATCTCGAGTTTTCACCTTCATCTCCTTTGAGTCTCTTCTCTTGAGGTAGGGATACCCTACTCCATTTTATGAGTTTTGACATAATTTTTGGTCATTTTGATTAGATGGTGTTGTTTGGTAATTTTGGGAAAGTTAGGTTTTGTTTTAGAGTTATAAAAAGGGGGTTTTCAAATGTTAGACTCCATGTGTATGTGAGACCTTAGAAAATGGAACTATTGTTGTTAAATTGGTGAAATTGAGCCTTAGGGTTGATATTTGAAAAAGGGGGAAATTGCCCTAATTTTGTTGAATAATTAATTTGAAAAATTAATTTGGAGGAAATATGAAATTGGGGTTGGAAACCATGAAATTGGGAATTTATGAGGTTGAATGGTGGAGTTGGATAAATAAATCACTAACCTATGAAAATGTTGGTATTTTATCTATTGATGCATTTATTATCTGTATAGAAATAACTGCTTTGGGCTATCGATAGAGGATAGTCTTGATTGTTGTAGACGTGGTATGTTGATTAGGGAAAACTGAAACTAATCAAATGTGTTATGTCATTGAAAATGACAGTTGAATAGTCACATTGAATATGTGCCTGGATGGATCATTGTATATGATAGAGCTTTTAAATACATTGCATATGTATCTTGTTTGGGAGGAGATAGTGGATGTACTCCATGGTTTGACAGGAGATAGGGGATGTACTCTCAAATCTATTTGGGAGGAGATAGGGGATGGACTCCATTGATAACTAAGTTGGTCGGAGTGTTTAGGGTGAAAGTCCCGAAATCCAAATTGCGTTTGCATAGCGTAGATAATTGAAGTATTTAAGTGCTAATGATGTGAGTTGTATTCTCACTTTGATTGATCATGATCGAAGTATTGTTTATATGAGTTGTAGGCTCATTTTAAACTGTCTGGATAAACAGATAACCATATTTATGGATTGATCTGGATAATAAAACAGGAAATAGAACTGAAATATATTTGTAAATACGGGTTGATTAAGAAAAAGATATACCTATGCTTATAATGAGTTAAACATTTATCGAATGGTAATGTTTTAGTTATTTCTCATATTTGGTTTAGTATATCTCTACTGGGGTTTGGCTCACCCTATATGGGACATCATTTTCAAGTACATGTGATATGCCACCTCCAAGGACATAGCTTGGGAGGCTTAGAGGCTAAAAGATCTTTTTGTTGTTATCTTCTTGGTATTACATGTAAATTCAAGTCAAGGGCTTAATGTGTTTTGAGTTAGCACTCTCTTTTTGTGACCAAGTGTTGACTTGGAAAGTTGTAAGCCCGTAGGGCATTTACTTTTGTTGTCAACATGTAATATCTTTTGTACTTAGTACTCTGATGAATGGAAATATGTTTTATCCTCTTAAGTTTATGGATGTCATGAATGTATGATTTATGGGTTTATTTTGAGGGCGTTACAGGAAGTATGAGCCAGACCCATTAGATGTGTTGGATTAGACCGACTTAGAGGTAGTTGAGAATGTTTCGTACAAGGAGAGACCGGTGATGGTCTTGGATAGACGAGACCAAGTCTTGCGAGGCAAGACGATTCCCATGGTCAAGGTATTGTGGAAACAACACAGAGTTGAGGAAGCGACTTGGGAATGTGAAATGGAGGTCCGAGAGAAATATCTGGATATGTTTATTAATGTTTAAGAATATGTTGGAAATCTTGTTTTGTGGATGAACTCTAAGAACATTGAATATGTTTGTGTTGTAAAACATTGTATATGTTTAAATTATGAGAACATTGTATATGTTATGGACATCTTGGAAACACGAATTATTTGTAAACATTGCATATGTTTGGAAGATGGAATATCACATGTATTGTATTACCTTGGAAGCATTGTATATGCCATGTACGCTCTTTAAAATTTTGAATTTTGATTGGACATCGTTGATGTTTTGGAAATTATGAATTTCGTTTCAATATAGGGCTCGTGTATCGAGTTAGTGAGAATGAATGACCGGAGGATGGGTCATGGTATTGGATTTGTAAGAATAACATGGTTGGGAATGACCAAACGTTGATTTTGAACTTAATTTGTAATTTCGGGGACGAAATTCTTTAAGGGGGGAAGGTTATGGCGATCCCAGTTTCTAACTCGACCTTTATTGTGTTTCGGACTCGGGTCTTATGGTTTAATGTTGTTGTGTATGTCTTTCCCTCTTTTTGCCTTTGAATTTGAGTTTTGGGATGTCTTGGGCGTGTTCAGAATAGGTTGGTTGGGTGTTGATTTAGAACCTTGTTGCCTAGAATTTTGGGCTTCTGCTTGAGCAGGTCTTCTTACGCTCAAGTGGGGTTTGTAATCCTTTAATACTTTGTGCGTCTGCAAAAGATACAGTAGAAGTGTTTTCTATGCTCGAGCGGAGTCTCTTATGCTCGAGCGGGTCTGAGCTCGAGTGGGCTTTGTTGCGTTCGAGCGACTGTCTGAAATCTGTAAAATACTGGACGAGTGTATTCCATGCTCGAGCGGGTCTCATTGCGCTCGAGCGGGTAGTTCTTTACTGTTGTGTCTTGGCGCTCGAGCAGCCTGTGTTACGCTAGAGCGGGTATAATTTTTTGTGTCTGACGCTCGAGCGTCAAACTCTCCACTCAAGCGGATTGTACATATATCAGATCGCGAAAGTGACATTTTAAATCACTTTTTCTGTCCTTTCTCCGTCTAAAACTTTCCAAAACCCTAAGTTGAGAGCTTCTCTCTCTAAAATACCCTCTCTATATATATATATATATATATATTTTGGCCTTGATCTAGTGATTTCTAACCCTTATGTCTTCATTAAAAAGTTGAAGCATCTCAAGATCTTTCATTTGATTCGAGTAAAATCAAGTTTGGGCGTCATTGAGGTTTCTCCACTTCTCCTTTGAGCTTCTACACTTGAGGTAGGGATATTCTACTCTCCTATATGGGTTTTAACACAAGTATTAGTCATTTTGTATAAATGGTGGGTTTGTAGAAGATTTAGGTAAAGTTGAGGTTAGGGTTTTGATATTTGAAAGAGGGGTTTCCTATTTTGGGTTCTATATGTATGTGAGACCTTGTAAATGAGGTTGTTTGTGTATAATGGGAAAGATTTGGCCTTGGGTGTAATGTTTGAGATAAGGGAGAAAATGCCCTAATTTGAACTATATACATTATTTGTGAAAATGACAAAATCATTATGGAAACATGAAATTGATTGGAGAATCACGAAATTGAAGGAAATTGTGATTAAATGGTGTAGTTGGATTGATGAATCACTCACATATGGAAAATGTGATATATTATCTGTTGACAAATTCATTTATCTGTTTAGATATATCTATTTTTTGGCTATCGGTAGAGGATAACCATGATTGTTGTAGAAATTGCATATTGATTAGGTAAATTGAAACTAATCAATTGGAATATGTCATTGAATATGACGGTTAGATTAAAATGTTGAATATGTGAATTGTTGGGTCATTGTATATGCCAACATGTTTAATACATTGTATATGTATTTTTGTATGGGAGGAGATATGAGATGCACTCCATTGTTTGGGAGGAGATAGGGGATGGACTCCATGGATAATTAAGTTGGCTGGAGTGTACAGAGTAAATGTCCCGAAATCTTATTTATATTTGGGTGCCGGTTTCCTCGGACGTAGTTCCGTAAAATGGCAAAATTATGGAAGTGTATGAATGATGTTTATGATTGAAGTGTTCATGAATGAGTTGTAGTCTCATTTTGAATTGTTTATATAATAATGAATTATGTCAACGAATTGACTTGGGTAATAACTGGAAGTGAACTGAAATGTGGGTATCAATGTTGATTGATTAATTAAAAGGTTTATGATGGTTTATAAGTGTTAAACATTTCTCGAATGCTAATGTTTTAGTTAATTCTCATATGTTGTTTAGCATATTTCTGCTGGGCACTAGCTCACCCTACTTGGGACACCATTTTTTAGGTATAGGTGATATGCCGCCTCCAAGGTTTTAGCTTGGGAGGTTTAGGAGTTGAAGACACCCTTTTGATATTTTGTTCTGATGATTAAATGTATATTCAAGCTGAGGGCTTTTCATGTATAGAGTTAGAACTCTTCTTTTGTTGTAACCAGGTGATAACTTGGAAAGCTGTAAGCCTGTTAGGCATATATATTTTGTTGATAACATGTAATATTTTTGTAAAGAAGACTCTAATGAATGAAAATGTGTTCTTTTCCTTATGCTCATGGAACTTGTGAATAAATGATTTATGTCTTAAATTGAGGGCGTTACAATTATCTTTACTATGTGCAGTTCCTCTCTTCTTTTATGGTAATTCTCTCTCTATTTTACTATGAGTTCATATGTTTTCAGAAAAAAATCATATGTAATTTAAAATTTTGAATTTTTTTGTATAGGAAGTTAAAAAATAAATTTTAGAATTTAAAATATAGATATACAAAACCATATCCTTTTAAATATAGCTATATTTATAATTAATTTTAATCTATCTATTACATATCCTTATTTATATTATTATAAAATTAAAATGTTGTACGCTAATTGAAGTTCAAAGTCCTAATCTATTTTTTTTTAATTTAAAATTGTTAAAATGTATATGTTACAATATCATTAATTTCTTCCTGTTGTAAATTTTATTTTAAATCTTATAGGATTTGTTCAATGAATAATGTTCAATTTTTGTAAAAAAATTCTAATATATTTCTTCCAAAAGTTAATATAGCAAGTCTACAAAATCATATTTTAAAATTCAAAATTATTAAATTTTTTAATTATTTATTTTTTGTTTTAAATATGCATGTTAAAGTATAAATAGATGTCCAAATAAAATTATACGTATTGATAAGTATGGCATTAATTATAATTGTAATCACATCTTCTTAAAGACTTTATTCATTTTTTTAACTTTTTCTTGATATTTTAAATTACATATTACGATTATTCTTTCTTACTCATTAAATTTTTAAAATTCCTTTAATTATTTCTCTTTCATATAACCATTTTTTAAAATTGATATATTTTTATTCTAAAATAGTGAAGTATTAGATCTATGTCATTTTTTCTTTTATATAGCAAAGCATAATTTTAATTGTTAATTATCAATACAACAATTTTAATTTATTTATACTGTATATTATAGTAAAGGAACATTTGTATCAACATTCTTAAACTTATAGATCAAATTTTATTTACAAGAGACAAAATATAAAAAATTAAAATAATTATCGTATTTATATCCCATACACAACACAGATAGCATGCTAGTTATACATATATATATATATATATATGTGTGTGTGTGTGTGTGTGTGTGTGTGTGTGTGTGTGTTTTGTTGGTTGGGTGGGTGGGGGCTAATTAAAAAGACTTCCATAGTCAAAGTATATGGTGATTGATATGTCAGCCAGACTTGTGGAAAAATTTGTGTATAATTTAAACCCTTGAACCACCAATTAGTTATCCATCAAAAGGCGCAAAAAAAAAAAAAAAAAAAAAAAAAAAAAAAAAAAAAAAAACAATGGAATCTTTAGAGAAACTACTCTCCCCTGTTTCTTGAGTCTTGTTTGCTATAAAATGAAAATACTAGTTTTAATATTTTTTTTTCAAAATTATTAAAGGTGTTAGTCAATAAATTGTCTTTAATATGTGTAGTTCCTCTCTTCTTTTCTATGAGGTCATATGTTTTCAAAAAAAAAAAAAAAAGAATGTGTGATTTAAAGTTTTGAATCTTTTTTGTATAGGAAGTTAAAATATAGCGATTCCGGTTTTCTCTCCATTATTTATTGTATTCCGAACTCGGTTCCGTGGATGTCTGTTGTTGTATATGTTGCATTTCCGTCCTTTAACTCTTTGAATTTGAGTTTAGAAATGTCTTGAACATGTTTCAAACATGTTGGTTGAGTTTTAGTCTCTAATCTTGTTGCCCAGATTTTTGATGATCCGCTCGAGCAGGTCTTATTGCTCTCAAGCGGAGTTTGCATCCTTTCAGCATTTTGTGCGTCTGCAAAAATACTGCAGAGGTGTTTTTCACGCTCGAGCGGAGTTACTTACGCTCGAGCGGGTCTGAGCTCAAGCGGGTTTGTTGCGCTCGGGCGAGTGTCTGAAGTCTGTAAAATACTGAGGGAGTGTATTCTGCGCTCGAGCGGGTATCTTTGCGCTCGAGCGGGTGGTGTTTTGCTATTGTGCCTTGGCGCTCGAGCGGGTATATTTGCGCTCGAGTGGGTCTAGTTTTTGTATCTTACGCTCGAGCGGACTATACGTATATCAGATCGCGACTGTGATATTTTAAATCACTTTTTCGACTCTCTTTCTCTCTCTAACTTGTCAAAACCCTATTTTGAGAGCTCCTCTCTCTACACTTCCTCTCTCTCTAGGATTTCATCTACTTTTAGAGTGTTTTCACCCAAATCTCTTTCTAAGAAAGA
Organism: Camellia lanceoleosa; assembly: GCA_025200525.1. NCBI lineage: Eukaryota > Viridiplantae > Streptophyta > Magnoliopsida > Ericales > Theaceae > Camellia > Camellia lanceoleosa. Next base: position 167,514,042 of record CM045759.1, on the reverse strand, counting down.
TAGAGGGTTGCATGGGCTTCACTTTAATATGAAAAACAGTGGATTTGGAGCACTTTGAGTTTTCTTCATCAACTCCTTTGGGCTTCTAATTTCGAGGTAGGGATACCCTACTTCTTTCTATGGGTTTTAACATAGATGTTATGTATTTTGATTAGATGGTATCATTTGATAATTTTGGAAAAGTTAGGGTTTGATTTGAGGTTATGAAGAGGGGGGTTTTCAAATGTTAAACTCCATATGTATGTGAGACCTTGGAAAATTGGATTATTGTTGTTAAATTGATGAAATTAAACCTTAGGGTTGATAATGGAAAAGGGGGAAAATGCCCTAATTATGTTGAATAATTAATTTGGGGAAATATGAAATTGAGTTGGAAATTGTGAAATTGGGAAATTATGAGATTGAATGATATAGTTGGATTAATTAATCACTCACCCATGAAAATGTTGAGATTTTATCTGTTTGATAAATTTACTATCTGTTTAGAAGTAACTGCTTTGGGCTATCGGTGGAGGATAGTCTTGATTGTTGTAGACACTGTATGTTGATTAGGGAAAACTGAAACTAATCATGTGGAATATGTCATTGAATATGACGGTTGGAATAATAGATCGAATATTTGTATTGATTGATCGTTGTATATGATTGAATGTTTAAATACATTGTATATGTATATTGTTTGTGAGGAGATAAGGGATGTACTCCATGGTTTGAGAGGAGATAGGGGATGGACTCTCAAACCTGTTTGGGAGGAGATAGGGGATGGACTCCGTTGATAACTAAGTTGGCTGGAGTGTCCAGGGTAAAAGTCCCAAAATTCTAATTGCGTTTGCATAACGTAGATAATTGAAGTATTTGAAGTGTTTTAACATGAGTTGTAGTCTCATTTGAATTGTGGATATTGGAAGTGTTTTTAATATGAGATGTAGTCTCGTTTAAACTGTTTGGCTAGGTTCTGAGCTATGTTTATGAATTGAATTGGATAAGTAAAGGAAAATGAAATGAAACATGTACATATTTGTCATAGAACTGGATTGTGTTATAAGTTGGTTTACAAGTGTTAACGATTTATCAAATGCTAATGTTTTAGTTACTGCTCACATTTGGTTTAGTATATCTCTACTGGGCATTGACTCACCCTATATGGGATATCATTTTCAAGTTCAGGTGATATGCCACCTCCAAGGACGTAGCTTGGGAGGTTTTGGGAGTTGAAGACTCTTTTGGTTATTTTTGTTATCTTTTTGTGTATTACATGTAAATTCAAGCCAAAGGCTTAATATGTTTTGAGTTAGCACTCTCCTTTTTTCTAACCAAGTGTTGGCTTGGAAAGTTGTAAGTCTATAGGGCTTTTACTTTTGTTGTCAACATGTAATACTTTTGTAATGAATACTCTGATGTATGGAATATATTGTCATTTTCTTGTATCATGAATGTATGAGTTATGAGTTTATTTTGAGGGCGCTACATAAAAAATAAATTTTAGAATTTAAAATATAGCTATACAAAACCATATCCTTTTAAATATAGCTATATTTATAATTAATTTTAATCTATTTATTACTTATCCTTATTTATATTATTATATAAATAAAAATGTTGTACGCTAATTGAAGTTCAAAGTCTTAATCTTTTTTTTTTTTTAATTTAAAATTGTTAAAATGCATATGTTACAATGTCATTAATTTCTTCATATTATAAATTTTATTTTAAATCTTATAAGATTTGTTCAATGAATAATGTTCAATTTTTGTAAAAAAATTATAATATATTTCTTCCAAAAGTTAATATAGCAAGTCTACAAAATCATATTTTAAAATTTAAAATTATTAATATTAATATTAATATTTTTATTTATTTATTTTTTGTTTTAAATAAGCATGTTAAAGTATACATAGATATCCAAATAAAATTATACGTATTTATAAGTATGGCATTAATTATAATTGGAATCACATCTTTTTAAAGTCTTTATTCATTTTATAACTTTTTCTTAATATTTTAAATTACATATTACGATAAATCTTTCTTATTCATTAAATTTTTAAAATTGCTTTAATTATTTCTCTTTCATATAACAATTTTTTAAAATTGATATATTTTTATTTTAAAATAGTGAAGTACTGGATCTATGCCATTTTTTTTTTTTTATAACAAAGCATAATTTTAATTGTTAATTGTCAATACAACAATTTTAATTTATTTATACTACATATTAAAGTAAAGGAACATTTGTATCAAAATTCTTAAACTTACATATCAAATTTTATTTACGAGAGACAAAATATAAAAAAATTAAAATAATTATCATATTTTTATTCTATACATAGCACAGATGACATGTTAGTGATCCATATATATATCTACATGTGTGCGTGCGGGGGCGGGCTGGGGGGCGGGGGTGTAATTAAAAAGACTTCCATAGTCAAAGTATATGGTCATTGATATGGCAACCAGGCTTGTGGAAAAATTTGTGTATAAATTGAAGCCTTGAACCACCAATTAGTTATCTATCAAAAGACAAAAAATAAATAAATAAATAAAATGGGACGTTTAGAAAAACTACTCTGCCTTGTTTCTTTGGTCCGGGTTGCTATAAAACGAAAGTAATTTTACAAAAAAATTTCAAAATTATTAAAGGTGCTAGTCAAATATTTATCTTTAATATATGCAGCTCCCCTCTTCTTTTATGGTATTTTTCTCTCTCTTTCACTATCAGTCGATATGTTTTTAGAAAAGTATCATATGCAATTTAAAATTTTGAATCTTTTTTGTATAGGAAGTTAAAAAATAAATTTTAGAATTTGAAATATAGTTGTACAAAACTGTATCCTTTTAAATGTAGCTATATTTATAATTAATTTTAATCTATCTATTACCTATCCTTATTTATATTATTATATGTGGGTGTATGTAACATTTGGGAAAAAACTTACTATAGCTTTTTTTGAATTTAGTAGTGTATGTAGGGGTGTTCACGTTATTTATGACCCACATGTTTCAACTACAAAAAAAAGGGTACATTAGTCAGAAAAATCATTCCATAATTACATAATGGGATCCTTTGGATCACATTACCAAAAAAAATAGGACTTGGACGTCTATTAATTTTAAAATGGGACTTGGTAGACTACAACTCTCCAAAATGGGAGTTTTCAATAATTTTTCCAAAAAAAAATCATATGTAATATAAAATTTTGAATCTTTTTTGTATAGGAAGTTAAAAAAATAAATTCTAGAGTTTAAAATATAGTTGTACAAAACCGTATCCTTTTAATTATAGCTATATTTATAATTAATTTTAATCTACCTATTACCTATCCTTATTTATATTATTATATAAATAAAAATGTTGTACGATAATTGAAGTTCGAAGTGCTAATCTATTTTTTTTTTTAAATTTAAAATTGTTAAATTGCATATGTTGCAATATCATTAATTTTTTCCCATTATAAATTTTATTTTAAATCTTATAAGATTTGTTCAATGAATAATGTTCAATTTTTGCAAAAAATTCTAATATATTCTTTCCAAAATTTAATATAACAAGTCTACAAAATCATATTTTAAAATTCAAAATTATTAATATTTTTATTTATTTATTTATTTTTGGTTTTAAATAAGCATGTTAAAGTATAAATAGATATCCAAATAAAATTATGCTTATTAATAAATATGGCATTAATTTTTATTGTAATCACATCTTTTTAAAGTCTTTATTCATTTTTTTAACTTTTCTTCATATTTTAAATTAAATGTTACGATAATTCTTTCTTACTCATTAAATTTTTAAAATTTCTATAATTATTTCTCTTTCATATAACAATTTTGTGAAATTTATATATTTTTATTCTAAAATAGTGAAGTATTAGATCTATGTCATTTTTTTTTATAACAAAGCAAAATTTTAATTGTCAATTATCAATACAACAATATTAATCAATTTATACTATATATTATAATAAAGAAACATTTGTAACAAAACTCTTAAACTTATGTATAAAATTTTAATTACGAGAGATAAAATACAAAATATTAAAATAATTATAATATTTTTATCCCATACATGACACGGATGACATATTAATGATATATATATTGATATGTGCGGCCTAATGGAAAAGCCATCCATAGTCAATGTATATGGTGATTGATATGGCAACCAGGCTTGTGGAAAAATTGTGTATCGATTAAAGCCTTGAACCACCAATTAATTATCCAAAAAAAAAAAAAAAAAACAGTAGGACGTTTAGAGAAACTACTCTGCCTTGTTTCTTTAGTCCTGTTGGCTATAAAACGAAAATACTAATTTTAATAATTTTTTTTAAAACTATTAAAGGTTTTAGTCAATGATTTATCTTTAATATGCGCAGCTTCTCTCTTTCTTTTTGGTACTTCTCTCTCTATTTCCCTGCGAGTTTATGAATAATGTTATATACACCAATTAATGTACTAATTAGTATATCTGTTGGCTACATATTTTGTAAAAGCCAGTTACAGTTCGACACGTGGCAGAGTAAGGGTAATGAAGGAAGGTTATTCAAGCCTTCAATCCTGATCGTACACGTGGTAATAAATATTGGTTCTCACATGATCTGAGTAACACTAGATCAATAACGAGATGCAAGATGACATAGCTTCAACGGTTGCTCATATTCAAATTCAAATACAGGAGGGAAGCTCAACTGCCAGTAATGGCGTAGTGGAGCTACATGTAAGGAAGCATGATCAGTGATCATGGAGGAGCAGTTCGACGGTTCGAAGTGCAGTTCGAAGGTCATCACTAACGAGTATAAATAGCAGGGAAGCCCCCAGAAAATGGCCCCAGACTTAGATCATACAAACCAGTCATTTACTTCATATTTTCTTTTACAGTCTTTTACATTTCTAGTCTTTAAATTCCTGCACTTTAAATACCTGTCCTTTAAATACCCGCACTGCACTTCGATTCATAGGAGTAGTTTCAAGTAGATTCAAGTAGATTGCTGTTGTAAAACTCTCTGAGGCTGAGTTTGGACCATTGTAAGTGTTCATTTTAATGAAATACTTCAATTGTTCTTCATATTACTGTTATTTCTCTTAAATTCTCCTAAGTCAAGCCACCAGTAAAAGTCCTCTTCATTGAGGCTGAAAGAACTAAAACACAATCGTCTGATAATTGGTTGGCAATTATAATTTCTGTAAGGACTGATTGATCCTTGCTGGCACGCTCGCATTTACAAAAATACCCTTCGAAAAGCCAAAAAGCCAACATATATTTTTGGCACGCCCAGTGGGACTTAATTAAAAATGGCTAGAAGAAGACGACAAGGAGAAAATGAACGCTTGGAAGAAGGCGTGGAAGGAGAGGTAGAAATACCAAATCCAGAGGATAATGTGGTAACACATCCTGTGGAAACTCCTATATTGTCAGAACCTATGGTCGAACAGACCAGCACTTCTGGACAAGAACCATATGTTCATAATATTGGACGAAACCAAGGAATTGGACCATCCACTGTTCCATCTACTCAACCAACAAATCCATGGGATGGTTTAGTAGATGCCATGGGACAACAATTAATGAACACAATGGAAAGGTGGGCAACATCCTTTTTGGATCGAATGAATAACCACCAACCAACAAACACAAGACAAACGGAGGAAGTTGTAAATGTCCCTCAACAAAGATTGGCTAGAGAAAAACAGCCTATGCAAGTTAATGGACAGTATAATTGTAACGCCCCGACCCTCGTATCTGATTCTGTTATCTTTTCAATCGCCTGTTTGATGTTTTTGAATGTTTATTGTGGAAACCTATGTGAAAATGTAGTAAAAGTGCATGAGACTTAGCAAAATGAATTTCCATCTGTTGAATTAAAACTCTATCTGTCACATTTGAATTACTTAAATCCGAAATTGAGCACCTTAGAGATTTAATTTGCAGAAATTGATTTGGTATTTGGAATCTACATGATTTTTAAGCTATAATGGGATTTTCTGTAGAATTTTCATTTTGGCACCATAAAGTTTATTCGCTTTTGTCTTTTATGCACTTATATATATATAGTTATATGTTTGTCTAAGTTGTGGAACTTTGATAAAAAAAGCGGGACTCTTTTGAGAGAGGAAAAGAGAGAAACCGTGAGAGAGGAATTGGGGGGAACTCACTTGATTCATCTAAGGAACTAATTGTTTGGTAGATTTGGAAGATTGAAGGTAGGGAACTCTAAATCCTAGTTTGATTTCCATGAATTTCATCTTATACTTGTGTTGGTTCATGAATAATCCATGTTTGATTTATTGGGTTTTTCACCCTATAAGCTTATTGGCAATAATTTGAGGGTTGTATGCATCTAAGCTTCAAATCCTTGACTTTGTATCGTCTCTTTTTACAAATACGTTGAGATCACATGACATGTTGGAAGAACTTGAATCTAAGATGAAATTTGTGCAAGTAATGAATTATTAAAGCTTCTAACTTGGTTACAATTGAGATGGTTAAGCTTGGATGCATGTTTTGGTGCTGTTAAGTGAGTGTATTGCATGAATTTGACCCTTGATTTCATGAAAATTGAGCTTGAATGATGAAACCTTGTCTTGAAATCGAGCTGCCTAAATCGTCCGCTCGGCGAAGTCGGGGTCAGCCGAGCGAGAAATGCACCTCGAAGTTTCGGAAAAACTACCTGCCCGCCGGCGTGGAAAGGTGCGCCGGCGAGAAATCAACCATCCAAGATTTTTTGGCAAGATTACTTGTCGCTCGGCGGACAAAGCTACGCCGAGCGTAGGGACCTGTTTCACCAGAAAATATGTTTTGTTCATTCTTCATCTTTGGACTCTTTGGTGTTATTAGAATATTCTTTTCTGATGGGTTTTAAGAGATTATAACTTTATAAAAGTGTGGAGGCATATGAAACGATTTCTAAAGAAAAGAATACTAATTTATTAGCTATGTTGTGTGCAGGGCACACTCCAGAAGGAACTCATACGCCACCACAACACTGTGAGTAATAGTGCATTATACATACATTTATGTATTCGCTCAGAAGACATAATTGTAATTATGTACTAATCTGGGAATGAAAAGTAAGAACTGTATCTATATGTCTGTTGTGCCGAAAGGCTACCTGTTGTGCCGCAAGGCTACCTGAGCCGAAAGGCTATCTGTGCCGTAAGGCTACCTGTTGTGCCGCAAGGCTACCTGAGCCGAAAGGCTATCTGTACAGCTATACATTGCCGCAAGGCTACCCGAGCCGAAGGCTATCTCGTGCCGCAAGGCTACACAGCCAATAGGCCACTCTGTTACCTCGAGATTTGATTTTGGTACATATGCTCTCAGACATTATGATTGTATTACTGCGTGCTATTATTCACTGAGCTTGTCTCATTCTGTAGTTTTGTCTGATTCTGTAGGAGCCAGCTTGAGGAGCCGTTCTAGCATACTTTATGCATTTTTGGTCAGCCTAAGGATAACCGAATCGAAGGAACCCTTTAGATTAGACCGTTAAACTTTGTATATGGAATTTTTGGTATCTACACTGGTGGTCAGTGAAATTGTATCTATTGTTTTGTGTGCCTAAGTCCTAGGCTAATTTGTAAATGTTTTTGTAACCTCATTTTGTGTGCATGGTACTTTATGTTAAATGTTAAGTTGATCCTGGTTTTTGGTAGTTGCTCAACGGATGCGCTCGTTTATTAATTAAAATTACAATGCTTCCGCAGTGCCCTCAAATGTTATACCAAATAGGTTATTCATCTGCTTTTTGTTAAGGTCACGCGCGGACTTTTAGGGGGCAGGTTCGGGGCGTGACAAGTGGTATCAGAGCACGAGTTGCTATCTCACACACTGATCCATTGAGCGTTAGGGTGTCTAGAAAGTAGTAGGCATCATAAAGAAAAAAAAAAAAAAGAGAATTGATAGCAACGTGATATGATTTTGCTAACACTAATGCTGATGATTGCATTTTGTATACTTTTGTGTATGTTGGCATGATTTGTTTTGTAGACTATGGTGAGAACAAGGTTGACGAGCGGAGGATGCTACCTCGGTCTTGGTTGGATAGAATGGAAAGAATGATGAGAGATATGGCTGAAACTTTACGGCAACAACAACAACGACGGCACCCCCACCGGTACCTCCACCGCAATGCAAGACATTCATGCCGAGGACCGCACGATTACAATCGACAAGGAGTTTAAAAAGATGAAACCACCTTCGTTTAAAGGGGATTGAACCAATGAAGGCGGAGGCATGGGTGTTAGGGATAGAGAAACTATTCAAGTCTTTCCTTGTCTTGGAGTTCGAAGTGCAATTGCCGCTTTCACGCTTGAAGAAGAGGCGCTGACGTGGTGGATGCTTACCAGAACAATGCACCCTGAGTTGACTTGGGACAGGTTCTTAGTGATATTCTATGACAAATATTTTCCCAGTATGCGAGACAAGAAAGTAACGAGTTTGAAACATTGAGACAAGGAAATAAAAGCAGGTGAGTATGAAGCCCGGTTCTTGAATCGCCCGGTTCGCACCTCACATGGTAGACACGAGTACAAAAAGGCGCGAAATTCGAGGAGGATTAAGGAATGCCATTCAGGTTCGGATCAATGTGATGAAGTTACCGACGTATGTTGATGTTTTGGAGCGGTCATTATCGCGAAGGAAATTTGGCTACTCGACTGGATTTCGAATGGAAGGAAGAGGCAAAATACTCGGTGGTCTAAGGGATCAACCACTTCACCAAACAAAAAGCGTAATTAGAAACTTTTCCAATGACTTCTCGAATTCAACTCTGTGTGTCTAGAATGTGGGTTGCAGATCGTGGGGTTTGTCATCGGTTGATGGAGCATGTTTTCGGTCGGTAAAACAGGACATCGATTAGGGATGTCCACAAAGGAATCAACAACCGTAGTAAGATCGCCACAAGTTCGATTGGTCTACACCGACTCCAAGTGCCAAACCAACTGTTAAACCGACCAATGGTAAGGATGCCATGAGGCAGGTAGGGTATTTGCGTTGGTTCGAAATGTCTAATGCAACAACCGTGGTGTCGGTACATTTATGGTTTATGGCCATTCTCGCTTATGTTTTGTTTGATTCGCTCTACTGTTCTTTGTGTCAAAACAATTTGCAAAGAACTTAGAAAAACTCAAGTAGAATTAGCCTATGTGTTGTGTGTTACATCACCTATGGGGACTTCTTTGATTTGTATACATTTTATCCTACATGTGAAATTCTCATTGGAGATGTCGTGTATATGCTAACTTAGTTCCCCTTGATATGACTTCATTTGATATTATTTTGGGGATGGATTGGTTGGGTGAATACGGGCTACTATAGAGCCTAGCAAAACAAATTAAATTTCATCTTCCGGGTCAGTCAGAGACTATTTTCCAAGGTCAAGAAGTGACATCACCACCATATGTAATCTCTGCAGCTAAGGCTTACAAATTGATTCAGAAAGGATGTCAGGGGTATTTATGTAGTGTTCTGGGAAGGCCAGCAGAGAATAAAACTATTGATGCAATTCCAGGTTGTTTGTGATTTTTGGACGTCTTTCTCAAGAATCGCCAGGCGTTAATAGACCGTGAAATTGAGTTTATGTTGAAGTGGTACTAGGCACTCAACCCATTTCAAAAACTCCTATAGAATGTCGGTTGAAATGAAAGAACTGAAAATGCAGATTCAGGATTTATTAGACAAGGGATTCATCCGTCCGAGTGTATCTCCGTGGGGTGCACCGTGTTATTTGTAAAGAAGAAAGATGGAACACTCGGCTTTGCATTGATTAAGAGCTTAATAAAGTCACAATTAAGAATAAGTACCGCTTCTGAGAATTGATGATTTATTTGACCAACTTCAGGGGCTCAAGTCTTCTCCAAAATTGATCTACGATGCGGATACCATCAACTAAAGGTCAATTTGAAGATGTTGAGAAAACTTTTTCGGACGGACGGCCACTATGAATTTTTGGTTATGCCATTTGGAGTCACTAACGCTACCGGCAAATTTTCATGGATTTGATGAACCGTATTTTCAAGCCTTATTTGGATGAGTTTGTGGTAGTTTTCATTGATGATATCCTCATTTATTCAAAAATATGGAAGCTCATGAGAATCATCTTCGTTTAATCCTCCAAACCCTCCGGAAAAGAAATTGTATGGAAAATCAAGAAATGTGAATTTTGGCTATCGAGGTGACATTTTTGGGACATGTTATCGATAAAGAGGAGTTCGCTGATCCGAGCAAGATTGAGGCCATCAGAACCGCCAACCCGACCAATGTAACGGCGCGCAGCTTTATGGGACCGGCTGGTTATTAATGGGAGATTCGTTCAAGATTTTTCCAAAATTGTTGTGCCTCTTACACAATTGACGAAAGGAATTGCATTTGATGGTCGAGGAACGAGAGTCTGCTTTTCAGGAATTAAAGACAAAGTTGACAACAGCACCCGTTTTGGCCTTACCATCCGGGACAGAGGGATTTGTAATTTACAGTGATGCTTCACACAAAGGGCTTGGTTGTGTACTGATGCAAAACGGAAGAGTTATTGCTGATGCTTCTCGACAATTGAAATCCCATGAGAAAAACTATCCTACGCACGACCTTGAGCTGGCAGCAGTAGTGTTTGCTTTAAAAATATGGCGACACTATCTTTATGGTGCAACCAGTGAAGTCTATACGGGCCACAAGTGTCTCAAGTATCTTTTCATCCAAAAAGAGTGAATATCAAGCGAATGAAGGTGGCTAGAGTTGCTTAAAGATTATGATCTACAAATTCATTATCATCCTGGTAAAGCCAATACGATTCTTGAATGCGCTTAGTCGGAAAAGTGAGGATTTTGGCAAGTTTAGTTCTGAGGAGAAAGGAATTGATGATTGAATTGGATAAAATGGGAGTGGACTTAGTACTACAAGGACAAGAAGCTTTAATGGCACAAAGTGATGGTCCAACCGACCTTACTCAAGAAATTAAATTGCATCAAGCGAAGATGAAGCTCTAAAGAAGATTTGTGATGAACTGGGAACAAATCCGAAGGTGGGATTCAATTTAGTAGATTCGGTGCTTAAGTTCCAAGATCGAATATGTGTCCCCAACGTGTTAAACCTTAAGCAGAAATTAATGGAGGATGCACATACCTCAAGGTTCACAGTACATCCAGGGAGTACCAAGATGTACCGAGATTTGAAGTGCAACTTTTGGTGGCCGGGTATGAAAAGGGAGATCATGAATTTGTTTCTAAATGCTTACAATGCCAACAAGTAAAAGCGAAGCATCAAAAACCGCCGGTTTATTGCACCTCTTCTGTCTGAGTGGAAATGGGAACATTTGACAATGGATTTTGTTGTGGGGTTACCACGAACTCCCGAGGTATGAATTCGATTTGGGTCATTGTGGACCGATTAACCAAGTCTGCTCACTTCCAAGAAGACTCAAGATAATGCAGATAAATTGGCGGTGCTTTATATAGATGAAATTGTGAGACTTCATGGTATTCCGGTCTCCATTGTATCAGATAGGGATCCGAAGTTTGTCTCCAGATTTTGGCAAAGCTTGCAAGAAGCAATGGGTACCGAATTAAAGTTCAGTACAGCTTTCCACCCCCAGACTGACGGTCAATCCGAAAGAACGATACAGACTCTAGAAGATATGCTCCGAATGTGTGTGCTGGATTTTCAGGAAAGTTGGGAAACTCATTTATCGCTGATTGAATTTGCGTATAATAATAGCTACCATTCGAGTATTCAAATGGCACCTTATGAAGCCCTGTACGGGAGACCGTGTCGCTCACCTGTGTGCTGGGCCGAGGTGGGAGATAGGCCTTTGTTAGGACCGGAACTTGTTCAATTAACTACTGAAAAGGTGAAGATTATTCTAGAAAGGCCGAAATCGCTCAAAGCAGTAAGAGTTACTCGATAACAAAGTATTTAAATTTAGAATTTGATGAGAGCAGTCATGTCTTTGTGAAAGTCACACCAATGAAAGGCCACCCAAGATTTGGAAAGAAGGGTAAGCTAACACCCCGATATGTCGGCCCCTTTCAGATTTTGCAGAAAGTTGGGTCAGTAGCCTACCGAGTCGCCCTCCCGCCACACCTGAGTCAGGTTCACAATGTATTTCATGTTTCTATGCTCCGAGAGTACCTTCCGGATCCATCCCATATCATTGACTATCATCAGATTGAGTTAACCGATAAGTTAACATACGAAGAAAAACCGCTTCAATTGGCGTCGGTGAAATAAGCATGAACCGGAAATCCCAATGGTGAAAGTGGAGTGGCAAGAGCACTATGGAACTGAGGCAACTTGGGAAAAGAGGAGGAAATGCGAAATCAATATCCGTGATTCTGCTGGCCCTATAAAAAAACAAGTTTGGAGGACCAAACTTAAATAAGGGAGAGTGTAACGCAGCCTAAATATCTGATTCTCATTATCTTTCCAATCGCCTGTTTGATGTTTTTGAATGTTTATTGTGGAAACCTATGTGAAAATGTAGTAAAAGTGCATGAGACTAAGCAAAATGAATTTCCATCTGTTGAATTAAAACTCTATCATCACATTTGAATTACTTAAATCCAAATTGAGCACCTTAGAGATTTAATTTGCGAAATTGATTTGGTATTTGGAATCTACATGATTTTTAAGCTATAATGGGATTTTCAGAGAATTTTCATTTCGGCACCATAAAGCGATTCGTTTTTGTCTTTTATGCACTTATATATATATAGTTATATGTTTGTCTAAGTTGTGGAACTTTGATAAAAAACGTGGGACTCTTTTGAGAGAGGAAAAGAGAGAAAACCGTGGGAGAGGAATTGGGGGGAACTCACTTGATTCATCTAAGGAACTAATTGTTTGGTAGATTTGGAAGATTGAAGGTAGGGAACTCTAAATCCTAGTTTGATTTCCATGAATTTCATCTTATACTTGTGTTGGTTCATGAATGATCCATGTTTGATTTATTAGGGTTTTTCACCCTATAAGCTTATTGGCAATAATTTGAGGGTTGTATGCATCTAAGCTTCAAATCCTTGACTTTGTATCGACCCTTTTTCCAAATACGTTGAGATCACATGACATGTTGGAAGAACTTGAATCTAAGATGAAATTTGTGCAAGTCATGAATTATTAAAGCTTCTAACTTGGTTACAATTGAGATGGTTAAGCTTGGATGCATGTTTTGGTCTTTGTTAAGTGAATGTATTGCTTGAATTTGACCCTTTAATTTCATGAAAATTGAGCTTGAATGATGAAACCTTGTCTTGAAATCGAAGCTGCCCTAATCTGCCGGTCGTACGCTTCGAGCGAGAAATGCACCTCCCGAAGTTTCGAAAAACTACTTGTCGCTCGGCGTGGAAAGGTGCGCCGGCGGAGAAATCAACCATCGATTTTTGGCAAGACATTACCTTTCCGCTCGAAGGACAAAGCTACGCTTCAGCGTGGGACTGTTTGACCAGAAAATATGTTTTGTTACATTCTTCATCTTTGGACTCTTTGGTGTTATTAGAATATTCTTTTTCGATGGGTTTTAAGAGATTATAACTTTATAAAAGTGTGGAGGCATATGAAACGATTTCTAAAGAAAAGAATACTAATTTATTAGCTATGTTGTGTGCAGGGCACACCTGGAAAGAACTCATACGCCACCACAACATTGTGAGTAATAGTGCATTATACATACATTTATGTATTCTGCTTCAGAAGACATAATTGTAATTATGTACTAATCTGGGAATGAAAAGTAAGAACTGTATCTATATATACATTGTCTTGAAAAGGCTACCCGAGCCGAAGGCTATTGTGCCGAAAAGGCTACTGAGCCGAAAGGCTATCTCAATAAGCTACATATGTGCCGCAAGGCTACACTCACAGCCGCAAGGCTACATTGCCAAAGCCGCAAGGTTACCCGAGCCGAAAAGGCTATATCTGCCGCATAAGGCTACTGGGCCAATAGGCCACTGTTACCTCGATTTGATTTTGGTACATATGCTCTCAGACATTATGATTTTATTATCACAGTACTATTATTCACTGAGCTTGTCTCATTCTGTAATTTTGTCTGATTCTGTAGGAACCAGCTTGAGGAGCCGTTCTAGCATACTTTATGCATTTTTGTCAGCCTAAGGATAACCAGGCACTGAAGGGAACCCCTTTAGATTAGACCAGTTCGCTTTGTATATGGAATTTTTGGTATCTACACTGCTGGTCAGGGAAATTGTATCTATTGTTTTGTGTGCCTAAGTCCTAGGCTAATTTGTAAATGTTTTTGTAACCTCATTTTGTGTGCATGGTACTTTATGTTAAATGTTAAGTTGATCCTGGTTTTTGGTAGTTGCTCAACGGATGTGTCTGTTCTTATTAATTAAAATTACAATGCTTCCGTACAGGCCCTCAAATGTTATACCAAATAGGTTATTCTGTCTGTTTTTGTTAAGGTCACGCGCGGACTTTTAGGGGGCAGGTTCGGGGCGTGACAATAATGGTCAAACTAGTAATCAGAACTATGAAAGACCATCACTTCAGTCTTGGTATGAACCCATTTCGAGGCCTATAGCAGGCCAAAATGCCTCAGTACTTAACATTGAAGCCACACAAGTTGGTGGATCTGGCCAAGTACAAGAAACTGGCATAAGAATGGTTACAAATCCCATGTTCGAAGCCATACCTGGCACAAGGGGGTATACTAATCCCTTATTCGAATTTACACCCGGGGGGTTGGAGGGTTTTCCTGTAAATGGCAGAGACACAACACCTGTTCCAGCACCTTTCGCAGGTCAGGCTCAAAGGGGTTACCCATACCCTCAACAGCAACCTGCACCGCAAGGACAACCAGCCCCAAATTTACCACCTTATGGACCAAGAGGACCACAAGCACAAGTTTGTCCACCAAATCCTATGTTTGCCCCTCCAGTAGTGGTTCAGCAGGCACAAAATATGGTCCCTAGGGATCAAATCGCTGATATTGTTAGGGAGATGTGTGGACCGATAGCTCGGGGGGTCCAGACTCAGATACGTAAAAACCATACCCAGAATGGGTGGATAGGGTACATGAATACCCAAGGGGGTTCAGAATACCAGATTTTACCCTTTTTTATGGGACTGGAAATCAATCAACAATAGAACATATTGCTAGGTTTGCTGCTCAATGCGGTGAATTTACTAACCATGACTATATGAAACTGAGATTATTTCCAAATTCCCTAACTGGAGGAGCATTTGTATGGTACATCAACCTCACACCTGGCTCCATTCAAAATTGGCAACAAATGGAAGAAGCATTTCATGCCCAATTCTTCCAATCAGAGCCAGAGGTATCCATGGCAGATTTGGCTAGATTGAGTCAAAGGCCTGAAGAAAAGGCTACTCAGTTTATTGCCAGATTTAAAAGGGCTCAAAATAAATGTAGAGTCATCCTGCCAGAGCCAGAATTCGTCAGATTGGCTCAAAATGGTTTAGAATTCAGGCTTCGAAAGAAGTTTGATTCAACTGAATTCAGAGATCTGGTCGAAATGACCTATAAGGTGTCTCGATATGAAGCATTATTAGAAGAGGAACAAGATCGAAATAATGCATCATATAAGACATATTATAGAGATCCTAATTATGAAATAGATACAGCAGAGATTGTAGGCAAAGAACCTGTAATCTGTGAAGCATTAATTCATAAGGATACAACTATAGACCAGCAGTTTAAAAAGAAAGACTTTCATAGAAAATACTCTTTCGATTTAACAAAAGCAGATGACATCTTTGATCATTTGCTCGCGGCCAATTTCCTTAAGTTACCAAAAGGAGTAAAACTACCATCTCCAGATGAACTGAAAGGAAAAGTATACTGTAAATGGCACAATTCTTGGTCTCACTCGACTAAAAACTGCATTGTTTTTCGAGACAGGATCCAAGAACAGATTCGAAAAGGAAGTTTGAAGTTCCCAGCTAAAATAGAAAAAGCCATGGGAATTGACAGTGATCCCTTTCCAGAAGTTGGAGAGGCAACAGCCAATGTCATTACATCAGATTTCCAGAACTTGTCCTTAACAGAATTGGAGGAAGTCAATGTGCAGATGCATGTTGCTAACCAAACCAACATCAAGAAGAGTACTAGAAGCCCACCAGTTATTGGACAAGGTTTCTCGCACCAGAAGGAACACTCTGATGAAGAATCATTGGATGATGATTCTTTAGAAGCAGCAGTAATGCAGAGAATGTGCCCCAGGTGCAGACTCAGTTACAAATGGTTGAAGGGGCTTCCAACTGATGGGAAGCAATACTACAAGGATGTTCAGAGATGTCCTAAATTAACCAATGCTTACAACAAAAGGCCGTATCCGGCTAGTGATAGGCAGAGACCACCAGTGGTTGAGCCTGTAGTGAACAGAATGCATGACAAAGGCAAGAGGCCCTTGCATGAATCCAGGCCACATAACTATTACAGAATGGAGAGTAGCCATTCTGAAAGGAGACTGGAAAGAGGCTCAGTTCATGGGATCAAAGCCAGAGATTGGCCCCCTAAACCAGTTTCACGCAAGACAGAAAATGGCCACCCTTATCGAAGGTCTGAATCAGACTCAAAACATGAGGACAAAGCCAAGCACTTATCTTCACGGCCAGTTCCGAAGATGGCTTCGAAGGTGGAAAAGGGCAGTTCAGCGTCTGAATCAGCAAGTTCATGGGTACCTGGAGTCCCAAACTGGTTTGTAATGCAAAACAAATCTAGAGAATTTCCTGTTCGAAGGGATGTTAGAAGCCAGGGCAGGATGGTCAAGCCTCCTCTAGTGGCTCCTAACAGTTGGGTATTGCTCAAACACCCAAAGACAAAGGAACCAGGCTTGGTTCCAGTCATTTCGAGATCACAAAGAAGAAAGATCTAGCGCAGGTACACTCAGTACCAAAATGAGATGAAAGAAAATGGAGAGAGCTCTTCATTGGTCCAGACGGAGAGAAAGAAAATTCCAGAATCAGACCATGCTCCAAAGCCCATTCAACAAAACAAAGTGGGTTGCAACAGAGGAGAATTGGCCAAGGTTCATTCTGAACTAAAAGCCAGAGAGAGGTCCAGCCTAGTAGGATTGGAGAAAGCTCTAATGGAAAGTGATAGTGAGACCGAAGAAGAGATTGACGTAAGCCAGAAGAAAGAAATAGTGGAGGAAGACATGTTCGAAGCCTTCATGGCTGAACAGACATTCTCGGTTGAAAAACCAGTTGAGATAGATCCTTCGAAGGAATCGTTTAACAATGAAGTACCCGAGTGCAGCATGGAGGATGCTGTGGAAGCAACTAGACAAGGCGGCCAAGAAGGGAAACAAGTGCAGCCAGCCATCCAATTTGGCTCATTTCCTCCAGTATCCGTCAATATGGTACACATACTGCCTCACGAGTTTCAAGCTGAGGATGAGGATCAAGATATTGATCTAATTCCTGTCTCTAGTGAAGACTCACAAGTAAGTATGGTACAGGATGGCCCTGGGGTGGCTACTCCAATAGAGACCGAATATGAGAGTGAGGAAGAAGTGAGCATCAACCTCTCTTATCCTTTTGAGTATCCCTCAAATTCTATGACGCAGCATGTCAAGCCTTTGTACATAAAGGCTTTCTTTGATGGGATACAGCTGAACCGAGTCCTGATAGACAATGGGGCAGTAGTGAACCTACTCCCGAAATCTTCTTTAAAGAAACTAGGGAAAAGGAATCCCAGATTGATTCCAACCAGCACAACCATTGCTGGCTTCGCTGGAGATAAATAGGTAGCCCAGGGGATTCTGCCCATTAACTTAAGTGTGGGAACCAGGGACTGCATGACTGCATTCTTCGTAATTGACAGCAAGGCCAAGTACAATGCATTACTTGGTAGAGATTGGATCCACACCAACAAATGTGTGCCTTCCTCTCTACATCAGAAGATCATGATGGCTTTAGGCAATGGGGAGACAGAGGAGATTGATGCAGATCCTCAACCTTTCATAGCCTGTGCAGACTTTGCAAAAGCCAAGCTGTATATTGAGGGAGTAACACCTCTCAGTATATTGAGGAAAGCTGATGGCTCAGCCGAAGTGACGGCTGATGAGGAGGTGACACACCTGAAGCACTTAGTCCAGGAAAGTGCTGATGAAGAGGTTGTCCTTAGAGATGACAATGATGCCTGGTTATAGGCAAAGAGAGGAACCACAAGAAGCCAAGTCCTTGGCTTTGATTAAATTTTCAGTATTGGATGTAAAAGCAATAGTCCAGAAAGTTCAGGAGCAAGAGAGAGAGGCCATGATAATTGGCTGCAAACAGCAGCAGCAACAGGCTAGAGTCTTGACTCTTGGTAAGTACTGTGCCTTGGACATTGAAACAAAAGTCCAGGAGATACAGGAAGAGGAAGCCTTGTGGACAGATTTCGTCTATGAGGAAGAGGGTAGAGATGTTGATTTGAAGAACATGGGGGCAGAACCAAGCATGAAGATCACTTCGAAGGTAGAAGAAACCAGAGGGAGTTCTCATGCACAAGACCCCTTAACAGAGATAAATTTAGGGGAAGGTTCTGAACAGCAGCCCACCTACATAAGTGCTTGTCTAGATATTCTGGATAAAGACCAGTTGTTGGTTGTTTTAAAGAAATACAAAGATTGCTTTGCATGGTCTTATAATGAACTACCAGGATTGGATAGGTCATTAGTGGAACATAGGCTCCCTATGAAGCCTAATTTCAAGCCATATAAGCAGAAACCAAGAAGGATGAGTCCAGAAGTAATTCAGAAAGTCAAGGAAGAGATCCTCAGACTACTCAAGGCAGGTTTTATTAGGACAGCCAGGTATGTTGAATGGCTATCTAATATTGTGCCTGTAGTCAAGAAGAATGGTAAAATGAGGGTATGCATCTATTTCAGAAATTTGAATCTAGCAACTCCAAAAGATGAATACCCTATGCCCATAGTAGATTTGCTGGTAGACAGTTCAGCAGGGCATCAAGTTTTATCAATGATGGATGGACACTCTGGTTATAATCAAATCTGCATTGCAGATGAGGATGTCCATAAGACAGCATTCAGATGTCCTGGAAATATTGGCACCTTCGAATGGGTTAAGATGCCATTTGGCCTGAAGAATGCTGGAGCTACATACCAGAGGGCTATGAACACCATTTTTCATGACCTCATTGGAGGGTATTTAGAATGTTATATTGATGACATTGTAGTGAAATCCCAGTCCATGGAGGAACACCTGCTTCACTTAGAAGCAGCTTTTGAAAGAATGAGGAAGTTCAAGTTAAAACTCAATCCTCTTAAATGTGCTTTTGGTGTATCATCTGGAAATTTCTTGGGCTATGTTGTGCACAGGAAAGGAATACAGATTGATCAGAATAAAGCCAAAGCCATCATTGAAGCCAAACCCCCATCAAGTAAGAAAGAATTACAAAAGTTCCTTGGGCAGGTTAACTTCCTTCGAAGGTTCATTTCTAACACTGCAGGGAAAACTAAAGTATTTTCTTCCTTGTTAAGGCTAAAAGATGAAGAGGAATTTGTGTGGACAGCAGAGCATCAAATTGCTTTCGAAGGTATCAAAGCCTACTTGGCCAACCCTCCAGTGCTGATGCCACCAAAGGGTAACAAGCCCTTGAAGTTGTACATAGCCGCAGCAGAAGATTCATTGGGAGCTTTCTTAGCCCAAGACAATGAAGAGGGCAAGGAGCAAGCTGTTTATTACCTTATTAGGTTTTTAAATTCTTGTGAATGTAAATATTCAGCTGTTGAAAAGCTGTGCCTTGCTTTGTATTTTGCTGCAATGAAATTGAGATACTATCTTTTACCTACAACGGTCTTGGTAATTGCAACCACAGATTTGGTTAAATACATGTTATCTAGACCTATGTTTAGGGGAAGAATTGGCAAGTGGATATTAGCCTTATCAGAATTTCACTTAGAATATGTCCCTCAGAGGGCAGTAAAAGGGCAAGTTTTAGCCAATTTTCTGGCAGACCATCCATCTCAAACAGAGAGCCAAGAAGTAATGGAACTTGGTATGGCCAGTGTTGAGCCGTGGCAAATGTGGTTCGATGGGTCGAAAGCCAATGGGTTAATTGGAATTGGTATTGTGATCAAATCTCCACAAGGGACAGAAACTACTCATGGTTTCAGAGTGGATGAAGCTACCTGTTCCAATAACCAGGCTGAATATGAAGCCTTAATTGTGGGACTAGAGATTCTTATTGGATTACAAGTACATGCAGTTGACATATTTGGGGATTCTCAATTGGTGGTTAACCAAGTGAAATGAATTTTCAAGTGTCAAAGCATAAGTATCTTGCCATATTATGTTGTTGCATTACATTTGCTTTCTCAGTTTCAAATAGCAAATGTAACTCATGTTCCAAGATTCTTGAACAATAGAGCCAATGATGTGGCTCAGAAAGCTTCGAACTTCAAGAGAAGGGATAATACCCAAAGGGACATAAGCCAAACAACATATCAGAGATTATTACAACCTTTGAATAAAAGGAATATGATCTTGGAAGTCAATCATAATGACTTACAAGAACAAGATTGGAGGCATCCAATAATGCAGTACTTGGCTGGTCCATCTTCGAAGGCCAGTAGAAAGGTTAAATTGCAGTCTATGCAATACATGATATATGGTAATGCTCTCTACAAAAGGGGAGGAGATGGCTTATTGCTGGAATGTTTAGGCCCAAAAGAAGCATTAACAGCTATGGCTGAGGTTCATGAAGGCATTTGTGGTGCTCATCAGCCTGGTGTGAAGATGAAGTGGTTGCTTCGAAGGCATTCCTATTATTGGCCAACCATCCTCAAAGATTGCATAGAATATGCAAAGGGTTGTCAGGCATGTCAAAAGCATGGCACAATAAGGCATGTGCCCATAACTGACCTACATGCAGTGGTGAAGCCTTGGCCATTCAGAGGATGGGCCATGGATATGATGGGAAAAATACACCCACCTTCTTCTAAACATCATTGTTTCATTCTAGTGGCCACTGACTACTTCACTAAGTGGGTCGAAGCTAAGCCATACAAGGCTGTAGACCAAACAGAGGTTATTGGTTTTATTAAAGATTTGATCCATAGATTTGGCATCTCACAAACCATAACAGTTGATAATGGGACTGTGTTTGATGGGAAAATAGTGAAGTCTTTTGTGGCAGAGTTTGGAATTAGCCTTGTTAATTCCACACCCTACTATGCACAAGCCAATGGTCAAGCTGAGTCATCCAACAAATCCTTGAAAAAAGGAATACAAAAGGTTGTGGATGATAATCCCAGGGATTGGCATAACCTATTGCTAGATGTTTTGTGGGCTTACAGAACTTCCCCAAGGTCAAGCACGGGAATTACTCCCTATGCCTTGGTATATGGGCATGATGCAGTCTTACCAGTGGAGATTAATGTTAAATCCTTGAGAGTGAGATGTCAAGATCAGTTAAATCCTGAACAATACCATCAGAGTATGTACTTGGAATTAGAAGGCATAGATGAAGCCATAATTTTGGCATTAAATAGCATTCTTTTCCAAAAGAAGAAAGCAGCCAAGAATTATAATAAGAAAGTCAAACACATTGGTTTTGATGAAGGTGATTTGGTATGGAAGACAATACTCCCAATTGGGATTAAAAGCCATAAGTTTGGCAAATGGTCACCTAGCTAGGAAGGACCATATCAAATTCATAGGGTTCTGCCTTTTGGAACATACCATTTAAGAAATTTGAATGGTTATGTACATCCCAAAAAGATTAATGGCAGGTATTTAAAACCTTATTTTCCAACCATTTGGGAAACACAAGGGATAGAATGAACATTATATACAAAAACACAAGCTTGCTCAAATGATATACAAAATATTATGCTTTCATAAAGAATCAAGTACATTGTGCCACAAATTGGCCCAAAAATCATTACAATGCTTTAATTATTTTTGTACAATGGCTTTCCTATTGCTAAGAGAAGGAAATAATTGAATAGCTGCAGCCATGTCTTCTTTTCGATCAGCCAGCCCTTGATTGGTGATGTGTAATTTCAGACGTCAACCAAGGCTTGGTTTATCATGCTAACTCCTCTTCAAGCTGAGCTTTCCTCTCCAGCAGCTGGATTCGAAAGTGGGAGGCAAAAGAGTGTTGTTCCTTAAGCTTTGACACCTCATTATGTACATGGGAGACAAAACTCTGGTCGCCAGCCAATTTTTCATCCTCAGCCTTGGCAGTTTGACAGATGCTGATATAGAAATCAACAAGAGTCACGCTCGAGATAAATGAGTGGAAACATCCATGCTCGATCGCTCAAAGAAGTCTGCAAAGATCAAGGAACCCATTCCTGATGATACGCCTTTGTAGAACCTCGAAGGGGATCCTTGAAAAGGAAGTCAGCAGTTCCAAGCATGTGTCCAAATCTACTGAAGGTGCAAAAGGCTTGCTGCTGGAGGAAGAAGGACTCTCGAAGATTTCTAGTAGGGAGTCAGCCAAGACTAATGGCTCAGCTTCAGCAGTAGAGGTGGGAGAGGTAGAGGGCATGTCGAAGAGACTAGCTAGTCTTCCTTCGAAGATGTCTACCTCCTCCCTGGACATGGAGGGCAGAGAGAGTGTTGTGGTGGAAGACACAAGAGGCTGCATAGGAATGGGAGAAACGGATGGAGCATCTTTGGCAGCCTCTATGGTCTTGGCCACCAGCAAATCAAGTGAAGAGGGGCTGGAAGTGGGCATTGGTGATGAACCATGAATTGAAGAGCTACCAGCACCCTCTGTGGAAGAATCAACTGCCACTGGGAATGGAGCAGCAGTTGGAGTTTCTGTGAGGGATGGAGGAGGAGCAAGGTTTAAAGGAGAATTGGGCTGAGGTAGGTCAAAGGTCAGGAAAGGGAAGAATGATTCTAGGCCAAGGAAAAGAGATGCAGGAATGCTGGGGCCCAAAGAAGGTGCATTGAATGTGAGTCTTGGAAGTGGGGGTACAATTCGAACAAGCCTGACATTCTGCATTCGATCAACCTCAACTGAAATTGAGGAAGACCTCATTGGAAAGATAAGTGCAGTGGTTGTCCCTGCAAAAGGAAGAAATGCAAAGTATTGTTAAAAAAAGACACAAGCTGACAAAAGGTAAAATGGTAGAAGTATGAAAGAAATTACCTGTTTCAGAAATATTGGCAATGGTAGAGGAGCTGTGAAGAGAGTCATATTCGGCAGTCTGTTGTCTTATGGCCATTTCTCTATGTGGAACATCAGCAACAGCAGCTTCATGTCTCAGAAACTGTTGCTGCCGTCTCCTCTCAGCCCTCTTGAAGACAATTATTGCCTTGGAGTGTTCCTGCTCTACTGCTGGGGTGGCTGCTTCATCCGTGGGATCTTCAACCAAGTTAACAGTTGAAGCAGTCACTTTCTTTCTTCTCTCTATTGCTTGAGCAATTATCTCAGAGTCAGAATCTTCAGCGAAATCAAAAGGAGAGATAGTGATTTTTCTTCTCCTTTTCCTTTGAATGGATGTTGTCTGCCCCTCAGTTTTCTTCTCAAACTCTTTAGTCTGAGCCCTAGATTCCTTAGAGGTGAATTCCTCTTCCACCTCCCTAGCAGTTGTGTCTGCTGAAATCAAGTCAATCACTCTCTTCCTCCGCATCAAGGGTGACTCGTGTTCTTGATCTGTCTCTTTTCCTTTTTCTTGTACCTCGGTTGTGGTCCCCTTTTCAGATTCAAACAGTCTCCTTCTTTTTGGTGGTGGACCACCTGTGCAGAAGAAGGATTAAGATAACAGACATCATAGAGAAAGTCAAAAGAGAAGGCACAAAGGTATACCTTTCTTTGAAGCAGCACGAGTTACTCTGAGAGGAGTTGAAGCAGCAGGGATGGACTGAGTTGTAACATGCACTGCAGCCAAAACAGGGGAAGAGATGACAGTGGCAGCTTCCTTGGGCCTAGGTACATCTAACACCTCTAGTAGGTCTTGAGGTGAAATGGCCAGATATACCTCCATATTAGCCACCCACCAGTTCTGATATCTCTTCAAAAAGGTTCCGTGGGGAATGAAAGGGGTGTACTCAAAAGTGGTCAAATCACCCATAAACTTGAAGGTTGCCTCCTCTAGCCTTGACTTATGAACCTTCAAATCTCTTTTGGTAAGGCTTAGGTTGGTGTTGCTGCAGAGAGGTATTGGAACTCCTTGCGTGAGGCCAAACTGTCTAGCAAACTGAGCAAGGCAATAAGGCTCAGCTATGCATTTATAGGCTTTGGAGTTCGTGGTCCCAATAAACAGTTCTCTGGGAATCAGTAGGGAGGCCCAGATGTCCTTGTGAGCAGGTGAGGTGCAGAGCCTATCACTTAGGAAATGAATCAACCAAGTTGGGCCTATGCTGGCTTCGAAGGGACGGAAGCGATGAATAGGAAGGGCAGCTGGCAGTTGATGGAAGAAAGAAAAGTAAAAAGCAAAGGTAGATGGATAGAGTGAAGCATTGGCTAGTCTTATGCCAGGAGTAAGAGAATGTGACTCAGAAAATTTGAGGCATTTGGATTGTAATTCAGTAAAATAGGCGAAAAGCCAAAGCTGAAGAATCCAGAATGGTCCCCCTTGATTAGTATCTAAGGGTTTCTCGCAAAAAAGGGAACAAACTCTATATACATGGCCTAAGACATATGGGGCTAAGGCTACCTTTTTGTGCAAAGCAAAGGCTTTGGCGAGAGGGGCAAATTCAGGCATAATTCTCTGGGAGGAAGTGCAGAAAAGGAATTTACAAAGCCAGTACAATAAGAAGGAAAAGAATTCCCTATCAGTTACTGGACCCTCTCTCTTATTTTCAGCTCTAACAAAATCACTATAAGATGAGGTAAGAGAGGGGAGGGAAAAAGGGACTGGCAAATTAGGAAAATCTGGTGTAATAGTGGCACCAATAGGGGATACTCCTAGTAAATGGCAAATATCAAGAACAGTAGGAGCCATCATCCCGCATCTAAATTGGAAGAAATTGAAAATAGGGTTCCAAAAACATAAAGCAGCAGGGATTAAGAAGGGGTCCTCTGGAATAGTTACCCTAGATAGCCGAAGAGCATCAAGAAGGCAGAGCTCTTGAAGGTCCAATGTCCTAGTAGGGATGATCCGGTCGTACCATTCTTGCCACTCTGGTCGCATCGTGGGCCAGCATCGGTGAGGGCGAGTGATTCTCCAGCTTCCCCAGTCGAGACCACTCTCATAAAGGAGACATTGGTCATCCAGACGAGGGTATAGGGCTGAGAGCTCAGTAAGAGTCTCCTTGAATATGGGCCCGAGTACGTAGTCCTGCTGCTCATGGTGACGAGGGATAAATATGCGCCCATCAATGGCGCTCTTTTCTCCAGCCTTGTATTTCTCACATTCAACGTCAATAAGCCTTTTCAAGGCCACTGATGAGCTCATTCGCTCTACGACTGGCACTTTTAACGAAGAAGAAGCCATTGATAGCGTGTTTCTTTTCGGAAAGAGAAGAAAAGGGTAGAGAGAAGTGGGATGTTGATGCAAGTTTGTGTGTTGACGAAGTGTTTCCAGAACGCAAAACAAAAGGGTTTTAAAAACCTCTGTGTCCGAAAGACTTATCTCATGGGTCGTTATGTTCTAAAAGTACGAATGCGAGGAGTCTCTTCCAATATTTGATAGTTTTGGAGGGAAAATTATACCCCGGATGTTGTTGCCAGCTTCGAAGCAAGATTCCTAGCTTCGAAACCTGATTTTGGCGCCAAAATTCGAATAACAACGGCTTTGAAATACAGGAGTCGACTTCGAAGCATACTACATGCTCAAAATCTTAAAGATATTCAAGAATTGGTTTACTTCGAAGAGGTCAAAGACCTATAGTAGGTTTTTTAATATCTTTGAGGTAAAACTAGAGGACCCTTAAAGATATATTTGGGTGGTTGAAACAATAAAACCAATAGTTGGTTTGTGTACCCACACAAAATATTGACTTTTCAGATCAGAACAATACAACCCCAAGAGTAGTTTTACAGCGTTTGTAAATGTGAGCTGGTCTTCGAAGCAAAATAGTCAATACCAATCATGATTATATTTTGGTCTTGACTAGGATAGGCTTTAAGGAAAAAGATTGTTGGATTCTGTGGTGGATGTGGTTTGGAAATACTCTTCGAATCCTGGAAGACGCCAATGATCCTCTGCCAGTCACCTGCAAAAATACAAACTCCGGTCGGGGGTGCCGGAATTAGCACTCCGACGGACAAGTCGGGCCTCCGTAAAGCTTGCTTACTAAGTTTTTAGAAGTGTTTTCTTACATACCTTTATTAGTCCAAGCTCTTATATTTATAGTCATTTTTCAAATTTCGGGACTGGGTCTACTTTTCCTTCGCTTGTGTACTCTTCCATTTATCCTAACGCTTCTTCCTAGATATTCGCCCAAATATCCTACTCGGCATCTCGGCAGAAGCGAAGAGCCGCTCAACACCCGGCCTCTCGCGATTAGGCTTCGCCCTTAGTTACTCGGCCCCCACAATTGCCCCCCAAGCATCTTGTTAACGGCAGTTGAACGAGGTGCTTGGCTCCGATTTTCAAATTCTACATACTGAAGTTCTTGGGGCTTCGACTTATTACGCGGTTGTTTAATTACTCCCCCTTGAATCGTCGCCTCAGACTCCCGCCCCTTCGTGCACGCCTATTCATTATGATTTTGAGCCTGGTGTCCCTTCGAATTCATGATTTATGACGCTGGCCGCTAGACTGCTCTTCTAACTATCCTTGCACCCCCTCCATCCGCGATACTCTTCGCTTCTGTAAGTTTTTTCCTTCTCAACTCAAGCTTTTCCTAATTTGTTTACTCCGTCACGTATTCTTACAATCAATAGATTATGGCAAAATATTTAAGAGACCTTCTTTCCGGTCGAGTTGTTGATTTTAGACGCCATTTCTCCATCCTCGACGATGTCCACTTATCGTTAGTGGCTGACCGCTCTCGACATGGAGAGTGAGGAAGAAACCTCGATTGTCTTTTCCTTCACGATCGCAGAGGGGGAGTTCGCTTCCTTCACCCGCCATCGAGGGTCGTTCTTCGCCATTGGAATTTGATTCCTTCCCAAATCAATGTAAATTTCTTTAGAATTATAATGGGGTCGAGCGTCGAACCGTCAGCTTTGGTATAAATCTTACGTCCTTGCCATTCGGCATCATACGCCTCGCCGATCTTCGTCGCACGGACGCATTTCCTCGTAAGCAAAGGACACAGATCATCGATTGATCACTATGCTTTCCACTGAAAACGAGTCGACGACGTTATGGTCGTTGTCCGTGGCAACCGAATTGGCGCGGGAGGATCGCGTCGATCCTATTCCTAGGCGAGGGCGAACCAGTCGAATGTCCTTACCGATATTGAACATTTGTATCTACCTTACCCTATTTTCTTGACCTCACGGCTTATCTTATGCAGGAACGAGTTGAAAAAGTCCTAGCTTCAACCGACGACGCCGTTTTTCGGACATCGAATTGCTCTTAATTATTTTACCGCCGCAGCCTTTTATAAGGTGGTAGGGCGGCTCACGCTCGCTTTGCTACGAGCCTACGATATTTAATTTTTTCGCCGCGAAAATATTCCGATTCCGAAGGGAAGATTTTTCTCGCCGTCAGATTTTGTCCGACTTCAAAAATTTGAGGCAGATAGGATTTGAAGGGTACGATTTGGAGAATACGGAGGTAGCCGAATCGCCGCGATCGATCACCGGAGGCCGAATCGAGGAGGTATTGATTCCGACGATTCTCATGGTGCGGGGACCGCTCTCGCCGACGACGCTTTCAACGTCAGATAACCCTTCCGCCAGATTCTGGCATGGCTGGTTAAGCCTCGCAAAGCTTGCTAAGAAGGCGACGCGAGAGGTTGGCCGCAAGGAGAATAGCGGAGGGCCTTTCAACCGAACCGCCCATCTTCGAATCTCATTCGCCTTCCTAGTTGAATCGAAATCCTTGCAAATTGTGGGAAGTGGCAACGGTAAGGGTGTCAATCCACGCCGTCGGGAAGCCGCTCAGAAGTTGAGGGAACGCGGAGAAACGCCTAGGGATCATGAGGTCGGTTCGTAAGATCAAGACGCAAACGCCCTCGAATGGTGGGATCAGGTGAGGTCGTGCCCTTTGTGATCCGACCGATGGTGAGAAATGTGCCGGTTCCATCGGATGCCTCGGCACTTAATGACCTAGAGCGCGCGTTCGGGGTGGCAACGTCTTTGACCTTACCGTCTGATACGGAGGGTTTCCTACGAACCAGATCCGGTCGCGACAATGTGGGCCGCGCAGTCGGCCCTTTTGGTGTGTTCTGATTTTCCTTCGTTCAAACGTTGTTCGGGCTATGCTTGTTTTGATTCGTTCTTTTGCGGGCCGGGGGTAGGGTAGCCGATGTGGGCCGCCGCCATCACGACGCCGACAAGGAGATTAGTCGCTTGCGAGAGCAGGCGGAGGGCCGGAGGAAAAGGGCCGAGGACGAAGTTTTTAAGAGCGAATCGAAGCTTCTCGGCAGAGGTCATGTGGAGAAAGCTCGTGATGCGGATAGGTTGAGAGCGGAGGCGATAAGAAGGCCGACGACTTGAAGTCGACTTTGCTTATCCAAAAAGCCGTTGTCGGGTCTAGAGGCCGAGTTGGCCGAGGTGAAAGCGCGAAAGAGAGCGCCGAGTCAAAATTTTTCGGCCGGAAAGAGGCCGGGCTCGCCGAGTTCTGGAACAGTAACCCGGTTTGAGAATCGGGATTCAAACATGGTTGGCGAAGGCCCTTTCTCGGTGGCGTTACCGAATGTGCCAATACCGATGAGCAAGTGGACATCGATCCATTGGAGACCGATTCGAGGATTGATGTTTATGATACAAAGATTCTCGTCGTGTGGTTTTCGGTATTTTGTGTTTATGATACAAAGAATGGACGTTGATACCTTTTGTAATTATAAGATGTTAGCAATTTACGCGAATGTGATGATGTTTCCGTAGTTTTATGGTGACGGTTTATTTTTGTAATTTATACAATGTTAAATCAATTCAAAACAAATATGCCGGTTCCCTGGGATGGCTCGGCTCGAGCGTGGAAGGTCTAGTTCGCACGGACTAGATCTGCCCTTGCGTTGGCTAGGGCGCGTGTTAGAAGCCGAATAGTTCACGCTCGAGGGCTGGCCGAAGCATCATTAGGTATTCGGCCTAATAGATTAATAACCGCTTGCTTTGGAGTGCTCGAGCGTTAAAAGCCGAATAGTTCACGCTCGAGGGCTGGCCGAGGCATCGTTAGGTATTAGGCCGAATAGATTAATAAATCTGCCCTTGCGTTGGACTGTGCTCGAGCGTTAAAAGCCGAATAGTTCACGCTCGAGGGCTGGCCGAGGCATCATTAGGTATTAGGTCAATAGATTAATAACCGCTTGCTTTGGAGTGCTCGGCGTTAAAAGCCAATAGTTCACGCCGAGGGTCGCCGAGGCATCATTAGGTATTAGGCCGAATAGATTAATAAATCGCTTGCGTTGGATCGCCGGCGTTAAAAGCCGAATAGTTCACGCCGAGGGGCCGAGGCATCATTAGGTATTAGGCCAATAGATTAATAACCGCTTGCGTTGACCGCCGAGCGTGTCGATACATTTTATTCTAATGTTTAGGCACTTATCACAATATTTTGCATCACGGGCGAATCGCTCGTAAATGCCCCAAAGCGCGATGCCGTCACAAAGTGTCATGCACCCAAGGGGGCTCGGAGTCCGGACTCATTCTGGCCGAGGTTTCATGCACCAGAGGGGCTCCGAATCCGGAGACTTGTTCGGCCCTAAGGTTTTACGCACCAAAGGGGCTCCGAATCCGGAGACTTGTTCGGTCCTAAGGTTTTATGCACCAAAGGCCGAATCCGAGACTTGTTCGCCCCGAGGTTTCATGCACCAAAGGGCCCGACCGGAGACTTATTCGCCAATCGTGACATCCACGAAGGGCGCTCCGAATCCGGAGACTTATTCGACCCTGAGGTTTCATGCGCCAAAGGGGCTCCGAATCCGGAGACTTATTCTGGCCAATCGTGACATCCACGAAGGGCGCTCCGAATCCGGAGGCTTATTCGGCCCTGAGGTTTCATGCACCAAAGGCTCCGAATCCGAGACTTATTCGCCCCGAGGTTTCATGCACCAAAGGGCTCAATTCGAGACTTATTCTCGCCAATCGTGACATCCACGGCGGGCGCCCAATCCGGAGACTTGTTCGACCGAGGTTTCATGCACCAAAGGCCCGGCCGAGACTTGTTCGCCCCGAGGTTTCATGCACCAAAGGCCGAATTCGAGACTTATTCTCGCCAATCGTGACATCCACGGCGGGCGCCCGAATCCGGAGACTTATTCGACCCCGAGGTTTCATGCGCCAAAGGCCCGAACCGAGACTTATTCTCGCCAATCGTGACATCCACGGCGGGCGCCCGAATCCGGAGGCTTATTCGCCCCGAGGTTTCATGCACCAAAGGCTCAATCCGAGACTTATTCGCCCCGAGGTTTCATGCACCAAAGGCCCAACCGAGACTTATTCGCCAATCGTGACATCCACGGCGGGCGCCCAATCCGGAGACTTGTTCGCCCCGAGGTTTCATGCGCCAAAGGGGCTCAATCCGAGACTTATTCGCCCCGAGGTTTCATGCACCAAAGGGCCCGACCGAGACTTATTCTCGCCAATCGTGACATCCACGGCGGGCGCCCAATCCGGAGACTTGTTCGCCCCGAGGTTTCATGCGCCAAAGGCCCGAATCCGAGACTTATTCGCCCCGAGGTTTCATGCACCAAAGGCCCGAATTCGAGACTTATTCTCGCCAATCGTGACATCCACGGCGGGCGCCCAATCCGGAGACTTGTTCGACCCGAGGTTTCATGCACCAAAAGGGCTCAATCCGGAGGCTTATTCGCCCCGAGGTTTCATGCACCAAAGGCCCAATCCGAGACTTATTCTCGCCAATCGTGACATCCACGGCGGGCGCCCAATCCGGAGACTTGTTCGCCCCGAGGTTTCATGCGCCAAAGGCTCCGAACCGAGACTTATTCGCCCCGAGGTTTCATGCACCAAAGGGGCCCGACCGAGACTTATTCTCGCCAATCGTGACATCCACGAAGGGCGCCCGAATCCGGAGACTTGTTCGACCCGAGGTTTCATGCACCAAAGGCCCGAACCGAGACTTGTTCGCCCCGAGGTTTCATGCACCAAAGGGGCTCCGAATCCGGAGACTTGTTCGACCTCGAGGTTTCATGCACTAAAGGGCCCAATCCGAGACTTGTTCGCCCCGAGGTTTCATGCACTAAAGGCCCGACCGGAGACTTATTGACTTTGAAATGTTGAGATTAAACATGTGAAAACGCGAGATCTTGGATTTACGAGGATATTGTGTACAAATATCAAGCCCATGTGTCGGGTCATTGATAAAATTTTCAGAGATGTGTTGAATTCCACTACCGTGGCGTGTTTCTCCTCGACATGTCCGACAACCGATATGCCCTCGTTCTCGAACGGAATCTATTTGATAGGGCCGCCCCAGCCGACCAAGTTTTCCATCGGCCTCCGATCGCCGCAGAGTAGCACCTTCTTCAGACCGCTTCCGGATTGTAGCGTCGCAGCTTGGACTCGCCGATTGTATGACTTGGCGAAGCCGATAACGAGCCATGGATGCCAAGGCACGATCTCTTCGTTCTTCAATCGATCCAGTCCAAAGCAAGCATCATGTCATTTCACCCGTGTCAAGGCTTGCGATCCGAGGGTTGGTAGGCCGATCTCCGGGGTAAGATTGCTCGGGTTCCGGCACAAGGCAAACGGTGTTTCTCCTGGATCGCCTTGGTGTTGTTCGATGGGCCCATAGTACACTTGGCAACTCTTCTTCGACCCACTTGCCCTTGGCACTTTCCAAATTTTTTGATGCCGCCCAAGATGGACTTGTTCAAGCTTCCACCGATCAACTTTGGGGGTAAGCCAGAGAAAAGTAAGGTACATAATCAGATTTGCCGTGATAGCTTCAGACACGCCATACCAAACCGAAAGTGCCATTATCCGAGATCAATGCTCTTGGAATGCCGAATCGTAATGATGTTCCTCCACACAAAACGCTTAATGTCTCAGATATGGGTTAGAGCTCGCTTCACCCACTTTGTGAAATAATCTGCTACGATTAGAAATCGCTTGTTCCTCGGGCCCCGGCAAGGGTCTTACAATATCAAGTCCCCATCGAGCAAACGGCCAGGCTAGTGATTGAATTCAAAGCTTCACGGCCGATGGGTTAGTGGGGAAAACTTTTGGCATTGTTCGCATTTCTTGACATAATTTTGTGCGCTTACTCATAGTCGGCCAAGAATATCCTCGGTTATCGCTCGATGGGCAAGGGAGCGCCCGAGTGTGCACCATACCGCCTTCATGTATCTCGCTGAGCGCCTCCTCTACTCGTCCGGTGCACGACCTGTATGGGCCAGAGAGGATTTTTGTAAAGTCCCCTTGTGGATCAAGGTAGTATCGCAGAGCCTTGTTTCGCAATTGTGTGCTTTTTTATCCTCCGGGAGTTGCTCGTAAGAAAGGAATGCGAATGGGGTCCTTCCAACTTGGAGCGGATTCTATGATATTGATGTGGGTCTCTCCCGGAGGGCCGACATTGGTTCGGGGACGGCCCACTTCGATGGTACGCTTTGAGTTCGGAGTTGATGGCGAGGCCAAGCAAGCCAGCATCCGCGGTGTATTTTGATCGCGGTTATTTGGTTTAGTTCGTGATGGTCAAATTTCGCCAAAGAACGAAGTTAGCTGCTTATAGGCCGCCATACGCCATCTTCGCCGATATTCCCTTTCACCGTTGATTACCAATTTTGAGTCACAAAACACCAACAGCCGCCGCGCGCCGAGCAGATGTGCGTTCCGCAGTCCGGCTAACAGGGCTTCATATTCGGCTTCGTTATTTGATGCTTCGAAGCCGAGCTTGACAGCCTGCTCAATGATCGCGCCGTCTGGGGACATAATTACGACGCTGCGCCACGCCTCGCTGGTTAGACGATCCATCGCAGATAATTGCCGATGTCCCCAACGAGACTCTCCAACTGGTTTTGACCGAACTTCGCCTTTGGCCGAGGTCCCTGTGCTTGAGGTCGGCAAGTCCTCCCGTGAATTCGCCACAAAGTCGGCAAGCACCGCTTTGATTGCGCTTTTGGGCTAAACCGAATGTCATATTGGCGAAGTTCGAGAGCCCATTTCGACACGCCTCGATGCTTCGCATTCCAGTATCGATCGAAGGGAAATCTGTTAGCACCTTGATGCTTTGTGTGCTTGGAAGTAGTGCATCGCTTTTCTTCGCCATGACCAGGCTAGGACGAAGTTTTTCTAGCGGTAGGTAGCGTGTTTTAAGGCCCACCATCGCCTTTGCTCACATAGTATCTTGGTATTCTTGCCCTTCCTCCTCTTTTAACAATACGGGCTACGATTGTCAGAGACACCAGTATAAAATAAGGGATCACCGTGGCGGTGTTGTTAGAAGAGGTACCGTCGGAGGTATGTCTTGAGGTTGTTAAAGTCGCCTCGCATTCGACGGACCATTCAAAGCTCGCTCGCGCAATGTCCGAAAGAATTGTCCGCAACGATCTGTGGATCGATCGATGAACTCGTTGAGTGCAGCCATTCCCATCGCCTTTTGGACTTCTTTGATCGAACGGGGAACCGAAGTTCCAAAATTGTCAGTGACTTGCCTCGGGTTGGCTTCGATTCTCGATGGTTGACGATGTAGCCCAGAATTTGCTGAGCCGATTCGAATGCACATTTGGAAGCATTCACTTCATTCTTCATGCGTAGGGTGTTGAATGTCCTTTCCAGATCGGCTATATGGTTTTGTTCTTCTTTAGATTTGACCACCATGTCGTCGATGTATACTTCCATAGTGCGTCCGAGTTGTTCTTTGAACATCGTGGTGACCAGTCTTTGGTAAGTCGCCCCTGCATTCTTTAGTCCAAAAGGCATAACCCTGTAGCAGTAGGTTCCTCTTGGAGTGAGGAATGCAGTTTTGTCCTGATCACCTGGATGCATGGCGATCTGATGGTAGCCTCTATAGGCGTCGAGGAAACTCATGCGGCGGTGGCGTGCCGTCGCATCGACGAGTTGGTCAATTCTAGGCAAGGGAAAGCAATCTTTGGGGCAAGCTTTGTTCAGATCCGTGAAATCGACACACACTCGCCAGGTGCCATTCTTCTTTTTCACCACCACTGTGTTGGAGAGCCACGTGGGATAGGTGACTTCTCTGATTGCCCCGGCGTCAAGCAATTTGTCAACTTCTCGACAACGGCGGCAGGTGTTCCGAGGATCGCCGGCCTTCAATGACCGCTTGCCGAGGGTCGACATTGAGGTGATGTGCGAGACCGCTGGTCTATTCGAGATTTCATACGGGTCCACGCAAAGACGCCGAGGTTGCCGAGTAAGAAAGTGATCGATTCTTCGCTTATCGGCTGGCTTAGGAGGCCGATCATAAAAAACTTTTCCTGCTTCCATCGATGTCGACTCGGTCTAAACCTTCGTGGCCTTTTCGCTTGGTTGACGCCGCGCCTTCGTGACTTCGACCGGTACCTCGGAGTTTACTTGCGCTTCCTTGGCGTCCTGGCGGCGAGAAGGTAACATGCTTGGGCAGACCGCTGGGAGCCACGGATCTGCTCAACGCCATGCTCTGTTGGGAAACGAGTACCGGTGGTAGGTGCTTGGGACGGCTGCAGGTATGTAACCACGATCGCCCCATGATGAGATTGTATGGCGATGGTAGCCTGACAACCAAGAATTCCGCGACCACCGTTCTCGAGCCAGCGCGAACGGGTAAGCTGATTTTTCCCAACGGGTACTCCGGGTTGGCGTTGAAGCCGAGTAGTGGACAGGGAGCTGGAGTTAGATCCGAATCGTTGAACCCGAGTTTGACGAAGGTTCGATAGTACATAATCTCTGAAGTACTTCCCGGATCGATAAGGACGCGTTCTACGATAAACCTATGTACGCGTAGCGTAACAACCAGAGGATCTACGTGAGGGAGTGTGACACCGCTCAAATCAGAGTCGTCGAAGGTGATGCTTGCCGCTTCTTGGAGCCGGGGACGCTTTGCTGGTGGTGGCCGCTTTTGAGGGCTTGGAAGTGATTGGACCGTATGTACCGTCAGGGCCATCGGCAGGCTGTATATCATATGGACGGTATCAAGCGGGATGCCTTTTGGACGACATGCGCCCTCTGTCACTCCCTCAACGTAGTCCTTTGAGGCGCGGCGGCCGCCGGTATTGCGCTGTTGGTCGCGAGGTCGTCGAGGACCCGCTTTTGGGGATCGCTCGCGAACCTTGAGTCTTGCCTGGTGGGACTTTGCTTTCTCTAAGGCCAGGTCGCGGCGGCGTTCGTTTCGCCGATGATGTTTGTCAAACTCGTTTGGTCTCATTCGCCTGCTCCATGGTCGCCAGCATCGTCTCGTGTGTTAGAATCGCAGAGCTAGAGTGCGGGGCATGTCAAGGCTGACGGTTGCTTCCCGAGTGTAAATACCGGCGAAATCGCCTCTTCGTCCGGTCTCGCCGGTGGCTATCGGGATCTTTAGTCACGTCTTTCATGGATATATTTGAGTATTCCTGACGGCGCCAATTGTGGTGGATGTGGTTTGGAAATACTCTTGAATCTCGAAGACGCCAATGATCCTCTGCCAACACCGCAAAAATACAAACTCCGGCTTTGGGTGAATTAGCACTCCGACGACAAGCCGCCTCCGTAAAGCTTGCTTACTAAGTTTTTAGAAGTGTTTTCTTACATACCTTTATTAGTCTGAAGCTCTTATATTTATAGTCATTTTCCAGCCTCGGGACCTGGGTCTACTTTTCCTTCTGTTTGTGTACTCTTCCATTTATCCTAACGCGCTTCTTCCGGTATATTCGGCCCAAATATCCTACTCGGCATCTCGGCAGAGCAGAAGGGAGCCGTTCAACACCCGGCTCCCTGTGCGCATTAGGCTTCGGCCCCTTAGTTACTCGGCCCCCACAGATTCGAAGCACCAATTCTAAACAAGAATTGACGAAGGTCAGTGTCTATAATCCATAAATTGGAGAATTCATCCTAAATATCCTTATTGGAAATTGATTGGATCTAAATTCGACAGGTAAGATTGTTAAATTCGAAGCACTGTTTCTGGAAGGGTATCAGCCAACACTGTCAACTTTATTCCATAAATTGGAAAGGACATATTGGTTCTTAGTGTTTTCATTTTTTAGCAATTGAGTCTTTATTCGAATAATAAGATTGTTCAGTTCGAAGCTCTGGATTGGCTTTGAAAGGTAAATGTAAACAGGATCAAGCAATGCCAAGCGAAGAATTCTGTTTATATTAAAACTGAAGCGATTACATTAAGTAACCCTATCTGGGTACAAATTCAAGTTCATAAAAATAAGGAATAGAATAAATAACAAGATCATGAAATTTTGTCCAGCAATGGTCAATAAATTTCTGTTCTTTCTTTATTATTTGTTCTATCTCTTGTAAAGTTGACTGCATAAGCTGATGAGTTCTCACTTCATAGTAGAGTTCTTCAGCCTTTATTTCGAAAGCCTCTTCCCTCGATTTTTGTTCCAATTCATCTATAACCAAATCATCCCAGTACGCAGAATCTTTATTCTTGAAGTCGTCAAACTCTTCGATAAAATTCTCTGCTTCATACTGGGCATGAATTCGGAGAGATGAAAGTTGATCCAGAGATTGGATGGTGATCTTAGAATTCCGATGCCAGTAAAGGAGCACTGGAAGTTGGTCTAAGAATATGTGGAGTTCTGCTTGAGCAATGGGGTTAAGGATATGGCCCCTAGTCAAAATGTCACAAGCCCATTGAAAATTCTTGAGAAGGGTGTCATCCTCAAGAACGTGGAAGGGCAAGTGAGAGAAAGCTGTAAGTAGAAGCTGAGCTTCTTTTCGCTCAGATGGAGTAGGGACTAATGGCGGTGTGTAAGGAGGAAAGGCTTCGTTCATAGGGAGGGCAAGTCTTAGTTTCTCTGTCCAGGAAAGAATGGGAGGAGGAGAAGGAGAAGATGGTCTTGCTTCAGAAGATGGGAAAAGAGTAGATGGCTCTGCTTCAGAAGACAAAGGGGAGGGAGCAAATGTTTCTATCTCGGAAGATGTAGAAGAAGGTGTGGATGCCTCTATCATGGGAGATGGCTCGGGAGCAGGAGGAACAAAGACATTAATATAATCAAACCAATCAGAAGAACAAATCTTCGCCTTCTTGGCTAAGAATGAAGGGATGTACCCTTGTGCTTCTTCTGGGCGTTGGGCAGGGTGCATTATCTTTGTAGGCATGGAAGAAGTATACCAGGCCACAAGCAGATTCTCTTCCAAGCTACGTCGAAGATCAATGGGCACGTAAGGGTAGACCACTAAGCTTCGAGCGTAGGAGGGAAACTCCAAGGGGTCAGTAAACTCAACAAAATGGTGATTGATTCGCTCCCTTAAATCATAAGTCTCAGGGGTTGACCAGCTTGTCCAGCCAGAAGCCCCAGAGGATGAAGAGGTTACAGCTTCATCCCATGTAGAGGTCTGTGAAGAAGAGTTTCCCAAGTCCATATTCGCAACTTGTCGAAGCAAAGGCTTGAGAGTAGTTCGGTCAAAGTACAAGGGGAATTTAGAGGAAGAACTTCTTGTATCTGTAAGTTTGTAAATCAAGGGATTGACAGCAATGTGTTCGTAGTCCAAAGGTTTATAATCTGCAAAAGCCTCCATTACCTGAATATAGAAAGGCTGGTAAAAGTGGCTAATGAATGCGTGAAGATTCTTTCGAGGGGAAGCAGCATTACTCAATGATTCTTCGTATGCTTGATCAATGGAAGGAGGTTGATTCATCATAGCCGCTCAATCCTGAGATGTTGGGATGTTTGAAAGCCGGTTAATGTAAAAGATCACCAAACATATATTTTTGTAAATGCTAAGGGTATTTTTGTAAATGCGAAGCATGTTAAAGAAGGATCAATCACTTCATGTAAATTATAATTGCCAACCAATTATCGACGATTGTGTTTTAGTTCTTTCAGCCTCAATGAAGAGGACTTTTACTGGTGGCTTAACTTAGGAGAATTTAAGAGAAATAACAGTAATATGAAGAACAATTGAAGTATTTCATTAAAATGAACACTTACAATGGTCCAAACTCAAATTTCAAGAGGTTTACAACAAAGAATCTACTTGAATCTACTTGAAACTACTCCTATGAATCGGCAAGTATGGTATTTAAAGGATGTATTTAAAGACCGGAAATGTAAAAGACCGAAAAGAAAATATGAAGTAAATGACCGGGTTTGTATGATCCGAGTCCGGGGTCTTTTTCCGGGCTTCTCGCTATTTATACTCATGCTGATGACTTCAATCGCACTTCAACCGCCGAATCGCTTCCTCCATGATCGCTGATCATGCTTCCTTAGAAGTAGCTCCACCACGCCATTACTGACAGTTGAGCTTCCCTCCTGTATTTGAATTTGAATATGAGCAACCGTTGAAGCTATGTCATCTTGCATCTCGTTATTGATCTAGTGTTACTCGATCATGTGAGAACTAATATTTATTACCACGCAGTACGATCGTGATTGAAGGCTTGAATAACCTTCCTTCATTACTCCTTACTCGCCACGGTCGAATCAGAATCGCTTTTTACAAAATATATAGCCAACATTACCCCCCGCACTAATATACCCAATACTTGGCGATATTAGTGGATTACAGTTTTCCCGCGCTTTTAAAACTTGTATGGAGTCTGTGTTCTGGAAACATAACCGTCACCTATTTGGTGATCATTTGCATTAACTCATCGAACATCCCCACATCTTAGTATTCGAACGGACTATGGCTGAATCGACTTCTCCTTCTATTGATCAAGCATACGAAGAATCATTGAGTAATGCTGCTTCCCCTCGAAAGAATCTCCACGCATTCATTAGTTACCTTTAACCACCTTTTATATTCAGACCATGGAAACCTTTGCACATTACCAACTTTTGGACTACGAACATACTGCCCTTAATCCTTTGTTTTTTTTTTTCCGAAAAAATTGCAACTATGGATTTGGGAAGCTCTTCTTCACAATCCTCTGCGTGGGATCAAGCTGTAGCTTCAACTTCTTCCGGGGCCTCAGGCTGGACGAACTGGACATCATCCGAACCCTGTGATCTAAGGGAACGGATCAACCATCATTTCGTTGAGTTCACTGACCCATTAGAATTCCCTTCCTGTGCTCGGAGTTCTGTGGTTTACCCCTACATGCCCATCAGCCATCAACGTAGTTTGGAGGAGAATCTGCTTGAAGCATGGTATACCTCCTCCATGCCTATAAAGATGATGCCCTCTGCTCGGCGCTTAGAGGAAGTACAAGGGTACAACCCATCATTCTCTGCCCAAAAGGCGAAGACTCATTCTTCGGATTGGCTTGATCACATTAATGCCTTTGTTCCTTCTATTCCCGTGCCATCCCCCATAATTGAAGTGTCCATACCTTCTTCACCATCAACCCTTCGTTGGACGGAGAGACTGAGGCTCGCCCTTCCCATGGAGAAAGTTTTCCTACCTTTCAAACTTCCAACACCCCCCACATTAGTCGAGCGGAAACAAGCCCAACTCCTGCTTGCAGCTTTCTCTTACCTACCCTTTAATGTTCTTGATGATGAAGTTCCTCTCAGAAACTTTCGATGGGCATGCGACATTCTAACTAAGAGCCACGTCCTCAATCCCCTGGCTCAAGCAGAGCTTCATGTGTTCCTAGATCAGCTCCCAACACTCCTCCATTGGCGTCGAAATTCTCTGATCACCACACAATCTTTGGACCAATTCTCATCTCTCCGAATCCAAGCCCAATACGCAGCAGAAAACTTCATCGAAGAATTTGAAGATTTTAAGAATAAAGACTCTGCGTATTGGGACGATTTGGTCATAAATGAATTGGAACAACGATTGAGAGAGGAAGCTTTTGAAACAAAGGCTGAAGAGTTCTACCATGAAGTGAGGGCATATCAACTCATCCAGCCAACAATAGAAGAAATGGAAGATATAATAAAGAAAGAACAACAGTTTATTGATCATTGTTGGAAAAAATTCCATGATCTCGTTGTTTATTCTATTCCTTATTTTTATGAGCATGAATTTATACCCAAAATAAGGGTCATTTGATGTAATAGCTTTGGTTTTAATACAAACAGAATTCTTCGCTCTGGCATTTGTTTTGATCCTTTTTTCCATCTTTACAAAGCTAATCCAGAACTTCGAACTGAATAATCTTTTCCTCTAAATATGGATTCAATTGTTTAAAACTGAACACTAAGAACCAATATGACCTTACCAATTTATGGAATGAAGTTGACAGTTTTGGCTGATATCATCTTAGAAACAGTGCCCTGAACTTAACAATCTTATCCTTCGAATAAAGATTCAATCAATTTCCAATAAGGATATTGAGATGAATTATCCAATTCATGGATTATGAATATCAACTTTCGTCAATCCTTGTTCAGAATTGGTGCTTCGAATTCAACAATCTTTTCCCTCAAAGCCTGTCTTGATCATAACCAAAATATGATCATGATTAGTTTTGACTATTTCTGCTTCGAAGAGCAGTTCAAGCAATATAAAAACTTCTCTTGGGGCTGCATTGTTTTAATCCAAAAAGACAACTTTCTGTGTATACACGAACCAATTATTGGTTTTATTGTTTCAAACACCCAGATATATTTCTAAGGATCCTTCAGTTTTACCTTAAGGGTATTACTTTTTCTCAAGAAAACCTATTATAGGTCTTTGACTTCTTCAAAGTAAACCAATCCTTGAGTATCTTTCAATTTTTAAAGCATGTAGTATGCTTCGAAGCCAGCTTCTCTATTTCGAAGCCGATGTTACTCGAATCTTGGCGCCAACATCTGTTTTTCGAAGCCAAATACCTTACTTCGAAGCTGGCCTCAACATCTGGACCATGTTTTCCCTCCAAAAACATCAATATTGAGAGGAACTCTTCATATTCGTATTTTTAGCACTCAACGACTTATGAAAAGGCTTTTAAACCCTTCTTGTTCTGTGCTATTAAATTATTTACTTCTTTACAAACCCTTTCCTCTTCTGATTTTCTCTACTCCCCTTTTGCTTACTACCAATGGATTCTTCCTCTCTAAAAGTACTTGCTGGCGACCATATCAGCCCTACCATGGCTTTGAAACATTGTATCGATGAAGAAATCGGCAAGCTGACAGCTGGTGAGTCAAGTAACATCGATGGGCGTCTTTTCGTTCCTCGTCACAGCAACAAGCAGGAGTACGTCCTAGGTCCTATCTTCCGGGAGGTTCCTGCTCAACTCCCAGCTTTGTACCCTCGTCTGGAGGACCATTTTCTTCTCTACGAAGGAGGGCTTGATTGGAGGAATTGGAGGATAAATCGTCCTCATCGCTGTTGGCCGACATTGAGGAATGAATGGAAAGAATGGTATGACAGAGTTGTGCCTGCGAGAGAAGATGACTTGCAAGAGCTCTATCTCCTCGATGCCCTTCGACTTTCCAGGTTCATTATTCCATTTTCGGTGCGGCATGATGGCCCCCACCGTTCTTGATATCTGCCATCTCCTAGGGCTTTCACCCCATGGTTCTCCTTTTACTCCCAACTATCCAGACCTTCCCGTCAAATTTTCTCTTCCAGCCCTAAGCTCTTCCTATAGTGACTTCGTAAAGGCTAAAAATAAGAGGGAAGGTCCTGTGCGGGACAGAGAACTCTTCTCCTTTATATTATACTGGTTATGCAAATTCCTTTTTTGCACCTCATCTCAGAGGATTATGCCTGAATTTGCTCCACTAGCGAAGGCACTTGTCTTGAAAAAACATATCGCTCTTGCCCCTTACCTTCTAGGTCATGTCTACAGAGCCTGCTCCCAATTCTGCGAAAAACCCCTCGATGCTAATCAAGGAGGTCCTCTCTGGGTGCTCCAACTCTGGCTCTTTGCCTATTTCACCGACTTACATCCCAAGTGTTTAAGATTCCTTGTTCAGGATCCTAATACTTATGGTGAAAAATATGCCAGGATCGCCCTTTACCCCGCTTCCTTTGCTTATTACTTCACCTTCTTTTATCAACTCCCTATCTCTCCATCTGCTTCCTTCTTTTGTCCTTTCGAAGCCAATAGAGGGCCAACCTGGCTGCAAACTTTTCTGGCTGATAAGGAATGCTCCACTTCTCCCCATAAAGATATGTGGGCTTCTATATTATTACCAAGGGAGCTGTTCATTGGCACTCTGAACCCTAGAGCTTACAAATGCATATCTGAGGTATACTGCCCTTCTCAATTCGCCAGGCAATTCGGGCTCTCTCAAGGGATACATGTTCCTCTTTGCAGTCTCTCAAACGTCCACCTTACTGCCAGGGATTTGAGAATACCCAAATCAAAGCCAGAGGCAGCAGTGCTCAAACTGCTGAAGGAATTGAGTGAGTTCCAATTTGTCCCCTTTCATCCCTTTGGCTCAGTTTTGAAAAGGTTTAAGAACTGGTAGACAGTCAATATGGAAGTGCGCCTCTCTGTAAATCCTCATGATTTGTTGGTGGGATTGGGACTGCCTTCGAAGGATAACTCAACAACGGCCCAGAACATTTCTCCTCCTTCTGAAGCTGTCACCACTACTCCTACTACTTTATCCATTCCAGCCAGAATTACTAGAGCTGCTTCGAAGAAGGGTGAGTATCTTCAAGTTCTTCTCCTCTCCTTTCATTTCTGAAACCTTTGTTTGTTTCCTTATACTTATGCTTTTGGTGTAGGGTCTCCACAAGAAGAATCTCCCAAGAGAGCTGAGACTTTAGCTATTCTCAAGAAGAAACAACAACAAAAAACAAAAAGGAAACTAGTCCTTCTTCCTGAGGTATCTGAATCTCTTGAAGAAGAAAGAGAGGTTGAGCAAGAGAAAGAAGTGCCTTTACAAAAAACGAAGAGACAAAAGGTAGCTGTCTCTTCATCTGATGTCATTGAAAATCCTGTTAGCGAGGCAGTCACCACAATAGTGGAGAAAGAACTTATCTCTGGAGAATCGGTTCGAAGGAGGGGAGGTTGGAAAAGAGCTGGTTGTATTTGAGAGGGCCAAGAAGAGACGGCAACAGCAAATGCTAAGAGAGGAAGCTGTTACTGCCGATGCAACACAAGGGGAGATAGCAAGAAGGCAACAGACTGCTGGACACTACTCTCTCCGCAGTTCTCTTATCAGTGCCAGTGCCTCTGAAACAAGTAATTTCTTTCATACCTCTGCTGTTTTTTGCTTTGTCAGCTTGTGGCATTGAAATTTAACATTACTTTGTATTTCTCCTTCTTTGTAGCAACAACCACTGCAGTTATCTTCCCCATGAAGTCTTCTCCAATTTCAGTTGAGATTGATCAGATGCAGAATGTGAAGACTATTCAAATATTGCTTCCACTTCCAAGACTCACATTCAATGCACCTTCTTTGGGCCCCAGCATTCCTGCATCTCTTTTCCTTGGCCTAGAATCATTCTTCCCTTTCCTGACCTTTGACCTACCTCAGCCCAATTCTCCTTTAAGCCTTGCTCCTCCTCCATCCTTCACAGAAACTCCAACTGCTGCTCCATTCCCAGTGGCAGTTGATTCTTCCACAGAGGGTGCTGGTAGCTCTTCAATTCATGGTTCATCACCAATGCCCACTTCCAGCCCCTCTTCACTTGATTTGCTGGTGGCCAAGACCATA
Organism: Camellia lanceoleosa; assembly: GCA_025200525.1. Classification (NCBI taxonomy): domain Eukaryota; kingdom Viridiplantae; phylum Streptophyta; class Magnoliopsida; order Ericales; family Theaceae; genus Camellia; species Camellia lanceoleosa. The sequence continues at coordinate 167,470,433 of CM045759.1, read as the reverse complement.
GAGGCTGCCAAAGATGCTCCATCCGTTTCTCCCATTCCTATGCAGCCTCTTGTGTCTTCCACCACAACACTCTCTCTTCCCTCCATGTCCAGGGAGGAGGTAGACATCTTCGAAGGAAGACTAGCTAGTCTCTTCGACATGCCCTCTACCTCTCCCACCTCTACTGCTGAAGCTGAGCCATTAGTCTTGGCTGACTCCCTACTAGAAATCTTCGAGAGTCCTCCTTCCTCCAGCAGCAAGCCTTTTGCACCTTCAGTAGATTTGGACACATGCTTGGAACTACTGATTTCCTTTTCAAGGATCCCCTTCGAGGTTCTACAAAGGCCTATCATCAGGAATGGGTTCCTTCAGTGCTGCAGACTTGCTGAGCAGTCAGGCATGGATGTTTCCACTCATTTATCTCAGGCAGCAGCTACTGTTGATTTCTATATCAGCATCTGTCAAACTGCCAAGGCTGAGGATGAAAAATTGGCTGGCGACCAGAGTTTTGTCTCCCATGTACATAATGAGGTGTCAAAGCTTAAGGAACAACACTCTTCTGCCTCCCACTTTCGAATCCAGCTGCTGGAGAGGAAAGCTCAGCTTGAAGAGGAGTTAGCCACAGTAAACCAAGCCTTGGTTCGAACTGATACGAAATTACACATCACCAATCAAGGGCTAGCTGATCGAAAAGAAGACATGGCTGCAGCTATTCAATTATTTTCTTCTCTTAGCAATAGGAAAGCCATTGTAGAAAAACAATTAAAGCATTGTAATGATTTTTGGGCCAATTTGTGGCACAATGTACTTGATTCTTTATGAAAGCATAATATTTTGTATATCATTTGAGCAAGCTTGTGTTTTTGCATATAATGTTCATTCTATCCCTTGTGTTTCCCAAATGGTTGGAAAATAAGGTTTTAAATACCTGCCATTAATCTTTTTGGGATGTACATAACCATTCAAATTTCTTAAATGGTATGCTCCAAAAGGCAGAACCCTATGAATTTGATATGGTCCTTCCCAGGTAGGTGACCATTTGCCAAACTTATGGCTTTTAATCCCAATTGGGAGTATTGTCTTCCATACCAAATCACCTTCATCAAAACCAATGTGTTTGACTTTCTTATTATAATTCTTGGCTGCTTTCTTCTTTTCGAAAAGAATGCTATTTAATGCCAAAATTCTGGCTTCATCTATGCCTTCTAATTCCAAGTACATACTCTGATGGTATTGTTCAGGATTTAACTGATCTTGACATCTCACTCTCAAGGATTTAACATTAATCTCCACCGTAAGATCAAGATCATGCCCATACACCAAGGCATAGGGAGTAATTCCCGTGCTTGACCTTGGGGAAGTTCTGTAAGCCCACAAAACATCTAGCAATAGGTTATGCCAATCCCTGGGATTATCATCCACAACCTTTTGTATTCCTTTTTTCAAGGATTTGTTGGATGACTCAGCTTGACCATTGGCTTGTGCATAGTAGGGTGTGGAATTAACAAGGCTAATTCCAAACTCTGCCACAAAAGACTTCACCATTTTCCCATCAAACACAGTCCCATTATCAACTGTTATGGTTTGTGGGATGCCAAATCTATGGACCAAATCTTTAATAAAACCAATAACCTCTGTTTGGTCTACAGCCTTGTATGGCTTAGCTTCGACCCACTTAGTGAAGTAGTCAGTGGCCACTAGAATGAAACAATGATGTTTCGAAGAAGGTGGGTGTATTTTTCCCATCATATCCATGGCCCATCCTCTGAATGGCCAAGGCTTCACCACTGCATGTAGGTCAGTTATGGGCACATGCCTTATTGTGCCATGCTTTTGACATGCCTGACAACCCTTTGCATATTCTATGCAATCTTTGAGGATGGTTGGCCAATAATAGGAATGCCTTCGAAGCAACCACCTCATCTTCACACCAGGCTGATGAGCACCACAGATGCCTTCATGAACCTCAGCCATAGCTGTTAATGCTTCTTTTGGGCCTAAACATTCCAGCAATAAGCCATCTCCTCCCCTTTTGTAGAGAGCATTACCATATATCATGTATTGCATAGACTGCAATTTAACCTTTCTACTGGCCTTCGAAGATGGACCAGCCAAGTACTGCATTATTGGATGCCTCCAATCTTGTTCTTGTAAGTCATTATGATTGACTTCCAAGATCACATTCCTTTTATTCAAAGGTTGTAATAAACTCTGATATGTTGTTTGGCTTATGTCCCTTTGGGTATTATCCCTTCTCTTGACGTTCGAAGCTTTCTGAGCCACATCATTGGCTCTATTGTTCAAGAATCTTGGAACATGAGTTACATTTGCTATTTGAAACTGAGAAAGCAAATATAATGCAACAACATAATATGGCAAGATACTTATGCTTTGACACTTGAAAATTCCTTTCACTTGGTTAACCACCAATTGAGAATCCCCAAATATGTCAACTGCATGTACTTGTAATCCAATAAGAATCTCTAGTCCCACAATTAAGGCTTCATATTCAGCCTGGTTATTGGAACAGGTAGCTTCATCCACTCTGAAACCATGAGTAGTTTACGCCTTGTGGAGATTTGATCACAATACCAATTCCAATTAACCCATTGGCTTTCGACCCATCGAACCACATTTGCCACGGCTCAACACTGGCCATACCAAGTTCCATTACTTCTTGGCTCTCTGTTTGAGATGGATGGTCTGCCAGAAAATTGGCTAAAACTTGCCCTTTTACTGCCCTCTGAGGGACATATTCTAAGTGAAATTCTGATAAGGCTAATATCCACTTGCCAATTCTTCCCCTCAACATAGGTCTAGATAACATGTATTTAACCAAATCTGTGGTTGCAATTACCAAGACAGTTGTAGGTAAAAGATAGTATCTCAATTTCATTGCAGCAAAATACAAAGCAAGGCACAGCTTTTCAACAGCTGAATATTTACATTCACAAGAATTTAAAAACCTACTAAGGTAATAAACAGCTTGCTCCTTGCCCTCTTCATTGTCTTGGGCTAAGAAAGCTCCCAATGAATCTTCTGCTGCGGCTATGTACAACTTCAAGGGCTTGTTACCCTTTGGTGGCATCAGCACTGGAGGGTTGGCCAAGTAGGCTTTGATACCTTCGAAAGCAATTTGATGCTCTGCTGTCCACACAAATTCCTCTTCATCTTTTAGCCTTAACAAGGAAGAAAATACTTTAGTTTTCCCTGCAGTGTTAGAAATGAACCTTCGAAGGAAGTTAACCTGCTCAAGGAACCTTTGTAATTCTTTCTTACTTGATGGGGGTTTGGCTTCAATGATGGCTTTGGCTTTATTCTGATCAATCTGTATTCCTTTCCTGTGCACAACATAGCCCAAGAAATTTCCAGATGATACACCAAAAGCACATTTAAGAGGATTGAGTTTCAACTTGAACTTCCTCATTCTTTCAAAAGCTGCTTCTAAGTGAAGCAGGTGTTCCTCCATGGACTGGGATTTCACTACAATTTCATCAATATAACATTCTAAATACCCTCCAATGAGGTCATGAAAAATGGTGTTCATAGCCCTCTGGTATGTAGCTCCAGCATTCTTCAGGCCAAATGGCATCTTAACCCATTCGAAGGTGCCAATATTTCTAGGACATCTGAATGCTGTCTTATGGACATCCTCCTCTGCAATGCAGATTTGATTATAACCAGAGTGTCCATCCATCATTGATAAAACTTGATGCCCTGCTGAACTGTCTACCAACAAATCTACTATGGGCATAGGGTATTCATCTTTTGGAGTTGCTAGATTCAAATTTCTGAAATCGATGCATACCCTCATTTTACCATTCTTCTTGACTACAGGCACAATATTAGATAGCCATTCAACATACCTGGCTGTCCTAATAAAACCTGCCTTGAGTAGTCTGAGGATCTCTTCCTTGACTTTCTGAATTACTTCTAGACTCATCCTTCTTGGTTTCTGCTTATATGGCTTGAAATTAGGCTTCATAGGGAGCCTATGTTCCACTAATGACCTATCCAATCCTGGTAGTTCATTATAAGACCATGCAAAGCAATCTTTGTATTTCTTTAAAACAACCAACAACTGGTCTCTATCCAGAATATCTAGACAAGCACTTATGCAGGTGGGCTGCTGTTCAGAACCTTCCCCTAAATTTATCTCTGTTAAGGGGTCTTGTGCATGAGAACTCCCTCTGGTTTCTTCTACCTTCGAAGTGATCTTCATGCTTGGTTCTGCCCCCATGTTCTTCAAATCAACATCTCTACCCTCTTCCTCATAGACGAAATCTGTCCACAAGGCTTCCTCTTCCTGTATCTCCTGGACTTTTGTTTCAATGTCCAAGGCACAGTACTTACCAAGAGTCAAGACTCTAGCCTGTTGCTGCTGCTATTTGCAGCCAATTATCATGGCCTCTCTCTCTTGCTCCTGAACTTTCTGGACTATTGCTTTTACATCCAATACTGAAAATTTAATCAAAGCCAAGGACTTGGCTTCTTGTGGTTCCTCTCTTTGCCTATAACCAGGCATCATTGTCATCTCTAAGGACAACCTCTTCATCAGCACTTTCCTGGACTAAGTGCTTCAGGTCTGTCACCTCCTCATCAGCCGTCACTTCGGCTGAGCCATCAGCTTTCCTCAATATACTGAGAGGTGTTACTCCCTCAATATACAGCTTGGCTTCTGCAAAGTCTGCACAGGCTATGAAAGGTTGAGGATCTGCATCAATCTCCTCTGTCTCCCCATTGCCTAAAGCCATCATGATCTTCTGATGTAGAGAGGAAGGAACACATTTGTTGGTGTGGATCCAATCTCTACCAAGTAATGCATTGTACTTGGCCTTGCTGTCAATTACGAAGAATGCAGTCATGCAGTCCCTGGTTCCCACACTTAAGTTAATGGGCAGAATCCCCTAGGCTACCTGTTTATCTCCAGCGAAGCCAGCAATGGTTGTGCTGGTTGGAATCAATCTGGGATTCCTTTTCCCTAGTTTCTTTAAAGAAGATTTCGGGAGTAGGTTCACTGCTGCCCCATTGTCTATCAGGACTCTGTTCAGCTGTATCCCATCAAAGAAAGCCTTTATGTACAAAGGCTTGACATGCTGCGTCATAGAATTTGAGGGATACTCAAAAGGATAAGAGAGGTTGATGCTCACTTCTTCCTCACTCTCATATTCGGTCTCCATTGGAGTAGCCACCCCAGGGCCATCCTGTACCATACTTACTTGTGAGTCTTCACTAGAGACAGGAATTAGATCAATATCTTGATCCTCATCCTCAGCTTGAAACTCGTGAGGCAGTATGTGTACCATATTGACGGATACTGGAGGAAATGAGCCAAATTGGATGGCTGGCGGCACTTGTTTCCCTTCTTGGCCACCTTGTCTAGTTGCTTCCACAGCATCCTCCATGCTGCACTCGGGTACTTCATTGTTAAACGATTCCTTCGAAGGATCTGTCTCAACTGGTTTTTCAACCGAGAATGTCTGTTCAGCCATGAAGGCTTCGAACATGTCTTCCTCCACTATTTTTTTCTTCTGGCTTACGTCAATCTCTTCTTCGGTCTCACTATCACTTTCCATTAGAGTTTTCTCCAATCCTACTAGGCTGGACCTCTCTCTGGCTTTTAGTTCAGAATGAACCTTGGCCAATTTTCCTCTGCTGCAACCCACTTTGTTTTGTTGAATGGGCTTTGGAGCATGGTCTGATTTTGGAATTTTCTTTCTCTCCGTCTGGACCAATGAAGAGCTCTCTCCATTTTCTTTCATCTCATTTTGGTACTGAGTGTACCTGCGCTGGATCTTTCTTCTTTGTGATCTCGAAATGACTGGAACCAAGCCTGGTTCCTTTGTCTTTGGGTGTTTGAGCAATACCCAACTGTTAGGAGCCACTAGAGGAGGCTTGACCATCCTGCCCTGGCTTCTAACATCCCTTCGAACAGGCAATTCTCTAGGTTTGTTTTGCATTACAAACCAGTCTGGGACTCCAGGTACCCATGAACTTGCTGATTCAGACGCTGAACTGCCCTTTTCCACCTTCGAAGCCATCTTCGGAACTGGCCGTGAAGATAAGTGCTTGGCTTTGTCCTCATGTTTTGAGTCTGATTCAGACCTTCGATAAGGGTGGCCATTTTCTGTCTTGCGTGAAACTGGTTTAGGGGGCCAATCTCTGGCTTTGATCCCATGAACTGAGCCTCTTTCCAGTCTCCTTTCAGAATGGCTACTCTCCATTCTGTAATAGTTATGTGGCCTGGATTCATGCAAGGGCCTCTTGCCTTTGTCATGCATTCTGTTCACTACAGGCTCAACCACTGGTGGTCTCTGCCTATCACTAGCCGGATACGGCCTTTTGTTGTAAGCATTGGTTAATTTAGGACGTCTCTGAACATCCCTGTAGTATTGCTTCCCATCAGTTGGAAGCCCCTTCAACCATTTGTAACTGAGTCTGCACCTGGAGCACATTCTCTGCATTACTGCTGCTTCTAAAGAATCATCATCCAATGATTCTTCATCAGAGTGTTCCTTCTAGTGTGAGAAACCTTGTCCAATAACTGGTGGGCTTCTAGTACTCTTCTCGATGTTGGTTTGGTTAGCAACATGCATCTGCACTTTGACTTCCTCCAATTCTGTTAAGGACAAGTTCTGGAAATCTGATGTAATGACATTGGCTGTTGCCTCTCCAACTTCTGGAAAGGGATCACTGTCAATTCCCATGGCTTTTTCTGTTTTAGCTGGGAACTTCAAACTTCCTTTTCGAATCTGTTCTTGGATCCTATCTCGAAAAACAATGCAGTTTTTAGTCGAGTGAGACCAAGAATTGTGCCATTCTGATATACTTTTCCTTTGGTTCATCTGGAGATGGTAGTTTTACTCCTTTTGGTAACTTAAGGAAATTGGCCGCGAGCAAATGATCAAAGATGTCATCTGCTTTTGTTAAATCGAAAGAGTATTTTCTATGAAAGTCTTTCTTTTTAAACTGCTGGTCTATAGTTGTATCCTTATGAATTAATGCTTCACAGATTACAGGTTCTTTGCCTACAATCTCTGCTGCATCTATTTCATAATTAGGATCTCTATAATATGTCTTATATGATGCATTATTTCGATCTTGTTCCTCTTCTAATAATGCTTCATATCGAGACACCTTATAGGTCATTTCGACCAGATCTCTGAATTCGGTTGAATCAAACTTCTTTCGAAGCCTGAATTCTAAACCATTTTGAGCCAATCTGACGAATTCTGGCTCTGGCAGGATGACTCTACATTTATTTCGAGCCCTTTTAAATCTGGCAACAAACTGAGTAGCCTTTTCTTCAGGCCTTTGACTCAATCTAGCCAAATCTGCCATGGATACCTCTGGCTCTGATTGAAAGAATTGGGCATGAAATGCTTCTTCCATTTGTTGCCAATTTTGAATGGAGCCAGGTGTGAGGTTGATGTACCATACAAATGCTCCCCCAGTTAGGGAATTTGGAAATAATCTCAGTTTCATATAGTCATGGTTAGTAAATTCACCGCATTGAGCAGCAAACCTAGCAATATGTTCTATTGTTGATTGATTTCCAGTCCCATAAAAAAGGGTAAAATCTGGTATTCTGAACCCCCTTGGGTATTCATGTACCCTATCCACCCATTCGGGTATGGTTTTTCGTATCTGAGTCTGGACCCCGAGCTATCGGTCCACATCTCCCTAACAATATCGTGATTTGATCCTAGGGACCATATTTTGTGCTCTTGAACCACTCTTTGGAGGGGCAAACCACAGATTTGGTGGACAAACTTGTGCTTGTGGTCCTCTTGGTCCATAAGGTGGTAAATTTGAAATTTGGTTGTCCTTGCGGTGCGAAGTTCTTTGTTGAGGGTATGGGTAACCCCTTTCGGCTGACTGCGAAAGGACTGCGAAAGGTCTTTGGAGCAGTGTTGTGTCTCTGCCATTTACAGGAAAACCCTCCAACCCCCCGGGTGTAAATTCGAATAAGGGATTAGTATACCCCCTTGTGCCAGGTATGGATTCGAACATGGGATTTGTAACCATTCTTATGCCAGTTTCTTGTACTTGGCCAGATCCACCAACTTGTGTGGCTTCACTGTTAAGTACTGAGGCATTTTGGCCTGCTATAGGCCTCGAAATGGGTTCATACCAAGACTGAGGTGATGGTCTTTCATAGTTCTGATTACTAGTTTGACCATTATACTGTCCATTAACTTGCATAGGCTGTTTTTCTCTAGCCAATCTTTGTTGAGGGACATTTACAACTTCCTCCGTTTGTCTTGTGTTTGTTGGTTGGTGGTTATTCATTCGATCCAAAAAGGATGTTGCCCACCTTTCCATTGTGTTCATTAATTGTTGTCCCATGGCATCTACTAAACCATCCCATGGATTTGTTGGTTGAGTAGATGGAACAGTGGATGGTCCAATTCCTTGGTTTCGTCCAATATTATGAACATATGGTTCTTGTCCAGAAGTGCTGGTCTGTTCGACCATAGGTTCTGACAATATAGGAGTTTTCACAGGATGTGTTACCACATTATCCTCTGGATTTGGTATTTCTACCTCTCATTCCACGCCTTCTTCCAAGCGTTCATTTTCTCCTTGTCGTCTTCTTCTAGCCATTTTTAATTAAGTCCCACTGGGCGTGCCAAAAATATATGTTGGCTTTTTGGCTTTTCGAAGGGTATTTTTGTAAATGCGAGTGTGCCAGCAAGGATCAATCAGTCGTTACAAAAATTATAATTGCCAACCAATTATCAGACGATTGTGTTTTAGTTCTTTCAGCCTCAATGAAGAGGACTTTTACTGGTGGCTTGACTTAGGAGAATTTAAGAGAAATAATAGTAATATGAAGAACAATTGAAGTATTTCATTAAAATGAACACTTACAATGGTCCAAACTCAGCCTCGAAGAGGTTTACAACAGCAATCTACTTGAATCTACTTGAAACTACTCCTATGAATCGAAGTGCAGTGCGGGTATTTAAAGGACAGGTATTTAAAGACTGGAAATGTAAAAGACTGGAAAAGAAAATATGAAGTAAATGACTGGTTTGTATGATCTGAGTCTGGGGGTCTTTTTCTGGGGCTTCCCTGCTATTTATACTCATCAGTGATGACCTTCGAACTGCACTTCGAACCGTCGAACTGCTCCTCCATGATCGCTGATCATGCTTCCTTAGAAGTAGCTCCACCACGCCATTACTGACAGTTGAGCTTCCCTCCTGTATTTGAATTTGAATATGAGCAACAGTTGAAGCTATGTCATCTTGCATCTCGTTATTGATCTAGTGTTACTCAGATCATGTGAGAACTAATATTTATTACCACGTGTACGATCAGGATTGAAGGCTTGAATAACCTTCCTTCATTACCCTTACTCTGCCACGTGTCGAACTGTAACTGGCTTTTACAAAATATGTAGCCAACAATATCAATAGCTGATGTGTCATAATTTAAGAGATTTTTGGAATTTGTAATGTAATTAATATGTGGAGTCAATAATAATATCATAACTACTGTTGGTACAGTAGTTAGTACATTAATTAGTATATGTAGCACTACCGGTGACTTCATATGTTTCTAGAAAAAACAAAATCATATACAATTTAAAATTTTGAATCTTTTTTGTATAGGAAGTTAAAAAATAAATTTTAGAATTTAAAATATAGTTGTACAAAACCGTTTCCTTTTAAATTTAGCTATACTTATAATAAATTTTAGTCTATCTATTACCTATCCTTATTTATATTATTATATAAATAAATATGTTGTACCAAAATTGAAGTTCAAAGTCCTAATCTATTTTTTTTTTAATTTAAAATTACCAAAAGGCATATGTTGCAATATCATTAATTTTTTCCTATTATAAATTTTATTTTAAAACTTATAAGATTTGTTCAAAGACTAATGTTCAATTTTTGGAAAAAAATTCTAATATATTCTTTCCAAAAGTTAATATAGCAAGTCTACAAAAGCATATTTTAAAATTCAAAAATTATTAATATTTTTATTTATTTATGGTTTTAAATAAGCATGTTAAAATATAAATAGATATCCAAATAAAATTAAAATTATTAATAAATATGGCATTAATTTTTATTGTAATCACATCTTTTTAAAGTCTTTATTCATTTTTTAACTTTTCTTGATATTTTAAATTACATGTTACAATAATTCTTTCTTACTCATCAAATTTTTAAAATTTCTTTAATTATTTCTCTTTCATATAACAATTTTGTGAAATTTTTAAATTTTTATTCTAAAATAGTGAAGTATTAGATCTATGTCATTTTTTTTTATAACAAAGCAAAATTTTAATTGTCAATTATCAAGACAACAATTTTAATCTATTTATATTATATATTATAGTAAAGGAACATTTGTAACAAAAACTCTTAAACTTATGTATAAAATTTTATTTAAGAGGCAAAATACAAAATATTAAAATAATTATCATATTTTTATCCCATACATAACACGAATGACATGCTAGTGATATATATATATATATATATATGTAAGACCTAATGGAAAAGCCATCCAAAGTCAATGTATATGGTGATTGATATGGCAACCAGGCTTGTGGAAAAATTGTGTATCGATTAAAGCCTTGAACCACCAATTAATTATCCAAGAAAAAAAAAAAAAAAACAATGGGACGTTTAGAGAAACTACTCTGCTTTGTTTCTTTAGTCCTGTTGGCTATAAAACGAAAATACTAATTTTAATAAATTTTTTCAAAATTATTAAAGGTGTTAGCCAATGATTTATCTTTAATATGTGCAGCTTCTCTCTCTTTTTTTTTTTTTTCTCTTTTTTATGGAATTTCTCTCTCTATTTCACTTCAAGTTCATGAATAATGTTATATACACCAATTAGTGTATTAATTAATGTACTAATAGCTGATATGTCATAATTTGAGAGGTTTTTGGTATTTGTGATGTAATTAATAAGTGGAGTCAATAATAATATCACAACTAGTGTTGGTGCACTAGTTAGTACATTAATTGGTGTATGTAGCACCACCGGTGACTTTATATGTTTCTAGAAAAAAAAATCATATATAATTTAAAATTTTGAATCTTTTTTGTATAGGAAGTTAAAAAATAAATTTTAGAATTTAAAATATAGTTGTACAAAACCGTATCCTTTTAAATATAGCTATATTTATAATTAATTTTAATCTATCTATTACCTATCCTTATTTATATTATTATATAAATAAATATGTTGTGAGATAATTGAAGTTTAAAGTCCTAATCTATTTTTTTTAATTTAAAATTATTAAAATGCATATGTTGCAATATCATTAATTTTTACCTATTATAAATTTTATTTTAAATCTTATAAGATTTGTTCAATGACTAATGTTCAATTTTTGTAAAAAAATTCTAATATATTCCTTCCAAAAGTTAATGTAGCAAGTCTACAAAATCATATTTTAAAATTCAAAATTATTAATATGTTTATTTATTTATTTATTTTTGGTTTTAAATAAGCATGTTAAAGTACAAATAGATATCCAAATAAAATTATAATTATTAATAAATACGGAATTAATTTTTATTGAAGTCACATCTTTTTGAAGTCTTTATTCAATTTTTAACTTTTCTTGATATTTTAAATTACATGTTACAATAAGTCTTTCTTACTCATTAAATTTTTAAAATTTCTTTAATTATTTCTTTTTCATATAAAAATTTTGTGAAATTTATAAATTTTTATTCTAAAATAGTGAAGTGTTAGATCTATGTCATTTTTTTTTTTTTTTTAATAACAAAGCAAAATTTTAATTGTCGATTATCAATATAATAATTTTAATTTATTTGTACTATATATTATAGTAAAGGAACATTTGTAACCAAACTCTTAAATTTATGTATAAAATTTTATTTACGAGAGACAAGCTACAAAATATTAAAATAATTATTATATTTTTATCTCATACATAACACAAATGACATGCTAATGATATATATATATATAGATATGTGCGACCTAATGGAAAAGCCGTCCATAGTCAATGTATATGGTGATTGATATGGCAACCGGCTTGTGGAAAAATTGTGTATCGATCAAAGCCTTGAACCACCAATTAATTATCCAAAAAAAACAAAAAAAAAATGGGACGTTTAGAGCAACTACTTTGCTTTGTTTCTTTAGTCCTGTTGGCTATAAAACGAAAATACTAATTTTAATAAATTTTTTTGAAACTATTAAAGGTGTTAGTCAATGATTTATCTTTAATATGTGCAGCTTCTTTCTTCCTTTTTGGTATTTCTCCCTCTATTTCACTGCGAGTTCATGAATAATGTTATATATACCAATTAGTGTACTAATTAGTGTACCAATTGCGAATTTGTCATAATTTAGGAGGTTTTTGTTATTTGTAATGTAATTAATAAATGGAGTTAATAATAATATCATAGCTATTGTTGGTGCAGTAGTTACTACATTAATTGGTGCATGTAGCACCACCGGTGACTTCATATGTTTTTAGAAAAAAAAAAATCATATATAATTTAAAATTTTGAATCTTTTTTGTAAAGGAAGTCAAAAAATAAATTTTAGAATTTAAAATATAGTTGTATAAAACCGTATCCTTTTAAATATAGCTATATTTATAATTAATTTTAGTCTATCTATTACCTATCCTTATTTATATTATTATGTAAATAAATATGTTGTACGATAATTAAAATTTAAAGTCCTAATCTATTTTTTTTTTAAATTTAAAATTATTAAAATGCATATGTTGTAATATCATTAATTTTTTCCTATTATAATTTTTTTTTAAATCTTTTAAGATTTGTTCAATGACTAATGTTCATTTTTTGTAAAAAAATTCTAATATATTCCTTCCGAAAGTTAATATAGCAAGTGTACAAAATCATATTTTAAAATTCAAAATTATTAATATTTTTATTTATTTATTTATGTTTGGTTTTAAATAAGCATGTTAAAGTATAAATTGATATCAAAATAAAATTATAATTATTAACAAATATGACATTAATTTTTATTGTAATCACATATTTTTAAAGTCTTTATTCAATTTTTTAACTTTTCTTGATATTTTAAATTACATGTTACGATAATTCTTTTTTACTCATTAAATTTTTAAAATTTCTTTAATTATTTCTCTTTCATATAACAATTTTGTGAAATTTATATGTTTTTATTCTAAAATAGTGAACTATTAGATCTATGTTGTTTTTTTTTTATAACAAAGCAAAATTTTAATTGTCAATTATCAATACAACAATTTTAATCTATTTATATTATATATTATAGTAAAAGAATATTTGTAACAAAACTCTTAAACTTATGTTTAAAATTTTATTTGCAAGAGACAAAATACAAAATATTAAAATAATTATCATATTTTTATCCCCTACATAATACGAATGACATGCTAGTGATATATATATATATATATATATTTATTGATGCGTGGGACCTAATGGAAAAGCCGTCCATAGTCAATGTATATGGTGATTGATATGGCAACCAGGCTTGTGGAAAAATTGTGTATCGACTAAAGCCTCGAACCACCAATTAATTATCCAAAAAAAAAAAAAAAAACAATAATGGGACATTTAGAGAAACTACTCTGCCTTGTTTCTTTAGTCCTATTGGCTATAAAACGAAAATACTAATTTTAATAAATTTTTTAGTCAATGATTTATCTTTTAATATGTGCACCTTCTCTTTTCTTTTTTGGTACTTCTCTCTCTATTTCGCTGCGATTTTCATAAATAATGCTATATACACCAATTAGTGTACTAATTAGTGTATCAATTGCTGATGTGTCATAATTTAAGATGTTTTTGATATTTGTAATGTAATTAATAAGTGGAGTCAATAATAATATCATAATTAGTGTTGATGCAGTAGTTAGTACATTAATTGGTACATGTAGCACCACCGGTGACTTCATATGTTTTTAGAAAAAAAAATCATATATAATTTAAAATTTTGAATCTTTTTTGTATAGGAAGTTAAAAAATAAATTTTAGAATTTAAAATATAGTTGTAAAAAACCATATCCTTTTAAATATAGCTATATTTATAATTAATTTTAGTCTATCTATTACCTATCCTTATTTATATTATTATATAAATAAATATGTTGTACGATAATTGAAGTTCAAAGTCCTAATCTATTTTTTTTTTTCATTTAAAATTATTAAAATGCATATGTTGCAATATCATTAATTTTTACCTATTATAAATTTTATTTTAAATCTTATAAGATTTGTTCAATGACTAATGTTCAATTTTTGTAAAAGAATTCTAATATATTCCTTCCAAAAGTTAATATAGCAAGTCTGCAAAATCATATTTTAAAATTCAAAATTATTAATATTTTTATTTATTTATTTATTTTTGGTTTTAAATAAGCATGTTAAAGTATAAATAGATATCCAAATAAAATTATAATTATTAATAAATATGACATTAATTTTTATTGTAATCACATCTTTTTAAAGTCTTTATTCATTTTTTAACTTTTCTTGATATTTTAATTACATGTTACGATAATTTTTTCTTACTCGTTAAATTTTTAAAATATCTTTAATTATTTATCTTTCATATAACAAGTTTGTGAAATTTATATATTTTTATTCTAAAATAGTGAAGTATTAGATCTATGTCAGTTTTTTGTTATAACAAAGCAAAATTTTAATTGTCAATTATCAATACAACAATTTTAATTGTCAATTATCAATACAACAATTTTAATTTATTTGTACTATATATTATAGTAAAGGAACATTTGTAACAAAACTCCTAAACTTATGTATAAAATTTTATTTGCGAGTGACAAAATACAAAATATTAAAATAATTATTGTATTTTAATAAATATTATATTATTTTATCCCATGCATAATACGGATGACATGCTAGCGATGTATATATATATATGAGGCCTAATTAAAAAGACTTTCGTAGTCAAAGTCTATGGTGGTTGATATGACAACCAGACTTGTGGAAAAATTTGTGTATAAATTAAAGCCTTGAACCACCAATTAGTTATCCATCAAAAGGCAAAAAAAAAAAAACACAATGGGACGTCTAGAGAAACTACTCTGCCTTGTTTCTTTAGTCCTGTTTGTTACACTCTTTCCTTCAACCATTAATGTTGCTACTGCTTTTGTTCAAGAAACAAATGCCCTCATCACATGGAAAGCCACCCTGCAAAGTGCAAACCATTCCCTACAAACTTCATGGGTCCTTGCGCCTCATGATAACATCTCAACAAGTACCGGCCCATGCAGTTGGTTTGGAGTTGCTTGCAACTTCGATGGAAGCATCACTAGGTTGAACCTCACAAATTCGAGTGTAAACGGTACGCTCAACAACTTTTCATTTTCATCATTTCCCAATCTTGCATATATCGATCTCAGCATGAATAATCTCTTTGGTGTCATCCCACCTCAAATTGGCTCCCTCTCCAAACTCATCTATCTTGATTTGTCAATCAACCAGTTCTCGGGAAGCATCCCACCAGAAATCGGCATGTTAACAAATCTTGACACTCTCCATCTATTCCAAAATCAATTGAATGGCTCAATTCCTCAAGAGATAGGCCAGTTAAAGCCTCTTACTGAGCTTTCTTTGTGCACCAACAGTCTTTCAGGGCCCATTCCCGCTTCTTTAGGAAATTTGAGAAACTTGGCTCATCTATATCTCTATGACAATGATCTTTCTGGTTCCATTCCTCCCGAAATGGGAAACCTAGTCAATCTTGTTGAGCTCTACATGGAAGGCAACAATCTCACAGGTCCTATTCCTTCCACATTGGGAAACTTGAATAACCTAACTGTGTTGCGATTGTTCAACAATTCCCTATCTGGTTCCATTCCCCAAGAGATAGGACAGTTGAAATCACTACAGATCCTAGCCTTTCAGACCAACAATCTTAATGGCTCAATCCCAACATCTTTAGGTGATTTGAGCTCTCTAACCTTACTATACCTCTGGAATAAT
Organism: Camellia lanceoleosa; assembly: GCA_025200525.1. Lineage (NCBI taxonomy): Eukaryota > Viridiplantae > Streptophyta > Magnoliopsida > Ericales > Theaceae > Camellia > Camellia lanceoleosa. The sequence goes on along the minus strand of CM045759.1, from coordinate 167,454,471 downwards.
CTACTCTCTGGTCCAATTCCTATGGAATTAGGGAACTTGAAGTCCCTTATTTATCTGGAATTGAGTTCGAATCAACTTAGTGGTCCCATTCCATCTTCTTTAGGTGATTTGACCAATTTAGAAATTCTAAACCTCCGTTCCAACCAACTATCTAACCGTATTCCACAGGAATTTGCTAATTTGAAAAAATTGGTTGAGCTAGTAATGGATGAAAATCAATTTTCTGGGAATCTCCCAGAGCTTTGCCAAGGTGGTAAACTTCGATACTTCACAGTGTACCACAATCAGCTCACAGGTACAATCCCTAAAAGTCTGAGAAACTGCTCAAGCTTAGTCACAGCCCGCTTTGAGGGAAACCAACTCACTGGAAATATATTTGAAGATTTTGGCACTAATCCAAACCTAGTCTACCTAGATCTGAGTAACAATAATTTTTATGGCAAATTCTCAGAAAATTGGGGAATATTCCCAAATTTGACACTCCTAAAAATAGCAAGAAATAACATCACTGGTAGCATTCCACCAGGGTTTGGAAAGTCAACACGACTAGAACGACTTGATTTATCTTCAAATCATTTAGCTGGGGAAATCCCAAAGGAATTTGGAGAGTTGACTTCTTTGGAGTGGCTGATTTTGGCTGATAATCAGCTTTTGGGTTGGATGCCTCAAGAACTTAGATCACTAACTAAGTTGTCAAAACTTGATCTATCCACAAACAAATTTAGTGGGCCAATACCAAGTATTTGGGAGAACTATCGAAATTTGTTTTACTTGAACTTGAGCAACAACATGTTCAACCAGAAAATTCCATTACAGATTGGTAAGTTATTTCAACTAACCGAGATGGATCTAAGTAGTAACATTCTCATAGGGGAAATACCATTGGAAATCACAAATTTGCAGAGCTTGGAGAAGTTGAACCTCTCCCACAATAAACTCTCTGGTCTCATTCCAAAGAGTTTTGAAGATATGCGTGGCTTGGTGTATGTTGATATATCATACAATGAGTTACAAGGTCCTATTCCCATGAGCAATGCTTTCATGAATGCATCAATAGAGACATTGCAAGGGAACAAAGATTTGTGCGGAAATGTCACAGGCTTGCAGCCTTGCAAAATTCCTTATGCATTGCACATACACACTCAAGAAAAAAGGACACTTGTTCTTATAATTGTGCTCCCTCTTGGTGGAGCGCTCTTGCTGCTAGGTGCATTCATCGGACTTCTTATTCTGTTCGATCCAAGAAAGAGAAAGTCACAAGTTAAAGAGGGTGACACCCAACCCCCAAGTGAAGATTTTTTATCGATATCAATATTTGATGGAAGAGCAATGTACAACGACATTGTAAAAGCTACCAAGGATTTTGATGCCACATATTGCATTGGAAAAGGAGGATATGGAACTGTCTACAAAGCGAAGTTACCATCAGCTAATATAGTAGCTGTGAAAAACTTCATTTGTTATCCGAGGGGGCTGATAGGAAAGATTTCTTAAATGAGGTAAGGGCATTGACAGAAATTAAGCATCGAAACATAGTGAAGCTTTTTGGGTATTGTTCACATGCTCGACATTCTTTTCTAGTTTATGAGTACCTCGAAAGAGGTAGTTTGGCTACAATTTTTAACAAAGACGAAGAAGCTAAAGAATTGGATTGGCCTAAGAGGGTGAATATTATTAAGGGTGTGGCAAGCGCTTTGTCATACATGCACCATGATTGCACACCGCCCATTGTTCACCGAGACATTTCCAGCAACAATGTTCTGATTGATGAGGAGTACGAGGCTCGTGTTTCGGACTTTGGCACTGCTAAGCTTTTGAAGCAAGATTCCTCTAACCGGAGTGCATTTGCAGGCACATACGGATATGTTGCACCAGGTAAACATAGTTGTATGCTCTCCTAAATTGACATAGAATCTGAAGCATAACAAAACAAGTGCATTATCTTGTCTCTCTTTGTTTTTTTTGTTTTTTGTTTTTTTTTTTGTTTTTTTTTTGTTTTTTTTTTTTTTGTTTTTTTGCAGAGCTTGCTTACACAATGAAGGTAACTGAAAAGTGTGATGTCTATAGCTTTGGTGTGTTGGCACTAGAAGTGATCAAAGGAAAGCATCCAGGAGACTTCATCATGTCTCTGTTGACCCCAACTGTTGAGAACATAATGCTAAAGGATGTGTTGGACCAACGCCTTTCACCTCCCTCCCCTGAAGTTGAGGAGGTAGTGATGTGTAGTGTAAAATTGGCAATTGGATGTTTGCATGTCAACCCACAATCTAGGCCAACCATGCACATTGTTTCTCAATTGTTATCCACCCAAAAAATTCCGTAGAGCCTCATCTATGTGCACAGAATTGTTGCCCATGAAAATGCACAGAATTGATCACTTTCTATTGTGCATATTTTTGTTCACTAATTTTGTGCACTTAGCAAAACTTGAGCCTCAAAGGTAGTGCAAAGCTATCTTGTTTAATAAGGATATGTTAGATATTAGATAAAAGCCAATCATCTCTATTACCTACTGAAATATAATTTTCATATAGGGATTTCTATTGTAAGAATAAATATTGAAGAGTGAAAATTAATAAAAAGAGAGATGTACCATTGGGGCTTTTGTGTGCCTTGTGTGTATGGTAGTAACCGAACCACACACATATGGTGTGGCTTCTCTCTTTATTGTCATCTTATTTATTTTATTTATTTTATTTTGTGTTGCTTTTATTTTTATTTTTCTTGAATATATACCTACCTTGTAGCACCAAAAATTGTTGGCTTCTTTTATGTTGATTTGAAAGAGCAATGTTGCTGGGGTGCTATTTTCGATTGAATAATTATGTATAAATTACCAAAATGGTTCAAATTTGATGTTCGTGGTGATGAGTTTGTGGCGGTGATTCTAGGTTTGATGGTGATTTGAGATTTGGTAAATAGGGAAGGAGGTGGTGGTTAGCGGGGAAGGAGGCAGTGGTTTATGATAGAAGCTGTAAAAGAGAGGGGAGAGAGAAAGAGATTAATATGTTAGGAAGAGTCCATGACAAGCTTGATTCACTTTTTTTATAATTTGGGAAGAGGGTTAAAAGTCAAAAGCTAACTTTTAACCCATTTAGAATCACATCACCTCTTATAGTTTTTATACATTTAAAAAAAAAAAAAAAAAAAAAAGAAGTCAAAAAGACCAAATAATCAGCTTTTAACCATTTTCTCAAATTAGCGCTTCATAAATTTCATCAAATGATGTACTACAAATTTGTCATTATAAATTTAAATCTCAGTTTTTATTTCTTTTTGTTTTGTTTTTTTTTTTTTTGGATTGTGAATCTAAGTCTCAATTTATTGAATTAATTTTAACAAATTGCATTTAATATAAAGATTAAATATTGTTATGAGATTAGTAGAAACAGCTATAGCAATACACAAGTTGTCACGCCCTCAAAATTATACATACTAACCCAACTATCATGACATCCAAAGGCATAAGAGAATAAAACATAATTCCATATATCAGAGTATTCATTACAAGAGTATTACATGTTGACAACTGTAGACGTCCCCGAACGCCCCGGGAGGGTGAGCCCCCGTTCCGTTCATTTTTGCGGGTCACTACAGCTCGGACTCAAATTGTCACGGTTCTTAATCTGAACCAAAGAGTCCAAATTCGGCAAATCGTTTTGAGAAAATAGATTTTTGAAAGAAGTGCCAAACATGGACTGCTTTGCCAGATACAGAGTCGCCACCTAAATATTTTTTAAATGGGGGAATTTAGGAAACCCTGACTCGGTGCCAAAGGCCACGTGTCCGTCATCACCAAAGTTGCCTCGGCTCGGGAACTTGGGTACGATCGGGGAAGGTCAGCTATGAGCATTCTCTCGCCGATCCGAAGATCGGCCTCTACTAACCATGATATCCATTTTTGAAAACGTTCTGTGTTCTTATTCTGATTAATTAGCTAGAATTACTATGTGATGCGCACAACACAAAAGTATAGACTAGATCGCCTAATTTGGAAATAAGCATTGCATATCCGTTTGTTTTGAAAAATGTTTTTGGAATTTGCTACTCGCAAGTAGGCTAAAACACGGATTTCAATGAGCTATTCCAACTCAAACAATCCAACCTTCACCCACAGGCATTCAGGCAGTTTATAGCACATAAGCATCTAGCCACATGGTAAGCATGCTATCATGTTAACATTCACACGCATGCGATATGCTAAAGCATAAAAACACTTACATCGTACTCCGTGCAAAAACAGTAAACTGGTTAGCAAACATGCGTGATCCTAGTCCATGTTAAGTGGCTAATGCATCGCACACAAAATGTCATTAGGATAGGCTCGGCTAACCCTAAAATGGCATGTGGAATACAATCATTTGATGCACGTATTCAAGTTAGATTTGAAATACTAATGCAGTTAGCGTGATGCGCCAAGCCCAGTGCATGCAAGACAGATGAATGGATGCACGCATGCATAGCATAAGGTATGCTAAAATAAACATGTCCTAATACTAACCATCAAAGCAGGTAAATAAAAGGAAGAAAGAGGTGGGGGTTGGAAGATATGCACACACACACCCACACTTATTACAGATTTACCCTCGCTCGGAGGGACCAAATAATAACACAATTCGAATAATGAATTAACTATTCTAGCTAATTAATTATTACAGACCAAACTAAACTAATTAAACAAATTAATTAGTCTAAGAAAGCAACAAATAGTAGCCTCGGGGAGACGGATCGATGCAACGCATGCTCGGTTTCGCTCAGAAAGCCACTGCCATGCATAGTCTGCCTCTGTTTTCCCTGCTCTGCCCCTCTGAAGACTGCCAAAATCTTAGAGATGCTTCTCTGAACACTGGGGATCACCACCGGCTGAGGAGGATCTCCACCGGCTGCCAAATATGATCATCGGCTGCTGATTGAATTATTGGCCACTGATGGACAGCCGGTCGGCACTATATATTGCCGGTCGGCCAAAAATGCCTGCTGAACCTGCAACTTACAGCAGTAGAGGACAAGGCATAGCATGGCAATGCATTTCAAAGAATATATGCACCTATCACACCCCTTATCATGTTTATGACTCAAAGGAGGATGTGCCTCGACTCTCGGACCACCAATCACGCATTCCCATGCATGATGGTCCAAAGAATCAAGTGTGCAACTTCAATTTCAAATGCATGCAAACCAAATAAACACACAAGAAGGCCCAACCTCTACCATACTCATCTCAAGAGGTCTAGCATGCATGCTTATGTGATGCAATCCCGAGCAAGTTGTCTAGTATGCAATCATGCCAATGCAAATGAGCATACAAGCTAATAGGCATGCAAGGCATGAAACCTCAATGTAAACCAACAAGAACGCAAGATGCAATGTGGACGTCCAAGCATGCAAACAAACATGTGACTTCATTCAATCATGCAAGTACTAACATGCAACAACTTACCAATACGCCACAACACACAAGGAGCATATGCAACCAACAAAGGGGCGGACTTAAACATGATTTAGGCAGCTTTAAATAGGCCTAAAACAGTGGCCAAAACCATGGAAGTGAGATCCAAGACACACACACACACGCATGCAAGTATGGTCCAACACTTAAGCATATAAAGGCAACTTTTAAGCACACTCAAAAGAGGCATAACATGGACAAATGGCATGCAAATGAAGCTCTGAAAATCATGCTATAAGAGGTGCCAAACCAACTTAAACAAAACAAACATTAGTATGCAAACGGTCCAAGCACTTAAGGCAAACCAAGGAGGCTTAAACCAAGGTCAAGTCCACCAAACCTCACAAGGCTAAGGAGACTTAAAACAAGTCAAATGCAGGCTTGAACAAAGCTAAGGGTGCACTTAGATGGCGTCTAAGTGGACGAAAGGTGCAAGCATACTCCAAGGCCTAAACAAAGGGCATGAGGTAACAACCTTTAAACACATTGAAGGAGGATTAAATGTAAGAATATAAGCATGTTATAAGGACTGTAATAACATGTTAAATGGTTCCAAACCATTGAAGTGATGCAAACAAGGCATGCTACACACTTACATACTTAAGGCCAACAAGCCCAAAATGCAAAGGAGGCATACAATGCAAGCTATGGTCGACCCAAACAACCAAGGACAGACTTCAAACATGGCAAGATAAACATAAAACCTTCACAAGGCTAAGCCTAAAATATGCTTGAAGAAGGGTTTACAACCTAAGGCACGTTAAGGCCTAAACATGGCATTACAAGGCATCTATGCAAGGCATGCATGGTATACCAAAACCAACTTAATACAACGCTATATTATGGCAATATAAGCATAAAATACAGCCATGGCATGATCAACAAATATTTAAACATGATGCTCCCTCAAGAGGCCAAAATGGGTCATTTTAAAGGACAACAAGGAGAGGGGGTGGCCCTCTCCTTCTTGAGACTTCAAAGCAACATCCTCACCATTGAAATCTCTCAAGATTTCAGTGGTGAGGAGGCCCAAACACCAAAGTCCCGGAGTTCACACAAAATGGCACAAAACAAGGGCCAAACAAGCCTTTAGAGGGGTCAAACTTCCTCAAAGCTTAAAGCACTCTTAACAAACTATTTAGAGACCTTAAAAACAGAACTTTTATGTATTAAACACTAAGCTTGAAAATAGTTCTAAGATGGTCAAAAATATAATGCAAAAGTGGGGTAAAAAGAGACTAGTGTCTTACCCTTGTAGACCACCTTCAAGAATGGTGGACCAGCAGCCCTTTGAGCTCCAAACCAGCTTCAAAGCTCCAAAAGCAAGCCTCAAGAACCTCAGTTCCAAGAGGATGGTGTGATGGTAGGTGTTTGTGCACAAAACTAAGCCTAAAACACACACAATGGCAAGAGAGGGAGAGATATACATATAGGTTAGATACACTAACTTAAACCCTAAAACCAGAGTATTCTCACTCTCTTCTCCAACTTCTCTAACCCTAGAACAAGAGAGAGAAGGCACCCTCTTATAGAGGAGCCAATCTTGTAAAGCTTACAAGGTAAGCTAACAAGAGGGCCATCCCTTCATACACGTGTATGGAGGGGAAGCAAATGCAAGACAGCTGTGCTAAAATATCTGCAAAAGCAGATGCACAGTAGTCGGCCGGCCAAAGATGTCATTTTGACAAAATTTACTGTCGACCGGCAACAAATAATGCCGACCGGCAACATACATTGCCGATGGCATCAAACCCTGGCCAGTGGCCTCTAGCCACGGCCGGTGATGTGTGGGGATGCCTCACAAGGTATTCCCTGCCCCTCCAAGGCAAAGCACAAGTGTTTGGTGCAAAACCAGACACAAAACAGCCGAATTCGGGGGGTCCTGAGGCAAGGCGCGTAGCCGAGACCTCTGGGAACCCCAAACGAACACAAACAAGGATGATCATCGAGTGTTCAGGCGGTGACGTCCGAGTCTTGAGGACGGTCAAAAATGGGGTGTCTACAGTTGCCCCTCTTTGACAGAACTCGAAAGTAATAACAATGACGGGAGTGAATGTCAAAGCCCAAAGATGACCCATTTTTGACCAGGCCGAAGACTTAGACAAGCATACAAAGTGCAAGTGGTTGAACCCGCAGGCTGCCTGCGTATCCCTTAGGAATCAAACCAGCGTAGTTTAGGTGCCGGCATACAAGCCGCAGATAAGATATACGCCTGTAGGCAGGGGCAAAATGCAAGACAATGCACGGAGCCGAGCATAACTTATGATCATGCAAAGGAAAGCTGTAACGAAGCACACATGTGACAGTTCTAAGCTAGAATACTCCAAACTACACTACAATGCAGAAAGGGTGTAAGAGAATTATGCAATTCTCGATACATCTCACTCGGAGGATACAATACCTGTGCGGCTCGTCTGGTCGCGCCAGCTTCAAATGAACCATACATACAACATCGTGCCTGCAAAAGGAAGCAACTTAACAGGTACAATATTGTTAGCCACATGAATGACAATGCAATCGAAAGCTGCGTGACAACACAGTGCACTGACAAGTGTAAATGAGGTGCGCAAGATAGCGCGATTGAAATGCATGCAAAATGCAATGAAGTGCACAAGATAGTGCGATGATATGCAATTGAATCTAATGTAATGCAAATGATATGCAAAACTAAAAACAAATATAAACAATACAAATAATATGCAATCCAATTGAATCATGATCCAATCATGAGCGGTTCAAAACCACACCAATGTCAAATAGATTGATGGAAGTAACAAGTCCGTCTACCATAGAAAAGGTGCCGCAACCCTCAAAGCACGGACACATGCAGAACTATGAGTAACGTAGATGGACACAAGAACAAGTATTGGGTGGAATGATAGGAGTGGGGTAACGACCCGCTGAGGAAAGAACAACGATCCTAATGCAGGATGCAACAATTACACTACAATGTAATATATACAATGGTTATGGCATGTAGCCAAACCAAGTCTTGCTTAGGACGGGCATGCACACGTACAAGCCGCGTCTAACATAGAAAAGGTGCCGCAGCCCTCAAACCAAGTTCATCAAGGAATAGGCGCGTACACATGCAGAACTGTGCTTCAACGTGAAAAGTATGAGCACATACCAAACCAAGCTCAACAAGAAAAGGTGCAAGCCATAGGCGGAGGAGATGATGCAACGAATGCATGCAAGTTATAACACAATATGGACAATATGCAATGGATGGATATATACAATGGATAAGGCACGCGGGCCAAACCAAATCTTGCCTAGGAAGGGGCATGTACACGTACAAGCCGCGTCTAACATAGCAAAGGTGCCGCAACCCTAAAACCAAGTTCATCGAGGAATAGGCGCGTACACATGCAGAACTGTGCTTCAACGTGAAAAGTATGAGCACATACCAAACCAAGCTCAATAAGGAGAGGTGCGAGCCATAGGCGGAGGAGATGATGCAACGAATGCATGCAAGCTATAACACAATATGGACAATATGCAATGGATGGATATATACAATGGATATGGCATGCAACCAAACCAAATCTTGCCTAGGAAGGGGCATGTACACGTACAAGCCGTGTCTAACACAGCAAAGGTGCCGCAACCCTCAAATCAAGTTCATCGAGGAATAGGCGCGTACACATGCAGAACTGTGCTTCAACGTAAAAAGTATGAGCACATACCAAACCAAGCTCAACAAGGAGAGGTGCGAGCCATAGGCGGAGGAGATGATGCAACGAATGCATGCAAGCTATAACACAATATGGACAATATGCAATGGATGGATATATACAATGGATATGGCATGCAGCCAAACCAAATCTTGCCTAGGAAGGGGCATGTACACGTACAAGCCTCGTCTAACACAGCAAAGGTGCTGCAACCCTCAAATCAAGTTCATCGAGGAATAGGCGCGTACACATGCAGAACTGTGCTTCAACGTGAAAAGTATGAGCACATACCAAACCAAGCTCAACAAGGAGAGGTACGAGCCGCGGATGAAGGCGATGCAATGGATGCAAGCAAACTGCAATGCGATATATATAATATGCATGACATATGCACTATATTCAATGATGCATGACAAATACGGTGTTTACAATGCATGGCATATGTAGTATTTACAATGATGCATGACATATGCATGTGTGCGTTAAAACGCGTGTGTGCGCACATGACGATGCAAGGGACGATGCGTGCTACAGTGCATATTGACATGCGAACACCATCCTAGCGTGTTTAAGGTCTCGCCAGACCGGTCTTGGGCACAAGACAGTGAGGTGCGCGAAATAGCGCGATGCGATGCATGCCAAATGCAATGAGGTGCGCAAAATAGCGCGATGAGATGCATGCCAAATGCGATGAACTGTGCACCTTAATGCACTGAAGGTCTTGCACCTCCCGAGGATTTAAGGTCTCCTAGACCGTCTGCTGGGGATGCAAAGTGATGCACATTGCAAGTGCATAACTTATGATCATGCAAAGGATGCTGTGATGAAGCAAATATGCAAAATAAATGCAACATTTTAAGCGAATGCTATGCAAGCAAGTAAACATGAACCAAACTACATCTCATACAGAAAGGATGTAAGAGAATTAAGCAATTCTCACGGCGTCTCACGCGGAGAAGGCTAAAAGCGACTACCGAGAATACCCGGAGTCTCAAACACACCATCTCTCGGTATCATTACAGGAGAGGAAAGAGAAAAGAAACCTCTCAGCGTAGTACACGCGAGAGAGGAAAGAGAAACAACCCAAGTAAAAAGGCGCGCAACAATGCGGGAGAAACACGCGTGACAACGCAAGTGAAATGAGTGCACAATAATGCAATTGTGATGTGCATCACGGCGCGATGCGATGCACCAGACAGTATGATGAATGCACGCAACGCATACGGGGCAACCTTTGAATCTTGTAAAAGGCAAAAGGATACAAAAGGATACAACATTGCATGAATTCGAGTGCCACACGCAGAAGACACGGTCCGAGGTCAAAATGGAGGCCGGTTGAGCGTCGGAGATGCACTTTCCTTGCACTTTCTTGAGCTATGAAGACCAAAAACTACACATATGGCTTGAACAAGGCTGTAGGAAGATCATCGGCCGGACTAGGAAGCCACCGGCTGCCAAAAAGTTCCATCGGTACAATATTCTGTCGACTGGTAAAATATATTGCCGACCGGCCAAAAGTGCCTGAATCGGAGGCAGACTTGACATTTCACCTTGGGTCTTTTAAAATAGGGTTCCAAACCCTATTTCTTCACTTCTCTCTAGCTGAAATCTCATACTTTCTCTCTCTAGAGCATTTTCCCCCTCTTCTTCTCCCGTTTTCCCGCGTTTTACGCCCGTTTCGTCATCGAATTCGCGATTCCCTTCGCGTTTCGGACATTTTCAACCGATTAAAACTTCGTTTCGGTACGTCCCTTGCTATTTCCGCCTTTTGGGGCTTGTTCCCCTCGAGTTTCTCTTGAGTTTTGTGCCTTTTTCCTATTCCGGCTTTTTCGGCCATTTTCCACCCTCTCGGGGTTGACTTTTCGGTTGACCCTTCGTATTCTAGCCCGTTTTCCTTCTTCCGGCTATTTTCTCATCACTCTTGACATGGCCGACGATATTCCACACGGTGGGACTCCTCCGGATCATGAGATGGATCCCGGGGCCGAGCTCCTTCCTTTGAGCCAGCGCTCGTTCAACCCGGCGACCTACCGGCCGGCGATCCATATCTTGCCCCCCGATGGACTTCGCCAGTTTCGGAGTTTGACAGACGATGGATCCTCGAGCTTCTCTGCCGCCTTCTCACCTATCCTGGCAGGTAACATTTTTTCTCTGTTTTACTTTCTGCAATGTAGAACTTTTAAATGTCAACTGCCATAGCTGATTACATTCTTTAATTGCTTTAGCTCAGATGCTCTGATACACTGTGTATTGTAGGTGATCGCAAACACACTTGCAACTGATATCTGTTTAAGACCGACACATGCACACACACTACACTAGCCTTAATCACCCAAACACACGGCACACCACATTTCACTGTAAACTCACCGACACCCGGTACCTGTTTGAAATCTGAAAACACGCACACATGCTACATTTGCACTGAACCACTCAAACACGCTGACGCATTACACGTTGTAGTTCACTGTAAACACATCGACACCCGGTATCTGCTTAAACTTGAAAACACGCACACATGCTACATTTGCACTGAACCACTCAAACATGCTGACGCATCACACGTTGTAGTTCACTGTAAAAACACCGGCACCTGGTATCTGCTTGAACTTGAAAACACGTACACATGCTGTATTTATCTCGATTCTTCATGCCCTACAAAATTGGTGTATTTAGCATTGCTTCGCAACTGTGTTCTTGAAAACAGGGGGATTCCCATACCGTCCGCGGGTATGGGAACATCGCCGCTCGAGACTGGTATGCAGAGCTACCCGAGGCGATTCGCCACATTGTGGACCAGGCCGGCTTTGGCGCATTTTACAGGGAGCTATCCCGGCTCACTACGTGTAGGCCTCTTCTCGCTGCTCTAGCGGAGAGGTGGTGGGACACCGACTCGTTCCATCTTTACGCCCGCGGAGACATGACGATGACTCCTATGATTTCTCGATGCTCACGAGGCATCGGGGTAGAAGTGATTTGATCCTTTGACATTGATATGGACGAGTGGATTCTTTGCTCGAATCTACTGCTTGGCGTGGCCGCCTCTCGTCCGTCTAGGCTTCGTCCGATATTCTTGGTTTGAGGTGCGATTCGGGGTCGGCCAGCGTTAGGGAAAGGCTCGATGGTGAGGAGGCCGTGGAAGCGATATCGTCGGCTTCGATGTTTCTTTGGGGACTACCCTTTTAGCGGCCGGCGAACACTGCCCCTCTCGCCTTAGCCTTGGTGGATGTCGGCGAGATCTTGCATTATGACTGGGGTGGCGCCGCTCTGGCCACCCTTTATGGATACATGAGCTCAGTCTCCCGTGGCAGTAGGCAGTTGCTCGGAGGCTACTGGCGAGCTTGGGAGGTACGTCTTCTTCTCTGCTTTACATTTCTGCTCTACATTTTCTACACTCTGTACTGTACTCTGTGGTTTGCTTCAGACCGACCTTATATCTTGTTGTACACATGGCACACACATACTACGCTTTACACGGCTCTATTATTTCTGCTTTATTCTTCATTCTGCTTTATCTGATAAGCATACTGGTATTTGCTTTGCAGCTGTGGGTCTATGCCTACTTTCCCAGACTGGAGCCAGTGCTGGATACAGAGACTCCTCTGGTCGTCCCTTTCTCGTGCCGCTTCGACGGGTGATGCATGCGGAGGCCCCGAGAGACATTTAGCTTTTTCCGCCACTTCTTCGACACTATCACCCCTGCCGAGGTATGTTTTACTTGCAGTTCATTTAAGCTTCGTCTTTCCACTGTATATTTCAATAACAGTAGATAACAAACTATATTTCAATTCCAGGTCACCAGGCAGCCGTGGGCTCCACTGCCAGCGACGATTCGGGATCGGTTTGCCGGTGCTGAGGAGACCTCGCGTTTTCGGATTCTGCTGGAGGGCGATGCTGTCGGGCAGTGCGTGGGTGGCGTTTCTTCGTCGGACCACAGGTTTATCGGAGCAAATAGTCCCGGTGTACCCTCTTGAGCATATGAGGATCTGAGAGATTCACGCCGAGCGGATGATCGACTATCTGATCATTGGGGGGAGCGGCTTCGGCGAGGGCGATTACTCGAATCGTCCGGACCTTCATCATCGACCTCTGAGTGGCGGCTTTGGCGGAGAAGACTGCGGCGCCCGGCGAGGCGGGAAGCGAGGGGGAGCATCGAGGAGAGCTCGAGTCCGTGGCAGGGGCGGAGTTCAGAGAGGACGGGGGACCGGTTGGCCTGCTCTGCCCACTTCACTAGCATACAGAGGGCAGGGTGGGGCGACCTACCAGATTCCCTTTGCTCCTCCACCGGCTGATCACGAGTTAGTCGGTTTCCACGACTTACCCCCGGTATGTATTACTGCATTCTTCATTTTGCATTGCCATTTCATTTCAATTTGTTTGATATTTCGCAGAATATTGATACTGGTAATACTTTTGCAGGTGTCCTCCGAGTACACCCGGCAGTCCCTGGAGCTGAATGCCTCCATGATGGAGATGTTGCAGCGGACCTTCGACCTCCTGGCACTCTACAGTATTTCGGTATGTTCTTCTGACCACAGTCTTAAACCATACATAAACTACGTCTCATGCAATCTGATGCGCTACACTAAACCTGATAAACAGCTCACGGCATTCACATACTGTACTTATACACTGCATTCTATACTGATTTACTGCTCACGGCATTCACACACTGCACTCATCTGTTGCATTCTACACTGATTTACTGCTCACGACATCCATACACTGTACTCATACACTGCATTCTACACTGATTTACTACTTACAGTATTCTGATGTATTCGCCTTTCATGCTTTTTCAGCCTCCTTTCCAGATTCCTCCAGTGAGTGGCGCTCCAGCTGGGCCTTTTGTTTCCACCTAGGACGGCAGAGCATACCCCCGCACCAGAGGGAGGCGCATTCATGTCGGGAGTAGCTCGCGGGCTCCTGTCCCAGACGATGAGTCGGAGGCAGAGGCGGAGTCATCTGAGGAGGAGACCGGGGACAGCTCGGGCTCAGGCTCAGACGGTGATGCTCCTGGTGATGCTCCTGGACTTCTGCCTAGGAAGAGGGCGAGGACGGATCCCCAGGCATGAGACTATTGATTCTGCTTCTGATTTTTGTTGCTTTTTCCTTCTTTTTGTAGTTTTTCTCTTTTTTGTAGTTGGATTACCTTGTACTGCCATAGGCAGGTTTTTGTTCCCAAAACTTTGTACTTGAAAAAGATTGTATGGAATGAAACAAACTTTTGGTCTAAAAAAAAGAGTGTTATATCTGTATATTCCATACTTTGCACTACATTGCATCATATTACACCTCAAATGCAAATGAAATTAATCTGTTGTCTGAAAATTGAGCACTTGCACTATGATAACCAGATAACCAACCAACTAACAGCAAACAACTCATACAAACCACTGCTCAACCTGGACACACAGCCCATACTCTGTTGGGGATTAGTCTGCATCTGACCCATAACACGGACTCGGTTCATTACGCACCACAAGAAACCACGAACAAACAGCCCAATCTGACAAGACGGACCACAAAACTAAAACGGTTGAAGTTGAAACACACTCGGATGTCCCAAATTTCCTTTTCTTCCCTTGCCTCGCATAAATGTAGAGAATGGCACAGCATTCTGAGCACAAACGATTGACTTTGGAAAAGGGTTTCACAACCGGGGTATCGAGCCTACAACTGAACACAGCGGAGGGACTCAAGTGAAGAAAACAAAAGGCGCACGACCTGAACACAACGAGATGCGCTCGAAAAAGACTCAAAGCTAAAGTTGAGACCGACAAATCAAAAGACACGACACACGAACGTGTTTATAGAAAAAAAAAGACCTCAGATCTTGAGGAGCCAGTTCCTCCGGGTATGTTTCCCACCCTTTCTGATTTGTGATTATCACATCACTCGGCCCTCAGGCTCGGTTTTTTTCTCTCAAAAACCCTTTTCTCCCTTTTTTTCTCATCGTACATCTCTCTATTCTTTATTCTTTCATTTTTCGTCCCTCCCCAAGGTGATTGATAGATGAATAGAAAGTCGCGGGTCCACGCCCAACACCGTTAGCTCACGACTGTTTCTTTCGGCGATGTTCAATCGAGGTTCCGGACAGGGAAGGCCTCTTCCGGCGAATAGGGTGCCTTTCTGGCAAGTATGTTGACGGCCGGGGAAAGACTGGATACCTGGCTCAACTGTGCCCCTAGTTCATTACTTTGACCATTTTTTGTTTTCTTTCTAAAACAGTTTTGACCAAAATGAGCGTCAGATTAAGATGCTTGTTCAATCTTTGATTTGAAAATCATGCAAGTCAAGCTATGAGCACTGAAAATTTTTCTTTTTTGGGTCTAAGAAAATGGTCCAATTTTGGAAAATGAAATAATTTTTGAGAAAACAGTCAACCTCAGTAAAAATTTTCAAAAACTATTTTTGCAAACGGTCAATGCTCGACAAGCACGGAACCTACGCTCGAGATGCACAACCTCGGATCAGAGGCAATGGAAAACTGCCCCTTGCTTGAAGGGACGCATGGCAACGGAAAGTTGCCCCTGGTTTGGATGGCAACTTACGGTGACTCGTGGCAACGAAAAGTTGCCCCTTGTTTGGATAATGCCGTGGCATGCTCATCGATGATTGATCGCGACCGGGCTCTCAGGCACGGAGAGGACGGAGACGGCCAGAAACAATATATGGACACAGTCACCTTGAAAGCGTTGGTGACTGGACTTCAGGAGGAAGTTGATCACGTAGTTCCAGTCGTTGTAACCGAAACATTGGATTCTGAGGAAGCATAGGTGATCAAAACCATTACATGGACTGAGACGCTACGAAAGGGCTGGGGGCTGGACTTCAGAATGAAGTTGCCTACGTATCCCAAACATGGGAATCAAGCCTTACGTAGTTTCGGTTAAGGTACACTCGGGTATTTTAACCTTCACTTTTCAGGCTCTAACTTTTGCCAAGGCGCCCGATGCGGGTTTTCTACCTTGCGAGCTTCTTTTCATTCTCTTTTTCTTTCGATTTTTTGTAACTTTTCATTCTTTTTTTGATTTTCTTTTTGCATTTTTCTTTTTCATTTTTCTTTTTTTTTTTTGTTGTATTTTTTGTATTTTTCTTTTGCTCTAACTTTTGCCTGGGTCGCCCTTCCGGATTTTCGGCCCAGTGAGCCTCTCAAAGGGTAAAAGTGTAATAAGTCCATGTCAAATGGTTTTTGAAATTGAAGCCTCTCTATATCTAGGAGAACGGCTGTTGCAGTACTTTGCAGAAGAATCCATCATGGTTGCTTCACAAGCTTCCTCTGGTGAGATCTAATCTTTTGATTTGATTTTGGTGCCTTTTGTTCGAGGGCTGCTTCAAATCTGGCCACACAGGCCTCACATCGTAGTTGACCTTTGAACATTTTGAATGCAAGTCCAAGGTTTGAAAATGAGGGGTCGAGTCTCGAGGCTGAGAGTGATCCTAAGGTGCACGATCTCAAGAGCGATTCCACACAGGTCTTCGCAGGACTGCGCAAAACATTTTGTTTTTAAAAGTTTTTAAGGAAGCGACAAATCGCCTGCGCTGAAAATATTGTGGAACCAGTCTAGATCAAGCCAGGGTCCTTCTCAGTACTCACGCTGACAAGCATGATTTCAATCATTAAGGGCTTAGCATGCCTCTCTTTCTCTTAATTTGATCAAAGTTTTACAAATCCCGAGGAATTCCTTCCTCTTCGTTTCTTTTTTCACCGCAGCATTCAAAGAGGTTTTGAAAAACTTAGGTCATTGCAATGGGTTTTCAGGGCACAAGGGAGCAGGTGGAATACGCTGTCGCCATATTCGAATTCTCTGGCACAACTAGCCCAAAACAAACAATAAGCATGGAAACATGATAGCCGCAGCTGTTTCATTTAGGTTTCTCGGATGCAACTGGCTCCACGGCAGAGACAGACTCAAAAAGAAAGCAAAAGGATAATTACAAAGCAAAACGGCGTTCGAGGCAACAACCCCGGAAGCAGCCGGTATTCTATACAAGGGGACTGACTCGCTATAACAAGACAGACCCGTAAGCAAAAAGAACTGACTCACGACAATGAGACAGGCTCAAAACAAAACGAAAGACTGACTCGACACCCAAGCCAGAATTTACAAAACTAGCATTCGCAGATGCTCAAAAATACGTGCCAGACGCCACATCAGGAAAACACCGGGCACTGCCTAAAAGTGGCCCATCCCTGATCACATACTCGCAGTATCCTCGAAATCCAATAGCTGGGTAGTAACAGACTTCGCTGAGATGGGCGGGAGGATAACCTCGTTGTCGATCAAATCTTGCACCTCAAGACGGAGGCGGAAGCAATTATCGGTGGGGTGGCGATGGTACTGGCGATTAATGCAGCGATCTTGAGTAGCATCATGGCTCTTTGGAAGAGGGGAGAGGCCTAGGCTCAAGGGGTTTAAGATGCTCCCTTTCGGCCAGGATCTAAAGTGCCTTAGACAACGACATGTAAAGAGCGCAAAAGGCCCTGCGCCCTCGGGGTAGGTAATTCGGAGTCTGGGTATTCTTGCTTGACGCACTAGCGAATGGGTCGGTGCGGACTTTGGATTCGATCCTTCCCGTGCAAGGGAATGGGAGGAACCTTTCTGGCATGACGGGCTGTCCGGTTTTGGTGACTTGAATTACCCTCAGGTGGAGTGGGGAAAACATCATCCACAGCTTTGGTCACAACCGCGGATATCTGTTGCTTGTTCATCCCCCTGGCTTTCAAAGCCTCGACTGCCCATAGCAGTTGTTCAACGGGATCGGCATCTGCCTTCGCTTTATCTTTACCTTTGGCCTCAGCCTGATTGAGGGTTTGGGTTGATACTGGTACGTCATTGCCATAGTTGGAGGCCATCTCCGGTTGGCTAAGTTCAATCACAATCCGTCCCAACAACGAAGGCTCCTGGGGTACAAAACTCCCAGCATATGGTGCAGCCAGTGGCGAAGCTGACATCCCGTAAGCGAGATCCGCCACGGACCTCTGGAGATCACCTATCATCCCCATTAGTTCGAATGTAGTAGGCTCGCGAGCCTGATATAGCTGGGGTGTCCAGATCGGGTGCGCAATAGGCGACCTGGGGGGATGCGGTATATCAACACCGGTCTCACTTTGTAGGATGATCCCTTGATTCGATGGGGTTGTCATAACCACGGTCTCCTCCAAATTCTGTGCCATGATAGGTCCTGCCTCAGCAAGGGGGAGCACTAACTATTCTGGATCAACTCTCTAAACCTCTGAACTGAAAGGGAAAACAAGCAGCATTTCAGCCCCAAACAGATCAAACACAGGTGTAGCCGAACAACTGTACTCTACTACTGATCACTGTTTCCCAGAATCACTGTTCTCAAAATAGAACTGATACCCGCATACATAACTGATTTCTCAACAATACTGATACTGGTGCCCTCGGGCCCCTGATATACAAACTTGCAAATGGATATGTACATTCCCTATAGAGACGCACTCTAAAAGCATATAGCAAGCAAAGAGAGCCAAAACACCCCTATGTTGGGGTAGGGTTTCCCTGTCCTATTTTGTCAGGAGCTAGGGTTTCACTACGCACACAGCGGTTTCAAACAATCTATTATCGGGTAAGCAACCTGTCCTAGTTTGGAATGGTCACTATGGATTCCGAATATGCACTAGGTCGAATGGTCAAAAAGGGTGCCCCGGTAAAACCGGGGTTTGTGTTCCCATCTTGGCGAGCATAGCAACTCGACCTTATGGTCATGCCTTGACAAGACAAGCCTCAGGCAAACCGCTCAGGAATAGCAGATGGCCAACACGGTGTCCTAGGCGCACCAATGCACATGCAATGCAAAGAAACACATGAGCGTAGTCAAAACAAGATATCACGAGTTCGAGTCAAGCTCTCTAAAATCCCCAGTAGAGTCGCCAGAAACTGTAGACGTCCCCGAACGCCCTGGGAGGGTGAGACCCCATTTCGTTCGTTTTTGCGGGTCATTACAGCTCGGACTCAAATTGTCACGGTTCTTAATCTGAACCAAAGAGTCCAAATCCGGCAAATCGTTTTGAGAAAACAGATTTTTGAAAGAAGTGCCAAACATGGACTGCTTTACCAGATACAGAGTCGCCACCTAAATATTTTTTAAATGGGGGAATTTAGGAAACCCTGACTCGGTGCCAAAGGCCACATGTCCGTCATCACCAAAGTTGCCTCGGCTCGAGAACTTGGGTACGATCGGGGAAGGTCAGCTATGAGCACCCCCTCTCGCCCGATCCGAAGATCGACCTCTACTAACCATGATATCCATTTTTGAAAACGTTATGTGTTCTTATTCCGATTAATTAGCTAGAATTACTATGTGATGCGCACAACACAAAAGTATAGACTAGATCGCCTAATTTGGAAATAATCATTGCATATCCGTTTGTTTTGAAAAATGTTTTTGGAATTTGCTACTCGCAAGTAGGCTAAAACACGGATTTCAATGAGCTATTCCAACTCAAACAATCCAACCTTCACCCACAGGCATTCAGGCAGTTTATAGCACATAAGCATCTAGCCACATGGTAAGCATGCTATCATGTTAACATTCACATGCATGCGATATGCTAAAGCATAAAAACACTTACATCGTACTCCGTGCCAAAATAGTATACTGGTTAGCAAACATGCGTGATCCTAGTCCATGTTAAGTGGCTAATGCATCGCACACAAAATGTCATTAGGATAGGCTCGGCTAACCCTAAAATGGCATGTGGAATACAATCATTTGATGCACGTATTCAAGTTAGATTTGAAATACTAATGCAGTTAGCGTGATGCGCCGAGCTCGGTGCATGCAAGACAGATGAATGGATGCACGCATGCATAGCATAAGGTATGCTAAAATAAACATGTCTTAATACTAACCATCAAAACAGGTAAATAAAAGGGAGAAAGAGGTGGGGGTTGGAAGACATGCACACACATACCCACACTTATTACAGATTTACCCTCGCTCGGAGGGACCAAATAATAACACAATTCGAATAATGAATTAACTATTCTAGCTAATTAATTATTACAGACCAAACTAAACTAATTAAACAAATTAATTAGTCTAAGAAAGCAACAAATAGTAGCCTCGGGGAGACGGCTCGATGCAACGCATGCTCGGTTTCGTTCGGAAAGCCACTGCCATGCATAGTCTGCCTCTGTTTTCCTTGCTCTGCCCCTCTGAAGACTGCTAAAATCTCAGAGACGCTTCTCTGAACACTGGGGATCACCACCGGCTGAGGAGGATCTCCACCGGCCGCCAAATATGATCATCGGCTGCTGATTGAATTATTGGCCACTGATGGATGGCCGGTCGGCACTATATATTGCCGGTCGGCCAAAAATGCCGGCTGAACCTGCAACTTACAGCAGCAGAGGACAAGACATAGCATGGCAATGCATTTCAAAGAATATATGCACCTATCACACCCCTTATCATGTTTATGACTCAAAGGAGGATGTGCCTCGACTCTCGGACCACCAATCACGCATTTCCATGCATGATGGTCCAAAGAATCAAGTGTGCAACTTCAATTTCAAATGATTGCAAACCAAATAAACACACAAGAAGGCCCAACCTCTATCATACTCATCTCAAGAGGTCTAGCATGCATGCTTATGTGATGCAATCCCGAGAATGTTGTCTAGTATGCAATCATGCCAATGCAAATGAGCATACAAGCTAATAGGCATGCAAGGCATGAAACCTCAATGTAAACCAACAAGCACGCAAGATGCAATGTGGACGTCCAAGCATGCAAACAAACATGTGACTTCATTCTATCATGGAAGTACTAACATGCAACAACTTACCAATACGCCACAACACACAAGGAGCATATGCAACCAACAAAGGGGCGGACTTAAACATGATTTAGGCAGCTTTAAATAGGCCTAAAACAGTGGCCAAAACCATGGAAGTGAGATCCAAGACACACACACACACGCATGCAAGTATGGTCCAACACTTAAGCATATAAAGGTAACTTTTAAGCACACTCAAAAGAGGCATAACATGGACAAATGGCATGGAAATGAAGCTCTGAAAATCATGCTATAAGAGGTGCCAAACCAACTTAAACAAAACAAACATTAGTATGCAAACGGTCTAAGCACTTAAGGCAAACCAAGGAGGCTTAAACCAAGGTCAAGTCCACCAAGCCTCACAAGGCTAAGGAGACTTAAAACAAGTCAAATGCAGGCTTGAACAAAGCTAAGGGTGCACTTAGATGGCGTCTAAGTGGACTAAAAGTGCAAGCATACTCCAAGGCCTAAACAAAGGGCATGAGGTAACAACCTTTAAACACATTGAAGGAGGATTAAATGCAAGCATATAAGCATGTCATAAGGACTGAAATAACATGTTAAACGGTTCCAAACCATTGAAGTGATGCAAACAAGGCATGCTACACACTTACATACTTTAGGCCAACAAGCCCAAAATGCAAAGGAGGCATACAATGCAAGCTATGGTCGACCTAAACAACCAAGGACAGACTTCAAACATGGCAAGATAAACACAAAACCTTCACAAGGCTAAGCCTAAAATATGCTTGAAGAAGGGTTTACAACATAAGGCACGTTAAGGCCTAAACATGGCATTACAAGGCATCTATGCAAGGCATGCATGGTGTACCATAACCAACTTAATACAACGCTATATTATGGCAATATAAGCATAAAATACAGCCATGGCATGATCAACAAATATTCAAACATGATGCTCCCTCAAGAGGCCAAAATGGGTCCTTTCCAAGGACAACAAGGAGAGGGGGTGGCTATCTCCTTCTTGAGACTTCAAAGCACCATCCTCACCACTGAAATCCCTCAAGATTTCAGTGGTGAGGAGGCCCAAACACCAAAGTCCCGGAGTTCACAAAAAATGGCACAAAAAAAGGGCCAAACAAGCCTTTAGAGGGGTCAAACTTCCTCAAAGCTTAAAGCACTCTTAACAAACTATTTAGAGACCATAAAAACAGAACTTTTATGTAGTAAACACTAAGCTTGAAAATAGTTCTAAGATGGTCAAAAATACAATGCAAAAGTGGGGTAAAAAGGGACTAGTGTCTTACCCTTGTAGACCACCTTCAAGAATGGTGGACCAGCAGCCCCTTGAGCTCCAAACCAGCTTCAAAGATCCAAAAGCAAGCCTCAAGAACCTCAGTTCCAAGAGGATGGTGAGATGGTAGGTGTTTGTGCACAAAACTAAGCCTAAAACACACACAATGGCAAGAGAGGGAGAGATATAGATATAGGTTAGATACACTAACTTAAACCCTAAAACCAGAGTCTTCTCACTGTCTTCTCCAACTTCTCTAACCCTAGAACAAGAGAGAGAAGGCCCCTTCTTATAAAGGAGCCAATCTTGTAAAGCTTACAAGGTAAGCTAACAAGAGGGCCATCCCTCCATACACGTGTATGGAGGGGAAGCAAATGCAAGACAACTGTGCTAAAATATCTGCAAAGCGGATGCACGATGGTCGATTGCCAAAGATGTCATTTTGACAAAATTTACTGCCGACCGGCAACAAAGAATGCCGATTGGCAACATACATTGCCGATGGCATCAAACCCTGGCCGGTGGCCTCTAGCCACGGCCGGTGATGTGTGGGGATGCCTCACAAGGTATTCCCTACCCCTCCAAGGCAAAGCACAAGTGTTTGGTGCAAAACCAGACATAAAACAGCCGAATTCGGGGGTCCTGAGGCAAGGCGCGTAGCCGAGACCTCCGGGAACCCCAAACGAACACAAACAAGGATGATCACCGAGTGTTCAGGAGGTGACGTCCGAGTATTGAGGACAGTCAAAAATGGGGTGTCTACAACAACAAAAGTAAATGCCCTACGGGCTTACAACTTTCCAAGTCAACACTTGGGTTCAACAAAAGATAGTTCTAACTCTAAACAAATTAAGCCCTTGGCTTGAATTACATGTAATACACAAAATAATCACAAAAGAAAGCCTTCAGCTTCTACAACCTCCCAAGCTACATCCATGGAGGCAGCATATCACCTGTACCTGAAAATGATGTCCCATATAGGGTGAGCCAACGCCCAGTAGAGATATGCTAAACATAATATGAACAATAACAAAAACATTAGCTTTTGATAAATGTTTAGCACATATAAACAAACATACATCTCTTTCCATTTCATTATCCAAACCAATTCATAGATATGGTTCTCTATTCATCCAGACAGTTCCTAATGAGACTACATCTCATATCAACAATACTTTGATTATGATCAATTAACATGAGACCACAACTCACATAATTAACACTTCAACTCTTCCATTTCAAATGAGACTACAACTCATATAGTTAATACTTCAACACTTTAATCATCTACGTTATACAAACGTAATTAAGATTTCGGGACTTTCACCCTGGACACTCCGGCCAACTTAGTTATCACTGGAGTCCATCCCTATCTCCTCCCAAATCCGGTTTAGGAGTACATCCCTATCTCCTCCCAAACCGTGGAGTACATCCCCTATCTCCTCCCAAACAACATACATATACAATGTATTTAAACACTTATCATATACAATGATCACGCAAAGCATATATTCAATGTGTTATTCCATCCGTCATATTCAATGCCATACTCAATTGATTAGTTTTAATTCACCTAATCATCATGCAGTATCTACAACAATCAAGACTATCCTCCACCGATAGCCCAAAACAATTATTTCTAAACAGATAATAAATTATCAAACAGATAAATTATCTTCAATTTCAAAGGTGAGTGATTAATCAACCCAACTCTACCATTAAATCTCATAATTACCCAATTCCGTTATTTCCAACTCAATTTCATCTTTTCATAACTTTTCTAGATTAATTATACAAATTAATTCATCACAATAAATTGGGGCTTTTCTCCCCCTTTTCTCAACATTGACCCAAAAGTCCAGATATCATTAATAAACATCAATAACCTCATTTTAAGACCCGAAATACACATATATGGGTCAAAAGAACAAACCCCTCTTTATACATTTTGAAAACCCACCCAAAATTTTCCAACTTCAACATTTAATCAAAATGACCACATGTTTATGTCAAAGACCATAAATATGAGTAGTTATCCCTACCTCAAATTTCGGAGCTCAAAAGAGAAGATGAAGAAACTCAAAGGTGCACCAAACCCAAAGATTTTCGGATCAAAACGGAGGTCTAGCCAAGCTCTACCACTTTAATGAAGGCACAAGGGTTGGGTCTCACTAAACCAAGATCAAAATGCAGAGAGAGAGAGAGTTCTAGAGAGAGGAGCTCTCAAATTAGGGTTTTGAAAAGCTAGAGAGAGAGGATGGCCCGAAAAAGTGATTCAAAATGCTAAAATTCGAACTAATGTACCACACAGTCCGCTCGAGCGTGGAACGCCCTGCTCGAGCATTAGACACAGACTCACGCTCGAGCATGAAAAGCGCCGCTCGAGTGTCGAATGCACACTTCCAGAAGTTCTATAGACGAAGGTCCCCGCTTGAGCGTGAAAGTGGACGCTTGAGCGTCGAATGACCTACAAGGAAAAAATACTGAAGATTGAATAATCCTGCTTGAGCGTCAGACTGCCCGCTTGAGCGTGAAGGCCAAAATCTGGGCATCAACTCTTGGTTTCCAAACACAACCAACCTGTTTCAAACCTGCCCAACATAACCCAAGACTCAAATACAAAGATTGAAGGATGGGAATAAGAATAAGACAACAACACATCCACGGAACCGAGTCCGGAATACAATAAACAAAGAAGGGAAAACCGGGATCGCTATAACCTTCCCCCCTTAAAGAATTTCGTCCCCGAAATTAGATATATAAAAGTTTTCAAAAACATGATTCTCAATTTTCAACAATAATACAATTCCTTATTCAACATCCTGACCCATTACCGGTCATGCCATCTCTTTTCAAGAGGCAAATTACAATATAATTCAATATGCATTATCAACATGCTTTCCTTTGATATTCAGTAATTTCCAATGCCATATTCTACCATTCCATAAAATATTCAATGTTAATGATACATTTTCCTTTCTATATCACATTCAACATATACAATGTTAAATTAAACTTCCATTCTCAAGGCATACTCAACCATTACAATACTTCAATAAACTAAAACATATACAATGTTTTACAACTTAAGACGTATTGAATGCTCTTAAAGTTTATCAATACAACAAAATATTCAACATATGCTCAAACATCCATAAATAGATCCGGATACTTTTTTCGGACCTCTAATTCGCGTTCCCAAGTGGCTTTTTCCACTCCGTGATGTTTCCACAAGACTTTTACCAAGGGTATCGTCTTGCCTCGCAAGACTTGTTCTCGTCTATCCAAGACCCGCACCGGTCTCTCTTCATATGAGGCATCCTCATCTACCCCTAAGTTGGTCCAATCCAATACATGCGACGGATTCGGCTTGTACTTCCAAAGCATACTAACATGAAACATGTCATGCACCCCGGACAACTGCGGCAGTAAAGCTAAATGGTATGCAACCTCCCTAATCCGCTCAAGGATCTCAAAGGGACCAATAAAACGAGGGGACAACTTCTCACTCTTCCCAAACCTCATCAAACCCCGCCTAGGTGATATCTTCAGAAAGACATGATCACCCACATCAAATGAGAAAGGCCTCCTCCTACGGTCGGCATAACTCTTTTGGCGACTCTGGGCTGTAACAAGCCTCTTACGGATAAGCTCAACTTTCTCCGTCGTCTCTCGCACCAACTCCGGGCCCAACAAAGGTGCATCACCCACCTCGGCCCAATACATTGGAGACCTACAAGGTCGGCCATACAAGGCCTCAAACGGTGCCATACCAATACTCGATTGGAAACTGTTGTTGTAGGCAAACTCTACTAAGGGCAAGTGCCTCTCCCACGACCCACTAAAGTAAAGGACACAGCCTCGAAGCATATCCTCAAGGATCTGAATAGTACGCTCAGACTGCCCGTCAGTCTGAGGATGATAAGCCGTGCTAAAGGTCAACCTAGTGCCCAAGGCACTTTGCAAACTCTGCCATAACCTAGTAGTAAAACGTGGATCTCTATCTGAGACGATCGACACTGGGATCCCGTGCAACCTCACTATATCCCCAACATACAAGTCGGCAAGATGATCTACCGAATCTCTCACGCGCATAAGGATAAAGTGCGCCGGCTTAGACAACCGGTCTACTACCACCCAAATAACATCACTACCCCGTTGAGTCCTCGAAAGACCTACAACGAAGTCCATCATGACATGCTCCCACTTTCACTCGGCTATAGGCAAGGGTTGCAACAAACCCGCCGGCCTCTGATGTTCGTCCTTCACTTGCTGACAAGTAAGGCACTTAGATACAAACACTGCTACATCTTTCTTCATATCCCGCCACCAAAACTAGCGACCCAAATCACGATACATCTTAGTGCCTCCCGGATGCACCGCAAGGCGTGAATGGTGAAACTCTCGGAGTACTTCCTCTCGGCAGGACTCCGACACAAACAAACGGTCTCGGTACCTCACACTCTGGTCAGGATACACAGTCAAACCCTTCTCAAGCTTCCCACTAGAGATCTTCTCCCGAAGGGATTTAATCTCAAGGTCACCTCTCCGTGCCTCTAACACTCGATTCACAAGTGTAGGCTGCGTAACTACAGAAAATAAGGCTGCGGACTCAACTGATTCGCCCAGAAGTAAATCAAACTCGCCAAGTGCATCCAACATTTCCCACTCTCGGATGGCTATATAAGCTACATCACTAATGGATTTCCTACTAAGGGCATCGGCCACAACATTGGCCTTCCCGGTGTGGTAATGCAACTCGAAGTCGTAATCCTCAATAAACTCCATCCACCTCCTCTGCCTTAAGTTCAAGTCTTTTTGTGTAAACAGATATTTCAGACTCTTATGATCTGAGAATACCTCGAACCTCTTATCATAAAGGTAGTGCCTCCAAATCTTCAGGGCAAAATTCATAGCTGCTAACTCTAGGTCATGTGTAGGATAATTCTTCTAATGTATTTTCAACTGATGTGAGCCATAGGCTACTACTTTCCCCTATTGCATCCACACACAACCCAAACCCTCTCGTGAGGCATCACAATACACTGTGTAACCCAAACCCCTCTCCGGAATAACTAAAACTGGAGCAGTGGTAAGTCTAACTTTAAGCTCTTGGAACGACTTGTCACAAGTCTCACTCCATACAAACTTGACCCCTTTCCGCGTCAATCTAGTCAACGGCGAAGCTAACCTGGAGAAGTTTTTCACAAACCGGCGGTAATACCCAGCTAATCCCAGAAAACTGTGGATCTTAAAAACACTTTTAGACTGTGCCCAATCTTGCACTGCCTCTATCTTGGATGTATCAACAGACACCCCTTCCCCGGAGACTACATGGCCTAAGAACTTAACCTCTCTTAGCCAGAACTCACAGTTCCCAAACTTGGCATACAACCTATGGGCTCTAAGAAATTCAAGCACCACTCTCAAGTGTTCCTCGTGCTCTTCCTTAGAAGGTGAATAAATCAGAATGTCGTCTACGAAAACGACCACAAAATGATCTAAGAATTCCCGGAAGATCCGGTTCATCAAGTCCATAAACACTGCCGGTGCATTGGTGAGCCCAAAAGGCATCACCAAAAACTCATAATGGCCATACCGCGTACAGAATGCCGTCTTCGGGATATCCTCCTCCCTGACCCTCAACTGATGGTAACCTGATCTGAAGTCTATCTTAGAGAAACAACGGGACCCTTTCAACTGGTCAAACAAAACATCTATATGAGACATAGGGTACTTGTTCTTAACTGTAGCCCGATTCAACTTCCAGTAATCAATACAAAGTCTCAAAGCCCCATCTTTCTTTTTAGCAAAGAGGTCCGGTGCTCCCCACGGCGAAGTACTAGGGCGAATAAAGCCCTTATCTAGCAACTCCTGGAGTTGAATCTTCAACTCACTCAACTCGGCTGGGGCAAAACGATACAGTGCCATGGATATCGGTGCCATGCTAGGCACTAAATCAATAGAGAACTCAATCTCTCGGTGGGGTGGCAAACTAACAAGATCCTCGAGAAAGACATCCGAGTACTCACAAACCACTCTGGGCAACTCAGTCCCGGTCTCATCACACTCACTACTCATGCAGCTAGCGAGAAGACAACTAAGCTCACTCCGCCCTCGCGGATCATACACTGGTGGCAAGACTCTACTAACCCGATCCCCTAAGAAGTGAAAACAATACCCGCTCAAGGTACATACAGTAACCCGCTGGCGGTAAGAATCAATAATAGCCCGGTATGAAGATAACCAGTCCATACCCAAAATCACATCAAAACCCAACATAGCCATAACTATAAAAGAAAATAGAAGCTAGCAATCGGCGACCTCAATATCACAACCTCCACACCCTTGTTTTAAGATCAACTCACCCTCAACCGGTGATATAACACAAATAGGAGATGCTAACTGCGCCAACTCCAAACCCAAAACAGATGCAAATGCAGCAAATATAAAGGAATGGGATGCACCTATATCAATTAACACATTAGCATCTGAGATGGAAAATAGAAAGGTACCTCTCATAACAGATGGAGCCAGTACAAGATCCTGCGCGGTAACAACATACACGTGCCCTGTAGGCCCCTGATCCACCTGTTCACCCCTCGGAGCATAAGACTGCTATACAGATTGAGACGATGAGGCTCCTTGATTGGCCCTTGAGTCTTGAACTGACTGAGCTGGCTGAAAACTCTGCCTCGACCCAGATGCACCAGATGTGCCACTCAACTGCGGGTAGAACCTCTTCAGGTGTCCCGCCTGACCACACTGGTAATAAGAGAGCGGCTGGCCTCTGCCCTGACTCTGGCTCTGAGGACGAGCCGAAAATGAAACTACTCTCTGCCCTCCTCCCCTCTGCGGACAAGCTGAAGACTTGTGGCCCAGCTGACCACACTTGTAACAGATAAAGTCTCCTTGATTGCCTCTCCCAGAGCCTGAACTCGGCACTGGAAAGGTAGATCTTATAAACGCACCCTGGGACTGCTGAGGGTTAGAACCCCTCTGCCTCATACCATCCCCCTGGCCATCCTAACTCCTCTTGGAGCCCCTCATCCTCTCTTCCTCCTCATGCATAATAATCTCAAGATGGGCCGCAGCATCCATAAGGCGCCCATACTCCCGAGTCATGGACCCTGCAACCCTAAGCTTGAGCCCGGTCCTTAACTTCTTTTTGAACTCAAGGCAATGGCGTTCCTCAGACGCCACTAGCTCAAGTGTAAACCTCGATAAACTGGTAAATGCGGCCTCAAACTCGGCCACTGGTGTATTCAGCTACTTGAGCTGACAGAACTGATCCCTCAACTTCTCCCTAACAGCGGAAGGCAAAAACTTCTCCTGGAAGGCATCAACGAAAGCCTCTCAAGTCCCACCAATATGACCTCGAACAAACTTCCACCACTGACCCGCGTCTCCCTTCAGCTGGAAGGACGCCAAGGTCACCCTCAAGGCTCCGTCTTTGATGCCTAACATCTCAAACGTCTTCATCATCTGCTCAAGCCACTCATCAGCCTTAAGTGGCTCTTTAGGATCAACCACAAACTCGTCCGGGTTCGACCAGAAGAACTCCCTCTTCAGAAAAGAAGGCCCTGCCTCAGCAATATGGGTCTGGACTTGATTCTCAGCTCTGAGAATGTCCATGGATTCCTTCAATGCTCCTGCCATCTCGCGGGCTAAGGCGCACATGGCCTGCTCACCTACTGGCTCGGCCACATTGGCCTGACCAACCCCCTCCTACTGTGCCGAAATTTCATCCGGTATAGGTATCTCCTGCCTCCTAGGCCTACCACGCCTACCACCACGTCCTCGTCCTGACATCCTAATAAAGGTAACGAAGACATTAGCACATTCACAAATGTGCCGAAGCTATTTCACTCGCGTCCTAATATATTAGACAACAGTAATTCATTCCACGTAAGCACATAATCACATAAGCACTTACGAATTTCATTTCCGGATAATGACAGTCCCGTGGCGTTACTAGAGTTCCGGTTAGAAACAGCATTGATCAGGTGCTTTTCCAACAAGACTCCCAGAAACCCAAGGATCCAATCAACATCCTAGAAACTAAATTCCATACCCATATAGTCACATAAGCATGTTATCACATAAGCACATAACATTACATCTAAGTCTCTAACAAGCGAGACAAACCCATTATGGTACCAACCACTTCCCATGTACCCAAAGTATTCAAACTCAGTACGCTCTGATACCAAGTTGTCACGCCCTCAAAATTATACATGCTAACCCACCTATTATGACATCCAAAGGCATAAGAGAATAAAACATAATTCCATATATCAGAGTATTCATCACAAAAGTATTACATGTTGACAACAAAAGTAAATGCCCTACAGGCTTACAACTTTCCAAGTCAATACTTGGGTTCAACAAAAGAGAGTTCTAACTCTAAACAAATTAAGCCCTTGGCTTGAATTACATGTAATATACAAAATAATCACAAAAGAAAGCCTTCAGCTTCTACAACCTCCCAAGCTACATCCTTGGAGGCGGCATATCACCTGTACCTGAAAATGATGTCCCATATAGGGTGAGCCAACGCCCAGTAGAGATATGCTAAACATAATATGAACAATAACTAAAACATAAGCTTTTGATAAATTCTTAGCTCATATAAACAAACATACATCTCTTTCCATTTCATTATCCAAGCCAATTCATGGATATGGTTCTCTATTCATCCAGACAGTTCATAATGAGACTACATCTCATAGCAACAATACTTTGATTATGATCAATTAACATGAGACCACAACTCACATAATTAACACTTCAACTCTTCCATTTGAAATGAGACTACAACTCATATAGTTAATACTTCAACACTTTAATCATCTACGTTATACAAATGTAATTAAGATTTCGAGACTTTCAACCTGGACACTCTGGCCAACTTAGTTATCACTGGAGTTCATCTTCCATCTCCTTCCAAATCCGGTTTAGGAGTATGTGGAGAAGTGGTTCGGAAATACTCTTCAGATCCTGGGAGACGCTAGTGATCCTCAGCTAGTCAATGGAAAAGATAGAAACACTCCGGTCGGGGGTGCCGGATTTAGCACTCCGACGGACAAGTCAGTTCAGAAGTTAAGTGAAGTGATTCTTACATACCTTTCTAAATCCGTGGTTCTTGTATTTATACTTGGTTCTCCCTTGATCCTCGGGACCAGGGCCTACTTTTCAATCATTACCCTTTCTCTTATTCGGCTTTAAGGATTTATACCTATTCGGCACGTATATTATATTTGAATTCCCACTCATAAGATACTGCCGATCAATATCAGCCTTCTAAGACGCACCTTCTGATTTAGCCAATTAATTCAGCTCCCACAATTGCCCGCCGAACTCCCCATTAGCGGTAGTTAATCGGCGTGTTTGGTCTTGAAATGGAAAAGTTAAAATAGGTCAAGCGGCTTTACATACCCCAATATAGATGTCAGAATACGCACACCTTTTTGGTCATCATTACACTTTCCCGCCTTATTCGTGCGTCTCACATTTATTGCGATTTGAAATTTCAGTCCTCTCGAATGCACATTTCGTTGAGTATTTGAGACTCTTGGACCGTCAACGGGTGTCCCTTCTCTGATTCGCATTTTGTGCAGTTCTTCTCCGTTTAATCTTCGTAAGTCTTCTTCTCCTTTCTTTACAATCCTATTTTCTGTTTGTCATTTTGAGTTCGGTGAAACCTTGAATCCCTGCAAAAATGGCTAAACACTTGAAAGACCTCCTTTCTGAAGGTCATATTTTCGGATTCCGGCGACATTTTTCCATTCCCGATGATGTCCACTTGTCTCTTGTGATGGACAGTACTCTTGATATGGAGAGGGAGGATCAAAATACGATCGTCTTCCCTCTCTTATCTATAGCAGAGGGCGGAGTCCGCTTTCCCCTACATCCACTACTTAGGGCCGTCCTTCGCTATTGGAGTCTGATTCCTTCTCAGCCCAACGTAAATTTCTTTCGAATCATCATGGGGGTGATAGAGTTGAACTGACGTCTTAGGATCAACCTTGGCATTCCAGCGATTCAGCATTGCTACGCTTTGGCCAAATCTTTCAGTGGGCTGTGGCGATACTTTCTCAGGGCCAAGGACACTGATCATCACTTGATAACCATGCTTGCCAGCTCTGGTAAGAGGGTTGACGATGTAATGGTCAATGTCCGAGGTAATTGGGAGTTCGGGGAAGGCAAAGACTGCCTAGATCCTATTCCCAGACGGAAGGGTGATCCAGGTTGCCGTGTAACGCCTTGTGTTTGTTGGCTTGCCTTTTATTCGGATTTTTTCTTTTAATCATCCCTTGTTCTTTGCAGGTAATAGTTTGAAGAAGATTCTTCCATCAACCGACGACGTAGTCCTTGAGGAGATCAAGTCTGCACTCAGATACTTCGGTCGTCCAAACGTACAAAAGCAAGGAAGAGCTGCTCATATACTCCTCCAGTATGAACCTACTTATACAACATTCTCGGTTGCCGAAGGCATTCCAATTCCAGCCGGCGATCAACACCTTTCGGCTCTGCTCTTTCCCAGCTTCAAGAGCCTTAGGCAAATTGGCTATGAAGATTCAGATTCGGGGGCAGACGCAGAACCGGTGGTAGAGGTGGTTGCCGAACCAACCAGGGAGGTTGCTGAGGAGGCCGAAGAGGTTGACGAAGCGATACGCTCGGCGTTCGAGACTGCCCGACTTAACCAGCCCTCACCGTCCACTTCAGGTCGAGCAGAGTTTTCTTTCAGAGATATTTTTGCAAATTTGGAAGACCTACCCGGCGATTTTTTCGAAGGTATGGCTGGGGAAAGCCTTACGCAGATGGCGCGAAAGAAAAATGTCGAGCGAATGGCTGCTTGAAAGAAGGCCAAGGCCGCCCAGTCTGAGCCCACCTTGATTAAAGCTTTCGTACCCGTTGTTGAAGAGACGGTTCAGGTTGCTGCGGTTGAAACGGGGAAAGGGGTTGAACAACAAGTCATTGGCGAACGGCTGATTTTGGAGGAGCGCGGCGAAAAGCGTAGCGCCGAAGGGGAGGCTGGGTCGAAAATTAGCCTTGCTGCCAAACGGCCTCGTTTAGAAGAGCCAGATGTGGTTACGACTTTTATTGTTCGGTCGAAGATGAAAGATACGCCAATCTCTTCCGATGCTTCAACCATTGAGGACACAGCCGTGGCGTTGAGCCTGGCGGCTTCAATTTCCTTGCCGGCAGACAACGCAGCCTTTCGCGTAGTACCGGATATTGTGGCCGTAGCCCTATCTGCTCAGTCGGCGCTTCTGGTAAGTGCATCTCAGATTCTCTTAATTTTGTTTTTATTAAGGTATCTGATGACCTCAACTTGTTTTGCAGACTGTTGGCAGGATCGCGGACCTAGGCCGCCGCCTGCATGATGCCCTTGGCAGGATTGAGCATTTGCAAGAGAAGGTGGACGGTCAAAAGAGTAGGGCCGAGTTTGAGGTGATGAGAGCCGCGGTGGGAGTGCGCGAGCTGAAGTAGAAAAGAAAAGGGCTCGCTCTGCTGAACAGTTCCGCTCTGAGGCTGAGAGTAGGGCAAATGCGAGCGAAGAATCGCTCAAGTTAGCCAAGGAGGCGCTTGCTGAGGCAGAGGTTTAGTTAGCGGAGCTCAAGGCGACCAAGGAAAAAGCCGATTCTGAGGCTTCTGGGGCATTTGAGGAAGGAAAAATCGCCGCCTACATGGAGTATGTAGATGAAGTCCCCAAATTCGAGAATCGGGGGTTCAAACACGGGTGGCTCAAAGCCCTTGCTGCCACTAGAGTTACATTGGCCTTGCCAATTCCCTTCGAGCAAGTGGATGTTGAGCCACTTGAATCTGACCCCGAGGATTGATTTGGGAGTCATTTTGATTACATTAAGTAGTTTTGATTTTGATGTAAGCTTTTGCTCGGTAGACTTTTGTTGGCTCAGGGTAGTTTTCATGTATAAATTGGTTACCATTTGCGCTCAATTTAGTAATGAAAATTACCTTGGTATTTCACCATCATTTGTAAATAGTTTGTGAAGTTATGTTAATGAAGAATGTTTTGCCTTCCATTACTTTAGATAAAATGCATACTCTGTTGAGCTTTATCTTGGCAATATTGACTTATCATTCGTATGCCAAATAGTTCGTTGGTATCTTGCTAGTGAACCGATTCGTGGGCCGGCTAGGGCACTGAAGCCGAATATTGATAAATCTATCTGCCCTTGCCCCAGCGGTGCATGATCATTCGGCGCCGTATGAGGCGAACTTGGGAGTTTTGAAGTTGATTCATGGGCCGGCTGGGGCACTTAAGCCAAATATTGATAAATTTATCTGCCCTTGCCCCAGGTGGTGCATGACCATTTCGGGCCCCGGGTGAGACGAACTTCGAAGTTTTGAAGTTGATTCATGGGCCGGCTGGGGCACTTAAGCCGAATATTGATAAATCTATTTGCCCTTGCCCCAGGCGGTGCATGATCATTCGGCACCGCATGAGGCGAACTTAGGAGCTTTGAAGTCGATTCATGGGTCGGCTGGCGTGCTCAAGCCAAATATTGATAAATCTATCTGCCCTTGCCCCAGGCAGTGCATGACCGTTTCGGGCGCCGGGTGAGACGAACTTCGAAGTTTTGAAGTTGATTCATGGGCCGGCTGGGGCACTTAAGCTGAATATTGATAAATTTATCTGCCCTTGCCCCAGGCGGTGCATGACCGTTTCGGGCGCCGGGTGAGACGAACTTCAAAGTTTTGAAGTTGATTCATGGGCCTGCTGGCGTGCTCAAGCCTAATATTGATAAATCTATCTAGATAAATTTATCTACCCTTGCCCCAAGCGGTGCATGACCGTTTCGGCGCCGATCGATTGAGGTTTTCTCAATTAATGAGATTTCCTTGAGGGTGCTGCCTCTGTGAAGGATAAATGATTAAGGGTACAACTTTTATAAGTACAGCAAACAACTGATTCCAGCTTTTGAAGGTATCGTGCGAATGTCGAACAGACTCTTCTTCAACATCAGAGGGGAAGCGAGGACGCTAGCTGAGCTAGTTGGAGACATGAATCGAGGGAGTGATCCTCCGTGCACAGGAAGTAGGAGTTCTAGGGGTCGAGAGAGGCGTCAGTCTCCTCGACGTCGAAGCAGGTCGCCCAAGCGGGAAAAGCAGTCGTAGGGCCGGTCTTCGCAACCTCGACTTGAGAGGGGATCTGACGCGAATCCACGCCCACTAAGCTTCGTAGTATTCGTGGGGAATAGACCCATGATAGAAGCAGACTCGGTCGTTCAAGACCCAAATGTAGCAGTCGAGTTTGCTCGACAAATCTTTCTTCTTGAGGTTCAGCAATTGATGGTGGGTCGACAGGACTACGAAGTATTTCGAGAAGGCATTCATGGGGCGGTGAAGGGTCTCTATACTGCCTATGAAATCGGCATGCGACTGCGCGTTGCCTGCCAAGAAATGGAGAAGAAGGAGGAACGTTTTCGAAGTCTGGAGGCTCGCGCGGAGGCCGCTGACCGCGAGTTAAGGAAGGTCAAGGCGGCTCAGGCACAACCCGCCAGTTAGGGAAATCCAATCATGGAAGAAAGGGTTACTAGTCAGCTTATCAGCGCCGCGCTCGCCGATCGTGAGACAGCTAGTATGTTCGCAATGGAGAACGTGAAGGGTAGGGCCTATGAAAAAGGTTTTCACGATGGCCGAAAAGTTGGAATTGAAAAGATCAAGGACACGCTTGCCGAAGAAGTTTTTCGGTGTGAAAATCGTGGATTTCGGCACGGTTGGATCAAGGCATCTCAAGCCGTGGAAGCTCTTCGAGCGACGGGCATAGGTTCCGCATGGCCACTCTACCACCGTAAACATTTTTCGTTTTCTGCTTTTGAAGTTGAGAAGAGTGAGGACGAAGGTGACGCCGTATGAGTATACTTATTGTGAGGTTGACACGCAGATCACCTTAAAAACTATGTACTTTATTGTTTGTTTGAATAAAAATGTTCTATTATAAATGTTTCGTTACAGTTCCTATTCGTTATGTACATGTTTCAATGAATGTATAAATGTTGATCAGCCCGAGTATCTGTTAAGTATCGAGTGGTAGCCGTTTATTCCTGAATGAGGCCATTGTGACTTGAGGAAGCGGAAAACGAGTGAATAGAATGGCTACGGCAAATTCGGCTCGGCTCGGGGCCTAGATTTTTGGCCAGTGCATGTGCGTTAAAAAGTCGTTTGGAAAACTAGGCTGTGGGGAATGTCAACCGACGTTTGTCTCATTGAATTTAGTGTTAATGAAATCGCCTTGGGATAGGGGCGTCGAGATTGCTTCCAGTATTGAGCATAAAATGACTGGGCGCTTCACGTAGATAAACAGTCACTTATTATGAGAGGTGAGATAAGTGGGGATGTTAGTTAGAGAGGGTCAGACTTCAGCCGAGCTTGGTGTTCTAATGGGGCGCGGCAGAGAACGCATACGTAAGGGAGGCAGGGCATCCAAAAGTTGGCATGAGTCTCCAAGTTGTCGAAGCAGATCACCCTAAAAGGAAAGGCAACGACTGTTGGGTTTACCCTTCCTTGTCCTGGATCTTTGCATTGACATTGTCAATGGTATGAGGGGAAGTTTGGCAAAGCGCAAGTCATGGGCTTGGACACAGTTGGATCAAGGC
The DNA here is from genome assembly GCA_025200525.1 of Camellia lanceoleosa. Lineage (NCBI taxonomy): Eukaryota > Viridiplantae > Streptophyta > Magnoliopsida > Ericales > Theaceae > Camellia > Camellia lanceoleosa. The sequence continues at coordinate 167,417,650 of CM045759.1, read as the reverse complement.
ATTGCAAATCGTGAAGGACTACCAGGTCACGGGGGTTAATTTGGCGCCGCCGCCTTACCAATGTGTCTTTTCCCCTTTTTAGCTTTTGAGGTTGAAAATGAATATTGTAACGCTTAAATGCAGATTGCGTTTATGTAACAACTGTTTGATCAAATAAAAAGTTTTACTTCAAACATTTGCGTCTTATTCTGATTTTTTTATATGCTTAGTTAAGAACCTTACTTCGGATGTTGGCGTGTTTTGCTTTATTTTGTCTTGCTCGTGAAACAGGGTGTTATGCACTCCTGCGCCAATGGGGTTCCAAATCCGGAGACTTAATCGGCCCTAAGGTGTTTTGCACCAAGGAGGGCTCCAAATTCAGAGACTTAATCGGCCCTAAGGTGTCTTGCACCAAAAGGGGCTCCGAATCTAGAGACTTAATGTGGCCAATCGTGATATCCACAAAGAGCGCTCCGGATTCGGAGAATTAATCAGTCGTAGGGTGTCTTGCACCAAAGGGGGCTCCGAATCCGGAGACTTAATCGGCCTTGAGCTGTCTTGCACCAAAGGGGGCTCCGAATCTGGAGACTTAATGTGGCCAATCGTGATATCCACGAAGGGCGCTCCGAATCTGGAGACTTAATCGGCTCTAAGGTGTCATGCACCAAAGGGGGCTTCGAATTCGGAGACTTAATGTGGCCAATCGTGATATCCACGAAGGGCGCTCCGAATCCGGAGACTTAATCGGCCCTGTGGTGTCTTGTATCTAAGGGGGCTCCGAATCCGGAGATTTAATCGGCCCTAAGGTGTCATGCACCAAAGGGGGCTCCGAATTCGGAGACTTAATCGGCCCTAAGGTGTCATGCACCAAAGGGGGCTCCGAATTCGGAGACTTAATGTGACCAATCGTGATATGTCTTGCACCAAAGGGGGACTCCGAATCCGGAGACTTAATCGGCCCTAAGGTGCCATGAACCAAAGGGGGCTTCGAATTAGGAGACTTAATGTGGCCAATCGTGATATCCACGATGGGCGCTCTGAATCCGGAGAGTTAATCGGCCCTGAGGTATCTTGCACCAAAGGGGGCTCCGAATCCGGAGACTTAATGTGGCCAATCGTGATATCCACGAAGGGCGCTCCGAATTCAGAGACTTAATCGGCCCCAAGGTGTCATGCACCAAAGGGGGCTCCGAATCCGGAGACTTAATCGGCCCTAAGGTGTCATGCACCAAAGGGTGCTCCAAATTCGGAGACTTAATGTGGCCAATCGTGATATCCACGAAGGGCGCTCCGAATCCGGAGACTTAATCGGCCCTGAGTTGTCTTGCACCGAAGGGGGCTCCAAATCGGGAGACTTAATCGGCCCTAAGGTGTCATGCACCAAAAGGGGCTCCAAATTCGGAGACTTAATGTGGCCAATCATGATATCCACGATGGGCGCTCCGAATCCGGAGACTTAATCGGCCCTAAGGTGTCTTGCACCAAAAGGGGCTCTGAATCCGGAGACTTAATGTGGCCAATCGTGATATCCACGAATGGCGCTCCGAATCCGAAGACTTAATCGGCCCTAAGGTGTCATGCACCAAAGGGAGCTCCGAATCCAGAGACTTAATGTGGCCAATCGTGATATCCACGAAGGGCGCTCCGAATCCGGAGACTTAATCGGCCTTAAGGTGTCTTGCACCAAAGGGGGCTCCGAATCCGGAGACTGAATCTGCCGTAAGTTGTCTTGCACCAAAGGCGGCTCCGAATCCGGAGACTTATTGTGGCCAATTGTGATATCCACGAAGGGCGCTCCGAATCCGGAGACTTAATCGGCCGTAAGGTGTCTTGCACCAAAGGGGGCTCTGAAACGTTGATATGATGAGCGCCACAATGGGGGTGGAAAAATGCATTGAACAATGAAGAAAAATGGTTTGTATTGCAGAAGTGATATATATAGAAGTATCAAAGCCCACAGGTTGGGTCAGTGACAGGATTTTCATAAAATCTCTGCTTGTGTCGATTGGGAAGAGCCACGGATTTCTTCAATGCCATGGGCTGTTGGGAAGTGCAGAAGCTGATGATAAGTGCTTGGGACTGCCTTCATATCATGTAACCAGGTTCGCCCCACGATGACGTTATACGGCGAGGGGAGCTTTACGACCAAGAATTCCACTTCGACCGTTCTGGAGCCTGCTCGAATGGGTAATATGATTTTCCCTAACGGGTACGTAGGATTCGTATTGAAGCCGAACAATGGGTGAGGCGCCGGAGACAGTTCTGAGTCATTGAAGCCTAGTTTGATGAAAGTTTTGTAATACATAACCTTTGAAGTACTCCCTGGATCTATGAGAATGCGTTCAACGGTGAACCGGTTTACGCGTAATTTGATGACCAACGAATCGGTGTGGGAGGCCGTTGCGCCGCTAAGATCAGAATCATTCAAAGTAATTGTCGGAGCTTTTCTGGGCCATTTGGTCAGAATGTGTTGCTTTTGGGGGATTGGATGTGATTGAATTGTGTGCACAGTTGGGAATGTTGGCAGGCTGTAGATTATATGGATCACGCCAAGTGGAGGTGAGTCCTACCTCAAGGCTAGTGCCTTGATTGGCTAACCCTTGTTCGCGTACTGTTGCAGTCGGACGTCTTGCACCAGCTCTTCCAGGTGATCCTTTAATGCGTAACAACTTTCAGTTTCGTGGCCGTGATCTTTGTGGTACTCGCACCGCCTATCCCTTCTTCGCGTGTCAGGTGGCCCCACCATCTTTGACGGCCATTTGAAGAATGGAAGGTGTTGGACTTTGGTCATTATTGCAGTGATTGGTTCTGACAACACTGTGTACTTCTTGTCGGCACGCCTCGAGCGCCTGCTGTCGACTTGTAGTTGTTCATTTGTCCGATGGGAGCATTGATTGCTTGATCGGCGAGAGTCCCGCCTTTTGTCTCGTTTAGCGCGTTGCTATGGCTCAGGGCTCGGAGGTGGCACAGAACTTATTGGTTGAGCGATTTCGGGGTGGGGGCGTTTTGTTGGACATTTGTCCGGCTTTTATTCTCATGGCATCATCTTCCACTTTGAAATACTCTTCGACTTTCTTTATCAACACCAAGACTGTTTTGGGGGGTCTTCTGGTCAGGGAACTGTGAAGAGCGCTGTCAGGACGTAGTCCCATTTTGAAGGTGGTGATGGCCATGGAGTCGTTGCAAGCGTCATCGACGAGGTTAAACCACTCCCAATAGCGCGCCGAATACGCTCTGAGCGTTTCTCCTGATTGGATTTGCATAGCCCAGAGAGAGTCGGCATGTTTCGACTGTTCCTCGTTGGTGATGAACCTGGCCCTGAAGGATTTCTGTAATTGATGGAAGCTTTCGATCGAAGCCGGCTCCAGGTTATAATACCACCTGACAGCTAATGGCCCCAGGCTACTGGGGAATATTCGACACGTAAGGGCTTTGTTATCTGCATGTGATGTCATGGCCTGCTTGTAGTGACGGATATGATCAGTGGGGTCTGATTTTCCATCGTAAAGAGTGAATGACGGAGCTTTGAACTTCTTGGGCAGGGCCGCCCTTGCAATCCGTCGGACAAAAGGATCATGCTGTTCCTCTTCGTCTGAACTGCTTCTTCTGTTCTTGTTCCTTGTATGTAGACTCTTTTCGGAGGAGCTGGAAGTTTCGGATCGTCCCTTCTTGGTGAGCTCCGTGGGTAATGAGTTGGAGTCGCTATCGATATCCTTTGGTTGGGCTCGAGGTCGTTGTCCACCTGCCCTCGGAGGTTGTTCGGGATCTTGGCGCACGGCTTCTCTGGATTTTGCTACTTCCAGGGCCAAATCTTGACGGAGACGTTCATTTTCAGCGATCATGTTCTCCAGCCTTTGTTCATTCTGCTTTGCTTGTTCCATGATCGCTTGCATTGTCTCTTGCGCTGAAGTCATTGGTGAGTCGAAGTGCAAGTCGCGTCTTGCAGCTATGGTTTCCTTTCCGAGCATATTTGGTGGAGTGAGGTCATCTCCCTGTGTGATCTCGTCAGTGGCTATCGGAGGATCTTCAGTTACGTCTTCCATGGATGTATTTGAGTATTCCCATAGAAGGTGCCAATTGTGGAGAAGTGGTTCGGAAATACTCTTCAGATCCTGGGAGATGCTAGTGGTCCTCAACTAGTCACCTGAAAAGATACAAACACTCCGGTCGGGGGTGCCAGAATTAGCACTCCGACGGACAAGTCAGTTCAGACTCTCAAGATAGTTTGTTTACTAAGTTAAGTGAAGTGATTCTTACATACCTTTCTAAATCCGTGGTTTTTGTATTTATACTCGGTTCTCCCTTGATCCTCGGGACCAGGGCCTACTTTTCAATCATTACCCTTTCTCTATTTGGCTCTAAGGATTTATACCTATTCGGCACATATATTATATTTGACTTCCCACTCATAAGATACTGCCGATCAATATCAGTCTTCTAAGATGCACCTTCTGATTTAGCCAATTAATTCGGCTCCCACAGAGTACATCCCTTATCTCCTCCCAAACCGTGTAGTACATCCCCTATCTCCTCCCAAACAACATACATATACAATGTGTTTAAACACTTATCATATACAATGATCAAGTAAAGCACATATTCAATGTGTTATTCCATCCGTCATATTCAATGACATACCCAATTGATTAGTTTAATTCACCTAATCATCATGCAGTGTCTACAACAATCAAGACTATCCTCTACCGATAGCCCAAAACAATTATTTCTAAATAGATAATAAATTATCAAACAGATAAACTATCTTCAATTTCAAAAGTGAGTGATTAATCAATCCAACTCCACCATTAAATCTCATAATTACCCAATTCCATTATTTCCAACTCAATTTCATCTTTTCATAACTTTTCTAGATTAATTACACAAATTAATTCATCACAATAAATTGGGGCTTTTCTCCCCCTTTTCTCAACATTGACCCAAAGGTTCAGATATCATCAATAAACATCAATAACCTCATTTTAAGACCCGAAATACACATATATGGGTCAAAAGAACAAACCCCTCTTTATATATTTTGAAAACCCTAACACCCAAAATTTCCCAACTTCAACATTTAATCAAAATGACCACATGTTTATGTCAAAGACCATAAATATGAGTAGTTATCCCTACCTCAAATTCCGGAGCTCAAAGGAGAAGTTGAAAAAACTTGAAGGTGCTCCAAACCCAAAGATTTTCGGATCAAAATGGAGGTCTAGCCAAGTTCTACCACTTTAATGAAGGCACAAGGGTTGGGTCTCACTAAACCAAGATCAAAATGTAGAGAGAGAGAGAGAGTTCTAGAGAGAGGAGCTCTCAAATTAGGGTTTTGAAAAGCTAGAGAGAGAGGATGGCCCGAAAAAGTGATTCAAAATGCTAAAATTCGGACTAATATACCACACAGTCCACTCGAGCATGGAACGCCCCGCTCGAGCATCAGACACAAACTCACACTCGAGCATGAAAAACGCCGCTCAAGCGTCGAATGCACACTTCCAGAAGTTCTGTAGACGAAGGTCCCCACTCAAGCGCGAAAGTGGACGCTTGAGCGTCTGATAATCCTGCTTGAGCGTCAGACTGCCCGCTTGAGCGTAGGAGCAAAAGCAAAAGGCCCGCTCAAGCGTCAAAAGGCCCGCTCAAGCGTGAAGGCCAAAATCTGGGCATCAACTCTTGGTTTCCAAACACAACCAACCTGTTTCAAACCTGCCCAACACAACCCAAGACTCAAATACAAAGATTGAAGGATGGGAATGAGAATAAGACAACAACACATCCATGGAACCGAGTCTAGAATACAATAAACAAAGAAGGGAAAACCGGGATCGCTAGTGAAAACCTGTGCTATGCACGGGATGTGGAAAAAATTAATAAAATATGTTAGGTAAAGTACATTTACCTTCCCTAATATTTGGATTTAATACATATCATTCTTAACATTTGGGAAATTTGCTGACCCTCAGCCATTGTAATTATTTAAATAGCATTAACGTTGGTATCAAAAAAGACATTGAATTTATACACTCTCATTTCTTGCTTTGATTTACTTTTTTTTTCCCCCTTTTCTTTACTTTTTTTTTTTCAATATAATTTCTTTTGTTTTTCTACCAGGAGTTGTTTCCTTTTATAGAAGCAAGAGGTTTGTAAAATGAGAATATTAACGACATGAGTGGGAATGTAATTTTCCAAACATCAGGGGGTGATATTTTAAACCCAAATCTCAAGAGATGTCAGTGTAATTTACCCAAATATGTTTATATGAAATAATATAAATAGTTAGATTTTTTTATGTAAAGTATGAAAAGAAAAAAAATTGAAACTTACAATATAAGTTTTATAATTTTATCACAAGTTATGTATCAATTTTTAATTTTTTATAACTTCAATAATGTAACTTTCAACCCCCTTACTAAAGTTATAAATTTGGGCGAGTTGAACCTAAGAAACTCAAGTCAAGCCTGTAAAGTTTTAAAGATTATGCAACATAATTTTTAATTCAGTGAGAACCTATATAAAACTTAAAAATTCAAATAAATTTGAATGGACTTGGACAGAGACACCAAATACCTTGAGCAATCTAAACAAAATTATATATATATATAAATATATAAAATTATTTGCTAATTTATTTTTTAATAATAAATAAGATTAGTTAAAAATTTAATATTAATGAACAAAAGCAAATACACATTCTAGAATGGGATCATCGAATAAGTTGATCTTAAAAAAATTATTTTTAATTTAAAAATTACAATAAAATATTTAATATAATAAAATTAAATTTCTACAAAATAAAAGTATCTGTATAAAAAAAAAAAAAAAGGTAAGAAGAAAATTTAGAATGATATTCTCATTTGATCTGAAAATAATTATAAATGACCAATAAATTATCACCTATAACCCACATTTTTTTAAATAAAAAAAAATATTTCACAAACCATCACTTTTAGTAGAAAAATAATATTTATTTCTATTTATTTTGGCAAAACTCACTTTTGGCAATTTGAGCCAAATTCTTTTCATTTTTTATTTTAGTTTGTTTAATTAACTACTTAGATTAAAAAACAAAAATTAACAAGATCCATCATGTTTCATAAGTACTAAAAAAAGTCTACATAAATGATAAGAAAAATTTTTGAGACCTACAAAAAAAAAAAAAAAAAAAAAAAAAAAAAAAAAAAAAAAACCACAATTGTATCCACAATGATGTGGTATCATATGTGTCAACTCTTGATTTGCAATACACTTAATGACATGGAGCCCAACTCCCTTGTCACATCATTGTGGGTTAAAATATGAGTATGTAGTATTGTTCGAACAATAAATTATATGGCAAATTACCTACACCTCCCTTGAGGTTTAACGAAATTACAAATTCCCCCCTGAGATTTCAAAAATTACATCCCACCCTATCATAATTAACGCCATTAATGGATAGCAAAAATTTACTAAAATGCCCTTTTGACAAATAAGGGCAAATTACCTATACCCCCTTGAGGTTTAGCTAAATTATAGATTCTCCTATGAGGTTTAGCTAAATTACAGATTCTCTCCTCTGAGGTTTAGCTAAATTATCATTTTTAAGTAAGTTATGAAATGCAAAATTAAAATGGAAAAACACTTATCACACTACAAAAAATTAAGGTTTTAGAGACCAAAATTTATAGAGCGATTCTTGTTTTGACCAGACCTTTGTTGTATATTGGACTTGGGTTTCGTGGTTTAATATTGTTATTCATGTCTTTTTTTCCTCCTTTCCCCTTTGAGTTTGAGTATTGGAGTATCTTGGGCATGCTTGGAACAGGTTGGTTTCTAGTTGGTAGAATTATTGTTGTCCAGAAATTTGCTTCTTCACTCAAGCTAGGCTTCTTGCGCTCGAGCGAGCTTTGTGAGCTCCCAGTACTTTTACAGGCCTACAGAGATACTAGGAGGGTAGTGTTCCGTGCTCGAGCGACTCTTCTTGTGCTCGAACGATGATATATGTTTGTAAACTTCTAGGAGTATGTATTCTACGCTCGAGTGAGGCAAATTATTGTGTCTGATCACTCGAGCGGCAACTCTTGCACTCGAGCGAGCCTCATGTATATCAGTTCATAGCAGCACCTTTTTACAGCACCTTTTTACATCACCTTTTGTGATATCTTTTAACTCAAAAACCCTAGACCAACTCCCTTTCTCTCTAAAATCCGACTTCTCTATACAAATAGACTAACATCTAAGTATCTCTCTACCTTACTCCCTTTGATAAAAAGGTGGAGCATCTCAAGGGCTACCATTACATCCAAATAAAGTTTGGTTTTGACGTTTTTGAAGTTTCTCCACTCCTCCTTTGGGCTTCTACACTTGAGGTAGAGATTTTCTACACATTCTTATAGTTTTTAACATAGTTATTGGTGGTTGTGCAATAATGGTGGGCTTTGGGTGTATTATCGACCAACTTAGGGTTTGGGTAATGGTTATGGGGTTAAATATAAGGTTGTATGGTGGCAAAATGGTTGATTTTGGCACTTGGAGTGATATTTGGGAAAAGGGGGAGTTTGCTCTAGAATGGTCCCAATAGTTATTTTCTATAAATGAATGGAAATGGTATTGTGAATGTAAAATTGGTTGGATACATAGATAAATGATGAAGCTAAATATGTATTATCTCTCACTTGTGGAATTTTGAATAATTTATCTGTTTTGAGATTGAATATCGATTTAGAAATATTTGTATTGGACTATTGGTGGAGGATAGCTATCAGTGTTGTAGAAATTACATGAGGATTAGGTGAATTGAAACTAATCTCTTGTTGGTTGTCATTAAATATGACTATGCTTTAAATACATTGTATATGTATGATGTTTGGGAGGAGAAAATGGATGTATTCCATGTTTAGGAGGAGATAAGGGATGGACTCCAATGAAATTCAGTTGGCCTGTGTGTCTAGGGTGAAAGTCCCAAAACGGCACATATACATGGGTGCCAATCCCGCAGATAAAGTTTCTGTAAAATGGTAAATTGAAGTGTTTGTGTGATAATTATGTTAATTTGAGAACTACTGAGTTGTAGCCTCAGTTGGGCTGTCTAAAAGATAATGGAACTGGCTCATGAATTGAATTGAAATGATTAACTTGAAATGAATTGAAGGAAAGTGGACTGAGATATGAAATTTGGTACTTTATGATCATACAGAATGTGAATGTTTTGTCATAGACATTGTATATGCACATTGTACTTATAACTTTGTTAAGATTCATATATTGTGTTAGACTATTTCTATTGGGCTTTGGATCACCCTATTTAGGAAAAACCATTTTCAGGTGTTGGTGACATGCCTCCGCCAAGGCAATAGCTTTCAGGGACTTTGGAACAAGTGCTTCCTTTTGTTGTATTTAATTTGTATAGAGCCATAGGTTTTAATTGTATTGAGCTAGACTCATTTTGTTGTAACTAAGGAATAACTTGGAAAGCTGTAAGCCTGTAGGGCATTTGTTTTGTTGATCATTTTGTTGGTACCACATGCTATAGACTCTAGGTAGAGCTTATGAATGTATATTGCATGTGTCTTGTTTGTAAATCAACTCTGATTAATGAAAACCTATTATTCTGATTGTGTCTTTATGTACTAATCTTTGTGGTTAAATTGTTGTATCATTTTCAGGGCGCTATAACTTGGTATCAGAGCGTACCGTGTTTGAATACTTTGGGTACGTGGGAAGTGGTTAGTACCACAATGGGTTTGTCTCGCTTGATATAGACTCTAGAATGAACAATGTGTACTTATATGATAACATGTTTATCTGATTATATGGGTATGGAAATTAATTTCTAAGATGTTGATTGAGTCTACGGGTTTCTAGAAGTCTTATTAGAAGAGCACTTGATCACTACTATTTCTAATTAGAACTCTGGCAATGCTGCGGGACGGTCATTATCTAGGAAGGAAATTCGTATGTGTTTATGTGATTGTGTGCCTATGTGGAGTGAATTACCATTGTCCACCGCATTAGGATGTGAGTGAATTAGCTTCGGCACATTTGTAAATGTGCTAATCTCTTTTGTTACCTTCGTTAGGATGTCAGGACGTGGACGTAGTGGTAGGCATGGTAGGCCTAAACGGAAGGAGATGCCGATACTGGATGATATTTTGGCACAGGAAGAGGGTATTGGTCAGGCCAATGTGGCCGAACCAGTTGGCCAACAGGCCATGGGCACCTCAGCCCGCGAAATGGCTGGAGCATTGAGAGAATCCATGGACATTCTCAGGGCTGAGGATCAAGTCCAGGCCTAAGTAGTTGAGGCAAGGCCATCTTTTTTGAAGTGGGAGTTCTTCCAATCAAACCCGGATGAGTTTTTGGGTGATCCCAAGGAGCCACTAAAAGCAGACGAGTGGCTAGAGTAGAGAGTCAAGACGTTCGAGATGCTTGGCATCGAGGACGACCAACTGAGGGTGACCTTGGCATCTTTCCAGCTGAAAGGGGATGTGGGTTTGTGGTGGAAGTATGCTCGTGGGCGCATTAGGGTGACCTGGGAGGCCTTCTTCAGTGCCTTCCAGGACAAGTTTTTGACTTCTATAGTTAAGGAGAAGTTAAGAGACCAGTTCTCTAAGTTAGTGCAGTTGAACACACCAATGGTCGAGTTTGAGGCCATATTCACCAGTTTGTCAGGGTTTGCACCGGAACTTGTGGTGACTGAGGAGCACCATTGTCTGGAGTCTGAGAAGTGGTTAAGGACTGGGCTTATGTTTTGAGTGGTCGGATCCATCATTAGAGATTATGGGCGCCTTGTGGAGGCGGCGACTCATCTTGAGACCATTATGCAGATGGAAGAGGAGAGAATGAGGGGCTCCAGGAGGAGTTACGATAGTCAGGGGGACATTAAAAGGAAGAGGGGTTCTAAGCCCTAGTCGTACTAAGGAGCTTAGTCGAGTTCCACTTTTCCAGTACCAAGTTTGGGTTTTGGGTGGGGTGGTCAATGAGACATTATTTGTTACAAATGTGGTCAGTTGGGCCACAAGTCTCCAGCTTGTTCGCAGAGAGGAGGAGGGCTACGGTCTGCACCATCTTCGGCTCGTTCATAGGGCCAGAGTCAGGGGAGAGGGCAGCTGCTCACTTATTATCAATGTGGGCAAGCAGGACACATGAAGAGATTTTGCCCACAGTTGGGTGGCACATCTAGTACGTCTGGTTCGAGGTAGATACGGAGCCACCGGGCTACACAGTCAATACAGGCCTCGAGGGCCAATTAGGGAGCCTTTTCGGCTCAGTTAGCGCATCAGGCATATGCTCCGAGGGGTGAGCAGGTTGAGAAGAGACTCACCGGGCGTGTATATGCTGTTACCGCACCAGATCTTGTACTGGCTCCTTTAGTAGTGAGAGGTACCTTCTTATTTTGCAATTCAATTGCTAATGTGTTGATTAATACTGGTGCATCATATTCTTTTATTTCGTCTGCATTTTCATCGGTTTTAGCATTTCCTATCTGCGTAAAGTCGCCTATTAGGGATGAGATTATCTTGAAACAGAGGTGTCGAGGTTGTGACTAGAGGTTGCTGGTCATAGACTTCCTTTTGCATTTGCGTTGTTTGACATGCCTAGTTTTGATGTCATTTTGGGTATAGACTAGTTATTGTCATGTCGGGCTATTATAGATTGCTTCAGTCAGAGGGTCACTGTATATACCTTGAGCGGTGATTGTTTTTACTTCTTGGGGGACCTGGTGGATAGAGTATTATCACCGGTGTATGATCCGTGCTGGCGGAGTGAGCTTAGTTTCCTTCTTACTAGCTTCTTGAGTAGTAAGTGCGATGAAGTCCGGGCTGAGCTTCCAAAGGTGGTTTGTGAATACCCCGATGTCTTTCCCAAGGATCTTACTAGTTTACCACGTCACTGAGAGATCGAGTTTTCTATTGGCTTGGTGCCTGGCATGGCATCGATTTCTATGGCACTGTATCGGTTTGCACCTACCTAGTTAGGTGAGTTGAAGATTCAACTCCCAGAATTGTTAGATAAGGGTTTTATCCATCCTAGTACTTCACCTTGGGGAGCACCGGCTCTCTTTGCTAAAAAGAAAGATAGAGCGCTGCGACTTTGTATTGATTATCAGAAATTGAACTGAGTAACTGTTAAGAACAACTACCCAATGCCCCATATAGATGATTTGTTTGATCAGTTGACGGGGTCTTGTTGTTTCTCTAAGATTGACCTGAGATCAGGTTATCATCAGTTAAGGGTAAAGGAGAAGGATATTTCGAAAACGGCATTCCGTACGTGGTATGGCCATTATGAGTTCCTAGTGATACCTTTTGGGCTAACCAATGCATCGGCTGTGTTTATGGATTTGATGAACCGGATCTTCCGAGAGTTCTTAGACCATTTTGTGGTCGTCTTTGTGGATGACATCTTGATTTGCTCACCCTCTAAGGAGGATAACTTACTACTGGTGCTTGAGTTGCTTAGAGCCCACCAATTGTATGCTAAATTTGGGAAATGCGAGTTCTGGCTGAGAGAAGTTAAGTTCTTAGGCCATGTGGTATCCGAGGAGGGGTGACTGTAGATTCATCTAAGATAGAGGCAGTGCAAGATTGGATACAACCTAAGAATGCTTTTGAGATCCGTAGTTTCTTAGGGTTGGCTGGGTATTACCGTTGGTTTGTGAAAGATTTCTCCAGGCTAGCCTCACCATTGACTAGATTGACGAGGAAAGGGATCGAATTTGTGTGAAGTGAGACTTGTGAAAAGTCATTTCAAGAGAGTAAGGTCAGACTTACCACTGCTCCAGTCTTGATTATTCTGGAGAGGGGTTTGGGCTATTCGATTTGTTGTGATGCTTCATGGGAAGGCTTAGGTTGTGTTTTAATGCAAGAAAGGAATGTAGTAGCCTATGGCTCGCGGCAGTTGAAAACACATGAGAGAAACTACCCGACTCATGATCTAGAGTTAGTGGCGGTGATATTTGCCTTCAAAATTTGGAGGCAATATTTGTATGACGAGAAATTAGAGGTATTTTATGACCACAAGAGTCTGAAGTATCTGTTTACACATAAAGATTTGAATTTGAGGCAGATGAGGTGGATGGAGCTCATAGAGGATTATGATTTTGAGTTGCATTATGACCCAGGGAAGGCCAATGTTGTGGCCGATACCTTACGTAGGAAGTCAATTAGTAGTGTAGCTTTTATTGCCATTTGGGAATAGGAGATATTGGGTGCCCTTGGGGTGTTTGACTTGCGTCTTGGCAAGTCCGTTGAGTCGGCAGCCTTGTTTTTGGTAGTTGCACAAGCTACACTTATGAACCGAGTGATAGAAGCACAGAAGGGTGACCTTGAGGTAGAATCCCTCTGGGAGAAGATCTCCAGTGAGAAGGTAGAGATGGGCTTGAATGTGTATCCCGATGCGAGTATTAGATACCGTGGCCGTCTCTTCGTGCCAGAATCTTGTTGAGAGGAAGTACTCCGAGAGTTTCACCGTTCATACCTTGTGGTGCATCCGGGAGACACAAAGATGTATTATGACCTGAGTCGCCAGTTTTGGTGGTGGGGTATGAAGAAGGATGTGGCCGTATTTGTATCGAAGTGCCTTACTTGTCAGCAAATGAAGGCTGAGCATCAGAGGTCAGTGGGTTTGTTGGAATCCTTGCCTATAGTTGAGTGGAAGTGGGAGCATGTCATGATAGATTTTTTTGTGGGTCTTCCAAGAACTCAACGGGGCAGTGATGCCATTTGGGTGCTAGTTAACTGGTTGACCAAGTCGGTGGATTTTATACATATGCGCGCAAGTGACTCGGTAGATCATCTTGCTGACCTTTACATTAGGGACATAGTGAGATTGCACGTGGTCCCTGTGACGATTGTTTCGGATAGAGATTTGCGTTTCATAGCTTGGTTGTGGCAGAGCTTGCAGAGTGCCTTGGGCACTAGATTGACCTTTAGCACTGCGTACCTGTAGACACCCCATTTTTGACCGTCCTCAAGACTTGGACGTCACCGTTCGAACACTCGGTGATCATCCATGTTTGTGTTCATCTCGAGTTCCCGGAGGTCTCAGCTACGCGCCCTGCCTCAGGATCTCCCGACTCGATTGTTTTGTGTTTGGTTTTGCACCAAACACTTGTATTTTGCCTTTGAGGGGTAGGGAATGGCATGTGAGACATCCCCACACATCACCAGCCATGGCTTGAGGCCACCGGCCACTGTTTTGTTGCCATTGGCCATATCTTTGGCCGGTCGGCACTCTTGATGGTCGGCCATGTATTTTGTCAAAATGACATTTTTTGCTGGCCGATCACTGTACATCTGCTTTTGCAGATATTTTTATGTCAGCTAGTAGCTGGCATACACTTTCACCCCCTCCATACACGTGTATAGAGGGATTTCCCTCTTGACTTGCTTACTTTGGAAGCTTTGCAAGAGGGAGCTTCTATAAGAGGGAGCCTTTTCTTCCTCCATTAGGGTTACAAAAATTCTAGGGAGAGAGCTATGATATTAGGGTTTGATAAGTGTGTGTATTCTATCTCTATATCTCCCTCTCCTCTTCATTTGTGTGTGTTTGAGGGCCTCAAAGGGTGATTTGTTCTTAGTTTTGCACTAAGTCACACACTATTACACCATGCTTCGACTTTGGAGATTTTGAGGGTTTGGTCTTGAGGTTTTGGGCTGGTTTTGATCAGAAGAAGGTGGTTGTACTTGTTGTTCTTGGAGTGTTCTTCAAGGGTAACACTTTTGCTTTATTTTCCCCAATCTTGCACTAGTCTTTGACCTATCTTGCACACTGATTTGAACTTTGTGTATAACTAAAAAAATTCTTGTATTTGCATCCTTAAGATACTTCATTAAGGTCACTTTGTTGTTTGAGGTCGACCTCCCCCTCTTAGGCCTTGTTTGGTCCTTTTCGTGCTCTCTTTGTTAAGCTTTGAATACTATTGTGTTTTGGCCTTCTCACCACTGAAATCTAGTGCATTTTCAGTGGTGATGAAGAGGGTTTGAGGTCTTGCATAGGGGAGGGACACCCCTCTCGCTTGGTCTCTCATTTGTGCATGTCTTTGGCTCATAAGGGTAGCATGCATGATTAGTTGTTCTTGGCTCCATTTCAGAGGTTTTTGGGTGTTATTTGGGCATATCTTACCTCTGTTTTTGGTCGGATGAAAGGTCCTTTGCATGTGTAATATACTTGCTTTGTATTCCCCCATTTTGCCTAGAAGTGCATCTTGCCATGAGACCATCATGCTTGCACATTTTTGCCTAGCTTTGTGAAGCTTTTAGTCATATTTTTCCATGCTTGAGGTCTGTTGGGTGTTGATTTGGCCATGCATTTCATGCTTTGTATAGCCCATTTGCATTTTGGCATGTTGGCATCGGGTGTGTGAGTCATGAGCATACTTGAGTTGGATTGTTTTAGTGATTTGGAGTCATTTCACATGTCATTTCAGTCCCTAATCCATGCTTGTATGCTTACATTCATCATCACTATCTTGCCTTGAAAGGTTGTTCTTTTTTGCCTTTGAAAGGGTCATAATGCATGCCTCTTGGTTTGAGGCTTTAGGCTGCCATATCAGTGGGGCTTATTTTGCATGTTGAAACTCTGCTTTTTGGTGTAGCCCATGCCATGAGTGGTTGAGGTGGTTGTGGTACAATGCCCTCTCGTTTGTCTTGAATCCATCTTTGTTTTGCATCCATTCCTTAACATGATTTGACCATGATCTATACACACCTTAGTCTTGTTTTGGAATGCTAAGGGATTATTTTAAGCCATTTTGGTCTAGTGGGGTTTGGTTGGTATAGCTATGATTTGGACCCCTTTGCCAGCTTCAAGATTTGGGCCCTATTGCATGCCTTGCTTGCATATTTCGTTGGATTTGGCATTATTCTTCATGCGATTTTAGAGCCTATTATAATGCCATGTTCTCATGGTTACCAACTCTCGCTCATGTTTGAAGGTTGGACATTGTGGTCTAGGTAATGGACCAATTAGCATGCTTGAATGCTTTGCATTTTGTTGCCTTCACCCATCACTTAGGCCACTGTTTTGGGATGGACTGAGGTCCTCTCATTTCAGTATAAGTCCATCTTTGCATACTTTGCATGCTTGCATGTTGCATTATATTGATTGCATGCTTACATTGTATCATTTTCGCATGATTACATGTTGTTTAGCTAATGGCATTACATAGTCTTGTTGTAAGCTTGATATGTCCATATTGCATTAGTCTAGCTTGCATGGTTAGATAGTGTCATGTTGCATTAGCTTAGCATGTTCATATTGCCTTGCATTAGTTGCATCACTTTGCATTGCATATTGCCTCCATGCATTACATTTTTGCTTGGTTTGGGGTGTCAAACCCAGCATGAGGATTGAGGAGTGTTCGTACTTGGAGTGACGAAACACGTCTCAATCCTCGGTCGCCAATACCCTTGACCTCAACATGATAGCGGATTAGCACTCATTTGTTTTGTTTGTATGCATTTACATTAAATGGCAAACTTGGCCTCTTAGGCCATCATGCATCGAAATGCGCAATTGATGGCCCGAGGGCCGAGGGCCACACTCCCTTGAGTCCATTACATGATTGAGAGAGTGGCCATGCACACATTTGCTTGAAAATTCTATGCCATACACTGCTTGCCTTCTGTTGCTGTCAACTGTAGGATTCTGCAGAAAGAAATGGCTGACCGGCCCCATACAGTGTCGACCGGCCACCAAAGTCCAGCCGGTGGCATAATATCTGGCCGATAAGCCCACTTCCATGGCCGGTGAACCCGACTTGTGGCCGGTGGTACTCCACAGCACTCAGAAGGAAGCTCAAAGCAGTTCTGGAGACTTTCATAATTTTCAGAGGGGTGAGGCAGCGTAAACAGAGGCAACAGTGGCATGGTACCGGTTTCCGGGCGAGATGGATCAAACATGCATCATCTACGCATCCCGAGGCAAGGCTGCGACCATCTCTCTTCTGCATTTAATTTATTAATTAATTAGAAGTTCTGTAATAATTAATTTAGTAGTATTCATTTGGTTGTGTAATATTTATTCGGACCCTCCGAGCGAGGACAATTGTGTAATAAGTGTGCATGCGTGTGATGTATGTCTTCCAACCCCATGCCTTTCTCCCTTTTATTTACTAGCTTATGATGGTTAGTTTAGGGCATGTTTCATTTAGCATACCTTATGCTTGCATGTTTGCATCCATTTATCCGTATTGCATGCACCGGGCTCGGCGCATCATACTAACTGCATTGTATTTCAATTCGAAGTTGAATACATGTATTGAACTGTCACATTTCATATGCCATTCTTAGGGTAGCCGAGCCTATTCTAGTTACATCTTTGCATGTGTTGCATTAGCCATCTTAACATGAACTAGGATCATGCATGATTACTAACTAGTTTCTGTTTTGGCTTGGAGTACTCGATAAGCTTTTATGCTTTAGCATCCTTGCATACGTGTGAGTGTTTCCATAAATAGCATGCTTTACCATGAGGCTATGTGCTTATGTGATATAACTGCCTGAATGCCTATGGGTGAAGGTTAGATTCCTTGAATTGGGACAATTCATTGAAATCTATATTTTAACCTACTTGCGAGTAGCAAACTTCAAACCATTTCCAAACAAACAGATATGCGATGCTTTATTCCAAATTAGGCGATCTAGTCTATACTTGTTTTGTTGCGCGCATCACATAGTAATTCTAGGCTAATTAACCGGAATAAGAACGCATGTGTTTTCAAAAACTAGATATCATGGTTAGTAGAGGCCGATCTTTGATCGGGCGAGAGGGGGTGCTCATAGCTGACCTTCCCCAATCGTACCTAAGTTCCCGAGCTGAGGCAACTTTGGTGATGACGGACACGTGGCCTTAGGCAACGAGTCAGGGTTTCCTAAATTTCCCTAAAATAAAATATTTAGGTGGCGACTCTGTATCTGGAAAAGCAGTCCATGTTTGGCACTTCTTTTCTAAAAATCTGTTTTCTCAAAACGATTTTCTCGATTTGGACTCTTTGGTTCAGATTAAGAACCGTGACAATTCGACTCCGAACTGTGGTAGCAGGGCCCTCGGGGCACGTCCACAGTACCATCCTCAAACTGACATGTAGTCTAGTCGTACTATTTAGATCCTTGAAGATATTCTTTGAGGTTATGTCCTTGACTTTAAGGGGTTGTGGGAGAGGCACCTGCGCTTAGTGGAGTTTGTCTATAACAATAGTTTCCAATCAAGTATTGGCATGGCACCATTTGAGGCCTTGTATGGCCGACCATGTAGGTCCCCCATGTGTTGGGTTGAGGTCGGTGATGCACCTTTGTTGGGTCCAGAGTTGGTTCGGGAAATGACAGAAAAAGTGGCACTTATCCGTAAGAGGTTGGTTACAGCTCAGAGTCGTCAAAAAAGTTGTGTTGACCGTAGGAGGAGACCGTTGTTTTTTTTGAGGTGGGAGATCATGTCTTTTTGAAGATATCACCTAGCAGGGGTTTGATGAGGTGTAGTAAAAAGTGGGAAGTTGTCCCCTCGATTTATTGGGCCTTTTGAGATCCTTGAGTAGGTTGGAGAGGTAGCTTACCATTTGGCGTTACCATCACAGCTTTCCGGTGTTCATGATGTGTTTCATATTGGCATGCTTCAGAAGTATGAGCCAGATCCATCGCGTGTGTTGGATTGGATCGACTTACAGGTAGATGAGGATGACTTGTATGAGGAGAAACTAGTGAGAGTCTTGGATACCCGAGACCAATTCTTGCGAAGCAAGACAATTCCCTTGTTCAAAATATTGTGGAAACATCATGGGGTTGAGGAAGCAACTTGGGAGCGTGAATTAGAAGTCCGTGAGAAATATCCGTACTTATTTGTTGATGTTTAAACATATGTTGAGATTTTGATTATGTTAATGAAATGTAAAAACATTGTATATGCTTTAAAAATAAAAGAACATTGTATATGTTGTGGATGTTTTGGAAACATGGATTCAATATAAGCATTGTATATATTTTGAGAGTATGGAATATCGTATGTGTTGTATCACTTTTAGAAACATTGTATATGTTGTGTAAATTTTAGGAAATTGGGTTTATCATAAACATGGTAAATGTTTTGGGAATATATGAATTGTAATTCAATGTCGGAACTTGTGTATCGAGTTAATGAGAATGGATGACCAAAGAATAGGTCATGGTGAGTGAAATTGATAGATTATCATAGTTGGAAATAGTTTGAAAATGGCTTTGCACTTGTATTGGAATATTAGGGACGAAATTCATGGGGAGATTATAGCGATTCCGGTTTTGACCTGACCTTTGTTGTATTCTGGACTCGGGCTTCGTGGTTTGATATTGTTATTCTTGTCTTTTTCCCTCATTTCCCCTTTGAGTTTGAGTATTGGAGTGTCTTGGGCATGTTTGGAACAGGTTAGTTGTTAGTTGCTCCAATTGTTGTTGTCTAGAAATTTGCTTTTTCGCTCGAGCGAGGCTTCTTGAGCTCGAGCGAGCTTTGTGAGCTCCTAGTACTTTTGCAGGCCTTGAGAGATACTTGGAGGGTAGTGTTCTTTGCTCAAGCGAGGCTTTTTGCGCTCTAGTGGCGGTATATGTCTGTAAAACTTCTGGCAGTATGTATTCTATGCTCAATTGACACTTCTTGTGCTCGAGCGAGGCCACTTATTGTGTCTGGTGGCTCGAGCGACAACTCTTGTGCTCGAGCTAGCCTCACGTATATCAGTTTGTAGTAGCACCTTTTTACATCACTTTTTGAGATATTTTTTCATTCAAAGACCCTAGACCAGCTCTCTCTCTCTCTCTCTCTCTCTCTCTCTCTCTCTCTAAAATCCAACTTCTCTCTAGAAATCCACAAGGATTTCAGGATCTCTCTACTCTACTTCCTTTGATAAAAAGGTGGAGCATCTCAAGGGCTACTATTACATCTGAATAGAGTTTGGTTTTGACGTTTTTGAAGTTTCTCCACTCCTCCTTTGGGCTTCTACTGTCACTTCCCACTTTAATATGAACGGATACCATTACCAAATCCTTCATTATAACACAATTTCAGAGATCATGCATAGAAATTTAATACATTAACGAGTACTATTATTAGAGGTTCTCTCATTCGAATATGAAATGAATGCAACATGAGATAAAAATAAATAAATTGCCCATAGGCTTACATCTTTTAAATTAAAAGAAAGGGTTTAACCCTTTTACGTCACTGGCATTCCGCCTACAAATAAAAGGCCACATGGCCAACACATAAAGAAGATCCTCGATCTTGAAACACTTCTTGATGTTCACCTAAAAAAAGATTAACAACGTGAGATGAACATAAAGTCCAGTAGGGATCCCAATATGATCCTAAACAATAACAACAAACAAATAGCTATGCTCATAAATGCTTTAAACCATATCATATACATAATGTGACAGTTTCTACAGAAATATACTTATATAGGAACTTTTCTCAAAATCATTCATTTCATTCAACAACATAAGCATTTTACTTTTCTTTCTTCATGTTACCATTTTCCAAAATTCATAAGACAATAACAAGTTTCTTAAAACAATTTCACAAAGCCCATTACGCATTCTCCCACTTTCCGGACACACACCTGATTTGACTTTTCGAAACATGTTCACAAGTATCCGACGTCCTTCACATTATTCACAATCTCAATACAGTACTTACGTCCGTTTCCAACACATTCATGCCTTTACATATATACATTCAGTACAAAGGGAAAACAACAAGCAACCAGCAACTATCTACTCAACAAATGAGGCAAGTCGGCCTTCCAAAACAATACCATCATAATTCATAATATACACAGATATACTGAGACAATAATGATAAACAAGTCCCACTCTACTTGCCTTAAGCACGGTAAGCCAAGGGTACACCTCTCCAAAACAAAATGTGAAGTCAAGGGTACACATTTCCATAACAAAATGCTAAGCCACGGATACACCTTTCCATAACGAAATGCCAATTTACTAGACACCAGCTGGAAGGTAATGGTACCTCTGCCAAGTTCTCCAGGCGCTAGTTAGAAGGTACTGGTACCTCTCATTCAAAGCGCAAGTACATTCCCAACCATCTCAGCATACAAGAATGCATAATAACACAAGTGTAATACATACACAATGTATATAAACACGTAATCACACATGGAGTACATCTCCTTTCTCCTCCCAAGTAATCATACATATACAACGTATATAAACATAGTCATATTCAATGACAACCAACGAAAGATTAGTTTTAATTCACCTAGTCCACATGCAATTTCTACAACAGTCATAGCTATCCTCCACCGATAGCCCAAAACATATATTTTTAAACATATATACAATCTCCAAAATAGATAAACTATCCATATTGTCATAGGTGAGAGATTACAAATATCCAACTCCACCATTTACATTCATATCTATCCATTTCTACATCGTCTGAAGGAAAACAAAAATTCAATTCTCACAAGACTTTTAGTCCAATAACAATGATAATATGTAAAGGTTCCAAGATCTGACCTCAAGTTCATTATCAATTTACAAAGGGTGATGATTTCATTTTCTTTCAAAAAGATAGATTTTCTTTATTTTCCAATCCACACAACTCCAACCATTTTCTAAGAATTCATTCTCGTCCTTTTACAAAATCAAAACCAAATCCATCCTCTTTATTTTACAAAATCAATTCCATTGGTACCAAAATCATAACTCAACTTAACTTCACGTGATTAGTCTAAACAACAACAACACCGTCGTTACTTCTCCTTTTATTTTCTTTTGATATAAACACAATTATACAACCCACATTAGCAAAATATAAAGATTATTCAACCTCCTTCCTTTTAAATCCATTATATCAATAATATTAAATTAGGGCTTTTCTCCATTTTTAAACCCATTAAATCAATAATAATAAATTAGGGCTTTCCTCTCTTTCTTCACAAACATAATAAATCATTTCCCAAATAACCCAACAACAAACAACTTAAGAACTCCAATTACAAATACCAAACCCTAGATCCCCTTTCATGGCTTTCAAGTAATAAAATTGACCACATATCTCTCTATAGACGAGGTATTGGAAAGGAGCAAAGTAATCCCTACCTCAAGCTTAGATGAGAGAGAAGAGAAAAGCTCAAAACTTCACGGTGACGAAACAACGATTTGCCCCGATCAAAACAAAGCCCTTGACAAGCTTTACACTTAATCTTAAAGGAGCAAGGTGAAAAGATCATTCTAGGTGAGTAGATTTAGAGATTTAAGTGAAAAAGTTTGAGTTTTAGAGAGAGAGAGAGAGAGGAGAACTCACGGTTTGAAAGGAAATATGGGGGGAAAAATAATGAGAAAAAGTGGTTTGTCCTATTTATAGTATTAGGAAATAGCCTTAAGGTCAAAATAAAATAATAGGACCAAAAACCCCACAAAGGTAGGGCCCAATCAAACCCCAAAAATTTGGAAAAAAAAAACGTGCAAGGATCGACCCTTTGGGTAAGGGGGTCGACCCTTTAGGTAGAAAAGACAATCTGGCACAAGCAAGGGGGTCAACCCTATTTTCCAGCAACTAACACACAGATTCTGCAATATAAGAGGGTTGACCCTTCCCAGGAGGGGGCCGACCCTATATTCCAGCAACATTTCCAGAAACTTCACCAACAGGAAATGAGTGGGCCCTTAGGAAGGTTGGTATCGACCCTAGAATAGAATTTCTAAGTCTCCAAGAAACTTTTGACAAAAACAAGTGCGAACAACCAAACTCAACAAGTTTAAATAGGTTTTCACTCATCCAAAACCAAGATACAACAACACCAAAGGTCCCCAAAATAAAAATCAAGAATTCAAATACACTTTCCAAATGTTTTAAAAGGGTACAAGTGACATAACCTCCCACCTTAGGAAATTTCATCCCGAAATTAAGAACACAACGCAACTCGAGGTGAACCATCCACAAAGAGGTGACATTATTTACAAAACCATGTATTTTTTTTCCCACATTTTCTCATTTTCATTGAAGGTTTCCACAACCAAAATACGTTCTCATTTTCAAATAAATTCTTAAAATTTTTTGCAACCATCTTCCGACAATAAAATAAAGTGTTACTCCGAACACTAAATCGTTCGCATTATCATACTTTGTTAAGTTCAGCATTTATTAAATCAAATAAACTACGCATTGAAATCCTTTATTAACAATTAGATTAAATCCAAGACATTATAGTTCAACATTGCCATCTGAGGCTACAACACAAGGAAAAATTCATCTTCCATGTTCGTTTTTCAACGTAAGACAATTGGTGAACATCCACCGTCACCTAACAACTCTCATCACCCTTATAGTGATTCCACAACCAACATAAATGTAACATTTCTATAATAACAATTAATAGAAATTACAACTGTGCTATCAACACAATAAGGCACAAACACAAAACAAAGGAATCCACAATCCTGCAATTTCATGCCGTCATATTGTCATCATAAATTATTAGTTACATAAGGCATACAACACACACAAAATGAAGAGTTCACAATACGTTACCCTAACCAGGGGATTTTCCACAATTTCAAGATAATCTTTACACTAGCTTCACAACCACTTACACGAGACATACTGCTTGCCAAACCACTCCAATGCCCCGACAACCTTACAACCTCGCACTTTCCACTAAGCTATTCCCAAGGTGACTACGTACTAACCAAACCCCGATGCCAACCAACTGACTAACCAACTCGATTAAAACTTTACATTCGGTACCAAACACCGACATGCTACGCACTACTCGCTCCAAGATGGAGTTCTACACACAAGTTCTAATATTCCTTTAATCTCACTGGATTCCTCAAAATTTTGCGAAACCACCATCATTTCTAAGGAAACTACCACTCATATGTCTACATGGCAAATACTTCTTCACCTCTCAAACATGAGACTGATATGGTCAACGACAAACACCCAATTTTGGACACAAAAGAATTTTCACCAATGCCACACTCGTTACCCGAGCACATAGTCTTATTTCCTTCCAAAAATATTTCTAGCGTCTACCCACTAAATTCTTCTCACATTCATAAACTCTATCCAATATTTAATAATACCGCAAACCCATACCAACTTATGACAACCACAACACAAACATTTCCCTTAACAAGATCTATAGGATTGCAACAAACTCATTGACCAACAAACTAAAACACTAAGCCACACTCACAAGTACCATCCTCACTACCCAGGAATCCAAATCTCATATTTCTCTATACTCCACACGTTCAAGCCTTATAATTCATTCTCACCGCACAACACTACTAATTACAACAATCCATGGGTTACCCGTTCTCAACAGTTAACTCCTAAATAAAACAAGGCTCACAGGCCATTACATAACCATCTCATAAGACAACAACACGTATACAACACTATTAAGATTATCAATCCATGAACCATTTCTCATTACACATATAAAAGAGGGCTCGAGATTCACTGCGTACCCCCAAGACATGAGAGTAAACAAACAACAATACATGTACATATACAACACATAATCGCAGTGTATCAACACCAACCAATACGCCAGTTAACAACAAAAGATTCATATATTAAATCACTGGCCTTTACTACAAAAGTCCTTCTCTAGGGTAATACTACTGTGCTAGCTAAAAAGTAGACCATCGCGGAGTTCTCAAAGCCTAGCCTACGAGTGCAGTATTCGTATTTCGGTATCAAGAAATGAGTTTGATTAGGTTATGAAACACCCGAAGCATTCACACGTAAAGGGAAAAAATGTCTAATATGGCCCAGATGACCAGAATCAAAACAAATAGGAGATCCCCTACTCTGCAAATGACTTGAAGCTTGAATCTCACTAGGCCTCCCAACTGACAAGTTTGAAAACGCTGATGAAGACAAGGATTGAGCCTGCGATTGAGCATACGCTCGCCTCCACGTCTTACTGAGCCTCGAATGCTTATGAACTGTAGGGATTGTCGAAGTGGCCTCCTCCCTATCCCGACCAACACTCATAACCACATCCTCCACATGGGTCCACTGCCTCAACTAGAGTATAGTAATTCTTCCACATAGATCCAGCTACCTTCTCCTGGATATCATCACGCAATCGCCTCTTAAACTCATAACAACGACACTCCTCTATTGCCACCAAGTCTAGAGCAAACCTCGACAAGCTAGTGAACTGCATCTCAAACTGTGCCAAAGGAGTAACATCCTGGCACAACTCAACAAACTGTTCCCTTAACCTCTCCCGAGCGGAAGTACTTGGCCCAAAAGGCCTCCGTGAAAGCAACCCACGTGTTACCTACTGTGTTCTTAGCATACTTCCACCAATAACTCGCATCTCCTCTCAACTAAAAAGTCACCAAAGAGACCCTCAATCTTTCATCTTTGACTCTGAGCATATCAAGAGTCTTGGTAATCTGTTCCAACCAATCCTTTGCCTCCAACGGTTTAGCTTCCCCCAAAAACTCCGACGGATTGGAGTGAAGAAACTCCTTAGTAAGTTTGAGGGTATGCCTGTTGTCACCCTTATTGCGAGCTAGAGCCTCTTGCATTGCTCTTACAATCTCGCCTGCAATTTCTTCATCGATAGCCGATGTTGCAATGGTAGGTGTTAAAGGAACTGTTATGCCCCTACCGACACTCCTATTCCCAACTCGACCTCTATTCCCTTGTGTAGACATCCAATAAAATCCAAAAACAAAACCAAGCTTAGTACTCAACACAACGGCCTTTCCTAAGGCACGCACTCGCCACCTCTAGGTTTCAAGACACACTTACTTCCCAAAACATGCAATTTTTATTACGTATAAACAATTAAACACCTAAACACATAATCGAATCAAGTCCTCAAAGATAGACACTCATCCCGGAACTCTCAAGGAATTCCTATAAGAAACCCCGTTGATCAGGCGTGTTTAGATAAGACCTCAAAAGCAAGTTCACACCTATAAGTACTATCCAAGAAACTTAATCCCATGCTCACATAAATGCAACATATAAATCCTAGCACTTATCCTAACTATATGCAATGTCCTCACCAAGCATAGTAAACCTAATGTGGTAAAACCACTCCCCACGAGCCCAAAGTATTCAAACTTGGCTCGCTCGATACCAAGTTGTCATGCCCCACTTTTATATCAACGGATACCATTACCAAATCCTTCATTATAACACAATTTCAGAGATCAAATGTAGAATTTTAATACATTAACTAGTACTATTATTAAAGGTTCTCTCATTCGAATATGAAATGAATGCAACATGAGATAAGAACAAATAAATTTCCCATAGGCTTACATCTTTTAAATTAAAAGAAAGGGTTTAACCCTTTTACATCACTGGCATTCTGCTCACAAAAAAAAGGCCCCGCGATCAACACATAAAGAAGATCCTCGATCTTGAAACCCTTCTTGACGTTCACCTGAAAAAGGATTAGCAACATGGGATGAACATAAAGTCCAGTAGGGATCCCAATATGATCCTAAACATTAACAACATATGGATAGTTATGATCATAAATGCTTTAAATCATATCATATACATAATGTGACAGTTTCTACAGAAATATACTTATATAGGAACTTTTCTCAAAATCATTCATTTCATTCAACAACATAAGCATTTTACTTTTCTTTCTTCATGTTACCATTTTCCAAAATGCATAAGACAATAACAAGTTCCTTAAAAGAATTTCACAAAGCCCATTACGTATTCTCCCACTTTCCAGACACACACCTGATTTGACTTTTCGAAACATGTTCACAAGTATTTGATGTCATTCACATTATTCACAATCTCAATACAGTACTTACGTCTGTTTCCAACACATTCATGCCTTTACATATATACATTCAGTACAAAGGGAAAACAACAAGCAACCATCAACTATCTACTAAACAAATGAGACAAGTCGACCTTCCAAAACAATACCATCATAATTCCTAATATACGGATATCTTTGAGACAATAACGATAAACAAGTCCCACTCTACTTGCCTTAAGCACGGTAAGCCAATGGTACACCTCTCCAAAACAAAATGCGAAGTCAAGGGTACACATTTCCATAACAAAATGCCAAGCAAGGATACACCTTTCCATAACGAAATGCCAATTTACCAGACACTAGCTGGAAGGTAATGGCACCTTTGCCAAGTTCTCCAAGCTCTAGCTGGAAGGTACTGGTACCTCTCATTTGAAGCGCGACCAATTCTCTAGGCGCTAGCTGGAAGGTAATGGCATCTCTCATTCGAAGTGCAAGCACATTCCCAACCATCTCAACATACAAGAATGCATAATAACACAAGTGTAATACATACACAATGTATATAAACACATAATAACACATTGAGTACATCTCCTTTCTCCTCCCAACTAATCATACATATACAATGTATATAAACATAGTCATATTCAATGATAGCCAACGAAGGATTAGTTTCAATTCACCTAGTCCACATGCAATTTCTACAACAGTCATAGCTATTCTCCATTGATAGCCCAAAACATATATTTCTAAACATATATACAATCTCCAAAATAGATAAACTATCCATATTGTCATAGGTGAGAGATTACAAATATCCAACTCCACCATTTACATTCATATCTATCCATTTCTACATCTAATACGAAAGGAAAACAAAAATCCAATTCTCGCAAGACTTTTAGTCCAATAACAATGATAACACGTAAAGGTTCCAAGATCCGACCCCAAGTTCATTATCAATTTACAAAGGGTGATGATTCCATTTTCTTTCAAAAAGACCACTTTTCTTTATTTTCCAATCCACACAACTCCAACCATTTTCTAAGAATTCATTCTCGTCATTTTACAAAACCAAAACCAAATCCATCCTCTTTATTTTACAAAATCAATTCCATTGGTATCAAAATTATAACTCAACTCAACTTCACGTGATTAGTCTAAAACAACACCAACGCCGTGGTTTACTTCTCCTTTTATTTTCTTTTGATAGAAACACAATTATACAACCCACATTAGCAAAATATAAAGATTATTCAACTTCCTCCCTTTTAAATCCATTATATATGTAGTGATCCCAGTTTTGCCACTTTGCTGAGTATGTCAGGGATCGAGCTGCTCGGTCAGGCTCGCGGGGGTCCATGGGGCAGCACCGCTTGGCGTGTCCAATAGTAGTGCCCTGGAGGGGGTCGAGTACTTCTTGAGGTGCAGGTGGCGCCTCCTAGCGGGTCCTAGGGCAGTGCCCTGGCGGGGTTGAGGGGTAGCACCCCTGAAAAAAAAATGCAAAATGCATTCGCTACTGTCGAGGAGAGAAAGCCGTATGTACGAATTTCAGGGGAGAGCAGATTGCACATTGCTAAAAAGGCAGGTGCGGGGGTGAGGTGCGGTGGGTTGGTGAGATCCAAGATTTTTCCCTTTTCTTCTCTTTTTGGGCTGAAGTTGAATCACTTTTGTATCTCTCTCTAAAAACATTTCCTCTCCCTTCTCTCTACATTTCCTACCAAAAACCTCACAAGATTTTGATTTCTTCAAATCCTTTGGGATTTGGACCCAAGTTCTTCATCAAAGTTTGTTAGCTCCTCGAGGGCTTTGTTGTGTGCGGTGAAGATCAAGTTTCGACACCGTTGATTTTGGGGGTTTCATCTCATTTCTTCTTCAAAACTTGAGGTAGGGATTTTTTTAGAGTTATATATATATATTTATATATTTGCAAGATCTATATGATTTTGAAATCATCCTTCGATAGTTTTGAAAATTGATTGTTGATTCAAGTAGTTGAGCGATTTTGAAAGTGGGTTTGTCTCTGTTCCTTTAAAATGATCTTATGGGTTTTGATCTTCGTTGATTGAAGAAAAGACGACTTTAGAATATTTTCTTTCAAAAGATTTGAGTTGTATAGTTATGGTGAGAAAACCTAGAATTTGGGGATTTTTTTTAAAAGAGACTGAAAATCCATGAATGATACTGTTATATTTATTTTGTGTGTCAAAATAAATGAATGTTTGGAAAATTTCTTGTTTATATTTATATAAATGATGAATTTCAGGGAATATGAGAATTGTTGTTCATTTTGGAAATTATTATTCAAAACGTTGAAATAGTCTTGAAATGACTAATTGTTGAGGATACTTGAGAAGAGGGAATTGTGTTATTCCTTGGATGATGAATTGGAATAAAAATATTTATATTCATCTTGTGTTATTGGCATATCAATTCATTTGATTACATTAAACTTTGAAAGTTGATTTGAAAACTTGCATTGAGAAAAGAATGTTGAGAAACAAGTTTCCATGAATTGGTTTTGGGATAAATACGGTGGTAAGTCTTGACAGGTGGTGTAGATGAAATTGAATAGGTGTTGAGCCTTCCAGTTAATACTGGTAAAAATGATAAATTATAGGTGTCGAGCCTTCTAATCAATCCTGGTAAAAATGACAAATTGGTAGTACTTGTATAGTCTACTTGCAGACATCGACCTAGGGATTACCAGAGTCGTATTTACTGCCCTTGGAAGAAATTGTTATGTTTTGAACAATCGAAATTGCATGATATCATTGAGCATGATGGTTTTTCAAAAGATGAAAATGTGATTTATCTTCAAAAAGGGCATAGCATGGCATGTCCATTTTCATCTCTTAAGACTTGTATAAAATGTATATACTTTGTTAAGATTTTCCTACTGGGCTTTATGCTCACCCTACGAGAGTTTTGTGCAAGAAAAGATGTGGTGATCCCACCCAACTAGGGGCATGGAAGTATGTGTGTTGGGAGTACAATGCTCTCATTTTGCAGTGACTCTGTGTGTAAGCCAAGGGCTATGTTTGTGTGCGTTTGAATAACCGTTTTGTGTAACTAGGCTCAAGCGTTGGAAACTTGTAAACCCTTGGGGGTATTTATTTGTTTATTTACTTGTTGTTGGATTAATGTATTGTTGCATGAAGAACTATTGTATCATGTAATGTAAGTTTGGTGATTTATATTCAGTTTTCCTTGAAAGAGCCATGACTGTTGTATTATCATTTGGGCTAGAAATTTGGGGTGTTACAACTTGGTATCAGAGCTACCAGGTTTAAATACTTGGAGCTTGTGGGAAGTGGTTGTTTAACCACAATGGGCTCATTTAGCATGCTTAGGAAGTGTTATGCATTTTGTGGCTATGTGATAACGTGCTTATGTGACTAAATGGGTATGCGATTGGACTTTTGGGATGTTGTTTGCGCCTGTTAAATTCCTTGAGGTCTCATTAGAAGGTACTTGATTAATACTCGTTCTACTAAGAATTCTTAGTTTTTTGTGGGAAGAATTTCATCGTAAAAGAATAGTCTGCATGTGTTTGCATGACTAACTGCTTATGTGGAGTGAAATCGAATTGTGTATATGGTAAAGAAATATATAGAATTGTTGTAGTTGAACGTGTAAGTCAAGTTATGAGCATATGTTAGTTAATGTGCTAAATTATTTCTCTTGTGTCCTTTATTAGGATGTTAAGAAAGGGTCAAGTTCGTGGTGGTAGAGGTGAGAGGAGTGGTAGGGCTCATCGAGGTGTGCATGAGGTATCGGTCCGTAGGGTTCTGGTGCAAGAAAAAGGGTTCAGCCAAGCTAATATGGCCGAGCAAACAGGCCAAGCTAATGTGGACGAGCAGGTGGGACAAGCGGGTCAAACTGCAATGGTGACCCTAGCTCGAGAAATGGAAGGGGCTTTAAGAGAGTCTATGAACTTGTTGAGGGTGGAGAATCAAGCTCGAGAGAACACCGCGAAGTCAAGGGCGAGTTTCCTTACTAGGGAGTTCTTGCGGGCCAAACCGGATGAGTTCCATGGTGGCCCCGAGCCCAAGAAAGCAGATGAGTGGCTCGAACAAACTGTGAAGACATTTGAGATGCTTCACATCGAAGATAGTGAACTAAGAGTGACTCTAGTGAGTTACTACCTTAAGGGAGACGCGGGTCAATGGTGGAAATATGCCAAGGGTAGAGTGGAGCCGACAAGGGAAGCCTTTGTGATTGCTTTTCAAGATAAGTATATACCTCCATTACTAGGAGAGATTGAGGAAGAGTTTAAAGACCTCAAACAACTTGACATGCAGTGGCGAGTTTGAAGCGGTCTTTTCTAGTTTGTCGATTTGCACGAGTTGGTGGCAAGAAGAGCCTTGTTGCATTGAATTTGAAAAGAAATTGAAAACAAAAATTATGTTCAAGCTTGTTGGAAATATGATTAGGAATATGACCGTCTTGTGGAGATGGTGACACGTGAAATTTCCATACAACTCGAGGAGGAGAGTCTTGAGTTCAAGGTCTAGGGCCAAGAGTCTCAAGGAGACTATAAGCGAGAACAAGAAGAAGCGAGAACACCTATCCATCGATCCAAACCACAGCAGTCTTGATCCAATTTTCCTTTGCCTAGTCTTGCGGTTTGGGAAAAAGTGCATCGAGTAGCCTCCGTGTTTCAAGTGTGGCCAACGGATCACAAAGCCTTCATGCCCACATAAAAGGAGGAGGCGATTAATGTTACCGGACCTAAGCGATCTCAAAGTCAGTCTTAGTCTCAGAATAAAGGTCAAGGGTTTAATTGTTATCAGTGTGGTCAGCTGGGGCATACGAAGAGAACTTGCCCACATTTGGGAGGCGCATATGGCGCATCAGGGTCGAGGCAGACTTAGAGCCACCAGCAGGCTCACTCAGTCTAAGCTTCGCGAGTTAATCAAGGAGTCACTTCGGCTTAGCCAGTACAACAGGCCTATGCTCCGAGAGGGAAGCAAGTCAATCAGGGGCCACAGGGGCTCGTATATACTGTTACCATGCCAGACCAGTTGCCAGAATCCTCAGTTGTGAGAGGTATTTTTGTTGTGTGTAATTCTTTGTCTAATGTATTGATAGACACAAGTGTGTCTCATTCATTTATATTTACTGCATTTGCTTCTACATTGGGGTTAGAGGTAGCACGATTAGTGCCTCCACTCAGAGTAGAGTCACCTGTTGGGGGTACAGTTGATTTAGACCGGGGTTGTCGTGATTGTAAAATAGAAGTGGCTGGGCGTCAACTTCCATTTGCTTTTGTGTTCCTAGGTATGTCAAGTTTTGATGTCATTTTAGGCATGGACTGGTTGTGTTCTTATCAAGTTGTGATTGATTGTTACCGTTAGAGAGTTCTGATGTGCACTTGGTGGTGATCATTTCCATTTTACGGGGAACCGAGTTGGTAGAGCCTTATGCGATTGTTGACTCTCGTAGTAGGAGCAATCTTATTGGCCTTCTTGCAACTCTCTTGGATAGTGAGAGTGGCGGGCTCGTGTTGAGTTACCAAGGGTAGTTTGTGAATCTGGGATGTCTTTCCGGAAGATCTTACTAGTTTACCACCTCTCTGGGAGATCAAGTTCTCCATTGAATTAGTGCCTAGCACGGCACTGATTTCCATGTCACCGTATAGATTTGCACCCGCCGAATTGCATGAGTTGAAGATTCAACTCCAAGAACTTCTAGACAAGGGCTTCATTCGCCCTAGTACATCGCCTTGT
The DNA here is from genome assembly GCA_025200525.1 of Camellia lanceoleosa. Classification (NCBI taxonomy): domain Eukaryota; kingdom Viridiplantae; phylum Streptophyta; class Magnoliopsida; order Ericales; family Theaceae; genus Camellia; species Camellia lanceoleosa. The sequence goes on along the minus strand of CM045759.1, from coordinate 167,385,211 downwards.
GGAGCGTCGGCTCTCTTTGCGAAGAAGAAGGATAGGTCATTGTGGTTGTGTATTGATTACTGCAAGTTGAATAGAGTTACAGTTAAGAACAAGTATCCTCTACCCAAAATAGGTGATTTGTTTGACCAACTTAGAGGGTCTCGTTGCTTCTCAAAAATAGATTTGAGGTCGGGGTACCATCAGTTAAGAGTCCGGGAGGAGGACATTCAGAAGATAGCCTTTTGTACTCATTATGGCCACTATGAATTCCTTGTAATGCCTTTTCGGTTGACCAATGCACCGGCTTCCTTTATGGATTTGATGAACAAAATTTTTTGGGAATACTTGGACCGTTTTGTGGTCGTCTTTGTGGACGACATCTTGATTTATTCAACCTCTGAAGAGGAACGCGAGACTCACTTGCTGGTAGTGCTGGGTTTACTTAGTGAGCACCAATTGTATGCCAAATTTGAAAAATGTGAGTTTTGGTTAATAGAGGTGATGTTTTTAGGGCATGTAGTGTCTAAAGAGGGAGTGATTGTGTACTCCTCAAAGATAGATGTCGTACAGGATTGGGAACAACCCAAGAATGTTTTTGAAATCCGGAGTTTCTCAGGATTAGCGGGGTATTACCGACGTTTTGTAAGGGACTTCTCTAGACTAGCTGCACCTTTGACTAGGTTGACTAGAAAAGGTATCAAATTTGTGTGGAGTGAGGTATGTGAAAAGTCATTCCAAGAGCTTAAGACTAGATTGACTACTGCACCGGTTTTGATAATTTCGGAAAGGGGTTCGAATTACACTGTCTATTGTGATGCATCCAGGGATGGACATGGTTGTGTCTTGATGCAAGAGGGAAAGGTTGTGGCCTATGTTTCACGACAATTGAAAACTCATGAGAAAAATTACCCCACCCATGATCTAGAATTAGCAGTGGTGATTTTTACTTTGAAAATTTGAAGGCATTACTTGTACGGTGAGAAGTTGGAAGTCTTCTCCGATCATAAGAGTCTAAAGTATTTGTTTTCTCAAAAAGACATGAATTCTGACAACAAAGGTGGATGGAATTTATGGAGGATTATGACTTTGAGTTACACTAACATCTAAAGGAAGGCCAATGTGGTGGCGATGGTTTGAGTTAATCTGTGAGTAGTTTGGCAAGTGTGGCCATTAGGAATGGGATATGCTAGATGTTATTGGCAAGTTTGATTTGCACTTGGGTGAGTCAGGAGGCTGCTACCTTGTTTACTTTGAATGCTCAACCTACCTTGGTCGATAAGGTCATAGAGGCTGTGAGGAGACCGTGATGTGGAATCAATCCGTGTTAAGATTTCCAATGGGAAGGAAGAAAGGTTTGAGCGTTCACTCATATCCAAGTGTCACGATACCTAGACCGTTTGTTTGTACCAAAATCTTGTAGAGAGGAAGTACTTGGAGTTCTACCACTCCGCCTATGCGGTACACCGGAGGCACTAAAATATATCATGATCTTAGTCGTTAGTTTTGGTGGAGAGTGCAAGCGGGATGTCACTTTATTTATATCGTAGTGCCTTACTTGTCAACAAGTGAAGATCGAACACCAAAGACCAGCGGGTTTGTTACAACCCTTATCGATAGCCGAGTGGAAATTGGGGCTTGTTACCATGGATTTTATAGTTCCTAGAACGATCTGAGGCAATAGCGCCGTTTGGGTGATTATTGATAGGTTGACTAAGACTACCCATTTCATTCCGATGTGCACCAGCGACTCAGTTGAATGCTTGGCAGAGTTGGACATTAGAGAGATAGTTTGACTTCATGGAGTCCCTATGACTATTGTGTCGAATAGGGGTCCTCGTTTTACTACCTAGTTATGGCAAAAGCCTTCAAGCGTTAGGGCGGAGTTGACTCTTAGCAGCTTATCATCCTCAACCGATGGGCGGTTGGAGCGTACCATTCAGATTTTGGAGGACATGCTTAGAGCTTGTGTCCTTGATTTTAAGGGGCCTTGGGAAAGGCACTTACCATTGATTAAGTTTGCTTACAACAATAGTTACCAAGATAGTATTAGGATGGCACCATTTGAGGCCTTGTATGGCTGACCTTGTAGATCACTAGTTTGTTGGGCTGAAGTGGGTGATGCACCGTTACTGGGTCCAAAAATTGTTAGAGAGACAATCGAGAAAGTTGTTCCCATTCAGAAGAGGTTAGCTATGGCCCAAAGCCGACAAAAGAGTTATGCCGATAAGAGGAGACGACCTTTATCTTTTGAAGTTGGTGACCATGTGTTTCTAAAAATCTCACCAAGGTGGGGTTTGATGAAATTTGGTAAGAGTGGTAAATTATCTCCAAGGTTCATTAGGCCTTTTGAGATCTTAGAGCGAATTGGGAAAGTGGCATACTGGTTAGCTTTACCACCACAACTTTCAGGAGTTCACAATGTATTTCATGTAGCTATGCTTAGGAAGTATGAACCCGACCCTTCTCATGTGCCTGATTGGGCTGACTTGGAGGTAGATGATGATGCCGCTTACGAAGAACGACCAGTTCAAATATTAGATACCCGGAAGCAAGTGCTATGGGGAAAAACCATACCGTTGGCAAAGGTGTTGTGGAGACACCATGGGGTTGAAGAAGCGACGTGGGAACGAGAGGTGGAAGTCCGCTCCAAATATCCGAATTTATATGAAAATGCTTAAGTTGCTTTTCTTTGTAATATTCCCTAGTGTTGAGGGAAACATAATTAAAGTTGTTAACCACATGTTGATATGTGCGTTGTTGTTTTAAGCATAAGGTTGTTTAGAGTTGCCATTACTTTTTGGAAATTTCATGTTTATGCGTATTTGGGAGGTTGTTGTTAATGAGATAACCATGGTGGAAATGGTGGAATTTGGTTGAGACTTAATATTGTGATTTGAAAATGAAATAGCGTGGTTTTGATCGCTAGAAACCCTTTGTTTGGGTAGTTTGATTTGAAATTTGAGACGAAATTCTTTAAGGGAAGGTTGTAGCAATCGGTTTGCCACTTCCACAGTATGTCGAGGATCGGTGCCCTAGTTAGCTCATGAGGTCTAGAGGCGGCGCCCTTGGCAATCTAGAGACAGCATACTGGTTGAGGAGTGGCGGCCTGAAGCAAAAATGCAAAATGCATTCAAAGTTGCTTGTTCGCTCGGCGGAGAGCAAAATTGCACATCTGAATTCGAGGAAGCGACTTACTGCTTATTAAAAAAGCGAGTCTTGAGTGAGGTGCGGTGGGTCGGTGAGATCTGAAACTTTTCCCTTTTCTTCTCTCTTTGGGCTGAAGTTGAATCACTTTTGTATATCTCCCTCTCTCTAAAAACATTTCCTCTCCCTTCTCTCCATATGTCCTACCAAAAACCTCACAAAATCTTTGATTTCTTCAAATCCTTTGGGATTTGGACCTAAGTTCTTCATTAAAGTTTGTTAGCTCCTCAAGGGCTTTGTTGTGTGCGGTGAAGATCGAGTTTCGACATCGTTGATTTTAGGGGTTTAATCTCATTTCTTCTTCAAAACTTGAGGTAGGGATTTTCTTAGAGTTATATATATATATTTGCAAGATCTATATGATTTTTGAAATCATCCTTCAATAGCTTTGAAAATTGATTGTTGATTCAAGTAGTTGAGCGATTTTGAAACTGGGTTTGTCTCTTGTTCCTTTAAAATGATCTTATAGGTTTTGATCTTCTTTGATTGAAGGAAAGATGATTTTGGAAAGTTTTCTTTGAAAAGATTTGAGTTGTATAGTTTTGGTGAGAAAACCTAGAATTTGGGAATTTTTTTTAAAAGAGACTGAAAATCCATGAATGATATTGTTATATTTATTTTGTGTGTCAAAATAAATGGATTTTTGGAAAATTTCTTATTTATATTTACATAAATGATGAATTTCAGGGAATATGAGAATTGTTGTTCATTTTGAAAATTATTTTTCAAAATGTTGAAATACTCTTGAAATGACTAATTGTTGAGGATACTTGAGAGGAGAATTGTGATATTCCTTGGATGATGAATTGGAATAAAAGTATTTATATTCATCTTGTGTTATTAGCATATCAATTCATTTGATTACATTAAACTTTAAAAGTTGATTTGAAAACTCGCATTGAGAAAAGAATGTTGAGAAACAAGTTTCCATGAATTTGTTTTGGGATAAATCTGATTGGTAAGTCTTGACGGTGATGTAGATGAAATTGAATAGGTGTCGAGCCTTCCCGTTAATACTGTTAAAAATGACAAATTATAGGTGTCGAGCCTTCCAGTCAATGCTGGTTAAAATGACAAATTGGTAGTACTTGTATAGTATACTTGCAGACACCGACCTAGGGATTACCAGAGTCGTATTTACTGCCTTTGAAATGAATTGTTAAGTTTTGAACAATTGAAGTTACATGATATCATTGAGCATGATGGTTTTTCAAAAGATGAAAATGTGATTTATCTTCCAAAAGGGCATAGCATGGCATGTACATTTCATCTCTTGAAACTTGTATAAAATGTATATATTTTGTTAAGATTTTCCTACTGGGCTTTATGCTCACCCTACGGGATTTTTGTGCAGGAAAAGATGTAGTGATCCCACCCAACTAGGGTTGTGGAAGTATGTGTGTTGGGAGTACAATGCTCTCATTTTGCTGTGACTCTATGTGTAAGCCAAGGGCTGTGTTTGCGTGGGTTTGAATAACCGTTTTGTGTAACTAGGCTCAAGCGTTGGAAACTTGTAAACCCTTGGGGTTATTTATTTGTTTATTTACTTGTTGTTGGATTAATGTATTGTTGCATGAAGAACTATTGTATCATGTAATGTAAGTTGGGAGATTTATATTCGGTTTTCTTTGAAAGAACCATGATTGTTGTATTATCATTTGGGCTAGAAATTTGGGATGTTACAATATCAATAATATTAAATTAGGGCTTTCCTCCCTTTTTAAACCCATTAAATCAATAATAATAAATTAGGGCTTTCCTTTATTTCTTCACAAACATAATAAATCATTTACCAAATAACCTAACAACAAACAACTTAAGAACTCCAATCACAAATATCAAACCCTAGATCCTTTCATGGCTTTCAAGAAAATCCATAATGCATATTGTTTTATGCAATAAAATCTACCACGTATCTATCTATAGGCGAAGTATTGGAAAGGAACAAAGAAATCCTTACCTCAAGCTTAGATGAGAGAGAGAGAGAAAAGCTCAAAAGCGGTGTGAAACAACGATTTGCCCGAACAAAATGAAGCCGTTGACAAGCTCTACACTTCATCTTAAAGGAGCAAGGTGAAAAAGACCACTCTAGGTGAGTAGATCTAGAGATTTAAGTGAAAAAGTTTGAGTTTTAGAGAGAGGAGGAGAACTCACGGTTTGAAAGGAAAAAATGGAGGAAAAATAATGAAAGCGTGGTTTGTGCCTATTTATAGTAGTAGGAAATAGCCCTAAGGTCAAAATAAAATAATAGGACCAAAACCCCCCCTAAAGGTAGGGCCCAATCAAACCCCAAAAATCTGGAAAAAAAAAAAAAAAAAAACATTAGGGCCCTTTGGGAGTCGACTCTTTAGGTAGAAAAGACAATTTGGCATAGGCAAGGGGCCAACCCTTAGGCGGAGGGGTCAACCCTATTTTCTAGCAACTAACACACATATTCTACAATATAAGAGGGTCGACCCTATATTCGAGAAACAATTGAGAACTTCACCAGCGGTGATGATCGACCCTTAGGAAGGTTGGTGTCGATCCTAGAATAGAATTTTAAGTCTCCAAGAGACTTTTGACAAGAACAAGTCACGAACAACCAAACCCAACGAGTTTAAATCGATTTTCCATCATCCAAAACCAAGATACAACAAAACCAAAGATCCCCAAAATAAAATAAAGGATTCAAATACATTTTCCAAAAGTTTTAAAAGGGTACAAGTGCTACATCTACACTTGAGGTAGGGATTTTCTACATATTCTTATGGTTTTTAACATAGTTATTGGTGGTTGTGCAACAATGGTGGGCTTTGGGTGTATTATTGTAGCACCTGTATCCTTCAAAGCTTATGGGAAAATGTATTCAAATCCTTTATTTTTATTTTGGAAATCTTTGGTGTTGTTATGGGTTGACTTTGGAGGAGTATAATCCGATTTAAACTTGTTGGGTTTGGTTGCTCACACTTGTTCTTGTCAAAAGTTCCTTGGAGACTTAGAAATTCTATTCTAAGTTCGACACCAGCCTTTCTAAGGGTCAACCCTTACTTGTTGGTAAAGTTTTTGGAAGTGTTGTTGGAAAATAAGGTAGACACCAGCCTGGGGAGGGTCGACCCTCTTATGTCGACCCTCTTACAGTCCGAATAATAAATAAATTAATTATTACAGAAATTCTAATTACTCAACAAATAAATGTAAGAAGAAAGGTGGCCACAGCCCCCGCCTCGGGATGCGCAAATGATGCATGCTCGAGTCCGTCTTGGAATCCACTAACATGCCCAAGATGCCTCTGTTTTCCCTGCTCTGCTCCTCTGAAGACTGCCAAAGTCTCAGGACTGCTTCTCTGGAGGCTGGGAAACACCACCGGCTGAGTAGGGTTGCCACCGGCTATGTAGGATGGTCATCGGCCAACAATGGTGTCCGGTCGGCACTAAATGTTGACGGTCGGACAAAAGTTTCTGCAAAATCTGGTTTGACAGCAGCAGAGGGCAATACTTGGCATGGTAATGCATTTCAGGCAATGTATGCACCAATCACACCCCATATCATGTCTATGACTCAATGGGACATGAACCTCGGTTCTCGGACCACCAATCGCGCATTTCCATGCATGATGGCCCAAAAAACCAATTTGTGCACTTCCATGTCAAATGAAAATGCAAGACAATCAAATAAAGGGGCCCAATTCCTATCACTAGATCAAGGAACAAGGCATGCATGTTTATGTGTGCAATCCTAAGCATGTTAGCTAGTATGCAACATGGGACGCAAACAAGTGAGCATGCAAGTAAGTAAGCAACCATGTGAGGTGAGCATGCAAACAAGCAAATGATGGACTTAAACATGACTTAGGCAACTCTAATTAGGTCCAAAATCAGTGGCCAAATTCCATAGAAATGAAGGCCAAGATGCACACACACATGCATGTACACATGATCCAACACTTAGGCATATAAAGGTAACTCTTAAGCACACTTAAAGAGACCAAACAATGGACAATTAGCATGCAACACAAGCTCTGAAAACATGTTATGAGAGGTGCCAAACCAACTTAAACAAGACAAACAATAGCATGCAAATGATCCAAGACCCAAAGCTCACCAAAGGGGCATTGAACCACACTTAATGTAATCACACATGGCAAGACTTAAATGACCAAAACAGAGTTTTAGCACATAAAACCAAGCCCAAAAGACCACTTAGATGGCATCTAAATGGCTTGAATTCAAAAGCATGAACAAATGCACTTTCAAGGAGCATACAACACAAGCTCATAAGGCATTAAAGAGGCATGCAAGGCAAGCATACAAGCATGTTAAAGGGACTGAAATAACATGGAAAATGACCCCAATCCACTAAATCAAAGCAAGTAATGTATGCAACACATTCACACACTTATGGCCAACAAACCAAAAATGCAAAAGAGGCTATATAATGCATGTCATGGCGACCAAAATGGCTAGGGATAGACCTCAAACATAGCAAAATAAACATGAAAGCTTCATGAAGCTAAGCCTAAAACATGCTAAAACAAGGGCTTACAACCTAAGGCATGTTAAGACAACAACAAGGCATTACATGGTAGGTATGCAAGGCATGCATGGTGTACCAAAACCAACTTAATACAAAGTTATATTATGGCAACATAAGCATGAAATACAGCCATGGCATGATCAACAAACATTCCAACACAAGGCTCCCTCAAGAGGCCAAAATGGGTCCTTTTCAAGGACAACAAGGAGAGGGGCCCTCTCCTTCTTGGGACTTCAAAGCATCATCTTCACCACTGAAATCCCTCAAGATTTCAGTGGTGAAATTCTTCCAAAGTCCAGCTCCCCAAAAGCACAAAACAAGGGCCTTACAAGGCCTAAGAGGGGTCAAAATTCCCCAAAGCACAAAACACTCTTAACAAACTATCAAGAGGGCTTAAAAATAGAACTTTTTTGTATTAAACACTAAGCACAAAAACAGTTCTAAGATAGGCAAAAATACAAAGCAAAAGTGAGGTAAAAAGGGAAAGATTGTTACCGTTGTAGACCACCTTCACAAATGATGATTTTGTTGCTTCCTTGGGCTCAAATCCGGCCAAGAACTCCAAGAACAAGCTCTGGTCCTTGAAGAAACCAAGAAAAGGTGAAAGAGTATTTGTTTGTGTGCAATAGTAAGGCACAAACACATACAAGGGAGATATAGAGATAGGATATGTATGGAACTTTGACCCTAAAACCAGAGCTCCCTCTGAGTTTTCTAACCAAAAAAACTCTAACTCTCTAAACCTAAAGCAAGGGAGAGAAGGGGTCCTCTTAGAGAGGAGCCAATCTTGTAAAGCTTACAAGTTAAGCTCCCAAGAGGGCCATCCCTCCATACACGTGTATGGAGGGGAAGCAAATGCAACCCAGCTGTTTTAAAATATCTTCAAAAGTAGCTGAACAGTAGTCGGCTGGCCAAAAATGTCATTTTGACAAAATTGATGGCCGACCGGCAACAAAGAGTGCCGACCGGCAATATACATTGCCGATGGCATAAAACTCCGGCCGGTGGCCTCTAGCCCTGGCCGTGATGTGTGAGGATGTCTCACAAGGCATTCCACCCTTCAAGGCAAAACACAAGTGTTTGGTGCAAACCCAGACACAACACGGCCGAGTTTGGAGATCCTGAGGCACGGCGCGTAGCCGAGACCTCCGGAAACTCCAAACGAACACAAACAAGGATGATCACCGAGTGTTCCAACGGTGACGTCCAAGTCTTGAGGACGGTCAAAAATGGGGTGTCTACACATGCCTTGTCCCGCGTACTCTTGTCTTGCATCCTTTTTGGTTTGTTTTTGGCACAAACCTTGTTTTCCTTGCTTAGAGGGTGGAATAAGGGTTTTTGACAAGTTTCTCTCCCTGAAGACCACTTTTCTTCCCCACCAACCAGTTTTCTGGTTGGACAACTGGTCTTGGTGGTCTTTGGACCACCAAAAGTGGTCGGCAGCCATGCCACCACCTTGCTTTCTTTGTGCAGACCACTCCTCTCCCTTACCGACCACTTTGTCTCCTTGCAGACCACTTTCACTGGTCGGCCGACCAATGTAAGTAGCTGGCCGACCACTTCAATTGGTCGGTAGCTTTCTTGTATTTTCTGCAGAGGTTGTGGATGCCAGTTGTGCCAGCTGTTGAGCACAGATTGCATCCTCTATACACATGTATGGAGGGATTGCACCAAGCTTCTAGCTTCTCCAAGAAGCTTGAAGCTTGGAGTTCTATAAAAGGGAGGCTCTCTCTCCCTTTTCCAGGTTCAGAAACTTGAAGAGCAAAAGTTTACTCTCTCTTTCTCTCTCTCTCTCTCTATATATATATATTTGTGCCTTAAAGTGTTGCTTCTTCATACCTTTGCACACAAACACCTACTCAAATACCTTCCTCTTGTTGCTAAGGTACTTGGAAGCTTTATTTGAGTGGTCTTAAGCTGGTTTTTGCCTCAGAGCTTGCTGTTTTCCAGTTGTTCTTCAAGGGTGAGTGTTTTCCCTCTTTAAGCTTTGTTTTTCTTAAACACTTGGCCATCTTTGCATGATGTTTTGGGCCTAACTTTAAACTAAAAAAATCTTGATTTTTAAATTCTTAAAGTGTTTGTTTGAGGCCTCTTTAGTGTTGGGGGTGGTCTACCCCCTTTTGTGCTATATTTTGCCTTGTTTTGGGCCATCTCTTTAAGCCTTTGAGATCACCTTCTCTTGGCCTTTTAACCACTGAAATCCAGTGGATTTTTAGTGGTAGAAATGTGGTTTTGAGTCCTAAAATGAGAGGGGGTGGTCCCCTCTCTTCTTATCTTGTTTGTATGCATAGAGGGCCTATCAAATGAACATGTGTTTACACTCCTTTGTGGCTTTTGTTTAAGCAAGTTTTTGTGAATTTTTGGACCTGATATGACTCGATTTTTGGCTGGTTTGGTTGTCTTTTGAGTGCTTCATACACTTGTAGTGTAATTCTACATTGCTAGCCTAACATGCTCTATACTTTGGACCATCATTCTAGCCTATTTTGACTACACTCCAGCATGATTTTATCCATGTTTTGCCATGCTTAAGCTCTGTTTTCAGTGTTTTGGGTCATGCATGCCTTACTTTGTATAGCCATGGTGCAATCTTGCTCATTAGCTTTGAGTTTCAAAGTCTCTAGCATGTTTGGAATGTGATGTTTGCATGGTATAGCCTCAGTTCTCACATGATTTCAAAGCATATTTCATTGCCACACTCTCACATTTTCCACTCTTTCAATGTGTTTGAAAGTTGTGTCTTCATGCCTTGTTTGCGAGCCAATGTGTATGCATGTTTTCCTAAGGTCTTGAGCTCCATTTCGGCATGTTCTTGGCCTTTAACTTGGCATGGTTAAGCTCTGTCCAGAGCTGGTTTAGTGGTTTAAGATTAGTATTGCATGCTCCTTGTGTATTGCTCTTAACTAGCCTTATGCTCTAAGCCTTCTAGCATGCCTCATTTGTGTTGTTTGGATGATTTGGCATCATTTAACACTTCATTTTAGAGCATGTAGCATTGCCATATTCTCATGCATGTCACTCTGTAATTGCGTCTAAGAGTTGTGCCTTTATGCCTTGCTTGCGAGCCATGAGTTGAATGTGCATTCCATGCTCTTTGTGCCTAGGTTTTGTTGAGTTTTGGCCACTGTTTTGAAGTATGTCAAGTCTGTCCATGTTTGCTTTGGCCATTTGACCATTTTCTTGCATGCTTCACATGTGATACACTTCACTCGTCTTGATACCTTAGCTCCTAAACTTGCCATGCATGCATTGTTCATATGTTGGAATCTTGTGCATGCCATTAGTATTAATAGCTTGATCATGTTGCATTGCATTGTGTTTGGATAGCGTGTTAATCCAAACACTAGAAATGAGGGACGTTTCATACTTGAAGTGATGAAACGTGCCTAATTTCTTAGTCGCCGACCCTCTTGATCATGCATGATAGAGGTTAAGGCCCTTATGTGTTATTTGTGCATTCATTGACATTGAATTGTGCAATCTTGGCTTCTCGGCCATCATGCATTGCGATGCTTTCGATTGGTGGCTCAAGAGTCAAGAACCGCACTTCCTTGAGCTTAGAAATGATAGGGAGAGTGGTTGTGCAAACATACCTTGCAAATACATTGTTGTGCCCCTTCTTGTTCTCTGTTGCAGCAAACCGGAGTTGGGCAGAATTTTGCAGTCGGCAGAACCCGATAAAAGTGGCTGACGACCACTTTTCTAATCTGCAACAAGTTTGGGTGGTCGGCGGTGGTCTATAGCACCCTTTTACAGTGCTTGACCTTCTGGAGGTTCCCATGATGGAGTAGAAGCTATCTAGAGGTTTGTACAGTGATCTGAAATCAAATGCAAATAGAGGCAAGTTGGGGCATAGCGATGGATTTCCGAACGAAGCCGACCTAGCATGCATTGTTCAACTTTCCATAGTAGAGTTGAGTAGTGTAGTTTAATGCTTACTTGATAATTAGGATGTTTTTGTAACTTAATTAATTTGTTAATTAGTTAAAGTAATGTAATAATTAGTTGTAGCTAGTTATTCAATTTGTTGTGTAATAACTAGTTTAATTAGCATAATTACATTAGTTGTTAGCTTAGCTTATTATTCGGACCCTCCGTCGAAAGGGCACAACTGTTGTAATAAGTGTGCGTGTGTGATGCATGTCTTCCAACCCCATTTCTTTCTCCCTTTTACTTAACGCTTCGATGGTTAGTTTAGGGTCATTTTCAATTAGCATCCTTATGCTTCGCATGCGTGCATCATTCATCTGTTTTGCATTCACGGGGCTCGGCGCATCATACAAACTGCATTGTATTTCAATACCAATTTGAATACATGTTATCTAGTTGCATTCACATGACATCTTAGAATAGTCGAGCCTATCTTAATTGCATTTTTGCATGTGTTGCATTAGGCATTGTTGACATAGCTAGGAGCATGCATTGATTACTAACTAGGTTCTATTTTGGCTCGGAGTACACTATGAGTGTTTACACTTTAGCATCCTTGCATGGATGTAAGTGACTGCCATGATAGCATGCTTGCCATGAGGCTAACTGCTTAAGTGATTAACTGCATGAATGCCTGTGGATGAAGGTTTGATTGCCTGAATTGGAACAATTCATCGAAATGTGCGTTTTAAGCCCACTTGAGGGTGGCAAATCCGCGTCTTAGCCTACTTGCGAGTAGCAACTTCAAACCATTTTCGAAAAACAAACATAAGATGTTTTGTTCCAAATTGAGTGATTTAGTCTATACTTGTATGCTGTGCGTATCACATGGTAAGGTTAGCTAATAAACCGGAATAAGAACACATTTGTTTTCAAAAACAACATATCATGTTAGTAGAGGCTGATCTTTGATCAGGCGAGCGGGGGTGCTCATTTCAGGACCTTCCCCTCTCGTACCCAAGTTCTCGAGCCGAGGCAACTTTAGTGATGACGGACATGTGGCCTTAGGCACGAGTCAGGGTTTCCTAAATTTCCTAAAATAAAATATTTAGGTGGCGACTCTGAAATCTGGCAAAGCAGCCCATGTTTGGACTTCTTGGTTAAAATCGATTTTCCAAAATGATTTGCCGGATTTGGACTTTTTGATGATTTATCAGTCTTACATTGCACTTTGTGAGATTAGATTAAGAACTGTGACAGGAGTCTGAACTGTACTAGCTAAAACACAATTCGCGCCCTCGTGCGCGGAGCAGTGTTCAGGCGGTCTACAACTTCTGGCAACTCTGCTAGGGATTTAGAGAACTTGACTTGAACTCATGATATGTTGTTTTATCTACACTTATGTGATTCTTTGCATTGCATTTGCATTGGTGCGCCTAGGACACCATGTTTTCCGTATGCTATTCCTGAACGGTTTGTCGGAGGCTTGCTTGGAAAAGCATGCCATAAGGCTGACCGGTTATGGGTTCTGCCACAGCAGAACACAAACCTCGATTTTTCTGAGACATCCTTTTGACCATTCGACCTAGTGCATATCGGAATCCTTAGTGGCCATTCCAAGCTAGGGCGGAGTTGCTTACCGATTTTAGGTTGTTTGAAACTGCTGTATGTATAATGAAACCCTAGCTCCTGACAAGATAGGACAGGGAAACCCTACCCCTCCATAGGGGTGTTTTGGCTCTCACTTGTTTGCTATGTGCTTTTAGAGTGTGTCTCTACTGGAATGCATGTATCAATTTGTAAGTCTGGGTATCAGGCCTACGGGCATCAGTGTTTGGAGGAATCAGTTTTACCTAAGGGTATCAGATTTGAGGCAGTGATTTGGGGAGAGTGATCAGTGTTGAGAACAGTGTGTTCAGCTTACAAATGCCAACTGTGTGTTGTCTTTATTTTAAGCAGTTATGCTATCCATTTTTTTGGTTGTTTGTTTCCTTATTATGCTTTATTTATCTTTTTGCAAGGTAGTTTAGCATTATTGCTTCTGACCAAGCAGATATTCCACAAGCACTCTAGACCAGAGGTTGAAGACTTTCCCGATTTGAGGATCTAGTTGACGGACAACCTGTGTTTGTGTCATTACCCCCGGTTACAAGACGGAGGTCATCCAGGCACAGATCATCAGTACAACAGTCAGTTCAGAGGTCTTTATCTACCCCACTTGAGCACAGTAGGGATCATAGTTTTGTTTCTCCTGCAGAGAGGGAATATACACGGTTCGATCGGATCCACACTTCTGATCGAAACGGAGGAGATGATGCGTCAGCTCCAAGAGACTATGCAATCCATGTAGCGGGATACTGGCCGCTAAGTAGAGTTTGCCGCACTTCAGGCTGAGGTTGTAGCCCAACAAACAGAGTTGATTGCCAGACTTCAGCAACAACAGCAACCACAACCACAACCACAACAAGCCGAAGCATCTACTTCGCATCCACCCCACCCCCACCAAGAGTTCTAACACTCGCGGATACTGCAAACGTCCAGGAAGATACAGACACTACAATAGGGAAAGCCCTGCTACCAGTTCTATCACAGATTTTAAAGACACCGGCCTTCTAAACAAATACACCGTTTGAATCTGAGATGGACCCGACCGCTCTGAAGGTCAGTAAGCTTGAAAAGCTATTCAAGAGGGCTCAAGGTGTGAATTCCATTCCCGACATAGAGGATGGATACACTGATTCGGCAGTGACTTTGCCAAACTGGTTTAAGATGCCCCACATAGACCGTTTTGATGGTTCAGGTGACCCAATGGTACATCGAAATTTGTTCTTGGATATTTTAAGCCAATGGGCTTAGCGAGACTCAAAAACTATCCTTTGTTACGGACCACATCGGGTGTTGCCGTTATCTAGTACGTGAAATTGTAAGATTCTGTCAAGAGAAGTTGAGAGGAGATGGCTGAGGCCTTTGTAGCTCAATACTCCTATAACATGTAGATCGAGACCACAACTCGTGATCTTGAGACAACTAGACAGGAGCCGAAAGAGGGCTTCTCTGACTTTGTAACCCGTTGGAGGGCCAAAGCTTCTATGATGACCACTAGGTCGGTCGACAAAGATCAGATACGGATGATTGTGACCAATCTCCAACCCAAACTGATGCAAAAGATGATCGTCTTACCACTTCCCACCTTTGCGAATTTGCATGAGATTGGGGTACAGATTGAGGACGCCATGAAGCAGGGTCTGATTGACCTCGAGAGAGAGTAGCCCAAGGAGCATTTACCTTGATTTGAATCTGAGCCAGTAGTCTTCGCATTGCTAGAACTTCCGATGTAGGTATGGTCACCACCACCACAATAAAAATAGCAACCCCATTCACCGGTGCGTCTGGTACCAACTCACAAACAGCCAGATATCCACCCCGAGGCCAAAGAACCTTCACTCCACTATACATACCCCTGTCCAAAGCTCTGGGGGTTTTAATCATGAAAGGGCACTTGAAGCCCCTGAAGCCGCGACCATTACTAGACAAACTTCCTGCTTTCTATAACCCGGCCAAATACTGTGCCTTCCACCAATAGCATGGTCATGACACCGACCAGTGCTTCAGATTACGTCATGAGATTCAAGATCTCATTGACAATAAGGTGATTGTGCCTAAAAAAAAAAAACCAAATGTCACAACCAACCCCCTCCCACCACATAACCAAGCTCCACCACCCAAACACATCAACCTAATCCAAGCCTCGGCCATTCCATATGACCCGAGTGTATATATCACACCCTCCCACCTACCCAAGCCTGAGGTGTTCATCCCGGATATACGGACTTGTGCATGTTGAGCACCTCCCAAACCCAACTGAGCAGGTGGTGGTGACTATCAAAGATAAATTGGGATGACTTTGGAGGCGGATGGGAATGTTGATTTAGACCTTGAGGATCTGGGGCTTTCTGAAGGAGCATACAACTCGAGTGGTTATATCGTATCGTTGGATCAGGCTAAGCCGAGAGTAGAGTTGCCAGTTGGGGCAGAAATCAGTATGGTTTGGGAGAATGGACCTGGTCAGGGGTTAGATGACCTAATAGAGCTGAAAGAGGGCATTGTAGATCTGCAGTTCTTCAACGAGTAGGACTCAGGAGATGTGGACATCAATTTGTTTAACTTGGATAGAGCAGCAGAAAATACTAGATGGCTCAGCAACGAGCCGGATGTTTTTGAGGTTCCTTAGCCAGAACAGGGGCAATCAGAAGCCAGAATATCAGCAATGGCCGGAATGGCCGAGAATCAGGAGAAATCACTAGAGAGCACCGGTGTTAAGAATTTTGCTCGAGATCCGAGCAGTTTGAATACAGAAGAGACTGAATAGCAGGCTGCACTGAAGTAGTTTGAGTAGGAAAATATCGAAGATCTTTAGAGGGCTAGGAAGGCCAAAGCCCTGTGGGACGAAACATCTTTGTCTTGCCTGAAAGCGATTCTTGGGGGATCGGACGGTATGCATCGATTCTGCAAGCGGTATGTGGTGGGAAGACGATGATTTACATCTTGCCCACACCGAAGAAGATTGGGGGTAGAACCAATCGGATGACACCTGGTATGTTGAGGAGGTGGACCATATGACTAGAAGTGGGGGGTATTTTAAGCCCCCACATTTGGATCAGCCAGAAGCGTCCGAAAAGGACAAAGAGGTGGAGAGGCAGAAGGAAAAACTACTCGAGGAGGAGGCTGTACTGAAGCAGGTTAAGAAAATTCAAGCAGACATCTCCATCTGGGGACTGCTTATGGCCTCAAGAGTTTATAGACAAGCTGTCTTTTCTGCAATGGACAAAGCTAAACTTTCAATCGGTACCACACGGCGGTTAGTAGGATCGGTTTTCAGGAGGAGCTTCCGACATTGACCTTCAGCGACAAGGCTGCTTTGAGGGCTCAAATCATAACAAACCGCTCTATATCTCTGTCGAGTGTAGAGAGAAGTGGATACCGGTGGTCCTTATTGACACAGGATCTGCTATCAATGTCTGCCCGTCGAGGACGGCATATGCTATCGAGTTGAAGCTCGCAGATTTTGTGCCTACTGCCTAGGTGATACGGGCGTATGATAATACTAGCCGAGAGGTGATAGGGACTGTATAGATTCGGACTCAGGTTGGTCCGGGGCAATGGGACATTCGGTTTCATGTCTTGGACATTTCTGCAACCTTCAATCTACTCCTGGGGCGACCGTGGCTACACCAGGTGAAGGCCGTCTCTTCCACCTTGCATCAAATGTTGAAGTACCCACAATAGGAAATGGGTGGCAATCGTTTTTGGAAATTCTTCAATACATCCACCGCCAGAGGTTTCTACACCAGTTCTGGATATTAAGCATGGCGCAGAGGATGTGTTTTTGTCAGGATTCACCCTAGCGAGGCACAGGTTATCTGAGAATATACTAGCTGTTGATGAGGGGCTATACGTCAGTACACAATTTGTCTACCTTATGAACAAGCTACAGCACATCCCCGGGATGGGATTAGGGTGAAGTGGCCAAAAAGGCGTTGCAGCATCGGCTGAAGTGCCGCATAACCCATATACCTTTGGTTTAGGTTATCTTCCTACCAATGAGGACTGCGTGAGGAAAGGAAAAGAGATGGCCAAAAGAGCTAGAGCCAAGCAGGCCGGGAAGCATTATGAGTTGATACACCGACCTATCCACGGTATCCTGAAAGGACGCTTTGTCTAGGAGGGGGAAGACTTCCCATTCTACAACTTCCCAGAGCCATGGCTAAATGCAGAGAGGCGGCGCTTGCCAGGATTTGAGATTTTCTTTGACTTGCAATTGTCCGGGGATGATGTTGCTAAAAGCGAGACAGACCCACCGGTGGTGGCGATAAGGAGGAGGGTTACGAGCACAGAGATCGAGATGGGGGTAGCACTGGCTTGTCTCATCGTAGATCCTCAGATCATACCAGAGTGCTTAGGGGATAACTTCGCAGTTTCAATGATTGGGAATGAAGCGGCTGTGGGTCCATTTTCAAACATTCTAGATGGATCCACCGCATCCTTCCTCGTCTGCAATCTGAGGAGGGCTTTTATCTAGCGACCTTTGGGTGGGGTAGTGAGCGAATCTGATTCCAGAGTCTGTGGAGTTGGAATCAGGTTCCAGTTCGCCTGAGTCTGAGTCCGGTATTCTTGGGGGTGACAACCCGGATGCCACTGTCCTGTCCAGGTCATCTTTTTCTTTTTCCTTTAAGTCTGTTGTAACAAATGAATCAGACGAACTGGATGTTATTAATGAGAATGGTACAACTGTGGCTTCCGAGTTCTTTTCTGTGCCTTCAATTTATTGCATTTATCAGGATTTTCAAAATTTTGATGAAAATGACGAGGAAGAAATTCCTTCGGTTTTGCAATATTTTCTTGATGAAGAACGGGAGAGGTTTGTAAAGCCGTTGGTTGATGAAATCACCACAATTAATGTTGGTACTGAGAAGGACCTGCGGCTAGTCCAAATTGGGTCCACGTTGTCTTCGGAGGATGGCGCTTAGTTGCTTTATTAAAAGATTTCAAAGAGCGTTTTCCGTGGTCCTACAAAGACATGCAGAATCAATCCACGAGATTATGCGACCGAATATCTCTTGACTTAGAGGCCGACTTGTTAGCGAAGCTTGAATGATCACTTTGGACTTTGCAGCGGCATGAAGAACGAAAACTTCGGCGGGTTCTTGCGGCTCGTGAATAGTGCATTTATTTGAAGCCCGAAATTGACTTTTAGAGCCATCCAGGTTGGCAATCCAATTTGTGAGATTTTGGGCAAGAAATGCTTCCATTTGGTGTAAAAACTGAGCTGGAATGGAGAAAACTACGAAGCTGGGACTTTTGTAGAAGATAAGGTGTTGAGTGGAAGACAGGTGGTAGCATTCTGGACGATCTTGCCACTTTTGGCCGATCTGCCAAAAAGAGTGCCAACCGACCATCTTTTTTGGCCGATCGGCTAGTAATGATGGCCGATGGTCGTTTCTTGTGGCCGATGGCCTCTTACCTTCGCCGATGGCCTTTCCTCTTATTCTCTGAGCTGTCTATGAGTTGGATATGTTGAGGAGGGGTGAGCTAAAACCCAGAAAGGAATACAAATAAATCATAACGATAGGCCGCAGTATTCTAACCCCTGGGCATGGGTGTAGGCCACATATTCTAACCCC
Source organism: Camellia lanceoleosa (assembly GCA_025200525.1). Classification (NCBI taxonomy): domain Eukaryota; kingdom Viridiplantae; phylum Streptophyta; class Magnoliopsida; order Ericales; family Theaceae; genus Camellia; species Camellia lanceoleosa. The sequence goes on along the minus strand of CM045759.1, from coordinate 167,366,462 downwards.
CAGGCATGGGTGTAGGCCGCAGCATTCTAACCCCCGGGCATGCGTGTAGGTCGCAGCATTCTAACCCCCGGGCATGGGTGTAGGCCACGGTATTATAACCCCCGTGCATGGGTGCCGTATTTTGTCAAGTGCAAAGATTGCTTCCAAGTATGGACTTTCATGCCGAGCTAGAAATATTTCTATAGGCCGAACATGGAAATGATTACCTTAACCGAATAAGATAGATTAAATAAGGTAGATATATCAGTCAAAAATTGGACCACGGTATTATTACCCCCGGGTGATGGTGTAGACCTGCGGTATTATAACCCCGGTCAAGGGTGTAGGCCTTTGCTAACGGCGCTTTGTGCTGATTGAGAAGGTTGCGCTGTACTCGGAGACTTTTGTTGATTTTAAATGGAAACTAAGTGCCAATATGGCAAGGACTTTGAATAATGTATCTTGTACCGAATAAGGTGGACGTGTTAATCACCAATAATATTGCTCCGCTTGTATGGAATTGCCAAGTAGATATTGGGCCAACTATTTAATTGTTGAGTTGCTTGGTTTGTATTTAGTCCAAGGTAGACTTGCCCCATTGCTTTCGAATGCCAGGTGTTAGTCGAAAGGAATGTAGATTCTGATTGCCCTATGTTGCAGAGAAGATTCGGCTTTGGTAAAATGACGACGCGCAATAATATGCAAACTGCTGACTGCCAAGTGTGTGATGTATTGTCCTAAAATGGGCGCTTGCTTGAAGCTGTGTGAAAAGGAGCGGAAGTTTGTAACTCAAGTAAACGTCGTTGTAATGTTTGTACCAAGTTGGCCGAGTATACATGCATATCAAAGGTGCCGAGATGATGATCGGTGATGTGCTAATTGGAAAGCGGAAAAGTGGTGATGTCCTAGTGGGCAAATGTTTTGCCAAATAATGTTGTTAGGCGAATAAAGTTTCTGAATACTGTGGCTAATGTTGTTGCATAAAGTTTGACAATGCATAAGGTTGACAAATAATGTTGCTTATCCGAATAGAGTTGATGCACGGCCGAATAATGATCATGCATAATGTTGCATTAATAATGGTGGAATAATCTTGCCGGGTAAAGTTGATGCACTCTGGAGTAACTAGTGTTAAAACATCGGTGTATTGTTTGGTCGGCGGTGTGTCGCATTCCTTCGGAGTTAGGTTAAGCTAAGAACTTGGTTGGCGATGGTTGCCAATTTAGTGAAGTTGAGCTTCTTGTCCAAGGTATATTTGCCCCATTGTTTTTTAATAAGATTTGTTATTTGGAAGGAATAAAATTGACTTGGGCCAAGAAGCCGAGACATTATCAAGCCGTGCCCCTGTTCGGTACCGTGGCGAAATCATTATGAAGCCGAGACAAAGTAGAGTGCTTGGTGATATCAGAATCAAATTTGTATTTTTATTTATTTATTTATTTATTTAATATATATATTCATATTTATTTTGAGCAGAATTTACAAATTACGTATGCGGATGGACCCGAATCGTCGAGATAATGAAAGGACTATTGGATCGCTGTGATCAGACTCCTGATGGCGTAATTATAGCCAAAATGGATCTAACGGCTCAAATTAACAGGGTGCAATGCAACCGCGAAGCACATGATCATTTCTTTATATCTTGCTGGATCGTCTTCCCCAGAGAAAGAAATCATTTTCTGGGCAAACTTTGAGCGGCCCGTACGGCTTCGTTTGAGCTTCGATTTTGATGCGGTTTGTTGCGTTGGACTCGTCTCAATGACTACTTCACGTTCGTCTGGGCAAAACTTGAGTTTGATAGCTTTGAAAATTTTAGTTGTCAGAAAATGTAAGCCGTATCGGAATTTTCAGTGAACTTTGGTTACTTCTTGGCTGCTTGGGTTGGTGGGTTTTGACTCTTTGATTTGACGCGAATCCTTTTGTATATTCAGATGTTGATTTCGGCAAGCCGAGATGCTAGTTCTATGCCGAGATAATAAGCATGGGATTTTTGTCGAAAAGGTAGGTAAGTTAATAACGATTAATAATTGTAGTTTTGTGCGAGGATGTCCAATGCTATGGAGCATGTTACACGTGTGGCCAAGTAGTCTTGTTGAGTAATCAATGAGCCGAATAATGTTAGCCGATTTTCCAAGATGTTTGTGCCGAAGAAGTTGTGAATTTGCAGTTGTTGATGTTGAATATATAAGCCGAATAAATCACCAAAGTAGCTTTGGAGCTTTGCCGAGCAATTGCCTATGAGTTCTCAGTATTGCCGAGTAACATGTCAGTACCGAGTGCCAAAATAATGTGTAGAATAATAAATGTTATGAGTGTAATTTTTTCCGAATAAGTTATGAGCCGAGTTGATCATATGCAAGCAACATTCATAATCTTAGATAAATTCTATTGCGAATAAGTTGACATATAACGTTGTGAGCCGAATAACGTAGATAATGGGGCGGTATTGTCCGATGCGGTGGCGTATGGGCGGTTGAGTAGTCTTGTGGCGAAAGGTAATGGTAGATTAAGTCGAACTTGCGAATTAATTGTGGATATAAGTTGGTTTGTTGGTTTCCGTATATCCATAGTTGTGATAGCCGAATGTAAAAGAAATTCAAGTTGAGGTGAGTGATCGATGAAGATGGATGATCATGTCCCAGCTCGAGGAGCCTGCTATTAACATTGCACGTTGATCGGACATGATCTGACCGGGGAACTATCATTTAACATCCCCGATCTGCCAGTTGATTGATCCCAAGCTAAAACTTGAAATTCACAAAATTGGACCTCAAAAATGGATTCTACACAGCAAAAAACTAGAGGGTAAGCGTCCTCGAAATTACTGGACCATCCGATTAACTAGAATGCGATAAGATGCAATGGAGCACATTGTGCCGAGAAGCGCATGATAAATTCTTATTTCATCACCTTCCTGCTGCATGTCGTGGAAGGCAGAGTTCCAGTTTTGAGCTCGTGACTTTGAGGCCTTGTATCTCCTTCGTTTTAAGTCCGATTTTGACGCCATTTTTTGCGTTGGACTCGTCTCAAAGAGTACTTCACATTGGTATGGTCGAAATTGGGTTTTGAGAACACTAAAAATTGCAGTTTGTCGAAATTATGGGCTGTTGCACAATTATCGGCAAGTGTCGGTCAATTTTTTGCTCCTCTGGTTAGTGGCTTCAGGCTCCTTAATTCGACGCGAATCCTCTAGTATTGTTAGATGTGGATTTCGGCAAGCCGAGATGCTAGTTTCATGCCGAGATTTTGGAGCTGAATGATTTGCTGAATTTATGGAGTTTGACAAGCAATGTTGCCGAATAATCAATGTTGCGGAGTAATGCTTCCGAATTCTTGTCGAGTAAGTTGTCGGTAAAATTTGGTTCATTTGGATGTTTTGGAACATTTAGTCGATATTCTTAAACTTGATTATAGCAACAAATATTATTTGGGTTTTCCGAAAACTTGAGCAGTAATTCCTCTTAGCTTTGCCGAATAATATTTCTTTATACCTGCAAAAATTTATACAAGTAGAAAGGGAGAGAGCATAGGAATGTACGGCGGCGGCTTAATAAAATTCCTAGCAACACAAATTCCTAGCAATACTTTGGTCTCTTTATTTTTGCAACGTGGTTGATTGGCTATTTGATGTTGCCAAATAATTTAATTGGAGTGCTAGCGCCAAACTTCGAAGGCAGAGATGAACTGGCAAGTTGATGGGCCCATAGTGGCACCGAGTAAATAATACCATCATTTTTAGAAAACTCGATGTCGAGGTTATGAAAATTTGGGTTTGGTTTGAAGTATGAGTCGGCCTTTATAATTTCGTCAACGCCGAACTTGTTGCATTCAACGAAGTGGAGGGGCACAATCTTGATGGGTAATTTCTTGGTGCTTTACTTCGCCAAAAACCTTGCTAATAGATGAAATAAAGACCCATTGTAATCATGAAGGTTAAATCATGGCTAGGCGGGTTGAAGAGATCTTTGAGTTGTGTCGCAGCGATGGGCAACGAGGAGTGTAGTGGGCAAGAAAGGTGGAAGAGTTGCCGAACATGGTTTGCTAAACAACCTTTGTTGGAATACTTGTGATTCTAGTGTCAACCCGGCTGTCGGCAAGACTTCTTTATGCATGCAACTTGTTCAGTTTTGTCGAGATTTTGGTCAGCATCAAAATGAGTCATTCATGACAAATGAATTCTTATGTATATATATATAGAGAGAGAGAGAGAGATTGCCTCACACTAGCACAAATTATGAAGTAAAAAACTTAAAAATTGTTTTATAATAACTCATGGCCCCGTTTATGTTAGTTTTGTCTAGAGAAAGAAAAAGTGAAAAGTGAAGACCAATTTTGTTTTTAACATAGGTACACAGCTAAGTTAACAATCAACTGCAAGGTAAGTGTTGAGAATCAAAGAATAAATAGATAAATGGCGGACTACATATGAATTTGGCTGAGCAGTCCCATTTGTAATGCCGAAAAGATGTTGTCACAAAGAAAAGTATGAAATCCATTTTTAGAGACTGAAAATGTAAAAGCAAATCCACATAATATGTGCCGACTACTCTTCTCAGAATGTCGAGATAGATATTAAACAAATGTTTGGACCAAATCTATGAGCATCAATATATAGTGGACCAAATCCATAAGCATATATTCAGAAATGAGATTTAGAATAACAAGAGAGTTGACAAACAACCCAATAAAGAGTTACTGTTGATGAGTTGGTTGATAGACAAGCCAAATAAAGTGCCGAATTTAAATGAGCCTTTTAGCTTTAATAGTTTACTCCGATCTCATTTCGATCCCACTTAGAAGATAGTGGTGCGAATATCTTGATTAATAAACTTTTAGAGAGAAAGTAAAGACCCAACTGTGAATTCCATAACAATTGCTAATATAGACATATGTATATCTCAAGAATTAATTATAAAATAAACTCCTTTGAGGCAAAAACTAAATAAACAATCCTGGGGTGGATTTGGCTGAGCAACCTTTTTGATAATGCTGAAAAGAAGCTCTTACAATAACATAATCTGAAACCCATTTTTAGAGAGAGAAAATGAAGATGCCAAAGTAAATCCAAGAGCACTATTTTATTATAACACTTTTCATCAAGATTTACCATGAAAAAAGAAAAGAGATTCCATGGAGTTTGTCAGTACACATAGTGTTGTAGAGTGTTTACTTATAATAACATGTTTGTTGTGTTCTTCGTTGATCTCATTCAGTCGTTCCCACAGACGGTGCCAATTGTGAGACCATAAAATATCCTCTCACATGGATGGTGTGGAGATCCAACGAAGAGAAGAGCTTCACCCCTGTAGATCTGCAATGAGGAACACAGTCAGTACCACCCAAGCAGGGTTGCCGGCCGGGAGTACTCCGACGATGAAGTTAGTCCTTGAATCAGTAAATAATATATATATATCTATTCGAAGGGGTGTGTGTTTTGTGTAGGGAGAACAGACATACCTCTCACTTGGGATGCCCCCCCTCCCTTTTATATAGATGGGGGGGGTGATATTTGTTTGGGCTGGACCCATTGTGGGCTTTGTTTGGGTTAGGCCCAATAAGCTAGTACCTATATTTTTCTGGCTCCCACAATCTTAGAAAGGTACTTTCTGGTCAAACCATTAACATTGAATCCTTTGAAAAAAAATTCTATTCTTGTAAAAACATGGTTTGATAATCAGAAATGGTTCTCTCTCTTAAAACTTGACTGTGATGTTTATCTAACCCCTTTAAAGAATTCTTTACTAATCTTTCATATAATGAGGAATCGTCTTCTAATATTTTAGACTGTTTCGTGAAGGGTGTCTCTTTCACTTTAAAACCCTCTATTGTTAACTCTGTTCTGAAAACCTCTAATGATGGCCATAGAGTTTCCCTTTCTATTAGCATAAACCCACAAAATTACACACATCTCACTGGATTGAAATTTCTCACAAACAATCCAACCCTAGACCACCACATTTCTGTCTTTGGAAAAGATCTTTCATTGGAACTGAGGATCTTGCATCATATCATCATACATAAGACCATTCCTCGGTCTAGTCGTTTTGATGCTATTACCTTTGGTCATACTTTTCTTATCTAGGCCTTATCCGATAGTTCCTTTACACTGATTTTGGGTACTGGTGTGTCACTGTATTATCAATGCACACAAACAAAGCAACCAAGCCCTTTCCTACGGGATGTTTTTCACCAAAATTTTCAAACATTTTAAAATCGATCTCAAAGGAGAAGAAAAAGTTCCCTGAGACTCAGCTAGTTATGGCTTTGAAACACTAAGCCACATGGGGTGTTCTTTAATTAGTAATGTGTGGACCAAGACGAAAAAAAAATAAAAAAATACTCGTCTCTTTCCCTACTCCTTCTACTCCTGGCTCTACCCTTCCTTGTCCTTCCTCACCACCATTCTCTACTCCTGGTCCTTCCTCTTTTACTCCTACACCATCTTCTGACCTCTCTTCTCTCTCACTCAAAATTGATCATCTTGATTCTCTTGTTCATGGTCCTTTATTAGTTGGGATTGCTTCATCCTCCCCTGCCCTGGAACATAAAGTGGATCATTTGGCCTCTTTAGCCCAGCAGAACAAATGAAAATGCAGCACGATATTAATAGAACGAAGATCCAACAAGCCCATGCCATTGAAGTTGCAAAAACAAGCATAGAAAGCATTGTGATCGCTGTATATTGGCTCAAACACTCCAATGAAGAATTTCGCCAAATATTTCAGCACCGTTGGGATGACGACCATGGTGAATAAATTCGCAATTTTATGCTTTGGTTCGCCGAAGGGTGGCATGAAGCAACACCCCATTGGCCTCGCACTCCTCCACCTTTTCGCTAGACTCTGCTCTTCTTTTTCATGATGCCAAAGGAGGAGAAGTTTTTAGATGTTTTTTAGATGTTGTTTCTACTGTAATTAAACCGATTTGCTTTATGATTAGAAACGATTTGTTGATATTCCTAATTGTTAAGTGTTTGTTGACCAAGGGGAGAAATATTTAGTTGTGTGATGTATATGGTTAATTATCTTATGCATAAACAGTTATTTTTGCTTGAATGAAAGATAACCACATATTAACAGTTTTTGATGTGAATGAATTTGTGATATAGTTGTTTTTGGAAAGATAATTGTCATGCTCTTCAAGATTTATTTTACCAAACAATTTCTATGAATATGAACTTAGATAATTATTGTTGAACTTATACATTTATGTTATTGAGAAATGTTTTTGATTCAAAAGGGGAGAAGAACCTGCTTTGTTGGTACAAGAGCTTCTGATTTCATTCAATGAAATAAAAGCAATAACAGTTCATATTTGCTAATGATCCAATGCACATTGATAATGGGAGTATTGCTATACTGAAGCTTGTTCTATTTGTGCAACATTCTTATGCTTTTATATTGAATTTTGACTTGAAAATGATTTGGTCATGAAGCCCTATTTATAGGGAGAGTTCTCGTTCTCGATTTCTAAATCCTATATTTCGCAGAAACACTCCTTAAATGCCTTCGTTTTGAAACTCATATTTTGAAAAAATTTCATATATTTGTCATCATCAAAAAGGGGGAGATTGTTAGCCCCAAGGTTATTCAAATTTAAATTCTTATTGATTTTGATTATTGACAAATATTTTGAAATCATTTTATTATTCAAAGTTTTCAAAATAATATTACATTGTTGTGTTTCAATGTTTCTAAAAGATATATGCTTCTAATGTGTTATTTTCTAATGATTTTTAGCCCCTGAATACATGGTTTTAGCACTTATATACAAAAGAATATTATTGCTTAAAATGGGTCCAAGGGTCGACACCAAGCCACCAAGGGTCGACACCATATTTCAGTACACTATGCCTAAGTGTTGCAACAGCAGAGGTAGACTTTAGGAATAACAAGGGTTGACACTAAATTTTAGTATACAATCTAGCAGCAAGGGTCGACACCAAGAATGACAAGGGTTGACACTAAATTTCAGTATACAATTCAACAGCAAGGGTCAACACCAAGAATGACAAGGGTTGACACAAAGTTCAGACTTCTAGGAAACAAATGGTCAACACTCAGTTACGGAAAGGTCAGCACCAAGAATGACAAGGGTTGACACAAAGTTCAGACTTCCAGGAAACAAATGGTCAACACCCAGTTACAAAAGGGTCGACACCAGGAACACCTGGAAATCAACACGAAGAAGAAAAGAGAGCAAAAGGTCGACACCCAATTTGCAGGGGTCGACACCCTTAAATCTGGGTTTCAAAAAACCTAGCTACCCATTTAGATCTACTCTGAAACAACTCAAATCTTAGCCACTTTTTTTTTTTTTTTATCTATGTGTAGAATAGCCATCATTTCTGATGTATGAGCAGGCTTTTATGACACAATATCTTCTATTATCAGCTACAAAGATTTGACTTATGAGCTTGTGCATTTAATAAGGCTCCACTTCCAAAGACTTGATGACAGCCTGTGCACACCCATGCTTTGCTCCATGTAGCTAGAAGATATCACCCATGATCTACTCCAACAGCTAGAAGACTCACCCATCCTTCTCTCTAATGGCTAGAAGGAATTAAAGATATAAATGAAGAAGCTCCCCAGATCTAAAAGTACATTACTCTCACACAGAAACTCTATGCATCAATAACTTTCATTTATCATATTCTATTGTACTTCCATTTCCATATCAGAGTGAATCTTAAAACCTCTCAGTGTTTGCACTTTTATATCTATCTTTTGAGAGAAAAAAAAAATTGAAAAAGAGGACAGTTGTACCTCTTGTTCTTATTCCTTATTTTCTAAGTGAAACACTTGTAAAGTGAGGCATTTTAGTTGAGAGGTCCCCAACAAATAAAGTAATTTCTGTGTAAAAATCCACAAGCTAGGTAAAGCTTGGTGGTGCATTGATTCGATTCATAGTGAAGGAATTCTCGAGGATGTACCTTGAGGAGTGGCCGTAGGCCGGTGAACCGAAGAACTATAAATCTTTGTGTTTGAGCTCTTTGCCCCTTCTCCCTTATTTTCGGTATTGTTCATTGCATGCCAAATTTATTTACTTGATTAATTGCAATCAATTTTCTGCTCATATTTTTTAATAACCCAATTGACCCCCCTCTTGGGTTGCCTACCTAGGTAACATGATATTTTTTGACATGGTGTGAGAAGTTTCAAATTAAGATTTGTTTTTGAAAAATGACATTTAAGTGTCTGTGTGAAAAAAATTTGTGTTAAGTGACTTAGCAGAAATGGATGGATGGTTGGAATTATTGTAAATTTTAAAAGTGGAGGATTTGATATGAATAAAAATTAAAAACTCAAAGTTTGATTTGTTACAAGGTTCAGATTTTGATTTGACTTTCTTTTTCTCTTTTCTCCCTTTTTTTTTAAAAAAAAAATAAAAATTAAAGTTCGGACTACAAATTAAGCATGAGTGAACTTCGACACTTTCAACACAATTCGAGCTATATTTAGATAAACTCTCAACCTGATCAAACTCGTCTAAATTGCACACTTTTTTTTTCTTTTTTTTTTTTTTGGTCAAGAGAAATTTCCATTGAGGTAAGCCAAACGGCATATACGAAAGAGTCTGTCCAACAGATAGAATTTACACCAAACAAAGTAAAAACCACAAGGGAGTCAAACAATGACAAAAAAATCTAGATGGACAGCTCATGCTCGTGCTCGTGCTACAAAAAAGAAGCCGATCATAAAAGTTTGGCAATAGAGCATGTCTGAGATAAAACATAGGTTACAATTACATAATGGATAAGCTACAACCATAATATTGTAGCTGGTTTTACGTTGCTCCTTGGATACGATAGCCCTACAATTCGGACTCCCGTGGTTCTAAATCTGGTTTTACAAGTGCAATGTGAAATAAAAAAAATATAAAAAAAAATAAAAACATAAATGAGAGTCCAAATCCAGCAAATCTTTGAAAAGTATATTTACAATCAGAAATGTCAAAAAATGGACCACATTGCCAAATTTTAGAGTCGCCTCCCAAATATTTGTAGGAAATTTAGGAAACCCGTGACTCATGCCAAAGGCCACTTGTCCATCATAATCAAAGTGGCTTAGCTCGGGAACTTAGATATGAGAGGGCAAGGTCGTAGATTGAACACTCCACTCACCCGATCAAAGATCAACCTCTACTAATTATGATGTGAATCTTATGTACATTATATGCTCATGATCTGATTATTATGCTAATCTTTACTATGTGAGGCACACAAGTATAGACTATTTCACCCACATTGGAACGCTTTGATTTCGTGTTTATTTTGAAAATGTTTTGAATATGTGCTACTTGAAAAAGCGAGCTCATGTATACATTAATCAAATCATCCCAATTTAAGCGAAAAAGCCTTCATCCACAAGCATTCAAGAGGTATATCAAATAAGCATTTAGCCTCACGATAATATGCTTGATATGGCAACACCAACACGCATGCAATATGCTAAACTAAGAAATGCTCACCTAGTACTCAACTGAGGCAAGCCAAAATAGAATAAAATAGTGAGGAAAATGGATGCTCTAATATGCAAGTGACTAGTGCAACACATACAAGATATAACAATTTGATTCGGCTTCTTAACATGACATATGGATCAATTTCAAGGCATATGATAGCACATGTATTCAAGCAAGACATAATCGGAGTTTGTCAACTATGATGAGCCAAATCCCTAATGTATGCAAAAATGTGTGCTAGTCATTGTAATGATACGAAACCAAAAAAATATGATACTACACACAACCATAGTAAGCAAGTAAATAAAAGGGAGGAAGAATGGGGGTTGGAAGACAAACACAATATTACAAGTGTTACAAATTGGCCCTCACATAAGCGGGTCCGAATGAATGTCCAAATTAAGCTAATTATTACAAACACTAATAAACTAATTATTGCAAGTCCGAATAAAAGGAAAACAACTAATTAGTTACATCATGTGAATTAATCTAAAGACTACAAGCTAATGGAAACGGGAGGCGAAGGACCATATGCTCAACCGAGAACATCCTCCCAAAAACCTCTTTGTTTGCTGTTAGTTTCTGCTCTACTTGCAGTAAGAAAATTATTCTATTTTTGCCTCAGCTTCTGCTCTATTTTGCCATGAAAATGTCACTACCTGTACAAAGATAGGTGGCCGGCCGACCATGGAAAAGTGGTTGGTCGTAAAAAGTTTTGGGCGGCCGGCCACTGCTTTTGAGAACTGCCCTACTGCCATAGAGTCAAAACAGAGCAAAAACAGAGTATTTCCAGGGGATGTTTATCCTCTCTTCCCTTCCCTATCATGAAGACGATCAAGGGACGAGTAGATTCGATTCACAAATTATCAACTGTCACAAATTTGTTGCGTGATGATCTATGAACTAATTGGACAAAAGCTCGATAAAATGAAATAAAAGGCCAACAACACGTCCTCTCTATCATGGACTTACCTCAAGGAAGGGGGTAGACATCTCTTCGTGAATCATTGAACGTCACTAAAAGGTATGCAATGCTTCACGACGCAATAGGTTTAATATAACATCCAATTGAACCCGACCCAATTTTATTACTTTTTTTTTTTACCTCTTTTACCCCAATTTTATTAGCCTCTTTTACATTACCTTTCCATTTCTTATCTTTTCTTCCTTTATATCCAAAAATGATAATTACGTCCACTAAGTCCAAAAGAAATAAAGAATAGTAAGCATGACTGAACCTGAGAAATAGGCTTGTCAAGCCCTTTTCTTCAAGGGAAATTACAAAGAATGAATCAAACCCATTTATGAGCGATAAGGGATTCTAAGTCTAACCCGAAAAATGTGATAATGACTCTAAAGCCAAACCCGATAACAAGCTATAATGAAACCTTCATTTATGATTTCCAAGGGTCTAACTAGAAAGTGAGTCCCTTAGGAGTAATACACTGGAGATAAAGAGAAGTGTCAAACAAGAGGTTGTGCTTCATAAAAGATTAAACCATTAAGCATGAAAAGTCTCTTTCTTATGCCTTGAACAACATTCTTTTGGTAAATACAACTCTTTATCAAAATGAACAAAGAAAGGAGGGAGATTGTAGAAATGATATGAAAAGGTGATTACAATGGTATGAACATGTATGAAAGCTATAAAAAGATGAAAGAAAAGACTATCAACTCAAATGGATTTGAAGCCAAAGTCTATGCACCAATCTATGAGGACTTACAACAACACAACAACAATATTCAAAGCATATTTTAACAAACAAATCAACATTGAAACAAAGACAAAAAAGGATGGAAACTAAATTTTCAAGGTGGAAAAATTGAGCAAAAAGTGTGTTAAAGCCAAGGAGCTTTATTCCACCAACAAGCCTAAGGAATTTTTGTGACTGAAAATCACATTTTTATGCTAAACAAAAACTCTGAAAAATAGCCTGAAAAAGCAAAGAAAAGTGATAGAAACAAATGGTATAAAAGCTCAAAGATTACCCTTTAAAGAGTGGATGCTCTTCTAGTTCACAAACCATAATTTGAACACTCTCAAGAGCCGAAATTTATGTTTAAGAATCTCAGCAAGAGGCCTCAAGTTTTGGCTTAGGAAGTGTATATATAGTGTACGTATATTGCAAGAGAGAGAGGTAGTGTGTTGGAAAAGTTTTGGGCACTTGGAGAATTTTTCTAACCTAAAACCATGGGGGGTGGTCAAGTGTTTATAGAAAAACATGTTCTTATATCGGAGATATCTGTATAGAGATAGCTAGTGCAAGGCATGCACATGGGGGGACAGTTGGCTGTAAAATATCTGCCTGTAGGGAAACATGACTGGCCAGCCATGGAGAGGGACGGCCGACCAAGAAAAATTGGTCTACCGGCCACTTGTTGGCCAGCAGGCCTCTGAGTGGTCAGGCTAGAAAAGAATTAGGTTTTGGTCCCATGGGGGTGCTAGGTTTTAGGTTTTGAAACTCAACACTGAAGCCTTTTGTTGAAGAAATTGAATGATTGTACAGCATAACATTTCATCGTTGAGTGTTCAAAGTGAGGCGCCCAAGTCTTAAGGGCAGTCAAAATGTGGTGTCTACAGTTGCCTATCTTTGACAAAGCTCGAAGTCATAAAATGACGTAAGTGAATGTCAAAGCCTGAAGACGACCCATTTGACAAGGTCATATGACTTGGGCAAGCAATCAAAATATAAATGCAATTGGTTGAGGTCGAAAGTTGCCTACGTATCCCTTTGCAAGGAATCAAGCCAGCGTAGTTCATGGGTAAGGTGCAAATGATATGCATTAAGAAATACACTTGAAAGCTGGACTTACACGCTTCGCAAAGCTGGTTATTTTTGAAAATCCATGATCATGGAAGACAATGCAATGAATAATAACAAGATGACAGGGTATGAATGAAAAGCTTCAAGCTTAAATCATAACTAATCTAATCGTGCCTCACACGGGAATGAGTAAGCAAATAACAATTCCCAACACATTTCAAATGAAAGAAGTAAAGACAGTGCAACCAACAGGTGTATCTCACCATATGAGGAAAGGTTGTAACCAGGCTAACACATCCTAATGGGTTTCACACGAGAGGACGGAGGGATGGTGTAACCAACAGACATATCTCTCTGCATTTCATACAGAGAGAGGAAAGGTTTTAATTGAGTAAAACAACATCCTAACGCGTTTCAAGCAAAAGGAAAGTGGGGTGGTGTAACCAAGAGGCATATCTCAACATATTTCATACGAAGAGAGGGAAGGTTTTAACTGAGAAACAAGGGTGGTGTAACCTACAAGCGTATCTCTCTGTATTTCATACGGAGAAAGGAATAGTTTTAACTAAGAAACAAGGGTGGTGTAACCAACAGACGTATCTCTCTGTATTTCATACAGAGAGAGGGAAGGCTTTAACTAAGAAACCAGGGTGGTGTAACCAATAGGTGTATCTCTTTGTATTTCGTATAGAGAGAGGGGTTCTAACCGAGGAAAGATGCGAGGCCAAACTGCTTTTCATGCAGAGAGGAGGTGAGACAAAAGGTACAACCCAAACTATGCTTCGCGCAGAAAAGGAAAGAGAGTATAAGCCAAATCACATTCGTGTGACGAGGGTGAACATAATAAAGAAGAGCATGATGCAAATGGATACAACATAATTACTGTAGCTGATGCAAAATATGATGCGATACATGCTCCATGCGGCGTATCATATAACAAAAACGAAAAGACAAACAGAAAATGGTGATTTTTGAAAACACCTCATAAAGATCTCTGACTACCGTTCGAAGGTTCTCAAATGCTCAAAAAGGATACAACTTGCCCAAACTCGAGATCAGGGCACTCTCCCACTTCAGAGAAATGACGGGAGTTGAACCGGTGCATCCAGAATGCAATTTCATAGTCTTCAGAAACTAGAACAACTTCAAAATCTTCAATTTTCCTTCTTAAGACGAATACAGGACCACCCATGCACAAAATGAGCAAGACCATAGCAAAATCAACCCTGTTACTTAAAGGATCGGCCGCCAAAAGGTGCACGGTACACACCCACCCGAAAAGGGGGTAGTTTTGGGTTTTACACCGAGCTTATTAAAACACATCAAGGGCTCATTCTAACACAATCGACACCACTTGAAATCCTCCTCCGCTCTCTCTAGGTGCTCTCTCTAGATTTTCACTTTATTTGCTTTACCCATCGTCCCAGACAAACTTTTTTCATAAAACCCTCTTGGCCCTCTACACTTTGAACCGATTGGATTTTGATTTGGTCGAGTTTTTGTGCTTTTTGTTGTTTTGGGCTCATTCCTCATGGGTTTTTCTTGGCTTCCGCATTTCTCCGAGCTTTGACTTTTTCTCTCTTTTTCTCTCCTAGGGTTTGACTTTTGGGGTTTGTCACCTATTTTCCTTATTTCTCTCATTTTCTCTCACCACCCACTATATTTCTCAGGGCGGATGACATTCCATATGATAGGGCTCATCCCGAGGTACCAATGCTAGATGAGGCTAACAGAGTGGCGGAGGACATCGTCGTCGACATTGTAGCGAAGGACATCTACCCTCTCAAGCATGAGCCTGAGCTACCATCATTGAGGGTGAGGCCGTTTGACCCTATTATTTATCACCCACACACGCATATGATGGCCACAGAAGGCATGTTACATTTTAAGGACTTCGCCCTGGGTGCACCTGAGGATTTTCTTTTGAGGAAGCGTCCCTTTCATCGCTCCCACAATACTACTGAGGTAAGAACCTCGCTCTCAAGTACTTTGTTTGTTTTTCCATTTCATTACAGTCTTTCATTATGTTATGCATATGACACATTCGGCTTTTGTCACAAGGTGACGCTCTCGCTTAGAGAGGCTACGGAGTGGTGATTGCTAGAGATTAGTATCATGAGCTCCCCATTCTAGTTAGAGAGCTAGTGGACGAGGCAGGCTTTGGCCTATTCTGCTCAAGGCTCATACGGCTGTAGGCCAGCCAGGCCTTACTTGGGGCTTTGGTGAAGAGGTGGTGGGACACCACCAACTCCTTCTACTTCTCCTCCACCGAAGAGATGATAATGACCCTGTACGACTTCTTTATGATCACAGGGCTATGGGTAGGGGGTGATCTGATCCCCTTTGACACCGATATGGGCCAACGGGAGGCGGCTTGGATTCATCTTCTTGGAGCATGCCCAGCTCTAGATATGCCAATCCATGGTGTGCTATAGCTAGTTATATGATCATTTTCACAGGAGCCATCCAAAGACATAAGAGGAGATTGAGCAATACACCTGGAGCTTCCTGATCTATCTCCTCGGTACCACCTTGTTTGCAAATAGGTGGAATACTGTAGGTTTGTACCTACTGAGTGCTTTGGTGGTCCTGCCCTAGGTGCAGTTCTATGATTGGGGCGGCGCTGGCCTCACCACCCTATATGGCTACATAAGCTCCGGTTCCCACAAAAAGCGAAACAAGGATGGGGGCTATTGGAGAGCCTAGGAGGTACACACTGCGCTTTCACTTGCAATTTTTGTTTGTACATTATGTTTTTTGCTTTGAACTTTCTTTCTTTATCTCTATTTCTGCCTTTAAGCTTTTTGTTTATATCTCTATTTTTGCCTATTGACTCACAAACTAATCTTTTCTTCCAGCTATGGGCCTACACCTATTTCCCTACCCTTGCCCCTGTGCGAAGAGACAAGGTAAAGGCTATTGTGCCCTACTCCAGGCAGTATGATGGTCAGTGCCATCCTCGGGGTCGCAGCGATACTATCTTCACCTACTACTGTAATTTCTTTGATATGGTGACAACGCGAAAGGTAGTCCAAAGCTTATACTCACTTTTGCTTCATTTCCATTTTTAGCTTTGTTGCTTTGGCCCATACTCTAACAACTGACACAACTGACAATAACTAACAACTATGAATC
The DNA here is from genome assembly GCA_025200525.1 of Camellia lanceoleosa. Taxonomy (NCBI): domain Eukaryota; kingdom Viridiplantae; phylum Streptophyta; class Magnoliopsida; order Ericales; family Theaceae; genus Camellia; species Camellia lanceoleosa. The sequence goes on along the minus strand of CM045759.1, from coordinate 167,350,113 downwards.
CTCTATTTGTAGGTGACCAGGTAGCCGTGGATGATGATGTTTGCCGGTACGAGAGATGAGTATGTCGGGTTTTGGGATATCTCCACGCTACGGATCCTGCTGAAGGGCCCTTTTTGTCGGACGTGGTACCTAGGGAAGCATAGACTATGGGCCTACCTACCCCTATTATTTTTGCTCCTCTCCCTGCTTCAATGAGGATAGCTAATGGTCTACCTATCGAGGCCATTGTTCAGTTTACAATGGGACAGGACACCGACCTATTCCACCGGGTTAGGGATTACGCTGCCTTCATCTGAACTCATCTAATGTCACTCCTAACTAGAGTTCGTGCAGGAGGTGCTGCAGATGCACCCGCTGCTAGAGGTGCTGCTCTTGGTGCTGAGCCTCACATTAGAAGGGCTGCCCTATTGTTCATATAGTTGGTCTGCCTGTGATCCCAACTTTGATTACATATTGGTAGCCGAGTGGGACGTCCTATCATATTCTGATTGAGCAGACGGAGGAGGATGAGTATGCTAGGGATCCCAATGTCCAGCAGGTATGTACTTAGTCTTGCAGTTTGTGTTCATATTCTCTTTTCTATATACTGATGTTCAAACTGACTTGTAGGTGCCGATGAAGTACGTGGACGACCTCCTTGGGTTAGTCAGCTCCTTGGTTCACATGGTGCGGAGGAGGGAGGCACTACTTCCTCTCTAAGATTATCAGGTACTCTAATTTTCTCATTCATCTTACTACTTCGATTCTTTTCTACCATGCTCATATAGATTCTGCTCAAATATTGTCTTGATTTGCCATACTCATATAGATTCTACACTGGTTCTGTACCGATGCTATTCTAATACTCTATTTCTTACTTTCAGCCACCACCTACACTGGCGGCACCAGCAGCACCCGCAGTACCTTCTCCGGTTGTAGAAAGGAGAGATAGGCAAGCTCCTGTATGCGGCAGGGGCAAGGGTACAGGTTGGGGCAAAGGCAAGGTTGCTTGAGATCAGAGTGAGGGTCTTGGGTGCAAGAGACCTCCTCATCCTTGCAGCTGATTTTGAATAGGGATGATACCGAGACCAGCGGCACCGAAGAGATAGTTAGCAAGCACTCCGAGTCTAGAAGCTTGAAGAACGAGGCTGGTTCTAGGTGAGGAAGCAGAGAGGATGATACTGGCTCTGAGTCCCACTCTTCTGATGATAGCGGTGCCGATGGTGACAAGGTTCCCGAGTCCCCACCTTGGAAGAGAACGAAAAGGGCCTCATGACGCATTTGATATGACTAGCACAGATTTTTGCATTTCTTTTACTCTTTTCTTTTTCTTTGGAGGTTTAGAACTTTGTATGGCTTCAGATACGTCTTTACTTTTTGTTTTGGACACTTGTATTGTCTTTTGTAAAAACTATGATCGGGGTAAAACCCTGTAGTTTTATAAAAGGAGTTTTATATTGCACAACATCTCTGGAATGGCACCACACTTGCATGAAACGTAACTAAATTTTGAAATGTTTGAATTTGAATGATGTTCGTAACCAGATATTGAGCCTACAAACAACCCAAAAGGCAAAATACAACTAGATAAACGAAAAACAAAGTAAAAACAACCTAAACACAACTATTTACACTTGTCAGAAACAAAGACTCAAAACAAGACTTAAAAACAAAAAAAGAACAAGCATAACACTATTGCCAGCTATCTGGCTAGCTATATTGGTCGGTCGGTCGGCCAACAGCATGGACGACCAACTGAGAAAGCTGGCCAAGCTTTGTGGCTGGACAACTGGTAATAGCTATCAACCACTCACACAACCTTATCATCCACAAAGGTCTTCTTTCGCTATTTCTTTGAGAGAACTACATCTCTTTGCTTGTTTTTTTTTAAAAATTGAGATTTTTCTTGTCGAGAAGCTCAAGAATTGGATGACCACTTTGGACATCACAAAAAAGGTAAATTTCACCAGTTTTGGCATAAACGCTCTTTTTCCGTTGAGTCGCATGCCGCTTTGCTTTCTGTTCCTTCATGCCACTACCCAATGTTGGAACCTGGTTACTCATGTGTTTCAATTTGAATCACAAGAGATGTGTCCTACTCTAGAAGAGTTTCAAGCATTAATGGAGTCCCAGCGCAATTAGGAGATTATCCCTAAACGGGCTTTTGAACGGATATGTGGGCTTACTTTACATAAGGCTCGATCCTTGGCTCATGACAAGGAGTTGGATATACCCAGTTTGATTCATCAATTTTTTGATATTGGAGATAAAGGTGACCTTCTCTGGTGAGGTTATCGTCAACACGCCCTTTACTTATGCTTACTTGCACACTTTCTACTTGCCCATAGTTGTAGCGGAGATAGCATTAGGTTGATTGAAGTGGCTCAACGGCTGAAGGAGGGTCCAAGATGTATAGGCTTGGCACTAGCCAAGACCCTGATGGGTTTGGATGCTTTTCATCGGAGGAAGACTTCCCGGTTTGCAAGTAGTCCACTGCTTCTCTAGGTATTATTTCCCACCCTTTTTCATTTATGGTTTCTCACATTACTCAAGCACTCATTCTCTATTTTTCTCTCAAAAAGCCCTTTCCTTAATTTTCCCTCAATTAACGTCTCTCTATTCTTTAATCTCTCTTATTTTTATCCCTTCCCAGGTGTGGTCGATAGATAAGATGAAAGTGGTGGACCCTTGCCCCAAGTATTCGGCGAGATACTATTTCTTTCACCCACAACTAGTGGACTTTCCTGTAAAGGGGTTGTGGTACGACTGGATGTGCAACAGATCTGCAATTGATATAGCTTGGCGTTGCCCCTGGCTAAACTTGACTGAGATGAGCTATAGCATGTGCCGTCAATCGGGCATACAGCTGATTGGGCTCACACACTATGTGTTCCATTTCCTATTCAGGTTTAGGCGCAAGTTTGGGCATGATCAAACATGTCCAGATGAGGGCGCTAAATACCCTGCTCCATTTCCAGTTCGTGCCTCGCACTTTGCCTGATACCTCACAGCTTGGAGGACGAGAGAGCTTCTGGCCTGTACTGGTGGCTTCAGTTATGCCCTTTCTGGCAAGTGCCTAGCTTGGCTTGAGGAAAAGGCACAGGTCGGGCCATCCTTGGCTGCAGAGACTTCTGGGAGTGCGAGCAAGAGATAGAGGCCTATCACTTGACTTATCTATGCCCCTAGTTTATTGCTTTGACTTTTCTTTTCAAGTTTTTATGATGTAAAACTAACTTTGATTTAATTAGAGAGTTGAAGAGTGTGCATGTGTTGAATCATGTAATTACAATTATGAGTACTAAAAATTTTCCTTTTTGGGTCCAAAGAATGGTCTGTGTTGTAAAAGGTAAAATTTTAAGATAATCAACCTCATTAAAACTTTTCAATACATTTTCGCAAAAATCATTACCGACACGCATGGAATCAATCTTCAAGATGCATGATTTCAAATCAAGAAGCTCATGATCGCCCATAATTGCATTTACCATCATTGCTATATCTTACAACCCACCCTTCACAAATGGAGGTAACACAACCAAGCTCACAAATGACGAAAAAAAGATGGATTGGTTATTACCAAACTTTGAGATGAAGTTACCTACATATCCCAAAGATGGGAATCAGCCTTACGTAGTTCGGTTAGGGTTCACTCGAGTATTAACACTCTATGCATCCCAAAGTCACCCTTTTGGGTTTTTGACCTTGATCTCTATTTTTCATTATTTCCAATTTTTCATGCTCTAACTTTTGCCTAGGTCGCCCTTCCGAAGTTTTCGCCCAGAGAGCTCTCAAGGATAGTATTTCTTCAACTTGTCCATATTGACCGTTGCAAGAACTCCAAGCCATCCAAATCCATAAGGATAATTTCTCTCCACAACCAAATAGATTTGATGATGTAGCGGCCAATTCAATTGGGTCGAACATGCCCCTAGGGTCATGGGTGGGAGTTCGGTTGTCTTTGAGCACGATATCCCTTCTTTGAATTCTTGGATTTGACCTTCTTATTAAAGGCCCTAGCAATTCTCAACCGATAGCCTTGGATGTGATACAATGCCTTCAACCTTCTTTTCGTCAAACAACATCAATTCTTCGAACCTACTCACGCCAATTCGCCTCCGCTTATCTCGACACTCGCCATAATTCTTAGCGACAATACTTCAATTTCAATCGCAAAACAAATTTCCATCTCATATACTAGAGAGTAGGGGGTCACCCCTGTGGATGTTCGAATTAACGTTCTATAACCCCAGAGTGCAAAAGGAAGTTTATCCGGCTAGTCTTTATAGGTCTCCACCATCTTTTGCAAGATGTTCTTGACATTCTTATTTTTGGATTCAACGGCTCTATTGGTCTATGGCCTATATGTTGATTACTTATGAAAAGCCACATTGTATTTCTCAAGAAGATCCACTACCTCCTTCTTGAAGTGTGGGCCATTATCCAATATGATCTCAGTTGGCACCCCATACCTGTAGATGATGTTATTCTTGATAAATTTGGCCACATTCGATGCCTTCAACAGAGTAAGACTAAGCTTCCACTTACTTGGTAAAATAGTCGATCACTACAAAAATGAACTCATGTCCATTTGAGCCCTTTGGCGAGGCTGCCCCAATGACGTCAATTCCCCGGAATGATAGAGGCCATGGCGAAGTCATGTTGTAGAGCTTTGACGGTAGGATATTCATGCGATTAGTATGGATTTGACATTTGTGGCATCGTCGAACAAAGTTGATGCAATCCTCCTCCATAGTTAACCAACAATAGGCTTGCCTGAGAATCTTTCTGGCCAGGATCACACCATTCTTGTGTGGTCCACACTCCCCTCCGTGGATGTCCCCTATGAGATGTCTCAACTCTTCTTCCTTAACACAAAGCTTGTGCATTCCCAGATGCCCTCTCTTATATAATTTGTTTTTTCAGATGATGAACTGAACGGCCAGACGCCATCTTCCCCATTTATCATTAGCATTTGCCCCTTGCGGGTACATGTCCTTTTCTAGGAAGTTCCAAATGTCATAATACTGGAGGTTCTTGTCCTGAACTTTGTCTATTACGGCTATTGTCTCATAAGCAGGCGCATACTTCTGTTCGATGATAATCAGACGCATCTTGACTCCAGGCTGTATGTCTACCATGGAAGGTAAAGTTGCCAATGCATCAGCAAATTGGTTGTTCTCTCTCCTAGTAGATGTGTAAATGTCAGTTTTTCAAACCTCAGAATCAGAACATCAAGGGTCTGATGATAAACTTTCATTTTCTCTTCCTTGACCTTCCAATCTCCGTTGGCTTGAGAAACAACCAGGTTCAAGTCTCCGATGACGTCCAATCTCATTACCCTTAGTTCTAAGGCAGCTTCCAATCTAGCGATACGCACTTCGTATTCTGCTTCATTGTTGGGCACTTTGAACCGAAATTTGAAAGCTAGGGGTATATGGGAATCATCAGGTGCTATGAGCAACATGCCTATCCCATAACCGTATTGATTAGCGGCTCCATCAAAGTATATTGTCCATTTTTCCTCTTCTACCTAAAGAATGTTTTCATCTGGGAATAGATACTCTATTACTTCATCTCTTTCCACTGGGTGGTCTGCCAGAAATTTCGCTCCCGCTTTCTCTTTGACTGACTTATACATGGCATACTTGAGGTCAAACTCAGAAAGAAGAAGCAACTAACGAGCTAGCCTACCTATACATGCCAATTTCTCAAATAGATATTTGATGGGATCTAATCTGGAAACCAAAATTACGCAGGAGCTAACAGCAAGGCCTCAATTTCCAAGTAACCCATACCGAAGCTAAGCAAGCTTTCTCCAGGGAACTGTAGCGGGTCTCGTAATCTAACATCTTCTTGCTCAAATAATAGATGGCCTTTTCCACCTTAGTTTCTGATTCTTGTGCCAGCATGCACTCCATGCTTGACTCTGTCACTGACAAATACATGATCAACGGCTTCTTGGCTCTGGCGATAATATAGGTGGATTTTGAAGGTCGCTTGACCTGCTTGAAGGCAAACCGACATCGGTCATCGATCGAAATTTCTTCTTCTTCTTTAAGAGACCAAATAGTGGTTCACAAGTCAAGGTTAATTTTGAGATAAACTATCTTCTTAATTACACTTTGCCTAGAAACCGCACACTTTCAGCTTCTCGGTGGCATTTCCAAAATGGCCTTGATCTTGGATGGATCGCTTTAATTCCTCTGCGTAATAAAAAATCCCACTATTTTTCCTGCAATCACCCCAAAGGTGCATTTCTGTGGGTTTAATCTCAATCTGTACTCCCTGATCCATTCAAAGAATTTTTCCAACACGATGTAGTGGCCTTTTCGCTCTTTGGACTTCACAATCATGTCATCCACGTACACATCAACTTCCTTATGGATCATGTCGTGAAAGATTGTGGTCGCATCTCTCTGATATGTAGCCTCGGCGTTCTTTAACCTAAAAGGCATGACTCTGTAGTAGTAGGTACCCCACGACATGGAAAATAGAGTCTTTTCTCTAACTTCCATTGCCATCAAGATCTGATTATACCCGAAAAATCCATCCATGAATGATAGCAAGGCATGACCCGTTGTGATGTTTACCAATTCGTCGATGTGCGGCAATGGAAGGTCGTATTTCGGACTAGCTCTATTCAGATCCTGAAAGTCTACACAAACCCTGATTCTTCCATCCTTCTTTGAAACCGGAACAATATTGGCCAACCAAGTCGGGTACTCAGACAACATCAAGAATCCCACATCAATCTACTTCATGACCTCTTCTTCAATTTTCAGTGTCCAGTCTAGACGAACTGTACAGAGTTTCTGCTTGACTGGTCGGGCCTCGATGTCAAGAGGGATCCGCTGCTGTACAATCTCAGGATCGGTTCTAGGCATGTTTTCGTAGGATCACGTGAAAACATCTTTGAAATCTTTTAATAAAGCGATTAAATACTCGTGCTCCTATGAAGACAACATGAACCTGATCTAGGCTTAGCACGTCTCTCCTCCTCCTGGTCAACCAAGTTTTTCAAAGCCCAAGGAATTTCTTCCTCTTCGTTTAAGTCAAAGTTTTGAAAATCAAAATTAGTGCAGCAAACTAAAGGCACAGAGAAGTAAGTAAAGTCTACTGCATTCTCATTGACAAAGTCCGGTCCTCTATTATAGTTCACTCAAAATAAAAACTAAAAGAAGACCTTGACAGGACTTTGGCACCCGGGTTACCACCCCCGAAAGTGCCAGAATTTGACTCACCAGACTGACTTGAACCTGACTCTGACTCAACAGACTCAGTGGAATCAGACTCAGGCTCATCATCCGATTCAAAATAGAAATAAAGCCCTTCTCCATCTGCCAAGTGAGGCGTAGAGCCCTATATGCATCCAGAATGCAACTGCTGGAGTCCACAACTGGTTCCTCTCCGATCATAGAAATAGTAACGGTATCTCCCAAGTTCTCCATACTAGTCTCAAGATCTGTCAAGAGATCAGCCAATGTTGCCCCTACTCCAACCTCACTGTTGTCTGAATTATCATTTTTACCCTGGCCGGCACTGGTACTTGGATCACCCCCTTCTTCATCACTGTTTTGAAGATGGTGGTCGAAGAAGATTTTGAATCCGAAGAAACACTTTTTTCTTAAAGAATCAACCCAAGGCTCAAGAAAGCTGCAGAAGGGGAAATCCTCTCCTTCTCTGGCAAAGCATCCATTCAATGTTCCCCAGATTGGCCTATGAACCAGCTCATAGTACTTCCTAGCCCTCTTAGCCTTGGCCCTTTCTCTCATCTCTTCTCCATTTCTTATCCAGTATTCTTTGGTGGGTACATAACCTAACCCAAAGACATGTGGGTTGTGTGGTACCTCGGATGACACCACAACACCTTTTATCTCGCTCCTTTCAAGCCCATCCCTAGAATATGCCACAATTTGTTCATGAAATAAATGGACTGAGCACTGGCATACATGCCTTTGTCCTCGGTTAAGATTATTTGTGCCACCTGGACTTCTGCCTGAGTGAAGCTCAAAAGAAACACATCCTCATCATTGTGATTGATCTCCAGCAGAGATATAGTTACCTTTGGTTATGGATGAATAGACGAATTTCCAAAAATGGTGGAAACTCCTCCCTCATGAGGGTATTCAGCATTTGGTGCAGAGTGGAGGATACAGCCTTCATGTAATACAACTAGGGCCATTCTAGAAGAAGGTTGAAGGTAGCCTGCACATCGAGCACATAGAACTTAATCTCATGCTTGGAAAGGCCCATTTGAATCTGTACTTTCACCGTCTCCATAACTTCTCTGCTCGCATTGTCGTATTCCAGGATCACTTAGGTTGTGAGTACGAAATCTATCAGCTTCAGGCCTATTGCATAGGTGATGCGAGAAAGGCAGACATTGATAGTAGAGCCAGTGTCAACTAGAACCACTGGAACCCATTTTCCTCTGCACTCAACAGAGATGTACAGGGGTTTGTTGTGAGTAAATCCTTCTTGTGGCAATTCCGTATTGGAAAAGGTGAGCATAGGCTTGGTGCTACTTGAGAAGATTGTCGACAAGCTGTTTTGGTGTGGTGTCGATGGAAAGCTTGGACATATCCATCGCCGACAAAACTGCCTATCAGTGTACTCGTGAAGCCATAATGAGGCCCCAAATGGAAATATCAGCTTGGATCTTTTTTAGTTGTTTCAAAACCAGTTCTTTTTCTAGTTTCTTCTCCTTCTCCTTCTCAACCTCCCGATCCTTTCCTGATGGTTCGTCCTGATCCAAGTGTGGAGGTTTGAAATACCATCCCCTCCTAGTGAGATGATCTATTTCTTCCGAATAGCACGTACTATCCAGGATATGATCTCCCTAGTCTTCATCTATGTGAACAAGATGCAGATCGCTATCTTCCCACCATTCACCTTCAACTGTAAAGAAATAGTTTTCCGGCTCAACCTGGATCACTCTTACAGTACAAGTATCCCCCTCAGGGCGACAAGATGTTGTAGTCTTCCATCTTTCTTTAATTCTCTCCCTTTCAAACTATCCCAGTATAGCTTCTTGTTCTGTCTATAATTCCAACAACATCCAATTCTTGGGTTTGTTTTTCTGTTCTACTGCTCTCTATCATTTTTCCTTTCCCCTCTATTTTCTCAGCAACCACAGTTGCCCCAACTTCCATTTCCTTTGGTTTAACTCGGTTTCTCTTCTTTGTCGATTCATCACTCAACCATCCCCTATTGTCAGCCAACAGGCTCAGATCAAACCAACTGATCTGCACATTGCCTTGGTCCTGTTCTTTGAAGAATTGGATATTGTATAAATCTTCCTCAAGATCCAACAGATCATCCAGTCGTTGGCTTGGGCTGTCTTCCCGGACCACATTCATGTTAAGTGAGGTTGGAAGTACCACCTCAAGCCTGGGTTAAGCAGCAGAAACAATGTAACGGCTCAGTCATACTCCTCTTCGATAAGTCTTCGAAATTTCCAAAGACAAACCGCACTACCTTCCGAGGTCAAAATGTCTTCTTCTTCAAGCGTTGTCACCACAGATTTATGAGGCTCGTTATGGGTTAGATGTTTCCATCATGCACAAGTCTGGCCTTTAGGGACGAACAACACCGCTTTGGTAGATAGGAGGGGTGATATAGACGAGGTTATAGATGGGCGTAGTGTATCAATGAGGTGGATATCTATAGGTGGGGGACTTGGTTGTGGACATGGAGTGAGTTGGTAGTCGACGGCTTTTGAGATGAAGCTATGACTTTGTTTTCGATGATATCTTGAATCTCATGATATAGGTCAAGCACCGGCCGTTGCCATCTTTGTCATGATTGAAAGCACAATATTTGATGGGATCGTGCTTGGGTGAAAGAGGGTCTGAAGTGGTTGAGGTTCGTGGGTTTAAAATGTCCTTTTGATTAACACCTACATGGCTCGAGATAAAGTCATGTAGAGTCAAGTTGAAAGTCCAACCGGAGGTTGGGTAGGGTTGGAAGTTTGTGGACTCATATTGGCAAAGGGTCGGCGCTTTTAGTGGTGGTGACAACATCGACCTCTCAAGGCATCGCAGCTACACTACCCCCAAGAGCATTGAACCAGAACAAAAGGCCTTTTGGCCGCCTCCTTGTCATCGGCAATGATCCCTTGTTTCATTGTGTCATCGATCTAAACTCCCATTTCATGAAGTTCTTTGAATGTGAACAAGAAAAAGACAATCATCTTCTGCAAAGAACTTGTCGTGAAGATTACGCACAACCACCAAATTTGGTCCTTCTCGAGGGTCCGTGGTCATCATTGATGCTTTGACCTCCATCTAGTTACAAACTCGAAAAACCTCCTTCGACTCGACTCGTTGCTTCAAGATCACGAGTTATGACCTCAATCTATGTGTTATAGGAGTATTGAGCAATGAAAGACTCAAATACCCTCCCAACTCTGTTTCATAGTGTCTTCTTACTTAGTGTATCAGATCGTAGCTATACTTGACATGGTCCGGCCGAAGAGAGACAGCTTCTGAAGTCTGGTCAAAACCATTGGCTAGAGGATATTAGAAAACAAATAAAGATGTACCACAGGGTCTCCTGCGCCATCGAAGTGGTCAATATGCGGCATTTTGAATCGCTCCAAAGAAAGTAATGGCCAATTCAAGATACCCATCTTCTATATTCGAAATGGAGTTAACCCCTGTGCTTTCTTGAACAGCTCTCGTTTGTTGACTTTAAGCATGGCCGGGTCAACCTCGAATTCAAATGGTGCCTCAGTCTGGTATACCAGAGCTTTAGGTATTTGTGCTGGAATTGGATCTACCTGGACGGGGAAAATCGGAACACCCTTGGTTTGTGGATCCGGAGCTATAGTAGCATTGGCAGTGGCACCGAGTATAGGGATAGCCATGTTAGGTGTATATGAAACAGAAGCTGCAGCTGGCTTTTGTTGTTGTTATTGCAACCTATTCATGACCTCACTGACAGATCGTGTCGCATTTAGAGTGAGTTGATCGATCGTTATAGACGGATTAGTAATTCCTCCAAATCTGATGACAAATATTGAGCCATTCTAAGAGTAGGTGACTGTGCTTGAGGTAAACTGAACATAGGTGAGTTGAGGGTGATTGTTGAAAGAACTAAACTGGTGAACTCCGCCTGACTTTTCTTCGCCTTGCAACTGGTGATAATGAGGCAAACACTGGCTGTCCCCAAACAAGATCTCCAACCTTACGCAGTCTTTCAGTACAGGCCCAGAGAACTTGGAGGATATCAGAACTTTTTGAAGCTATGGTTTTAGATTACCTAGCAAAAGAAATAAAGAAAGAGCTAAACAAAATTAGAAATCTAACAAGACCTCAACCACAATTCTATCAAAATGCACGTAATCATAGCTATAGGACTGTACTCCCCACTGAATTCTTCCCTACAAGATGATACCAATTGTACTACTAATATGAAGCATTCCTAAATAGTTTCACTGTAAAGCACATATCAGGTAAAGAGAGCCAAAACACCCCTATGACGGGGTAAGGTTACCCTGTCCTAAATTTTGGCATGATCTAGGGTTTCAATACTTCAAGCAAGTAGTTTCACCAAATCCTGCATATGGGTTGAGCATCCTATTCTATGTTGGAACAGTCACTATGACTTTACTATATGCAGTAGGCCGATTAGTCAAAGGGGTACCACAACAAGATTACCTAATATGCCTCTCACACCTAACACCGAGAAGTGAAAGGAGGATCAAGCGATACAGCACTAATCCAGATCCAAGAGTTGGGTTTCCAACATGGCAGAGCCCACAACTGGCCAACCTTTTGGCAAGCTTTTTAGGCAAGCCTCCAACGAGTCGTCCAAGAATAGCAGATGGAAAATATAGTGACTTAAAGACCCCCAATGCAAATGAAAATGCAATGAACATGTATCTGTAAATAAAATGGTCACATCATGAAGTCCAAGTCAAGTTCTTTATCTTCCCCAACGGAGTCACCAGAAACTACAGATGGTTTTTCGTTGCTCCTTGGAGGGGTTTAGTCTCCTCAGATATGATAGCCCTGATTCAACCCCCATGGCTCAACTGGTTTCACAAGTGCAATGTGAAATAGAAAAAAAAAAAGTCACAAATGAGAGTCCAAATTGTAAATCTTTGAAAAATTTATTTACAATCGAAATGTCAAAATGGATCAGATTGCAGATTTCAGTCGCCACCTAAATATTTTTGGAAAATTTAGGAAACCCTTGTCCATCATAACCAAAGTGTCTCACCAGAACATAGGTATGTGAGGAGAAGGTCATGGATTGAGCACCCCACCCCAATCAAAGATCGGCTCTACTAATCATGACGTGAATCTTATGTACAGTATATGCTCATGTTCTGATTATTATGCTAATCTTTACTATGTGAGGCACACAAGTATAGACTATTTCACCCACTTTGGAATGCTTTCATTTCGTGTTTATTTTGAAAAAGTTTTGAATATGTGCTACTTGAAGAAGCGAGCTCATGTGTACATTAAACAAATCATCCCAATTTAAGCAAAAAAGTCTTCATCCATAGGCAGTCAAGGGGTATATCAAATAAGCACTTAGCCTCATGGTAATATGCTTGATATGGCAACACTAACATGCATGCAATATGCTAAAGCAAGAAATGCTTACCTAGTACTCAACCGAGGCAAGCCAAAATAAAAAATAAAAAATAGTTAGGAAAATACATGCTCTAATATCCAAGTGACTAATGCAACACATACAAGATGCAACTATCAGATTCAGCTTCTTAAAATGACTTATGGATCAATTTCAAGGTATATGATAGCGAATGTATTCAAACAAGAAATAATTGGTGTTTGTCAAGTATGATGAGCCAAATCCCTAATGTATGCAAAAATGTGTGCAAGTCATGGTAATGTTATGAAACCAAAAAAATATGATACTACATACAACCATAGTAAGCAAGTAAATAAAAGGGAGAAAGAATGGGGGTTGGAAGACATACACAATATTACAAGTGTTACAAATTGGCCCTCGATAAGAGGGACCGAATGATTATCCTAATTGAACTAATTATTACAAACACTAATTAACTAATTATTACAAGTCCAAATAAAAGGAAAACAACTAATTAGTTACATTGTGCAAATTAATCTAAAGACTACAAGAAAATGGAAATGGGAGGCGAGGACCATATGCACAACTAAGAACATCCTCTCAGAAACCTCTTTGTATGTTATTAGTTTCTGCTCTGCTCACAGTAAGAAAATTATTCTATTTTTGCCTCGCCGCTTTCGCCTGTGATGAAAATGTCACTGGCTGTACAAAGATGGGTGGCTGACCGACCTTGGAAAGTGGTCGGCCGTACAAAGTTTTGGCCGGCCGGCCACTACTTTTGAGAACTACCCTGCTGCCACAGAATCAAAATAGAGCAAAAACAAAGTATTTCCAGGGGATATTTATCCTCTCTGCCCTTCCCTATCATGAAGATGATCAAATGAGGAGTAAATTCGATTCACAAACCATCAATTCTCGCAAATTTGTTGCGTGATGATCTATGAACTGATTGGACAAAAGCTTGATAAAATGAAATGAAAAACCAAAAACATGTCCTCCCTATCATGGATTTACCTCAAAGAAGGGGGTAGACATCTCTTCATGAATCATTGAACATCACTAAAAAGTATGCAATGCTTCATGACGCAATAGGTTCAATATAACGTCCGATTGAACCCAACCCAATTTTATTACTTTTTTTCTACCTCTTTTACTCCAATTTTAATATCCTCAATTTTATTAGCCTCTTTTACGTTACCTTTCCATTTCTTATCTTTTCTTACTTTTTGTCCAAAAATGATAATTACGTTCACTAAGTCCAAAAGGAATAAAGAACCACAAGCACGACTTAACCGGAGAAATGAGCTTGTCAAGCCCTTTCTTCGTAAATTACAAAGAAGGAATCAAACTCATTTACAAGTGATGAGGAATTCTAAGTCAAACTCGAAAAGGTGATAATGACTCTAAATCCAAACCCGATAACAAGCTATAATGAAACCTTCCTTTATGATTTTCAAGGGTCTAACTAGAAAGTTAGTCCCTTAGAAGTAATGCACTGGCGATAAAGAGAAATGTCAAACAAGTGGTTGTGTTTAGCATGAGAGAGATGTAATGCATTGGTAATGAACCTTAGAAGAGATTAAACCATTAGGCATTGAAAGGCTCTTTCTTATGCCTTGAACAACATTATTTTGGTAAATACAACTCTTTATCAAAATGAACAAAGAAAGGAGGGAGATTGTAGAAATGATATGCAAAGGTGATTACAATGGTATGAACACGTATGAAAGCTATAAAAAGATGAAAGAAAAGACTATCAACTCAAATGGAATTGAAGCCAAAGCCTATGCACCAATCCATGAGGACTTACAACAACACATCAACAATATTCAAAGCATATTTTAACACATAAATCAGCACTGAAACAGCACAAAAACAGTGTTGAAAATTGAATATTTGAGGTGGAAAGAGTGAGCAAAACATGGGTTAAAGCCAAGGAGCTTCATTCCACCAAGAAGCCAAAGGAAGGGTGGCTAATCCCTCGTCATTTTGTGACTGAAAATCACATTTTTAAGCTAAAAAAAACTCTGAAAAATACTGTGAAAAAATGAAGAAAAGTGATAGAAAAAGATGGTACAGAAGCTCAAAGATTATCCTTTAAAGTGAGGATGCTCTTCTAGTTCACAAACCACAATTTGAACACTCTTAAGAGCTGAAATTTATGTTCAAGAATCTCAGCAAGAGGCCTCAAGATTTAGCTCGGAAGTGCATGTATAGTGTATGTATATTGCAAGAGAGAGAGGTAGTGTGTTGGACAAGTTTTGGGCACTTGGAGAATTTTTCTAACCTAAAACCATGGGGGGTGGTCAAGCATTTATAGAAAAACATGTTCTTATGTCGAAAATATCTGTATAGAGACAGCTGGTGCATGTCATGCACATAGGGGGATAGCTGGCTGTAAAGTATCTGCCTGCTGGGAAACATGATTGGCTGGCCATGGAGAAGGACGACCGGCCAATAAAAATTGGCCTGCCGGCCACTTGTTGGCCAATAGGCCTCTGAGTGGTCATGCTAGAAAAAAAATTAGGTTTTGGTCCAAAGGGGTGGAAGGTTTTAAGTTTTGAAACTCAACACCGAAGCCTTTTGATGAAGAAGTTGAACGATTGTACAACGTAACATTTCATCATTGAGTGTTCAAAGTGAGGTGCCCAAGTCTTAAGGGCGGTCAAAATGGGGTGTCTACAAATACCGATGGACTTTAAGAAACACAACTAGAACCAAAATAAACAAGAAAAAAAAAAAAAACTTAACTTCAGTCTTATAAACAACTAGATCTGTAGAGACGAGCCAAATTCGTGGCAGATTTGGTGGTCGTATGGTGGTGATGGCTACGACATGAGGTGAAGGAGGAGGGACATGGTAGATCCAACTTCGGCGGGAAGAGAAAAGGAGAAAACCAACAAAACTTCTTCCAAGAGGGGAATAAACAGCTCAAAAGGAATAAGAGATTGGGAAGAAAGAGCTCCCAAGGCTTATTGTATAGAAAAATAGAAGAAAAAAAGGGAGAGAAAAAAAGAAAAGAGGTGGCCGAAGGCCGAAGCCCCCCTCCCCTAGCTGAGCTCCGAAAACGAAACCCTAAAGGAAGAAAATAGAGAGAGAGAGAGAGAGAGAGAGAGAGAGAGAGAGAGAGTCTAAGTCGCACACTTGGGGCATATTTTATTGGAATTTTGGAGAGGTGGATTGGATTAATAATCCATGGGTCTCACTTTAAAATCATGTTTATTTGCAGTGAAATGGCATGGGATTACTGAACCCAAGGGACTATCAATCTCCTCCCATGATGGAATTAGCATTCCCATGAGAGGGTTAAGATTACTAGCCCAACCCCATAGATTGGTTGCTAAATAACCATTTTGCCCCCTATTCTATAAAACTAACAAAATGATAACTTTGTAAGTGATAAGGATTTTTACATAATTTAAAATTTCAATTTCAACTAATTAATACCATCACATTAGTGCACAAATAAATTCATTCTTATTGTATATTTCTAAACTAACATCATCTCACTATTAATTTCATCACTCAATCTTATCGAACTCATGCTCTAAGGTCATGTTTGATTCACAAGATTAATAATAAAGTATTAATAATTCTATTAAATTAGTGTAGTATTCACTATCCAATTGGACTAATATCCATTGGATTAATAATCTCACGCCTACCCCATTACTAATAATCCTAGAAATTTGTTGGATTAATTATCCATTGGATTAATAATCCTAAATTAAAATGTTAAAACAAATATATGATAATTGGACCTACGGATTAATAATGTCAATCTCATTCTCTAATCCATCCAATCAAACATGCCCTAAATGTAAACTTGCGCATTGCTCTTTAAAAATTTGAGGTCAAAGAATCAATGGTCCACCTTGGATTATCGTTGATGCTGTTGTGGCTATAGTGGTAGTCTGAGTCCCAATCCAAGTCAAAGTCAGTAATTTTTTACATCAAAGAAAACTATCGGGATAGTGCTATGTGAGAGTTGGAAATTTTTCATCGACCAAATTTTTTACGTCAAAGAAAACTATTGTGATAGTGCTATGTAAGACTTGGAAAATTTTCATTGACCAACTCACATTTTCTGCAAGTCCGGTACCTAGCCGTGGAAAGAAATAAGTAACCCACATTTTGAAATTCAGCGAAGTCTTGTAGGTTTTAATAATAAATTGGTTGACAACTCCACATGAAGGAGTTACCGATAAAAATTATCAATAATTCTAAGTATTATTAAAATTTAATCATAATTTTATGAAAAATGTTAAAACAATCTTTAAGACTGTTGTAAGTGTTGGAAATTGTGTAAAAGATATATAAAAATTTATTAAAATTATAAATATTTTTACATTTTGTGTTTTTTATTGACAATCCTTAAAATTGTCATTAACAATTGTAAGTGTTATTATGAAAGTAAAGTATATTGTGTAAATTTAAAATTCATGTGTTGTGAGTCATATATAAAATGAATGAATGTTATCTACCTATTTTATTTTTAAATAAAATTTTAAATATTTTTTTCTGCATACGTATTGCAACAATAGGCATTACCGACAGGGAGTAAAGTGGATCCAAAACTTGCTTGTGTTTCGGTTTTTACTGATTGTCAAGTTTTGATAGATACGTTAAAGGACAAGTGTGCTCCGGATTGAAATATTAGTGTATTTGCTTTTAATTTCTTAGAATTTCAAGATTTTATTTTGACATTTTTTTATTTTTAGTGAATATTTTTAAAATTTTAAGTAATTTCTTTTGTCTTTTTAGGTGCATCTAAAAAGTAAAATAATTGTGAAAAATATTTTAAAAAATTAATAAATATATAAGAATATGAAAATGTACTAAATTCTTATTATATATATATATATATATCTTTTGGTATTTAGTGAATTTTTTAGAAATTTTTTACAAATATTGTACTTTTTAAATGTATCTAAAAATTTTAAAAAAAATGTTTAGAATATTAAAAAAAATCAGTAAAAACATAAAAATACGAGAAATAAAAATTTTATGTTTTTGAAAAATGAATCATAAAAACTCAAACCAAACAAACTAATTTAGCTCATCGTAAGCATTAAACAGATGGGTACTTTGTTTAGCTTTTCAGCTATATCTAAGATCCCTCCATTTGTAATTAATCCAGATTACGAACCGGCAACAATGGCTAACTTCTGTAATATTTAGTACTTATATATTTTAGTCTGTGGTTCTATTGATTCTACAAATATATATATATATATATATATTAAAAAAACAAAAAATAGTGAGAGGATTACTTTTGGGTTGATGTTAAAATGCACGAAATATTTTTCCATGTGACCATGGAGGGTGGTGACCTAGTGGGAAGGCATTGGCCTTCTCTAGCAGAAAGTCAAGTTCGATTTTTGGAGGGGTAATTTTAGTGATTCTCTGCAAAAACCTCGCATTTACTCTGATAGAAATTTGGCCCTGCTGAGGCGATCGAGGAGCTCCACTGGTGTTTCGGTGGTAGGTCCCTTCTTTTAGGTTAGGTTAAATCAGGTCAACAACTGACTACCCAGGACCTGGGCTCATAAATGTCGTGATGACACCTTAAAATATATATATATATATATATATTGTGAGACCATGAAATATCCTCTCACATGGATGTTGTGGAGATCCAACGAAGAGAAGAACTTCACCCCTGTAGATCTACAATGATGAACATAGTCTGTGCCACCCAACTGGGGTTGCCGGCCAGGGACTCTCCGATGATGAAGTCAGTCCTTGTATCAAGGAAGAAATAGTATATGCATTTGAAGGGGTGTGTGTTGTGTGTAGAGAGATGAGAACATACCTGTATGTTATGAGGTCCCTTCCTTTTATAGACGGGGGTGGGCCGAATAGGCCCAATAGTTGGGGCTTTAGCAAGCCTTGTTTGAGTTAGCCTAATAAGTTGATATATATTATTTTCTGCTCCCACAATTGCCCCAAAACTTTCGCTGCTTTTCAGAGAAGGAATGAGAGTTTTATTGCCGAGTTATGCTGTTCAAATAGATGTTAGGTCCTTTGACAAAGAATACATTTGATAAATGAATAAAACATATGAATGGATGGTTGCATGTATGCTTGAATGCATGCTTGAATGTATGTGTAAATGTATGTATATCTTGAATGTATGTATAAATGTACGTATGTTTTGAATGTATGCATAAATGTACGTATGTCTTGAATGTATGTATAAATGTACGTATGTTTTGATCATAAGATGAGGGGGGTTGAGCTAAAACCCAGAAAGGAATACAAACAAATCATAACGATGGGCCACGATATTGTTACCCCCGGACAAGGGTTGTAGGCCGCTGTAATATAACCCCCGGGCGAGGGGGTAGGTCAGAGGTATTCTAACCCCGCACGCAGGTGTAGGTCATGATTCTAACCCCTGGGCATGGGTGTAGGCTGCGGTATTATAACCCCGGGCAAGGGTGCAATATATTGTCGAGTGTAAAGATTGCTTCCAAATATGGAATTTTATGCCGAGCTAGAAATATTTCTATATGCCGAGCGCAGAAATGATTACTTGAATCAAGTAAGACAGATTTAAATAAAGTAGATATATCAATCAAAAAATGGACAATGGTATTATTACCCCCAGGAGAGGGTGTAGACCTGTGGTATTATAACCCCGGTCAAGGGTGTAGGCCTTTGCTAATCTGGCCTGCGTCGAAAAGTAAGATTACGCTGCACGGAGACTTTTATGATTTTAACTGACAACTAAGTGCCAATATGGCAAGGACTTTGAATAATGTATCCGAATAAGGTGGTGTTAATCACCAATAATATTGCTCTGTATGGAATTGCTAAGTAGATATTGGGCCATCTATTTAATTGCTGAGTTGTTCAGTTTACGTTTAGTCCAAGGTGGACTTGCCCCATTGCTTTTGCATGACAGGTGTTAGTCGGGAGGAATGTAGATTCCCATTGCCCTATGTTGCAGGGAAGATTCGGCTTTGGTAAAATGACGGCACGCAAAAATATGCAAGCTGCCGATTGCCAAGTGTAATGTATTGCCCAAAAACAAGCGCTTGCTTCAAGCTGTGTGAAAAGGAGCGGGAGTTTGTAACTCAAGTAAACATTCTTGTACCAAGTTGGCCGAGTATGCGTGCATGTCAAAGGTGCCGAGATGATGATCGGCTGATGTGCCCCGATTGGAAAGCGAAAAATTGACTGATGTCCCAGTGGGCAATTGTTTTGCCAAATAATGTTAGGTGAATAAAGTTGCCAAATACTGTGGCCAATGTTGCTGCATAAAGTTGACAAATAATATTGCTTAGCCAAATAAAGTTGATGCACGGCCGAATAATGATCATGTATAATGTTGAATTAATAATGGCTGAATAATCTTGCCAGGTAAAGTTGATGCACTGCCGAGTAACTGGTTGTCAAAACATCGGTGTCCGTTTACACTTGGGTCGGTGATTGTGCCGATCGTTTGGTCAGCGATTTTTCTTAGCTTCGCGGTATGTCGGCATTCCTTCGGAGTTAAATTTGCTAAGAACTTGGTTGGCAATGGTTGCCAATTTAGTGAAGTTGAGCTTCTTGTATAACGTATATTTGCCCCATTGCTTTTGAATGACATTGGTTATTCGGAAGGAATAAAATTGTCTTGGGACAAAATTGCTGAGTAGACCGATAACATTCTGAAAGAGATTTCGTGCCTCTGTTCGGTGACGGGCAAAATCTAATGAATCCGAGACAAAGTAGGCTGCTTGGTGAATGCGAAATGAGTCATTGTGCTCAATTTTTGAATAAAATCTATAATTATTTATTTATTTAATATATATATATATATTGCTAGCTGAAATTGCACATTCTGACCGTACGGATGGACACGGAATGCATCAAATAGCTGGAAAGAACTATTGGATTGCTGTGATCGACTCGATGGCGTATTACAGCCAAAATGGATCTAACGGCTCGTATCAATAGGGTGTAATGCAACCACGGCTAACGTGATTATTTCTGCATATTTTGCTGGGTTGTCTTCTCCAGCAAAGGAATTTATTTTCTGGGCAAACTTTGATCGGCCCGTACAGCTTTGTTTGAGCTCCGATTTTGACGCAGTTTGTTGCGTTGGACTCGTCTCAATGAGTACTTCACGTTGGTGTGGGCAAAACTTGAGTTTGATAGCTTTGAAATTTTCAGTTGTCGGAAAATGTGAGCTATATCGCAATTTTCAGTGAACTTTGGTTACTTCTTGGCTGCTCAGGTTGGTGGGTTTGGACTCTTTGATTTGATGCGAATCCTCTTGTATATTCAGATGCTGATTTCGGCAAGCTGAGATGCTAGTTCTACGCCGATATAATAAGCATGGGACTTTTATCGAAAAGGTAGGCAAGTTAATAACGGTTAATAATTGTAGTTTTGTGCCGAGGATGTCCAATGCTATGGAGCATGTTACTGCGTGTGGCCAAGTAGTCTTGCCGAGTAATCAAGGAGCCGAATAATGTTAGCCGAAATGTTTGTGCTGAATAAGTGGTGAATTTGCAGTTGTTGATATGCCGAATATATAAGCCGAATAAATCACCAAATTAGCTTGGCAAATTTTGTCGAGCAATTGCTTATCGCTTCTCAAGATTGCCGAGTAACATGTCTCGCGTTTAGCGCCAAAATCGTGTCAATGATAAATGTCAGGTAATTTTTCCGAATAAGTTATGAGCCGAGTTGATCATATGCAAGCCACGCTCATAATGCCGATAAACTCTATTGCCGAATAAGTTGACATATAACGCCAGAGCCGAATAAGGTAGATAATGGGGCAGGATTGTCTAATGCGGTGACGTATGGGCTGATAAGTCTTGTGGTCGAGTAGGTAATGAGCCGATTAAGTCACTAAGGTGCCGAATTAATTGTGGACATAAGTTGGTTTGTTGGTTTCCGTATATCCGTAGTTGTGATAGCCGAATGTAAAAGAAATTCAAGTTGAGGTGAGTGATCAGTGAAGATGGATGATCATGGCCCAGCTCTAGGAGCCTGCTATGAAAATTGCACATTGATTGGACACGATCTGACCGTTGAACTATTATTTAACGTCCCCGATTTGCCAGTCGATTGATCCCAAGCTAGAACTCGAAATTCACAAAATTGGACCTCAAAAATAGATCCTACACAGCAAAAAACTAGAGGGTAGGCATCCTCAAAATTACTGGACCATCCGATTAACTGGAATGCGGTAAGATGCAACGGAGCACATTGTGCCGAGAAGCGCATGATAAATTCTTATTTCATTACCTTCATGCTGCATGTCGTGAAAGGTAGAGTTCTGGTTTTGAGCTTGTGACTTTGAGGCCTTGTATCTCTTTCGTTTTAAGTCCGATTTTGACGCTTTTTATGCTGGACCTGCCTCAAAGAGTACTTCATCGGTATGGTCGAAATTGGGTTTTGAGAACACCGAAAATTGCAGTTTGCTGAAATTATAGGTCATTGAACTATCCAAGCATCTTACATTTTTTGCTCCTTTAGTGAGTGGCTTTGAACTTCTCAATCGACGAGAACCGCTAGTATTGTTAGATGTGGATTTCGTAAGTCGTGGTGCCAGTTTTATGTTGTGAGCATAGAGCCAAACAAGTTGAATAAGTTGATAACATGCAGAGGGAATGCAAATAAAACAATTAAGTCGTCGAAACTTTGTTGTTAATATGCCGATGAGTGAAACTATGCAAAGTGTATGAAAATAAAAGTTGGTATCGTCGGCGAGTTGCCGCTTGTTCATTGGGATGGTGGATGTGTTGGTTCGTTGGTGGTTGCCGAATAGTGTGCTGGCTGTGCCGAGCTAGGCTAGTACATTTGGGTTGCCGAAAGCTGGATGCCGAAAATATTTCCTTGACGAGTTGATAGGCCAATGGCAATGCCGAGTAAGACGGTTTCCCAAACTGCTTCAGTGGCCGAGAAGTGCCAATGTTGTGACGTATGGGTTGCCTAGAATCATTTTGGGTGAGCGTTGGGGAAAGCTTGGGTGAGCACAGTAATGCCAAGAAGGATGGAAGAGCTACCAAATAGCCTTGTCGGATTGCTGATTGTCAGCGGTACGTTGCCGAGTAGTAGCTTGGCTTGGTCAAGATGGTTAATTTTTTATGCCGAACTAAACCGCTGAGCAATGAAGCCGAGATGATGGTGCTATATTAAGGTGCAGTGCCGAACATCATATTAAGTGCCGAACAATGAAGTGCCCAATATTATATTTCCAACTATGAAGTGCTGAACATTAATTTTACTATGAAATGCTGAATAATTAGTGCTGAACATTAATTTTACTATGAAGTGCCAAATAATTAGTGCTGAACATTATACTAAGGCGCAGTGCCAAACAGTCTGTGGATGAGGTCGATGATGGAGCTTTCAAACCTCCTTTATATAACACCAAAAATTATTTGAGCAACAAAAGCCGGATAGATTGCTTCATATTCTCATAAATTACGAAGTAAAAAATGTTAAATTACAGGTTATAATAACTCATGGCTTTATTTATGTCAATTTAGTAGAGAGAGAAAAAGTGAAGACCCATTTAGTGATTAATAGATCATGCATGATTTTGGCCGAGAAACCCTACTAGTGATGCCAAAAAGAGCTAAAACCCACTTTGAGAGAGAATGAGTGAAAATGCTCTACTTTGTTTTTGTTCTTGTTGGTTTTAGCAACACAAAAAATGATATTCAAAAAATCAACCCACCACAACTGGCATCACAGATATATAATATTGTATGTACGTAGAGATGCATATTGCGAATCGAGTTGAATCAAAATGAGAATAAGAGACCTAGCCTTGGATTCTACAGAAAGTTCTAGCATGGGTATATGTGCATACATGTCAAGCATCAACTTTAAGCTAAGTTTTGAGAGACAACGAATAAATAAATAAATAGACAGACCCACGTATGAATTTAGCCAAATAACTTTATTGAATTGCCGAAAAGATGTTTGTACCAATAAAGGTGTGAAACCCATTTTTAGAGAGAGAAAACGGCTACTAACTTCATCTTGTTTTGACAACCTTTATAAGCAATATTAATATTCAACAATGCTTTGATCAAATCTGTGAGCTTAAATAGATACATACATAGATGTATATATATATATATATGTATACCTGAACTTTAGCAAAAAACATAATCAGAATGAAAGAAGCCAAAACCAAATCAGGTAAGACATTTGGGATTGATTTTGCTTTTGTGAAAGTGCACTGACCTCAAAGCAACCAGTATATGTTTACTTACAGTAGTATATTTTTATGTTTTTCGTTGATCTCATTCAGTCGTTCCCACAGACGGCGCCAATTGTGAGACCATGAAATATCGTCTCACATGGATGTTGTGGAGATCCAACGAAGAGAAGAGATTCACCCCTATAGATCTGCAATGATGAACATAGTCGGTGCCACCCAACCGGGGTTGCCGACCGGGGACTCTCTGATGATGAAGTCAGTCCCTGTATCAAGGAAGAAATAGTATATGCATTTGAAGGGGTGTGTGTTGTGTATAGAGAGATGAGAACATACCTGTATGTTATGAGGTCCTTTCCTTTTTATAGACGGTGGTGGGCCGAATAGGCCCAATAGTTGGGGCTTTAGCAAGCCTTGTTTGGGTTAGCCCAATAAGTTGATATATATTATTTTCTGGCTCCCACATATATATTTCCCTATTCAGAAAAAGACTTTTCATGTGGCTACGAAGTACTACGAGTATAATACTTAAAGAGGATCTTGGGGTATTAACTTTAAAAATAATAATAATAATAAGTAAATTGTGTGCGATAAGTAAAGATCAATTCTGGTAACAGGTAGAATAACAACAAATCACATACTCTTGAATTGTGGATATAAGTGGTAATATTGTCATGTCATGTTGATCTAATACTCTGATAACTGTTTAGTATGCCACTTCAAAATTCTAGGAGCATGTAAATATGAAAGCAACCTATTTTTTCTTGACTATTATGAACCTTTCTATTCTGTACAGATTGTAGCCGTAGCTGCTCAAATTCTGTACAAACCCTATCTTCTTGTGTATCCCAGATTTGAGTATTTGACCACTACACAGGCCCTATTTGGAGCAATTTATGGGTGTTTGTAATTATTTTTTTATTCTATTTTGGGAGTTTATACTAATATTTAGTGCAACTTTTGTTTACATTTTGGCACGTTGGGGCTATAAGTCCAAATTTGGAACTTTTGGGGGGTAATTGTCCCAAATTCTATTATTGTTTTGGATAAATTACAAATACATTTTCTAAAATTTGCTTAAAATATGGATTGCTTTTTGTGATTTAAAAAATTACAAATACTTTATTGTAATTTATTTTTTACTTAACAGAATTAATTGAAAAAAAAAAATTCTAACTGTTTTTCTATACATTAATAAAATTACTTGAATTATTAATTAAAATAAATTTATGACATTATTAAAAACTGTTAATTAATTTGATAATTTTTAAACAAAATGAGCTATTTGTTATAAAAATTTCAAGAGGCAGGATGTAATTTCTAGAACTATAAAGGTAACCCGTATTTTAAACAAATTTTAGGAGTGTATTTACAATTTATCTTATTTTTTAATTTTCTTTTCTTTTTATAAGGACAACAACAATTTAAAAGATTATATTATTTTTATTTATTTGTCTATATGTTTACCTATTTATTTGCCGTTGTCGTCACTCGCAAGTGACTTTTTTGGCACTAGCGATGGCGGTGGGTGATAATTGATATTAGTGTGTGAAAATAGAGAGAGAAAATACAAGAGAAAAAGTAAAAAGAAAAAATGTCTTTTAAAACTATAATGTGTACTTCTCATCGACATATTTTAATTAAATAAAACAAATCAAAAGATAAACTACAATGATTATCGTAGCAGTAAACAAACTTTGGGTTAAAATGGATATGGATCGGATAAATCAATTCTACCAACCCATTTCAATCAATGTAAATTTTCTTATAAAATTTTTTTTAGACAATTACGTACACTTTATAGTCCTGTATTTATAATTAAAAAAAGAGAAAGAAAAGAAAATGACTAAATTTATGATTCGAGTCGACATTTATCTATAATTACACAAAAGTCAAGTTATTATGGTTCAGGCCAACTTCAATATTCATATTGAAATCATGGTGTTACATATCTATATGGAAAAGTCTACAATGTGCAACTACAAAATAGGGCACATGATGTGTGTATTACAATTTTGCTCACAAAAAATATAATATCACTCACAAAAAGTATAACTTTTAAAAATTATCATAAATTTTATTTAAAAGGACATAAAAATTATAATTTCGCTCACAAAATGTATAACACCATTCACAAAAAATATAAGTCGAAGAACATTCAAATTTTCATAACTCTTCTTCAAAGACATAAAAGTCATAATTTCACTTACAAATGTATAACACCACTCACAAAAAGTATAACATTCAAATTTTCATAGCTTTTCTTCAAAGACACAAAATCGTAACTTCGCTCACAAAATGTATAACACCACTCACAAAAAGTGTAACATTCAAATTTTCACAACTTTTCTTCGAAGACACAAAAATCATAACTTCACTAACAAAATGTATAACACTAGTCACAAAAAATATGACATTCAAAAATTTTCACAACTTTTTTTTAGAGATACAAAAAATCATAATTTCACTCATAAAATGTATAATACCACTCACAGAAAGTATAACATTTAGATACACATGGTGCGCAACTTTAAGTGGGTACACATGGTAATCGGACCGTATTTACACATTACAAACTAGTATATGGCATAGTACGATACATTGTTTATAAATAAGATATATAATATTTATATTTATTTTTTGTTAGTTTGGCTCTCATAAATAAACGATTCATTTACAAATTTATGAATTGTATATAGATTTATGAAAAATTACAAATTTAATGCTACATGATTTATTTCCCACTCGAAGAAAAAATTTTGGCTATTAGGGGGTCCCCCTTGGTAATAACCCCCCCCCCCCCCCCCTCCAAAAAAAAAAAATGACCATTTTTAGCTTCAAAAGTTGTATAAAAATACCAAATGCAAATATTATTTTAAATAGACAACTATCATTAAAAAAAAAAAAAATGGTAGCCAAACAATCAACACAAAGTTAGGTTCCGTTCGGCATGCCCTTGGGCTAATTTGGCCATATAGGATAAAATTGCCCATTTTAGCCAAATAAAATAAAATGTCATATCCAAAACTTAATTATTTCATTTTTTCTCCCACAAAAGTTTAAAAAAGGCAAAAAATCCATCTCAAACGAGACTTTTTAACTTTAGGCAAAAATAGCTAAAAAGTCAAAAAGGCAATCCACGTCCCAAACGAAGGCTTAATATATATATATACTTGTGGGCTACAATCACCAACAAAAAAATATTATACCTTCTAATAGCATCACTAAGAGGAATGAAAATTTAAGCTGTGTTTGATAAGGCTTTGAAAAGTTGATTCCACCCCTTTACCTGAACCGTCTATTTGGATAGCGTATTCAAAAATTGATTCCACACCCACTCTTGAAAACATATATACCCGATTATCCTCCCGACGCCTCGCCAGTTGATCTAAACAGGTTTGTTTGTTTGTTTGTTTTTTTTTTTAGCACTGCACGAAAGTGCCGAAATAATCTTTTTCAGATAATCCGCTGATCAAGTTTGCACTCCTCCAAACATTATCACTTTGCCACCAAAACACAAATGTTAGCTAGGCGGCGAGTGTGTGGAAACCTTCGATGCTTAAGTCAAGAATAGACAATAGACACAAAAACTCGTGGTATTTTAGAATAAGAATTGTGATACTGTACATAGGTCTTGTCATGAGATTTTATAGATTTCGCCTCTAAGACAATCCTAGTAGGACTTCAACTCTCTATAGCAGTAGTTCTCTTAGGAATCACACTCCCAAGCATAATGCCTATCCTAATAACACCCTACTCACTACCAACCAAGCGAGATAGTTTGCACAATCCTAGTAAGACTCTACTCTACTCATCAGAGTCCTTCTAGGAGTCTTATACCCAAGTATAATGTTTATCCTTAAAACACCCTCATCATTGTAATTCAAGTGAGATGGCCACGCCCTCATACTCAATTATACATTCTCGATCGAGCTGCTTATCCCGCCCCCGCCGCTTATGGTGTGGCCAGGTTTAGCTACCAATGGCACCCGCCGAGCCACACATAGCTCACTCTCTATTGACAACATCCTGGTCCGATAAAGGATTATCTTCAGATAGCTAGGTTCAGGCCCTGGCAACCAGCCTGGTGTCTTTTTAGCCCAAGAACGAGCAACACCAACTCTTATCTCGACCCATTGCGCGGCCCAACTTCCAAAGAAGACTCTTCCTAGCTCGGCCTAATTTGTTCACAAATTACCCTCTCAGTTGTCCCTTAATTCCATTTGCGTAGCATGATTGGGATTATTTTCCTTCACCGAGCTAAGAACGCCCAACTCCCATCGAAGCTAGAAAAGTTGCGTAAGTTAAGAATGCCCAACTCGCCAAGCTACAAAAGTTGTTCGGGCCACAACTCGTCGCCCCAATAAGTCTTGTCATTTGCTCAAGACATCCTTCCACTAACTGCATGTCTAACACGACGTCATTCCTAGGATACATGGCGTGCCCCCATTATCCTTGTTCTCTGCTACAACCGCTATATACCTCCAAAAATTAGAATAGCCCCGCCTTTTTGCCTTCAACATTTGTATCCTTCGAGTTCGCAATCGTATGAGAAGGCTTTCTTTCTGTGTAACCGGGCTATATGTCTCACCTTTTGTAATCATCTTCCAATTAACTAAAATGTTCGATCTCTTTGCTCACCATTCGTGTTTCTTTTTCAATGTTTTGCATCATTCCGACCGCATATCTAGCCGAACTAATTAGCTTAGCCTTACCTAGTCCTGACAACCTTCTTTGGCCGAGATAACCATCTCGGTCCAAGAGTTGAAAAATTTTGTTTGTCAAACTTGCCAACCTGCATTGGTCGAGGTAACTGCCATCCCGATCAAAGAGTGCAAAAGTTTTGTTCGTCAAACCTGCCAACCTGCTTTGGCCGAGGAAACTGTCATCCCGGTCAAAGAGTGCAAAAATTTTTGTTGGTCAAACCTGCCAACCTCCTTTAGCCTAGATCCTTATCTCAGTGAAAGGGGGCAAAACTTTTATTGGTCAAACCTGCCAACCACCTTTAACTTAGATCCTTATCTTGGCTAAAGGGTGAAAAAATTTTGTTGGTCAAACCTACCAACCACCTTTACCCTAGATCCTCATCTCGGCTACCAACCACCTTTAGCCTAGATCCTGATCTCGACGAAAAGGTGCAAAACTTTTGTTGGTCAAACCTGCCAACCACCTTTAGCCTAGATCCTCATCTCGGCGAAGGGTGCAAAATTTTGTTGGTCAAACTCAACCACCATTAGCCTAGATCCTCATCTCGAAAAAGGATGCAAAAATTTTGTTGAAGGAGTTGGTCAAACTCGCCAACCCCTTTTGCCCCTATTAGGCAAAGATTTGTTAGAAAGAGTTGGTCAAACTCGTCAACCCACTTTGTCCCCATGGGCAAAGAGTTTTATGCGATCGGCCCTACTTGTTGACCATGGTAACTCTCGCCAAAGGCTTTTTGTCTGGCATCGCTGTTGTGCCAGACTCTATAGCGATCCCGATTTTTCCCTGACATTTATTGTATTCCGGACTTGGGTCTAGTGGTTGTATGTTGTTGTCTGTGTCTCGTTTCCATCCTTTGATTCTTTGTATTTGAGTTTTAGGATATGTTGGGTCAGTTTGGAACAGGTTGGTTGTGAGTTAGAACAAATGGTTACTGCCCAGGATTTGGCTTCTTCACTCGAGCGAGGCTTTTTGCACTCAAGCGAGGCTTGGGTATTTGCTTCTTCGCTCGAGCGAGAGTTCTTGCACTCAAGCGAGGACTGAGGGTCTTCAGGATTCTTTTCTGATGTAGCTTCTGCTCGAGCGAGCTTTCTTGCGCTCGAGCGAGCCTAGTCTGGTGTGTCTCTTCGCTTGAGCGAGCACTCTTGCGCTCGAGCGTGCGTCTGCATCTCTTTTAGACCTGAAGGTTGGTATTCTTCGCAAGAGCGAGCTTTCTTGTACTCGAGCGAGCGAGCTCTATATTTTGTGTTCCTTTGCTCGAGTGATAACTCTTGCGCACAAGCGTGCATCTGGGTTACAGACCTGATGCTTCGCACTGTCCGCTCATGCGACGCTTCTTGCGCTCGAGCGAGGTTCTTCTGTGTCTGGTCACTCGAGTAACCACTTCTTCGCTCGAGCGAAGCCTCGATCAGATTGCTTGGCAAAGAACGTGATATTTATCACTTTTGCATCATCTCTTTCATCCAAAAACCCTAATCTGACTGTCTCTCTCTCTCTACACACACGCTCTCTACAAATAATCCATGACCTAGAGGTTTTCTACCCTAGTCTCTTTGTAAGAAAGTTAGAGCTTGGTTTGGGCTATCTTTTGATACGAAAAATCTTGGATTTGGAGCATCTTGGGTTTTCTCCTTCCTTCCCCTTTGAGCTTCTTTATTTGAGGTAGGGATACTTGTAGACCGCCTCAACATCCTCCACGAGCCCCCATTCTGAGAGGGCACTAATTGGGTTCATGCTACTACAGCCGCACTCGGCCATGGTTCTGAATCTAATCTCACAAAGTGAAATGTAAGACTCATAAATCACCAAAGAGTCCAAATCCGACAATTGGTTTTGTAAAATCAATTTTGAATCAAAAGTGCCAAACATGGACTATTTTGCCAGATTTCAGAGTCGCCATCTAAATATTTTGTTTTGGGAAATTTAAGAAACCCTGACTTCTGTCTAAGGCCACGTGTCCGTCATCACCAAAGTTGCTCGACTTGGAAACTTGGTTACGAGGGAAGGTCTCAAATGAGCACCCTACCGCCCAATCAAAGGATCGGCCTCTATTAAACATGATATGTTGTTTTGAAAACACATGTGTTCTTATTCCTGCTATTTAGCTAACTTACTATGTGATGCTACAAAGATACAAGTATAGACTAGATCGCCTAAATTGGAACAAAATAATTCAATGTTTGTTTTAAAAATGGTTTGAATTTGCCACCCTCAAGTGAGCTTAGAAATGCGGATTTACCACCCTCAAGTGGGCTTAAAACATGATTTTGCCACCTCAAGTGGGCTTAAACACACATTTGATGAATTGTCCCAATTCAAATAATCAAGCTTTCATCCACAAGCATTCATGCAATTAATGACTTAAGAAAATAGCCTCATGACAAGCATGCGATCATGGCAAATACTTACACACATGCAAGGATGTTAAGGCATAACACTTACAAGGTACTCCAAGCCAAAAACAAAACTAGTTAGAAATCATGCATGATCCTAACGATGTTAAGATGCCTAATGCAACACATGCAAAAATGCAACTAAACAGTTTCGGCTATCTAAGATGGCATATGAATGCAACACTTTGATAGCATGCTCAAACACATATTTAAATAGGTATATTGAAATACAATGCGCTTTGAATGATGCATCGAGCCCTGCATGCAAGACGAATGAATGATGCACACATGCAAGCATAAGGTATGCTAATCGAAATATGCCCTAATCTAACCACCGAAGCGGTAAATAAAAAGGAGAAAGATGGGTTTAGAAGACATTCACACACACACACTTATTACAACATTTGCCCTCTTGACGGAGGGTCCGAATGAATAAGAGTTAAGCTAAGCTACTTATTACAAATCAACTAATCAACTATGCTTATCTAATTAATTACAAACCTAATCAAACTAGCTATACTAAACTAATTAGAATATTACAAAGATGAAATAAATTAGCTAAATACATTAACTAATTAATTACAAAATCAACAAATTAACTAGTGTAGACACCCCATTTTTGACCGCCTCAAGATTCTGGACGCCACCGCTGAACACTCGGTGATCATCCTTGTTTGTGCTCGCTTGGAGTTCCGAGGTCTCGGCCACGCCTTGCCTCGTGATCTCCTGACTCGACTGCTTTTGTGTCCGTTTTGCACCAAACACTTGTGTTTTGCCTTTGAGGGGCAGGAATGCCTTTTGAGGCATCCCCACACCACCGCCATGGCTTGAGGCCATCGGTTGTGTTTTGTGTCCATCGGCCATATGTTTAATAACCGGCAAGCCTTTGGCCGACCGGCTATAAATTTTGTCAAAATGACATCTTTTTGGCCCGACTACAAAGGCATATGCTTTTGCGTATATTTTGGTGCAGCTGGCATGCATTTGGCTCGCCTCCATACATGTGTATGGAGGGATGGGCTTCCTGTTAGCTTCCTTTGGAAGCTTTACAAGACCAATTGTCTATAAAAGAGAGCCTTATCTCCCTCCTTGAGGGGTTAGACAATTTAGACATCCTTTTTTTAGGGTTTGAGTTCTAGGGTTAGGGTTTGCTTATCTCCTATCTCTCTCTCTTGTGTGTGTTTAGGCTTAGATTTGCACACAAACACCCACCATCACACCTTTTCTTGGAGCAGAGGCCCTTGAGGGTTGTTTTTAGAGTTTTGGAGCTGGTTTCAACCTAAAGAAGCTGCTGGAGCTCCATTGTTGAAGAGGGTCTTCAAGGGTAAGAAGCTTGCTCCTTTTTACCCTTTTTTTTCATTGCATTTTTACCTATCTTGAAACTATTTTTGTGTTTAGTATATAACATAAAAAAATTTCTTTCTTTAGGCCCTCTAAATAGTTTGTTAAGAGTGTTTTGTGATTTGAGGTCGTTTGACCCCTCTTGAGCCTTGGAAGGCTCCATTTTGTGCTATTTTGTGTGAGCTCCGGGACCATAGTATTGGCTTCTCACCACTGAAATCTCGAGGGATTTCAGAGGTGAGGATGGTACCTTGAGGTCCTAGGAAGGAGAGGGCCACCCCCTCTCCTTGTTGTCCTTGAAAAGGACCATTTTTGCCTCTTGAGGGAGCATCATGTTTAAGTGTGTGTTGGCCATGCCTTAACTGATTTTTTGTACTTATTATGTCATAATATGCTTCTATTTTTAATTGGTTTTGGTACACCATGCTTGCTTAGCGACATGCCTTGTAATGCCACTTTGTTGCCATAACATGCCTTAGGTTGTAAGCCCTTGTTCTAGCATGTTTTAGGCCTAGCTTTGTGAAGCTTTATTGCATGTTTTTGTATGCTTTAGCTTTGTTCTAAATTGCTTTAGTCATACTTGCCATGTATTGCATAGCCCCTTTGCATTGTTAGCTTGTAGGCTTTAAATATGTGAAGTGTTGAGCATGCATTGTTCGATCTACTTTTAGTGGTTTGGTACCATTTATAGCATCATTTCAGTCCTCATAACATGCATGCATGCTTGCCTTTGATGCTTCTTTTGATGCTTTAAAAGCTTGTGCCTTATGCTCCATGTTTGGCCTCTTTTGCATGCTACTGCTTAAGCCACTTAGATGCCATCTAGTGTTCCCTTTATGTGGTCTAGGTCTACTCTTGAACCTATTTTAAGCCCTCTTGGCCTTGTGAGGCTTGGTTGGCTTAGCCATGGTTTAAGTCTCCTTGACTTGCCTTAAGTATGTGGACCAATTGCATGCTATGTTTGTCCTGTTCAAGTTGGTTTGGCACCTTCATTAACATGATTTTCAGAGTTTATATTGTATGCTAATGGTCCATGTTTAGGCTCTCCTAAGTGTGCTTGAAAGTTGCCTTTTGATGTTTAAGTGGTGGCCCATCAACATGTGCATGTGTGTGTGTGTTGGTCCTCATGTTTGTGCACTTTGGCCATCGATTTTGGTATGCTTATGAAGTCATCCTAAATTAGTGTAAGTCCTTCCCTTAGCATGTGTTGCATGCCTACTCTGCATGTTGTTGCATACTCACCCCATTTGCATGATGTTGTATCGCCTCGCATACTTGTATGTTTAGATTACATCTTGCATACTTGTAGGTCGATTGTTTAATTCCTCACATGTCTCTTTAGGTTGTGCGCCTAACATGCATGGCTTGCTTGCATTTTCCATGTTGCATACTAGTCGTCATGCCTAGGATTGCATTGCACTGGCATCTATGCTTGGCCTCTTGAAATGCTTGTGATAGAGGTTGAGTCCCCTTGGTTTGTTTATGTGCATTGCATTCCATATCAAAATGCACACTTGATTCCTTAGGCCATCACGCATGGAAATGAGCGATTGATGGTCTGAGAATCGAGGATCATGTCCCTTTGAGTCATAAACATGATAAGGGGTGTGATTGGTGCATACATTGCTTGAAATGCATTACCATGCTATGCCTTGCCCTCTGCTATTGTCAATTACAGGTTCTCGCAGAATTATTGTCAACGGGCAAGATTTAGTGCCGACCGGCCATCTATCCGTGGGTCGATAGTTTACTGCCACCGATGATCATATCCCATGGCCGGTGGCCATTCTATCCAGCCGGTGGTGTTTCCTAGTGTCCAGAGAAGCATCTCTGAGACTTTGGCAGTCTTTAGAGGGCAAAGTAGGGAAAACAGAGGCAGCTTATGCATGGCAGTGGATTTCCGGGCGAAGCCGAGCACGCACGCATCGAGCCCTCTCCCCAAGGCTGTTGTTTATTGCTTTCTTAGATTAATTAATTTGCTTAATTAATTTAGGTTGGTCTGTAATAATTAATTAGCTAGATAGTTAATTCATTATTCAATTGTATTATTCTTCCGTCCTCCGAGCGAGGGCAACTGTATTAAGCGTGGTGAGTGCGTGCATGTCTTCCAACCCCACTTCTTTCTCCCTTTTACTTACCGCTTTGATGGTTAGTACTAGGTCATGTTTAATTTAGCATACCTCATGTTATGCATGCGCAGCATCATTCATCAGATACATGCACGTGCTCAAGATCATGCTAACCGGATTAGTATTTCAAATCTAACTTGAATACATGATGTTTGTGCACTTCACATGCCATTTCTAGATTAGCCGAGCGTATTCTAGTGACATTTTTTATGCAATGCATTAGCCACTTAACATGGACTAGGATCATGCATGTTTGCTAACTAGTTTATTGTTTTGGCATGGAGTACGATGTGAGTATTTTTATGTTTTAGCATACCAAGATATGTAGGGAAAGTGACATGACAAAGATGCTTACCATGTGGCTAGATGCTTATATGTCATAAACTACCCGAATTCCTGTGGGTGAAGGTTGATTGTTTGAGTTGAATAGCTCATTGAAACTGTGATTTTAGCCTACTTACGAGTAGCAAATTCCAAAATATTTTCAAAAACAAACGGATATGCAATGCTTATTTCCAAATTAGGCAATCTAGTCTATACTGTTGTGTGCATCACATAGTAATTCTAGCTAATTAATCGAATAAGAACACATAACGCTTTCAAAAACAGATATCATGGTTAGTAGAGGCCGATCTTCTGGATCAAGCGAGAGGTGCTCATAGTCGACCTTCCCGATCGCATCTAAGTTCCCGAGCCGAGGCAACTTTTGGTGATGATTTAACATGTGGCCTTTGGCACCGAGTCAAGGTTTCCTAAATTCTCCCATAAAAATATTTAGGTGGCGACTCAGATTCCGCAAAGCCCATCGCTATAATTTCTTTCAAAAACTGCTTTTCAAACGATTTGCTCGATGGACTTTTGGTTCCGATAAGAACCGATAACAAATCGAGTCCAAATCAGTAGGGGTCCTCGTGGGGCTTGTTACGCTTTCTGCGACTACCGAGTTGAGAGAACTTGACTCCAACTCGTGATATCCTCGCTTTTGATTTCATTTATGTGTCTCTTTGAGATTGCATGTGCATTGGTGCGCTTAGGACATTAGGTTTGCCATCTTCCATTCCCGAATCCATTTGGTTCGGGAGGCTTGACT